>CM076580.1:1824045408-1825245408 GCA_034641835.2 Pinus albicaulis | reverse complement strand
GCCGCATTGATTGAGCTTAACCGAGCTGATTTGGAGAAGTTTTCTTATTGGTTTGACCAACGTTGACTTTTTGGTTAGGGCATCCTGTTGAATGCAGTTTGACTGGACTATTTTGACAGTGATTGGGCACGTGTATTTTGTATATTGTACTCTCTCTCTCTGCTGAACTTTCGAAGAATAATAATAAGATTTGATCAAAGGGTTTTCCCCGCATTGGGGGTTTTTCCCTAGCATCCGCCAAATATAATGTCCTCTTGTCTTCTGCTTATTGTTTATGTTCTATCAGCATTTATTGTCAATGTTAATGTGATTGCTAATCTGGAAATTGATATTGGGCTAATAAGGAAAGATTGAATTAAATTGCTCTAAAGCATAGAACATACCATTGTTATCTGAAATTAACAAGGTCTCGAAGGCATTATCATTCAGTTGTACAACATATTGATGCGTAGGTAGATAACATGATTTGATCAGCTGAGAAACAATGTTTACATGTATGCTGCCAGCTCTCTGAGGTCAAAACTTGAGAGCATTGTTTACAGGTCATAGGGATGACTCGAGGCACCTTTGTTTGTGCCATTATTTGATAGTAGTACTAGATGGTTGTAGCATCGAGTGCAGCTTGATACGATGATGACAATGGTTGTGCATTGATGACTATTCATTCATGAGTAGTGACATGCAATGATAACAAGCAGTTGTGCAGTGATTTGTAATGACAATGATATACAATGTGCAGTGACAGTGATGTGTAGTTGAACAATGATAACTTGATGTGTAGCATTGTGCAGTGATTGGTTTGTGGGAACAATGATTAGTGACTACCAGGATTCGAAATTTATTCTACATCTTTCTTACAACTATTCTATAGAGTATAGGGGATCCAGTGTGAAAATTGTGAAACGTGATCTACCCACTCTTCTGGGTGATTGGAGTCACCTTCAGGTTGCGACGTGAGAACACTTCAGGGCGACAGGGTGGTGCTAGGGCAAGTTGTGGCTTACATAGGGCGTTGTGGCGTCCATTCAGTTGTGGCTGGTAAACTAACAGGGCAACGAAGCATCCTTTCCGACAACAGCTGTAAACAAAGTGTTGGGGCACTCATTAGGTTATGGCTTGATCTACAGGGCATTGGGGCATCCTTCTGGTTGCAACAGGTTATTAGGGTGTAGTAGCGTCCTACAGCCTGTAGCCTGTGAATTAGGGGGTTGATGCCTCCCTCAATTGTAGCTGAAATCTTAATGTAATGGATTTTCTTTTAACATGGAGAAGACAATTACTAAAGAAGCGTTCGGTGGTTTTTGACACGGAGTGGGTTTTCCACATAAGAATATATGCGTCTACTATTTTGTCTTTCTGCATTGTTGTATGGTGTTGTTTATTGTGGATTATTGTTTATGATTATCTGAAAAAGAATAATAATAATAATTGAAGATTAACTAATGCCCTGGAAAAGAATAAAAAGTGTTGATTGCTAAGAAACACTGATTCACCTCCCCTCTCAGTACCAACATTGCTCTCACACTTCTCTTGCACACACGTAACACTAACTCTCCTTCTTCACAATGAACATGTTACTCTCAACTCTCACTTGCTCTTACTTAAATAGATGAGAAAGGAGAGGAGTTACAAAATGAATTCATGCGTTGAGCCAATAATAGGAGAATTGAATTCGATGAGGGAGGAGTTACTTGAGGAGAAGTGTAACTCATTCCAAGAATAGAGAGAGAGGTACACTTGTCTTGAGGAGTTACGATTCGAATTAGGGAGAGAGAAAGTTACACTTAGACATGAGAGAATATTTGGTGAGGGTTACAAATCGAGTTGAATGAGGTAGTTACAAGTGCATTTAATGAGGAGCAGTTACACTTTTGACATACATTGAATTAGAGAGGGAAAGTTACATTCTCTCAAGTGTGGAGTTACTCTTTTATTCCAAGAGAGAGGTTCGATTTTCCTAGTAAGAGATTCTCAATTTAATTTACTTATTCTATGAGAGAATTCGTTTTTATTAATCCATTAAAGGTGAACGACTTTAAACTATTTTATAAAAAATAGTATCATAATAATAATAATAATAGTAAGGATAAAAAAATTAATTCTTCACTTGTATAATCAAGATTGATTTGAATTTAAAATGGATTCCATATGTCGAGATTATCCTTGATCATTTAGACATGACTTTCTATTTTTTGAAAATCGCTTCCAAATTGAGATGTGACTTACTATTTTTGGAAAGTCATATTAAAATTGTCAGAAATGAAATTTGATTAGAGGTGGTTCAAACAGAACTAAAAGATAAGATTTCTTCTAGGAGAAATTCATCCCTGAGCTACCACATTTTAACACTCCCTCTCAACTAGGGAGGAATTTCTTTCTGCATCGAAGATCTCTACTTCCTCTAATCTCTTTCATTGATCTCAACTCAACTCTACTTTGTAATATCTGTAACAATGAAGTCACAATCTAAAAAAGAATCATCCACTTGACCCAAATTTGGAAAGGATCATCACATGTCACATAGACAAGGATTACACTCAAACCAATTTTCATCTAAAAAATAAGGTGATAGAACACAAACATCACATAGACAAGACTCAAACAAGTCACACAGAAAAGAATCAAACACAACCAAGTGTCAAGTGGTGGAACACATGTATCCTAGACAAGTCACACAAACAAGTCTCACTACACCTATTGGCCAGATAGGTGGCTCTTTCCACGTCCCAGAATGTGGGTCGGATGCATACTGAGGCCTACTCTTGTGGCACACACCACACAAGAGGTCCCTCATCCTCAGGAGCTTTCTGACATCATTCCCTAATCTCGTGAGTTCTAATATCGTGAGCTCTAACAGGGGAGAAAGGCAGTTTAGTGTTCTCGATTAGCTGTGACTGCTTCCCGGAAGGGTCATGTCCATAAGTCCAAGTTGCTCTCTAAAAACCAAGAATTTTCCATTCGATAAAGGCTTGGAATGTCAGCTATTTGATCATCAATGGAGATGTGATGGAGCCTCACTGCTCCTCTTAGCACCATATCCTGGATATAGTGATACTTGATCTCAATATGTTTGGAATTGTCGTGAAAAACATGATTTTCTTTAATTCGAATCTCGCACTTATTGTCACAATATATAACTGTTGTGTCTGGAATTTGCTCAAATAGTTCCCCAAAAAGCTTCCTTAGTCAAACTACCTCACAGCAAGCCATGCTAGCAACAATTTACTCAGCTTCAACTGTACTCAGTGCAATAGACTTCTGCTTTCTGCTCATCTAGGAGATCATGGCAGATCCTAAGCTAAAGTAACACCCAAAATTGCTCTTTCTATCAACGGAGTTACCAACCCATTCAACATCAGTGTATCCATGAAGTCTTACATTTTTAGCAGTGTATTTCAATCCTAGATTGATAGTTACATGCAATTATCTGAGTACATGTTTTTCAACAATACAATGGGCATGAGAGGGATCAATCATATATTGACTTAAAGTGTTTACAAGAAAGCATATGTTAGGCCTACTGTTTACCAAAAACATTAAATCACCAATGAGCTGTCTATACTCTGTGGGATTTTCCAGACTAGGTCTTGCATCTTTGCCACATAATTTCTAAAAGTTCATTTCCATAGGAGTGTTGTTAATTTGAGAACATGTTCTATGCCATTTCAGATTAGGGCACAAAATATTGAAGCAGATAGAACATACTAATAGATCGATGGAAGACAAGCCAAAACAGAGATGATGAATGGTGGCGTTATGGCGATCAGTAGGATGCTTCTACCAACAAAGTCTCCAATAGGTCATTCAACCAAGTGTGTCACACACAACCCCAAGACAATCCAAACAAAGAATGCTCCACAGATACGCAACACCAAGAACGCAACTCCATCGCCTTCCAGAGAGAAGAAAATCCTCCACACATTGTGTGTCTAATGAACTCCAAGTCTCTCCAATATATAGGCATCTTTGGGGGTGTGTGGCACGCTCTTTAAGACATTTAAGTCTATATTATATTCTAGGCCGACCTAGCACATAAGTGGAATAAATTCAAAGTACATGTTCTGCTCATCCGATCGAGATGATCTTTAGATCAATTTTACACCTCTTTGAAAGAGGAATCCAATAAAAATATTGGGATTGTCATATGAGCAACACAACTCGGAGTTTGGACCTAGTTGCCCAAATTTAACACTCCCTCTCAACTAGGGAGAACTCCGTCCACTAGTGCAATCCAAACATCGTGCGTCATCTCGCCGTAACTTGCTTTGCTGGCCTTTTTATTTCAGAACATAAGTGGGTCAGTCATAAAGACATCATACCCTACTGAAAGATTTAGCCCAGAGGTTCGAAGCCTCTATAAGACTCACAAAGAGTTTCATACCAACCCGAAGTTGGTTTACCTGACCCGAAATCAGTCGGAGGTCCGAAACCTCACTAGGACTCGAGAGAGTCATATACTAACCCGAAGTCAGTTGGAGGTCCGAAACCTCGCTAAACTTGATCCCAGATCAAGTTGTTGGACACGTGCCATCCTAGACATAGAGAGTACGACAATCTCCGATGCATCCATCGATCTTGCTGTGGTCTCTATTCACATTTCCCACCTCATTGGCCAATTCCCATGAGTCCGAAACTCCATGGGTAGGATGCATACGGGGCACAGATCAAAGAGAGGTAAACTATCTCAATATCATCACGGTGGGGTGGAAGCACACCAACTAGGTTCGGAAAGCCTAGCCCTGTGGTTGCTTATAGCACCAAAGCTATCCCCAGAACCCCCTTTGGAGCTCCCAGAGCTCATCGTCCAGTAGGACCCTCCAAATAGGGTCGTTCCATGATTCCAAGATTCTCACGGAAGGTTAGGAACATGACCTTCCCCAAGGGCATTGTGAGAATATCTGCAACCTGCTCATCAATTCCTATATGATTGAGCCTTATGGTGCCTCGCTGTACCATATCCTGGATAAAATGGTACCAGCCATCAACATGCTTGGATCAATCGTGGAACTCGGGATTCTATGACAAATGAATCCCCCTTTGGTTATCACAAAGGATAACGGTGGCATCTAGCACATGCTCGAACAACTCATTGAAGAGATTTCGCAACCAAGTGACTTCACAACGAGCCATACATGCTGCAATGTATTCGACCTCAGCGGTGCTCAAGGCTACTGACTTCCGTTTCCTGCCCGAAGCAGATCTAATTGTGAAGTAGCATCCATAAGTGATCTTACGATCCACCACACTGCCAGCCCAATCGACATCAGTATATCCAAGTAGTGTCATGCTCTCGACAGTGTATCTCAGCCCATGGTCTATCGTGCCACAAAGATATCTCAAGAGTTTCTTGGCACCAACCTAGTGAATGTTATGATCAACCATGTGTTGACTCAAGGTGTTCACTGCACAACATACGTCCGGACGGGTGTTCTCTAAGAACATTAGAGCCCCTACGAGTTGATGATACTTAGTAGGATTTGCTAACACGGGCCCAGCAGTGCTGCCACTCAACTCCTTAAAGTTGAGCTCCATCGGTGTCGACATGGACTTACAGTCCACCATACCAGAAGCTTCACAATGTATTTTCCTTGAGAAAGGAAAATCTCGCCAAGTCTTTGCCAGACCTCCAGGCCTAGGAAGTAATGCATCAGTCCTAGGTCCTTCATCTCGAACTCAGCAGTGAGCTCCCTCTTACACTGATGAATGAGAGGGTCAGCACCTGTCAGGAAGAGGTCGTCCACATACAACACCAAAATGAGAGGCTTTTCTCTATCAACCTTGAAGTAAAGGTTCGGATCAGCATTACTACGAGTGAAGCCCAACTTCATCAGGTAGCTATCTATCCTCTCGTACCAATCTCTAGGTGCTTGCTTCAGCCCATAGAGGGCTTTCTTCAACTTGCAGACATGGGTGTCCCGATCTTGGACTTTGATCCCCAAAGGTTGCTCTACATACACCTCTTCCTTTATCGCACCATGCCAGAAAGCGGTCTTTACATCCATCTGATGAAGATTCCGTCCTTGCGTAGCAACAAGGGAAATAATAGATTATAGGTGCGATAATAATCAGTGCCTTCCTAGAGAAGTCTCAGGCAACACATTTTCCCATTAGATCCATGCTTGATCTTATATTGAGGTGACAACAACTTTGATCTGTGGTCAAGGAACCATATCCTAGACATCACCCTCGCATCCTTGCAGACTTTGATGCTTTACAGTTTCTTCAAATGATCTAGGCTCATATTGTACTCATGGCAGCTAGATACCCCTGGTATTTATATGGCTTCTTGGTTTTCTTCCGGAATTTCCCCCTCTGAAGCCATAGGTCTTTGAGCCATGAGGATCTTCTTTCGTTCAACAATGATATTAGCTCAGGAGCATATACAAATGTATTCTCCCTCTTAATGCCAGCTTCTCTCTCGAGAGAAGACATCTATTTTAAATGAGGGCATCCCAGACACCAACTTGGAAAGAGGTCTTATTCTCCCATAGTCAAAGCCATCCAAACAGGCTTTGCTGATCATGGTTTAAGACAACAACAACGTGACTGAAGGCTGCAAAAGCTTCTCAGTTCACACTTCAAGTTTATCATTTTGCTGTAATGTAAGACTGATACTGTTAAAAGATTACTGCTATTATGAATCTTGTAAACATGGGTGTCTGTCTATGTCACTGTCATAATGACAGTGACATAGAATCACAGATTTAGCTCCTCAAAATGGCAGTTACAGAGATACCTTTTGAACTGTCATATCACTGTTTTTTCATCATTAATAGTACCGAAGGTTTCAAGCTTACAACAATTACCTGATGTTCTGTGGAGTTTTGTTGTAGCTTCCTCAAACAACCCTCTAAGATTTTCTTTATTGCAACCCACAAAACTAGGGATCCAAATCATGATTCCTTCTCTCATGGTTTTGCACTTGAGGGCTTCATCTACTAATTCTGCACTGCTTCTTATCTTCCAGATTTGCCCAACTATAGTGAATGGTTGACTGATCTAGGGCTTCAATTATTCAGATCTCAAATCTGCAATTTGTTTCTTAAATTGCACAGATCTAGGAACCAATCATATTGTTGTTCCAAACACTGAATCGACCCTTCTTCATGCCAGTCCATCCCTTATATGACACCTTTCTTTTAGCACAGTCATAAGGATACTCCTGCTCATCAGTGTTTCTGCCCCAACATCCAACAGGATAAATCTGGTCAAGACACTTTCTATGGTCACTGTCAATAGATTAAGTTCAGGTATATGCTGGTTCACAACCATTGTCACTAGTCAACTGTGCCAATATCATAATGCTGTCAGTTGAGGCACTTCACTGCCCTTGCATGTAAAGATATTATAGCCTTTGTCAAGTACATCAAAACAATTTCTTAAGAATGTCGGCTTTTACAGATATAGAACTTGCAAATATTTGTCTTCACTTGAAATCTTGTCTATGCATCAAATGCTTAGCCTTACTGCATCAGGTCTACTTACCTCAAGTCATCAATGAATGTTACATGTGTTCGTTTGTTTATGCACAGATCTGGGCCACTTAGGGATAGAACTTTTCTAGCTTCCCTTACACATAAGAGACCCCCAGTTAGCGCATCGTTCAGTTCCGAGTACAGCGTTAACTGGTTAACACAGAACTTCCAAGCCATTAGGCCTTCCTTTTGAAGAAGACCGAGAGCTATGTCATTCTGATATGTGGCCTTGTTAACTAAACAATACTTTCCAGACAGCTCCTGAAGTATTCCCTTGTTGAAGCTTGCATGACAAGTTTTGTTTCTGGTTTGAGCATTGCTAAACATACAATTTGTGCAATCTACATATTTGATCTGCATGCTGGGAATAATATCTTCTTTGCAACAAAAAGGCTTGTTGAGATAGTAGGTATTTGTTCAATAAAAAAATTGAAGATGACCACTTCAAACATAGTCATACATACCTCGGTCCTCCTGCAAGGTTGTCAAAACATGGACTGTCCTTTGTGGTAGTGGCTCCCTAATACAGCAGCATACACTGCCATTCTATCAGTGTACCAAATTTAGATATCTCCAGACCTGCTGCCCTCATCAGAATCTTACTAATGATCCAATCATGAATTTCCAAGTGTGCCCACCTTCTGTTGTACAAGGTCCTTTATGACAACAATTCTAGGGCACCTTGTCACCTTAGCACATCACAAAGATGGCAAGCACATGATCCAAACACTAAATCATGGACCCAACACACCTCCACAAGACACTGTTGTAATACTGTTTGCACTGTTTGTTCACTGCACTCCTGGTTAGGGCACGTACTACAACCCTAGTTTCACCACACAATCAGCAAACAAGCCCTTCTAGGGTTGCGGTTCACCTTGAAGGGGTTCCTCCAATGCCACACTGCCTCCTTAGGTTGTTGTCCACCCTCCAATTTGGCCCAGCTGTGTGCTATGCCCTGCGGCCTAGCACCACAATTATCCTGTAGCTTCCAGTGCTTCAAAGTGTACCCAAACAGTCACTAATTTGCAGCGTAATGCTCTCCTTGAACTCAAGTGATTAGCCCTTAAACAACTACACACAACCCTTAACAGTTTGCTGTACCCTCGGCAAACTCGGCCTCTTTTTAGGCATACACTATGCTGCCCTTTGCTGGCCCCTAGGGCTGGTCTGTACCGAAATTAGGCCTCTCGTCCCCTTTATCTAGGCTTGTACAGACCTGCAGTCCTTCTTGAAGCAATTGCTCTGAAGTGTGGCCTCTCAAGGAGATGATTTCTCCCTCAAATTGTCCACAAACCAGCCCAGAAATAATACACAAACTCGGCTTGCCTTTCTTTTCTTGAATTTGGACCTGCAAGGACATATTAACCCATACCAACTGCCCAGAATTTACCTCAAGGCCTGCGTAGGAGAGTTTTACCCAAAAAGAACTTTAAACACCCCATGCAATCTGCCCTAAAACACGGCGGCAGCCTCCTGTAGTTTTTCGGCCCTGAAAAGAGATAAACCAGTTCTCCTTTTCCACGTCTAGCCTTTGCTCCAATTCGGATGCTTCAGAAGTGTTTTATCTTGCTCTTGTGGATGAGTTGCACTTGTTGGATCAATAGATCGGAGATCAACACAAAATAGGGCTTTGTCTTCACCTCAACTCTGATACCATGTTAATTTGAGAACATGTTCTACACCATTTCAGATTAGGGCACAAAATACTGAAGCAGAGAGAACATACTAATAGATCGATGGAAGACAAGCCAAAACAGAGATGATGAATGGTGGCGTTACAACGATCAACATGATGCTTCTACCAACAAAGTCTCCAATAGGTCATTCAGCCAAGTGTGTCACACACAACCCCAAGACAACCCAAACAAAGAATACTCCACAGATAAGCAGCACCAAGAATGCAGCTCCATCACCTTCCAGAGAGAAGAAAATCCTCCACACATTGTGTGTCTAATGAACTCCAAGTCTCTCCAATATATAGGCATCTTTGGGGGTGTGTGGCATGTCCTTTAAGACATTTAAGTCTATATTATATTCTAGGCCGACCAAGCACATAAGTGGAATAAATTCAAAGTACATGTTCTGCTCATCCGATCGAGATGATCTTTAGATCAATCTTACACCTCCCCGAAAGAGGAATCTAATAAAAATATTGGGATTGTCATCTGAGCAGCACAACTCGGAGTTTGGACCTAGTTGCCCAAATTTAACAAGTATGCATGGACTTACATTCTACCATAGCAAATCTTTCAAGAAGCTTCACAACATACTTTTTTTGAGAAATATAAATTTCACCAGGTCTTTTCCATACCTCTAGATCTAGAAAGCAATGCATCAAACCAATGTCTTTCATTTCAAATTCAGAGGCTAACTCGCTCTTATACTGGAGGATAAGAGGTTCTCCTCTTGTCAAGAATAAATCATCAACATACAGTACCAAAGTCAAAGGTATACCTTGGACTGTCTTGAAGTAGAGGTTTGGGTTGCATTGCTTCTTGTTAAACCAAGCTTTATCAAGTAGCTATCAATGCAAGCATACCAAGTTCTTGGAGCTTGCTTCAACCCATATGAGGCTTTCTTTAGTCTGCATACGTGAGTTTCCTTGTCATGCTCTTCAAAGCGTTGTGGTTGTTCCACAAATACCTCTTCCTTGAGGAAGCCATGCAAGAAAGCAATTTTCACGTCCATTTGGTGAAGACTCCATCCCTGGCTAGCAACTAAGGCAATCATAGATCAAATAGTAGTATATCGAGCTACAGGTGAAAAAATCTCATCATTATCTATTCCCTCTTTTCTGAGAGAATCCTCTAGCTACAAATCTAGCCTTATATTTTTCAATACTATCATCTACACCATGGTTAGTCTTAAACAACCATTTGGAAGTGACAACAGATTTACCTTAAGGTCTAGGAACCACTTCCTAGACATCATTTTGGATGATGGACTCATATTCTTCAGTCATGGCATCTTTTTAGACTTCTTCTTTTGCAACTTCTTCAAAGGTGCATGGTTATGCCTGAATGATGTTGCTCATGGCAACAACATACCCTCGAAACCGACTTGGCTACTTACTTTCTCCGAACGTTCCTCCTGGGGCAGCATGTTGTTCAACATCTTGCAAGGTTTCTTTGGAATTGACTTTCGAATTAATCACATCATCAGAAAGTCAATTCCAAAGAAACAATATGGATCACAAAAGTCTGAGATCAAAAAACTTGCAAGGTATCTCACAACCATAGTGGTCTTTTTCTGGTAGGAGGATCATGTGGTGGAGGATCTAGAGGATCCATGGAACCCATAAGATTACAGCAAACTCATTCTCAGGTTCCAGTTTAGACTCAGATGTAGGCTATATTTTTCATTAACAACTTGTCTTTCAGCAATGGCAGGAGGAGGAGGTGTCTTGCTTTTCTAAGAGTTGCATCTTCATCAAATGTTACGTCTTTGCTAAACTATGTAGTTCTTTGACCAATTACATAAATTCTATAAGCTTTTGAATTATCACAATAACCAACAAACCTACCTTTCTTTCCTGAAGCTTTCAGTTTGTTCCTTTTCTCTTTTGGCACATGGAAGTATACAAGACAACCAAAGATTCTCAAATGACTCACCTCAGGCCTTTTACCAATGAAGACTTCTTCAAGAGTTTTATTGTTTAAGGCTTGATGAAGAATTCTATTTTGCACATAAACAACAATATTTGCAGCTTCTCTCCACAAAAAACTTCGGTAGCTTTTGATCATATAGCATGGCTCCGACTGCTTCCATAGTGGTTCTATTCTTCCTCTTAGCCACACCTTTTCGTTGTGGATTGTACGACACAATAGTTTCTTTCTTTATTCCGATATCTTTGCAAAGATCATTAAAATCATTGGAGGTGAATTCTCGCCCATTATCAAATCTCAAAGCTTTGATCAATTTCCATTTTGATTTTCAATCGTAGCCCTGAAATCTTTGAACATGTTAAATGCTTCCCTTTTCTTCTTCAAAAATAATATCCATGTCTTGCGTGAAAAATCAACAAAAATCATGAAATACAAGTAGCCAACAAGAGAAGTAACAGACATAGGTCCACATAAATCAGAATGTATGAGATGGCGTACCTGACTAGTTTTTGTTTTACTGGAAGGGAATGGTCCCTTTATATGCTTTCCACTTGCACATCTTAGGCAAACTCCTTCATGATCCATTGTGATCTTTGGCATTCCAGAAACCATCTTCCTTACATGAGGTAAGACTTTGTAGTGTAGGTGAGCGAATATTCTGTGCCATAGCTCACTAAAGATTGGTATTATGGACCAATGCATGAATAGGTTTACCATTGACTTTGTAAAGTCCTTCACATCTTGATCCAAGGGTGAAGACTTCTCTCATACTTGAGTTCAAAGGCCAAGTTAGAACTTTTCCATTAATAAAAGAAACTTTCATTCCTTTATCTTCTAAAGCAGATATGGATACAAGATTTTTTTTCAAGCTAGGTACATACAAAACTTCTTGCAAAAAAATAGCTTTGCCATCATCTAACTGAAATGAAACTGAACCATAACCTTAACATTTAAATTAGTCTTCCTCTCAGCTAGATTAGAGAGTGCTTATTTGTAATCAGTAAAGTGTTTGGAAGTACCACTATCAACTAACTATCAAATGAATCTGCAGAAGAAGAACTGGAAATAGCAGAAACAAGAAAATATTCTGATTGAGTTTCCATTGCATTATTTCTATATTTTGGATTTCTTGTTTTCTTAAGATGGCATTTTCTTTGATTTTCAGAAGAATCGTTTCTATAATCAGATTTGTTTTTGAATCTCGGTGCTTTTCTTCTTTCTTTACAGTCACAAGCAAAGTGACCATGTTTTTGACAGTTAAAGCATCCAACTTTTGACATGTCTAGATTCTCTTTATTTGATTTGAAAGAAAATTTCTTTTTCTTACCTTTCTTTCTGTTGTCATAGGCTGAAAATGCAGTAGGTTCTCCTTCTTCATGATGTGAAATTATCCCTCTGGAGATCATTCTAGCCTCCTCTTGGATACACATTCTCAGGAGCTCATCAAATGTAGGAATAGTGCTGATATTGCCGATGGTGGTGATAAAAGTCTCCCAAATAGGGAAAGACCTTCAAGCGCAATCAACACCATTTTTCTGTCGAGTAGAACCTCACCAACTGTCGACAATTGATTCCTGATTTTGGTCATTCTCAGGAAGTGTGCTTGAACCATCTCTTCTCTCTTCATCTTGATGTCCTTCATCTGATTCTTCAAGGCAATAATCTGGTTCAAGTTACTAATTGCAAACATGCTAATTAGTTTGTTATACATTTCTTTAGCTTTCTTCAAGCTAGAAACATAAGTAATGAGATGATCACTAAGAGAATCAAGGATAATTTTTTAGCTTTGATTTCACCCTTTTTATGTTTGGATTTGATAGTAGCACTTACATTCTCTGGTGGATCAACTATTGTGCCTTCAACATATTCCAGAACTTCACGTTTTTCAAGAGTGATATCTAGCCTTGCTTTCCATTGAAATTTTTTTTAAAGCATCATTCAACTTCTCCTCTACCTTGAAGTAGGATGAAGTCATCTTGATCAAAGAAAACTTTGGCAGCAAGTGGGGTCTCTGTTGTAACATATTTTGGTACACTGAAAATTACAATTTTTCAGTGAGAAATTGCCAATTTCTTTCTTGGCCAAATTCTAAGGTATACGCTGATTAAATACTTTTAAATGATTTATAAGTTTTTAATTTTAAAGTACCATGATATTTTTATAAAAATATATTTGAATATTTTTATAAAAATATTTCTTTAAAATTAAAGTTGTATTATTAATCATAAGTTACATACAAGGAAAATCAACACTCAATATACAAGTCAAAGCAACATGTCAAGTCAAAGGATAAAGCAAAGCAGATCTCAACGGTTGTGATTTTCCCCGCCCAGATCAATGGCGGGGAAGATATTTCGCACCCCCTTCCTTCGTTTCTCGTTAACGGCAGGGGGGGTCCGAAAAGTGGTTCCATTTCGGCTGGGCCCTTGCAAACGTGTCAACTCACCATCATTTTGCACTTCCCCCGCATCTTACTGCTTACCACTATCTACCCACTCCGAAAACCACCTATCCTCTCAATGTTCACTCATTTCCTGCCAATGTTCATTTTCCGACTCCCAATTACATCCTGCCACCTGTAACCTTTCCATTACATTCCACCATACCCGTTTGAAAAATATCCGCTACCTTACTGATATCCACTCTTCATTAAAACCCTCCACGACTTCTTTTCCAACGACCATCCATCACAACGGTAACGCTTGCATGTAATTAATAAACCTACCACCCTCCTCGTGCCACTTCTTGATTCTGTCTACAATTAATGTCAATTCTAGATTTCAAGGAGATAATAAGTTCACTATTTAATTAAACCAAATCCAAAATCCAGCACATCGAGCCATCAGTGTAGCAATTAGATCTTCATTATCTAATAGCTAATTTCAAAGCCCAAATTTGAAGAACAGGTGGCACGAAGAACCATTAAAGATTAAAACAAATTCCTCCAATTTCTCCAAAATTGGTCTCGTTCAATTTTCAGGCTAGCCAATCAAGCATAGGATCAACAATCGAAGATTATTTTTCAGATTTTATGGAGAAAGATAATAAGAAGTGGTAATTAGTTAACATATGGCAAAGGTTTCCAAGGTAAAAAATCAACAGTTCAAGATTCAAAGGAGGAGACTTAGGAGTCATTCAACTACTTTCCAGTTTCTAAGGCAGAGAATTTGTAAATAGTTCCAAATTTTTTGCAGAGTATTAGGAGATTGTTTTATTTTTAGTATACTATTTAGGATTTTATTCCTGAAAGTTTGTAATAGTTTAACAGTTTGTATTTCTATATATTTCATGAATTGTAATAAGAAGAGTGTGGGCTTTTGATGCCAAAATCTTTTAGCTTTGTAAAACTTCTATTATAGATTCCTAATCAAAGCCTTTCGGCTCCAGTTTATGACAGAATTTGTGCTTCTAGTATGTCTTTCTAGTGTTGCCATAGCTTTTTTTATGCACATGTTCAAAGTATTATAGAAGACCTGGGTAAGAATAGATTGAGTTTCAATCTCTTTGAAATCCCCTGCAAATTTATAATTGTTTAAAGAGATTAGTTATTGGACTGTTTGTCTAAGTTAGCTCCTCTTTGAACTAGTTATTGTTTGTCCTTCTATCTTCTCCCGAATTTTTTTTTTTGGCTGTAGAAGTCTTCTACATGCATCCAATTTTGCATGGTTAATTAAGTATTCTGTCTGACTCCTTAATTATCAGGAATCTCCTTATATTCTTCTTTCAAATTCTTTAAAAAGTTAAGTTCTTCTATCAGGCTGGAAGTTGACACTTTGAGAAAGGACTCTGCAAGGAAGTGTTAAAATTTGGGTACCAAAGGACAAGTGGTTCCCTAAGGCTTTGATCTTTGGCCTAGGGAAAAGTGTCCAAAATGTATTAACTTTTTCTCCTAAAGTGACTTTATAAGTGGTAAAGTCAAATCTAATTTAAAAGTGACTTTATAAGTGATAAAGTTACTAAGTCTAATTTTAAAGTGACTTTAATAAAGTCAATGTGAAATTAGAAAGTGAAAAGTGACTTTAAAAATAAATGACTAAGAGGGTCTTTATTAAAGTGGGGTGAATTAAAAAATAGAAAGTGAGATTTAAATGCACATTTAATCTCAACCCTAGATCTAAAGCTATCTTAGCCATTGGATTTAGCGATTCCCCAAAAGACACTTAGGGTTAGGTTAAAGGAGGAAAAGGAGAGAAAAGATCATTCATTCTTTTATGAGCAGATTGAGAGAGGAGAGAAAGCAAGGATATAGGAATTTACAGGGTAAGTTCCGTAGATCAAGAACCAAAGGTCACCGCTCACAAACAGATCACAAATCAGTACACCAGTATAATCACGTGGTTAAAACCCTTAAAGAGAGAAATAGTCCACGCCTTGAGCCAACACGGCCACTTCAGGGAATTTGTTAATATAAAAGAAAAGTTACATATGTTTCTCTCATAAGTGGTTACCGAACAAATGACCCTCCATGCTCTTTAAATAAAGCTCATAGACCAATCGGGTGCTAAGCCACGGATCAAGTGCCGTTAATACTGAGGTGAGAGATAACCGTCGAATCACTACAAATCGTGACCGTCGAATTATAAGTTACAGATGTATATGGTAAAGAAACACACTTTACCTAACTCTACACTAGTCTAAGTTATTCTTAACTATTTCCTATGTGTCGGAATCATAGTTTTAAAAAATGGCCGATTCGAATTGGACCAGGCCTGGTCGACCGAGCCATTAGGCTTGCCGATCCGACCAGGCACAAGAAACGGCCAGTTGGCCGGTTTGTTACCGAGCCGGCCGGTTTTTGTACCGGCTCGGCCGGCTCGGTAACAAACTGGCTGACCAGGCCTGGTCCGAGTTAACTCGGCCGAGCCAATTCCGCCGGCTGGTGGGCCCAAAAAATCGATTTTATGGGCTTGAAACCGAATTTAATTCTGCGGTTAGGTTTGTTTGAGGTTTTCTGAAGAGTTGTGGAGTTGGTTTTTGGAGCAGCTTCATGGTAATGTTAAATTCTTAAAGTAAAAGTGACATTCTTCTTAATCTTCATTTTCATCCTTTTACTTAAATTTTTAACATTACCATGAAATGACTCAGGATGTTTGAGAGTGGTTCCAACCTCATTGGATTTCATATGGAGAAAGTAGAATTTTAGATCTCATTCAAAATCCAGCAGACTTATCAGTTTTTCAGGATTTCGGGATTGGGTTATTGCAATGTTTCCATCGAATTTTGTCATGTATTAGGGTATGGAACTTGTATTTAATCAAGAGCACCAATCCCTCTATGTACCTTGATGACATGATGTTAGTGACATTGGTTATGTTTTTTGTTTTGATCTCTATATCATCATCCTGTATTGGACAGTGCACTAGGTGCAATTTTGATATAACGGATATATTCATGAGCCTACTTTGATCATATGTTGTCTTTTGTGACTTATCTATTTTGTAATGCTTTGTGTTTGGAAACATGAATAAAAATCTTTAAATTTTTGTTTTTGTACAAAAAAATTAATATTTAATGTATTTTTTACAAAAACTGAGTCATTGAAACCGAGTCGACCGAGTCATTACCGATTTGGAGTCATTACCGAGTCATTACCTCGGCCTGGTAGCTGACTGATTCCGTTTTTTAAAACACTGGTCGGAATATCCTAACATCCCCCTTTAAGAGCAACTTGGGATAGGATTGAAGGATTTACAAAGGTGACACAAAAAGAGCTTATTTCCTATGTGTCAAAATATCCTAACATCCCCGCTTAAGAACAAATTGGGATAGGATTGGAGGATTTACAAAAGTGACACGATAGGAGAAGGAAGGAGGCATTAGAGCATATCCCCCCTTAATGACAACTTTCCTGAACTCCAAGCATGGATCGAAGTTTGGTAAACTTCACTTCTGTGAGAGCCTTTGTAAAGATATCGGCTACTTGATCATTGGTCAGAAAATATTGCACTTAAAGAACACGATCATGAATGAACTTTCTGATGAAGTGTATGTGGAGTTCAATGTGTTTCATACGCTGATGCTGAACATGATCTTTACATAGCTGAATGACACTCTGATTATCACACCAAAGTGTAGTTGGATGCTGCTAATGAAGACCAAATTCAGACAGGATCTGACGAAGCCACATGGCTTCCTTGCTGGCTTCAACTGCACCACGATACTCTGCTTCTACTAAAGAAAGGGAGATGGCACTTTGTTTCTTACAAGACAAAGTAATAGGTCCTGAACCAAGAGTGAATACATATCTTGCAGTGGACTTCCGATCATCAGGGTCACCAGCCCAATCAGAATCAGTGAAACCAATCAACAAGGGAGATGCTCCTGTACTGTAATGAATCCCGAACTGAACTGTACCTCGAATATATCGAAGTATTCTTTTAGCTGCTTTCCAGTGACTTTCATGAGGTTGGTGCATAAACCGAGCGACAAGACCAATGACAAAGGAAAGGTCAAGACGGGTATGGGTTAGATACAAAAGTTTACCAACAAGTTGACGGTATAAGGTAGCATCAACTTCAAGGGTAGTATAGTTGATTGAAAGCTTGACTCCAGACTGAAAGGGAGAAGGGGCAGGCTTACAGTGTTCCATGTGAAAGTGGTGTAGAAGATCACAGGCATACTTGGACTGAGAGAGGGTAATGCCTTCCTTGGATTGCAAGACTTGAAGACCAACGAAATAATGCAAGTGTCCTAAGTCTGTCATTTCAAACTTCTTTTTGAGGTTAGACTTCACATGGTTTATATGGTTTGGATCACTACCAGTAAGGATAAGATCATCAACATAAAGAACAAGGATGGTGAAGGAATTACCCACCTTCTTGGTGTAGACAGTGTTGTCAGAATGACACCTAGAAAAGCCATTATCTAAGAGAAATCTATCCATTTTGGCATACCAAGCTCGAGGAGCTTGTTTGAGACCATAGATAGACTTCCTAAGGTGACAAACAAGGCTGGAGTCTTTTTGGATAAAGCCAGGGGGCTGTTCCATGTAGATTTCTTCATGCAAATTTCCATGTAAGAAGGTGTATTTAACATCCATCTGATGGACTTCCCATTTAAAGGAGGCAGCAAGGGGAAGAACAAGGCGGATAGAATTCATTTTGGCAACAGGGGAGAAGGTTTCAGTATAGTCAATGCCTTCAACTTGTGAAAAACCTTTAGCGACAAGACGAGCTTTATGTCTATCCACTTTTCCATTTGGTCCAAACTTTGTTTTGTAAACCCATCTGCATCTGACAAGTTTTCTTCCTTTTGGAAGAGGAACAAGATCCCAAGTATTGTTTGCCAATAAGGAACGATACTCTTCATTCATAGCTTCATCCCAATCTGGATGACCGGAGGCTTCTTTAAAGGTTTCTGGATCAAGTTTTTCTGGAACTTGAGCCAATAAGGAAGAGGCTCTTTCGAACTGAGAACGTGTACGTCGTTGATCGACAGGGTCACTTGCAAGAGAACCTGTTGCATCCCGAATAGAGTGGACCCATCTTGGAAGCGGTGGAGTATAAGGAACAATTTCACAAGCTGGAGGAGGATTGTCATCCTCGTTGTCATCATCTGAACTAGAAGGAATGCTATTAAAAATAGAAGAGAGAGAGAGAGGTGGCACATATGCTGAATCAGGCTCGCAGGCCAAAGGTGGCACACCCGCCGAACTAGGCTCGCAGGCCGATATATTTTCATCAAAATTTACATCTCTTCTAATGATTATATTTTTGGATTTGGGTTGAAGAAGTCTATATCCTTTGAAATCTTCATAATATCCAACAAAAATACATTTTTCACTCTTAGGTTCTAAGGCTTTATGTTTCGCATCTGGAATATGGGCCCAAGCATCACTTCCAAAAACACGAAAGTGACTTACATATGGTTTGATTGAGCTTCAAGCTTCTTTTGGAATTATATTCTTTAAAACCTTAGTAGGAGTGCGATTTACTATGTAATTTGCACAGTTAATGGCTTCTGCCCAAAAATTGAGACCAAGTCCTTTAGATTGAAGCATACAATTAGCCATTTCTTTTAAGGTGCGATTCTTCCTTTCAACTACACCATTTTGTTGTGGAGTATATGGAATAGTATGTTGCAATTGAATGCCATGCTCAGTGCAGAAGTTGATAAATTTGTTGTTAACATATTCTCTGCCATTGTCTGATCTTAACTTAAGAATTTGATGTTCAGATTGTTTCTCAACAAAGGCCTTAAAGGCCAAGAACATGTTAAAAACTTCACTCTTGAGTTTTAAGAAGTATACCCAAGTGCGTCTGGAAAAATCATCAATGAAAGTTAAGAAGTACTTGCAACCAGAGAAAGAAACAACAGGAAGTGGACCACATAAATCACTGTGCACAAGTTGCAAAGGGGCTGAAGTGTGCCAAGAGGCATGTTTGTCAAAACTATCTCGATGATGTTTTCCGAGTACACATCCAGAGCAAACACCATCCCGACAAGATACCATAGGAAGGTCCGTCACCATATTTTCCTTACATAGAGTTTGGCAGAACGTGCGTTTCAGTGATGAATAGTTATGCCAACGTTTATACATAAATGTTATGACTTTCAACAAAACAGAGGAAGACATGATGACCCAAAGTTGTCAAACTTATACAACCTTGTGGAATCATGGTATTTGACTAGCTAAAATATGTTTAGGATCTTTGAGGTCCTTGATTACAACATTATGAGGTGAGAATTCTACTATTTTCCCTTCACCTGAATGAGTTATCTGATAAACAGAGAGAAGGTTGCATGACAAGGTAGGAACACATAGTACATCATTAAACTGACCATTATCGATATGAATGGTTCCAGATCCTACAACACTAAGAGAACTATCATCACAAACATAAATATGTTTGGTGTTGCAATCATTTAAAGAAGAAAACATGGCTTTATTTTTTGCCATGTGATAAGCAGCTCCATAATCAATGAGCCACTCATGAGAATGAGAAGAGGAAGATAAATTTAATGCATAACTAGATCTTAATGCTTGGCAAATCCCTGGCAGAAAGTGCCATGCTGAAAGATGAAGTGAAGAGTGCTCCAAATTAGTGTTGTGCCTTCTTCATTAACACTTCTAAGGCTATATTCAAACATTTGGACTTCTGTGGCTTATCCAGTTGCAAAGTTGTCTCTCCATCTTCTTCCCTTTGTTTTGATTTGCCTTATTATCTTGGTGATTTGATTTTTCAGTTTGCGGTTGAAATTGCTTAGGGCTTTTGTTTGGTTTAGGACCATATTTTTTAGGACACTGCTTCTTGGGATTCTTTTGATATGGTTGTTGTTGGGTTGCTAAGGCTTTCTTAGAAGCGTTTCTAGCAGTGATAAGACCAAGGTGCAAAAGTTTTTCTTGTTCTCTTATCAAAGAATCACAAAAGGCATCAAAAGAGGGATTCTTGTAGGTGGTTCTTGAAGAGATGATGGCTTCTCTGGTGGAAAGGAAGGCGGAAACAAATACAGAGTATGCAGGACCAAGCTTAGCAAGAATGCAATATATGAGGATACCATCGTTCTTTTTTATTTTACAACCTTCTAAAAGAATTTTGAGGGTCTTAAATTTGGACAAAAAATCATCAATGGAGGAGAAATTATTGGAGTCCAAAGTAAGCAACTCGTTTTCAAGCTGGTGGGCCCAGATTTGATTTTGAATGCCAAAAACAGTTTTTAGCTTTTCTAGGGCCTCATCAGGGGTGTCAATGTCAAGGATATGAAATCGAAGATCTTGAGCAATGGACATTCCTATCAACCCTTGTGCTTGATCTTGTTTTATTTTCCCATTTAGCGGCTTTATCATCATCGGAAGGTTTAGTTTCTTGTCCTGTGGCTATTCTATAAAGCCCTTTGCTTCTAAGTATATCTACTACATGTAGGAGACAGCAGCCCAAATAATTGAATAACATTAAGAATAACCAAACATGCATTTCCATTTAAAAAAAAAATTTGAAGCCGAGAAAATTTGAAACTAAGCACATCAATGGAAAGATCTCGAAAAATTAAGTAGTTTCAAAAAACGGCTTCCGGATGAAGAAGTTATGCCCTTTGAAAAAACTGAGTTGTAGATGCCGAATAGTTATGGGAACGGGATGAAGTGCAGCTTTTTAAAAAAAATTCCACCCCTTTGAACAAAAACTTTTTATAAAAGAAGCTTGAGAAGGAGACTTGAACCCAAGACCTCTATCCTCATAAACTAACCCCTCACCAAGTGAGATAGTAAAAGGATTAGGTTATTTTAGAAAGGAGGAAGGGGGGATTATTATTATTTTTATTATTATTATTATTACTCTTCGGTGTGCATGCCTTTTCCTGCACAAAAAATACAAAAAACGAAATGCAAAGCCTCATGGCAGAATGTTAGATTCTCGGTTAGCCTTACCGGCAACTGTCATTTTTTTCACTATTTCTGATTTCCCGAGATCGCACAAAGACACAGTGAAAAATTCCTTTTTCCTGTTTCTGATTTGCCGAGATCGTATGGAGCGCACAACAAAGAGCATACACAAAGAAGAGGGTATAGATTTGGCAAATAAATAAAACCTTAATACAAAAAAAAACGAAATAAGCAAACTATTAACAAATATAACTGCAAAATAGATGCTTTATACCTCCAGATCTAAGCCCGACATAGCAGAGCGTAGGAAACCTTTTTCATAGAAACGAAAGGCTTTCCTCAGCAACAACAGAACCTCTGGACACAACCCAAGACGTTCTCCAAGCCAAAAGAATATTGAAATAAGTACGTCAAAAAACGACAGGCATGAGTCAACGTCTTGGATTTGATCAACAATGGACGTGGCCCTCAAAATAGCTCTAATACCATGTAGGGATTTACATGGTAAGTTTCGTAGATCAAGAACCAAAGGTCATCGCTCACAAACAAATCAAAAATCAGTACACCAATATAATCACGTGGTTAAAACCCTCAAAGAGGGAAATAGTCCATGCCCTGAGCCAACGCGGCCACTTCAGGGAATTTATTAATATAAAAGAAAAGTTACATATGTTTCTCTCATAAACGGTTACCAGGAAAAATGACCCTCCATGCTCTTCAATAGAGATCATGGACCAATCGGGTGTTAAGCCACGGATCAAATGTCGTTAATACCGAGGAGAGATAACGAGTAGGATCACTACAAGTAGTGACCGTCGGATTATAAGTTACAAATGTAGCTCCGAAAACACAAATCGTGGCCAGACGGATTATAAGTTACAAATGTACATGGTAAAAACACTTCCTAACTCTGTAGTCCCAATTATTACACACACTATTTCCTGTGTGTCGGAATATCTAAAAAAGAGTGTTTTAGGCGGTGAGAAAAGAGGCAACAAGGGCAGCAAATGCCATACAAACTGACATTCCCAGGAAAAATCCATTTTAACGGGAAGTTGCTTTACTTTTCGAGAAAGGAGGCATAGATTTTGAGGGATTCCATACAACAGCTTCAACATGCATTCCAAGGCAGATTTTGGGCTCGAAAATCGAGGAGATTGCTGTTTTTTGGCACAGATTTCAAGGAAATCCGTATAGTAGGACAGTGCTGTTTTAGAGGCTGTTTTCAAGCACAGGAATCGAGGAGGAAGTACAACTGTACTTTCTGTACAACTGAATTCTGGGCATGCAAATCGAGGGTGGCTGTTCAACATTTAATGCTGTAATAAATGTTGTAATTTTTCTATTTTGTAAGTTTGTTGTTTAGCACGTTTTCTGAGGCAGTGTGCAAGCACGGAAATTGAGATGAGCACATTTGTGTGGTTGCTGGAATTTTTACTGTATTTTCTGTCTCACTGTAAAAGCAATATTCAGAACTAAAGAGGAGCTTTCGAACTGGTTTTCCCCAAGAGTTGTAGGGGGTTTTTCCAGGGTCATATTGACCAAAAATTAGCGTGTCATTTTTTGTGTGTGTGGCTGATATATTTTCTGAGTTTTTATTTCTGCATTTTCCAACACTTTGAAATTTCCAGAGTTTGTGTTTTCAGAAAATATTTATTATTTCCAGGTTGTTGAATGTATGGTTATGGGAATGGGCATTTAACTACATGGGAGTAATAAGGAGAAACTAATAACCAGGGTTGGGCTAAAATTTCTACAGGGAGGGATTTATTCATGAACAAGAATTGTGCAATCATCAATGACCACCCAAATTAAATCATGAATCTGTCCATTGTGCTTCAGAGGCTGCTGTCCAATGCCAATGAACAATGTTAAACAAGGCCTCATAACTATTGAGGGAGCCCCCTCTAGTTCAAGGGCCAGCTTGAACCTAAGGACTAGCCGAGTTGGTTTCTCGGCGTAGTTTTTGCAACCAAGAATTCCCTACGAGAAACATGTACAACATTTGGTGCTGTTGCCGGGGAGCGAACCGACGAAGAAATTTTTCCCTGGAACAAGATAACGACTAGATCTATTCCTTGCTGATGAACAAGGAGTAGGCATTTGTATTGGTTGCATTATTTTCACTTGGCGACTCCACTTTGTCATATGGCGATTCCACTGGATTACTGATCACACTGTTTCAAGATTTCAACTGTCTTTACTATTGTGTTTGTGCAAGGCTCATTAATAGTTGTAGTCAACAGTATATGTCTTTTCCTCGCAGCCATGATCGGAAAACTAATATGTCCACAGAGGATACAACTGTTAAAGTTCACCTGTGAGTATAAGTTTCCTATGGGATTTGATGTTTAATTTTACATATATTTCAGATTTTCAGCTGCTGGAAACGTGGTTCGTCAATAAACCCACTTCTCACTTGGTTACATTGGAAAGCATATTACACCTAACAATGTAAATCTTTCTAGTTCAATTAGATAGAGGAGTGTGGGATTGAGTGGTGTGATTTAAACAATATACGATAACTCAGTTTATAGTTTTAGTCTTTAGAAATTTTTATCTTCAGATTTCAGTGAGAAAGAGTATCCGAATTAGTGCAAACATATGGTTGCATTTCACAGTTGCAGGTTTTTAGTGTGCAGTAGTAGGGTATTCAAATGACAGGATTGATCCATGTAGATTGGTTATATTTTTATATGATGGCGGATCAATGGTTGATGATCATAGGTTTACGTTTTGACTCCATGCCCAACACTTAAGGCAAGTACTCTACTATTCTCTGCATACCACGGGGGGAAGCAGTCCCCATTGGAGTTGATGTTGTAACATATTTTGGTACACTGAAAATTACAAATTTTCAGTAAGAAATTGCCAATTTCTTTCTTGGCCAAATGCTAAGATATATGCTGATTAAATACTTTTAATTTATTTATAAGTTTTTAATTTTAAAGTACTATGATATTTTTATAAAAATATATTTGAATATTTTTATAAAAATATTTCTTTAAAATTAAAGTTGTATTATTAATCATAAGTTACGTACAAGGAAAATCAACGCTCAATCTACAAGTCAAAGCAGCATGTCAAGTCAAAGGATAAAGCAAAGTAGATCTCAACGGTTGTGATTTTCCCCGCCCAGATTAATGGCGGGGAAGATATTTCGTACCCCCTTCCTCTGTTTCTCGTTAACGACAAGGGGGGGTCCGAAAAGTGGTTTCATTTGGGCGGGCCCCTTGCAAACATGTCAGTTCCCTATCATTTCACACTCCCCCCGCACCTTACCGCTTACTACTGTCTACCCTCTCCGAAAACCACCTATCCTCTCAACGTTCCCTCACTTCCCGCCATAGTTCATTTTCCGACTCCCAATTACATCCTGCCACCTGTAACCTTTCCGTTACATTCCACCATACTCGTTTGAAAAATAGCCGCTACCTTACTGTTATCCACTCATCATTAAAACCCTCCACGACTTGTTCTCCAATGACCATCCATCACAACGGTAAACCCTGCATGTTATAAATAAACCTACCACCCTCCTCGCGCCACTTCTTGATTTTGTCTACCATTACTGTCAATTCTAGATTTCAAGGAGATAATAAGTTCAATATTTAATTAAACCAAATCCAGAATCCAGCACATCGAGCCATCAATGTAGCAATTAGATCCACATTATCTAATAACTAATTTCAAAGCCCAAATTTGAAGAACAAGTGGCATGAAGAACCATTAAAGATTAAAACAAATTCCTCCAATTTCTCCGAAATTGGTCTTGTTCAATTTTCAGGCCAACCAATCAAGCACAGGATCAACAATCGAAGATTATTTTCAGATTTTATGGAGAAAGATAAATACGAAGTGGTAGTTAGTTAACATAGGTTTCCAAGGTCAAAAGTCAGTAGTTCAAGATTCAAAGGAGGAGACTCAGGAGTCATTCAACTAATTTTCCAGTTTCTAAGGCAGAGAATTTGTAAATAGTTCCAAATTTTTTGCAGACTATTAAGAGATTTTTTATTTTTAGTATACTATTCAGGATTTTATTCCTGAAAGTTTGTAACAGTTTAGCGGTTTGTATTTCTATATATTTCATGAATTGTAATAAGGAAAGTGTGGGCTTTTGATGCCTAAACCTTTCAGCTTTGTAAAAATTCTATTACAAAATTCTAATCAAAGCCTCCCGACTCCAGTTTATGACAAAATTTGTGTTTCTAGTATGTCTTTCTAGTGTTTCCATAACTTTTTTCTGCACATGTTCAAAGTATTATAGAAGACCTGGGTAAGAATAGATTGAGTTTTAATCTCTCTGAAATCCCCTGCAAATTTATAATCGTTTAAAGAGATTAGTATATTGCACTGTATGTCTGAGTTAGCTCCTCTTTGAACTGGTTATTGTTTTTCCTTCTATCTTCTCCTGAATGTGTTTTGTTTGGATGTAGAAGTCTTCTACACACATCCAATTTTGCCTGGTTAATTAAGTATTCTGTCTGACTCCTTAATTATCAAGAATATCCTTATATTCTTCTTTCAAATTCTTTAAAAAGTTAAGTTCTTCTATCAGGCTGGAAGCTGACACTTTGAGAAAGGACTCTGCAAGGGAGGGATTTATTCATGAACAGGGATTGTGCAATCATCAGCGACCACCCAAATTAAATCATGAATCTGGCCATTGTGCTTCATAGGCTGCTGTCTAGTGACAATGAACAACGTTAAACAAGGCCTCGTAACTATTGAAGGAGCTCCCTTTGGTTCAAGGGCCAGCTTGAACCTAAAGACTGGTCGAGTTGGTTTCTTGGCGTAGTTTATGCAGCCAAGAACTGTCAATGAGAAACATGTACAACAGTTTCTTCAGGTGATCTCTGGTCTCCTTGGACTTGTTTTCACCAAGGCTCTGATACCATGTGAAAATCTAAAAGTTCTATGCAGAAATTTTAAATTTTTTTGCAGAAACTTGAAAGTTTTAGGGAGTAAACTGAATATACTTTGCAGAAAGTGGAATGTTCTATGCTGTTACAATTACTGAGAATGAAAATTTCTTCTTCACAACTTTTCAGATCAACAATTATAGGTAGAACATAGACTTAAGGATCATATGAAGACAACCAAGCACAAATATGAGATACTGAGAGTTAGGTCCAATGACCAGGGCAAAACCCACAAGGGGAAAACCCAAATGATTCTTTTTCTATTAGATTTTTCAATTGTTCAACAAAGTACACAAAGAGAGAGAGAGAGAGAGAGAGAGAGAGAGAGAGAGAGTAAAGTCACCAATGTCTGATCAACTTGTAGCTGAAGTGCTCTTGCTCTTTGCATGAAGATCTCCTTCTTCTCTTGATCAGATCTTTTCCTTCACACTTGCTCCAAATCTTCCCTTGCTCTTACTCTTCACTTGCTCTCACACTTCTCTTGCACACACTCAAAACTAGCTCTTCTTCTTCACAATGAACATGTTGTTCTCAACTCTCACTTGTTTTTGCTTAAATAGAT
The DNA here is from genome assembly GCA_034641835.2 of Pinus albicaulis. NCBI lineage: Eukaryota > Viridiplantae > Streptophyta > Pinopsida > Pinales > Pinaceae > Pinus > Pinus albicaulis. The sequence continues at coordinate 1,825,218,520 of CM076580.1, read as the reverse complement.
GAGAAAGGAGAGGAGTTACAAAATGAATTCACGTCTTGAGCCAATAATAAGAGAATTGAATTCCATGGGGGAGGAGTTACTTGAGAAGTGTAACTCATCCCAAGAGTAGAGAGAGAGGTACGCTTGTTTTGAAGAGTTACAATTCAAATTAGGGAGAGAGAAATTTACACTTAGACATGAGAGAATATTTGGTGAGAGTTACAAATCAAATTGAATGAGGGAGTTACACGTGCATTTAATGAGGAGGAGTTAAAATTTTGCCATACATTGAATTATAGAGGGAGAGTTACATACTCTTAAGTGTGGAATTACTATTTTATTTCAAGAGAGAGGTTTGATTTTCCAATTAAGAGATTCTCAATTACTTATTCCATGAGAGAATTCGTTTTTGTTAATCCATTAAAGGTTAATGACTTTAGTATCATAATAATAATAATACCAGTAAGGATAAAAATATTAATTCTTGACTTGTATAATCATGATTGATTTGATTTTAAAGTGGATTCCATACGTTGAGATTATCCTTGATCATTTAGACATGACTTTCTATTTTTTGGAAAATCATTTCCAAATTGAGATGTGACTTCCTATTTTTGGAAAGTCCTTGATCTTTGAGCTACCAAATTTTGACAACCCACTCCTCGGTGAAACCATTGATGGCTACACACACTAGTTCAACTTCTTGTGGCGTCTCTCCTACGCATAAAACTCATTCTCGATATCTTGAATCTTGGTAAGGTATGGAGTAACTCCTCCTTTCTGCATCGTGGTGGTTCTCAACTTCTCCTTCAGGAACATCTTCCATTCTCGGAAGGATTTTGGTATAGTGTTGCGAGAGCATCCCACATTTCTTTGGCCGCTAAGTGTGAGACTATATGATCCTGAACTCCATCAAGGATCAACCACTTTGCCTTGGCCATCTCCTTGTTATTAGTTCTCTAGCTGTTGTGGATCTGCAGTACGACTATAGCTCGTTCTACGTATGTCTTCAAACCAAACTCATCTAATAAGAAAGAAATTTTGGCTTTCCAAATAACGTAGTTGGATGCACCATCTAACCTGTCTTGATCACGGGGTACTGTTGAGGCCATCTCTGCAAAACTCACAACTGGGAAAATAAACTGTAATCTCCTCCTTTCCTGCCTGGCTACCTGCTCTGCAATTCACACTCCTTTCTGGAATGCACAGTCATGCCTGTTGGTTTTTCCTTTGCAACTGGAAACTTCAGATTCCCCTCAAGATTGAAACTGAAAACCCTCTAAGAAGAATGCCTCAGTGTGTGCAATTTCTCTTCCATCTTGCGTTGAATCTGCTACTGTAAAACTGCTGCAAAATCAACAGCACCTAGATCAAGAATATGCTCAACAAAAATATTGATTTGCTTCTCCGGAATTGCTTCCCGACTTTACCATTGCCTGCTGGAACTGCTTTTGGACAAATCGAACTATCTTGCACTTTGCAATTGGAAAATCGAACCCTTGTCCAACAATTTGACCTGCTTGGCCAACCTCTGCACACACTCTGGGAAAATTTTGCTGCTGCACCCTCTGAGGTGCAAATTTCTCCCTCTTCGTCTCTGAGACTCTGATATGTCAAACTTGCTGTGATACCATGTGAAATTTCGCTTGAAATGCAACAACTGGAATTAGTTCTTCTAATTGGATTAATTATGTAGTTTATTTTGTTTACGGCAAAATAACGAATTAATTACACTGCAATTTCGTAACAATAAAAATGCTGCAAAAATAATTTGGAAACTGAGAAAATATAGAGCACATAGACAATAATCTTGACACAGTTATTTTTGGACAAATGTCCCTGGAAAAACCCAATGCGGGAAAATCGGTGCAACAAATGAAGGTTTTATTATAATTCTTCAACAACAAAATTTCTGAATACAAATCTGGATGCTAAATTGGCTATCCTCCAGCAAAATATATTGCCAAAATTATTTGGAGGAAATTCCTCCCTTCTGCAACCATACTCAGCCCCTCTAGCCTTGCTTGCACTTGCTCTCGACAACTCACACTGGCCAGAAATGCGCACTACTTGGCCTAGATAATTCACATTTTTTGCTAGCTGGCTCTGGATTAGTCGTCTTACCTCCCTCTAGCCCTAGAAGTGACTCAATCTGCCTTCCGGGTGATCTCCCGACCTCCAGTAGCTGAAACGATCACTTCCCGACAATTCGAATCGGGGTTTCTGGCTGCTCGACCTCTCTGCAAAAATAATTCGACCTCCCTGCTACTACTGTGCTGCTTGCTGAGAAACTTTGCTGGAAATAACTTTGCTTCTCCCTTAGTCATTGCCACTCAATCACTGGCTCGAATTCTTCTCTAGCTGGACTTTGCTCTCCAAGAAATTCGATTTGCCTTGATCACTGAGTGTGTCTTCTCCAGAGTCCATCCCCATCGAGTTTCTCTTATAATCTCTTGTTGGCGAACCAATGACCATGATTAGATCCCCATCAATGGATAAGATCATCTCTAACTCGATCCATGTGAGTTTCTAGAGAATTCTCACCTTTCTCAATTAATTCCCATTAATTAATTGATTTCCCTGAGTTAGACTTAAGTATTTTTAATTATTGATCAATTAATTTAATTGAGCTGTCTCTAGGTGGAATTTCCAGAAACGATTTCTGGATTATGGAGCTCTCATGTGTTTTAGCCTCTCCACAAAGGTTGAGACTAGAAGACATATCTGATGCTATAAAAATCAACAGTGCACTTGTGAGACTTCCCCTTTTTATTTTGGGGTTTGACCACATCCTTTCTTGTGAGGCATTGCATCTAGTTTTCATGATGCACATACATCCATGGAATTGTTGCACAAGTGGATTGTGGACCTCTTGCCATTCTTGGAGGTGGTGGTTATGGAGCATTCTCCTAGGAGGATTACATATAATTTTATCACTCATTCATCTTGGAGGGTGCACCTAGTGAGCTCTTCTAGGTGGACCTTGAAGCACTTCCTCCTATATTGATGTTGTTTTTTAATATTTTGCAAGCATGCATTCTTGGAGGGTGCATCTCATGTGAACACCTGGCATATTGACTTGGTATTGTGCCATATTTTTAGTGTGTGAAAATTCTACTGTAGTGTATTGGTTTATTTCCTCCTACTTGATTTGATTTACAAGTTATTTTCAAAACTAATATTCAGAAAATACCGAAAATAAACACAACTACAGCCTACACATGCAGATCATTTACTGAATAATTCACTCATGCAACAAAGTGACACATGGATTTTTGGACATAAGTCCCCGGAAAAACCCAAAGCGGGAAAACCGGTTCAACAGATATGAGGGTTTTATTATTAAGTAGTTATGAGTACAGCAAATCTAGGTTCCAACCTTGGAAAACCCGACAGAGAATAAAAGATATAAAATCTGCAGCTAACCTGAAGATCTAGTGCCAAATATCTGACTGATCCACACCCTCAAACGGGATTTACAGGACTCAGCCCAGATCTGACCCTAGAAACCCTTTAGCGCTGCTTCTGAAGCCCTAGCGTTGCCCTGGAGGGACTGCGTTAGCCTCTGCGTGGCTCTAGGAGAGCCTGCGTCACCCTAGGAGGGTCTACGCTGCCCCTACGCTGCCTTTACTTGGCCAGTGTCAGCCCAACGTGGCCCTAACTGCCTCTGCGTTGTCTTTGCGTTGTCCCTGCTGCTCTGTGTGGCTCTGAAGCTTCTCTGCGCTGTCCTTGTGGCTGCTCCTCTTGCCTCTTGGAATCAGATCATTCCCTCAGCCAATACTACCCCTCACTGCAGGAAATTCCACTGGAAATTCTTTGCAAACTCGCCCTAGAATTCCAGATCTATTCCTCAGTTCTACAGAAATTGTGTGTCTTCAACTGACCCTCAAGCCTTTCTCTTATACTTTTCGTTGAACCTTTCAACGACCAAAATTAAATCATCTATCAACCGCTGAGAGTAAAAGACTGCTTGATCCATGTGACTTAAGACAATTTCATTACATGTGTTAATTAATTCACTTTAATTATTTTATTTTCCTAAGTTAGACTTTTGAAATCCATTAAAAGTAATTAATTATTTAAATAACTTCAACACAACTTGAAATTTCTTAAATCCATTTCTGGGTCTTGTAGATCAGGTGTACTCTAGTCCCTCCACAAAATTTGGGACCTAGAGCACAAATGATGCTACCCCAAATACACAAAATCTCAACAGTGCGCTTCCATTTATGAGTATTACTAAATGCATGCTACTTATTACTTATAGATGGGGTAACCTCTCTTGGAGAAGCTAGTGTCCACACGCCTTGATATTGTCAACCATGGATCTAACTACTCCAATATTCACAATTTGTTGACTTGTGATGGAGTTTCTCACTCTATATAAAGAGGAGTTTCTCTCCATTTTAGAGGATTTTGGCAATTGGAGATTGAGGAGTTATAGAAGTGATGAAGTATTGAAGCTTGATGGAGCTCCCTTGTATTCGCATTGTTGAAGATTAATGAAAGATTGAGGTATTGATCCACTTTGTTGTATGGTTTATTTATGCTCTTCAATTTGCTGTACATGTTGTAGATACTTCTTGTCATTCTTTTATAAAGGCCTAGTAATTAATTGATTCATCCAAGTGTAAACCAATTTGAGGAGGCTCTCCTTTTTGCTTTATTTGCTTTTTTATTTCTACACTTGTTCTTCTTTCTTCTATCAACTAAGTTGTAGATTTGGATGCTCATTTGGCCATAAAACAACACCTTTACAGTCTTAGCCTTCTAAGCTTAGTTTTATACTACACCTTTCCAACATTTACTTAAGGTTCAAATGTATCAAATTAGGCCCTTTTTACCTTAAGTACACCCCTTAAAGATGAATGTATCAAAGAGTTTTATCTACTAGTTGGTGAGAGATGGTAGACAAGCATTTTCTACCATATAACCTTTGGGACACACTAGTTCTCTCATTTATCCAATTCCTTGTAACTCCATTAGCCTAGGACTGATGGGGCTTGGTTACCCTCCATTTCTTTTCATTCCTTCATTTTTGTCCTTCATTTTCCTGTCTTGTTCTTATCCTAATTCATATACTTCCACAACCATTCAGTTTGTTATGGATCAATGATGTATGATTCTTGAGATATTCTTTATTGTTCAAAAATGAGATATAAGATGCATTTTCCTACAAAAACTTTTTTGGGATTTGATTTGTTTCTTTCAATTTATTCCCCATATTTGCCACTATTCCGGGCTGAAATTTTTAGCCAAAAACAATAGTTGCGTCAATATTGGCAAAGTGCAACTTAATTCTAAACGTTACCTGGATGGCTGTAGAGATCAAGTTGACAGTAAGAGTTCTTTCTTTCTGTCTTTCTCATGACTTGAAAGAAGAAGCTACAGAAGTAATGAAAATAATGTCAAAATAGTTTTCCTGTTGAATTTTTTAATTTATGCTTCTGAATTCTTTTGGAATTGATTATGGCGAAAATGAAAGCTTTTAACTTTTACAATGTGTTTATTTTGCTTCCATGCCTTGGGCATCTTTATTGGATATCAGATTACTATACAAGTGTAAATAAGGAATTCAACAATAAAACCATTTTAACAATTAATTTTGTTACTTTTTTAGCTTGAGCTACCAAATGATGAGACAAGCAGAAAAATAAATTCTTTTGAAATTGATTATGGAAAAAATGAAAGCTTTTAATGTTATAATGCCTTTTTTTGCTTGCATATCTCAGGCTTATTTATTGGATGTCAGGATACTAGAAAATTGTAATACTTTGCTCTATAAAAATTGTGCCTGATAAGAAATATGAAACAGATATGGTCAATATCTCTTTGATAATGGGAGCTATGAGGAGGCCATGCAACAATTTTCAGCATCTTCATTGGACATTGCCATGATCTTGTCCTTATATCCTTCAATAAAGCTTCCAAAGTCCTCCAGTGTTTCTTCATCAGAAAATATTTTTGAATCTTCTTCTGATACATTGTCTGAACAACATATTGTTAAGATTTCATCTGATCCACTGGATGAGGTGGAAAGTGGTTCTTTATCTGCTTCCCAGGCCCTCTCATCACAAAATGAAGAAAACAGGAAAACACAAAGTCAAAAGCCAGACCATAATTCTCTAACAGCACTTATCAAGTTTCTTTTAAAGAAAAGAAAAAATATTATTGGAAAAGCTGCAGCAGAAGACACGGATGAAGTTGTTGCAGCAGTAGTGGAAGATGCAAGTGCATCTGTCGATACCTGGAGATCAAGGAGTTCAATGAAGGTGTGTTCTTAGCCAAAATGATTGCTGACTTCTTTCCATGCTCAAATCTGTGCAGATGTTTCCTGAAAATAGCCTATAGTTATCTGTTGAGTAACTAGACATGTTCTATTCGATTAAAAACATTTTTTGTTGGATCGACAATTTGGATTTGGATTTGGATTAGTGGTATCTGGTGGAATTAGCCAGCTGGGATCATATATTTTGTCCAAAGATGTAATGCCATTTCCATATGCGCAACTTCATAGATCTCAACTACTTGGATATATTACCTGGTCTGGGAAGATAGAGTTTCTGTCATCTAGATAAGATAAGATAAGATAATTTATTAATGTCCAACGAATGACCACAAAAAGGTCAATGGGACTGCTGGTTACAATGATTACAGCATGCCTAGCCAGTGGACCAAACGCTTCCCTTCCTTTATAAAAGCAGGAAATACAAAACTACAAAGAGTGAAAATGTAAAGTAAAAGCTGGATGACTAAAACATCTTGACAATGGGCTGTGATGACTAAAACATCTAGAGAAGTTTTAATGCAAAAGTCAACCTTCCATGAGCGCCAGTAAATGGCAATATTGGGCATTGATGTTGTGTTGTCTGTACAGTGACTGTTTTTGCATTACATACCTTATCCCTGTTGCTGCATGCTTCACGTTATCCCTGTGCAGCTTGTGCCCAAAAACAATATAAGTTAATAAATTCGTTTTTCAACGTCTGGACCAATTCCTCTTTTCCTTGTCAGGAATTTAAAATCGATGTATTTGTTATTATACACATTTTAAAGTCTACAAAGTTTCACTCTTCAATTCCGGTATACCGTTCTCCGCTTCTATGCATGTTTATTATTTTGGTATTCATATTCCAAGTTGCACGTGTTAAGAAGTTTATTATGTTTTTAGGGTTTCTGTACTTGAGCACCAACCCTCTAGAGAAACTCTTTTCAACTCTATTGATTGGTTCTCTGATAAGAACTTAAGTAGGAATCTGCAATGTGAAGTTGTAATATGTACCATCAGTTGAACAGGTATACAGCTAGTCACAAAACTAAAGCTTGTTCAATCCATCGAGTATTTCTGAGCCAAACTCGGCTTGGCATAGAAATGGAGCTAAACTTACTTGTTGGTGAGTCTAACTCTAACTCACAAGTACTTGCCAAGTTTTTCACAGGTTGGTCAGTTTGACTCACTAGCCTGATGAAAAACTCAGTGGAGCCCATTATAAGTTTATTTGTTTATTTTTGGAAAATACATCTTATATTAATATATAAATATTTACATAATAGAAATTAAAGGGGGTGAGGATATATACAAAGATGGATCATATCCTCTTCCTTAGTACTACAGCAGAGATAAAGCTGAGTAAACTGAAGCATCTAATTCTTTGACCTCTTTGATTGTAAGATATCTTTTAACTAACAACCACATACATACCTCTTTCTGCCAAACATGACAAAAGGATTGAAATGAATTGACCTCACCACCAAAAAAATGCATCTTAGCCTCCAATGCCTGAAAAAGTAGATAGCATGATACAAAGATAGTCTCCAAACAATGCTTCTTGCCAATGGAGTTGCCCCTAAAACAAGACTGTGTGCTGATCCTGAACATATTCCAACAACTCTTGGCAAACCTGCAGTCACAAAGAATGTGTTTCACCATCTCTGGACAACTACATGCTAACCAAAGACTATCAGTGATTCCATTCTTAGCTAAATGAACTTTAGATGACACCCTCTATTAGATAATGAGTCATGCAAAGATTGAAATTGTAACTTAGACGAAGAGACAAAAAACTGTGCAACCTATGAATCCTTCTATTTTTAGTATCGTATTGTTAATGTGGAAGCTCAGTGACAAATTCCAATCATGGGACTAGATTTTTTCTTTCGAGAAGATCAATTTTGATCTTTGAAGCACTGGATTTGGACAAGGGAAAGTGTATTTTTGAAGTGAAGCTCCCATGTGCACAAAAGGACAGGTCGACCCTAAAGAGAAATTGGACACCCTTGGAAGCCTAGAAATACAAGTGACCTCAACCTCATTTGGACATGATCATCATCATTCATTCCTCTTTCTTTGGTTTGGCTCGTACAGGTCTGAGGTAGTTCACGGAGATTGGTTCGTACATGTTTGAAATTTTAGGGTTTGAAGCTTTCACGTGTGAGTCTTGAAGAATATAACTATGTTTGGTCTTCATTATTAATATATTTGTCAAAATGAATTTATTATTATTAAATGGCTTATTAAAGCATGGGTTTCATGCTTGGGTCATATTTAGATTAAGGTCCCCATTGTAGACTTCTAGGTTACTCATTACATATTTAAATTGATCCATTCTGGGCTTTTAAATCATGTAATTAGGATTGAGTCAAAGTCAATTTATTGTTTGGACTACTCCATCAAGTCATCCACTTCATCAACTGACCTCTTCATCCTCAAGTTGGCCTCAAGGAATTGCTATCAAAACGAACTCAAGTCGGCTCAAAACAAAGACACACCTCTTCACGAGGACAGTTTGACTTATTTACCGTGGGAAACTACTATAAATACAAGTGTGGACTTCGCATAAATCATAGAATAAAAATTTGGATCTCTCTGAAATAAATTCGATCAGATTACAGTTCGGGTGACTTCAGGCAGAGGTTTCACTGCCATAATAGAAGGACAGATTTTCGGGCTAATCACAGAGATGGTCTATCATTACAGACTTTCGTTGATACATTACACTGAAGGTTTCAATGACACATCAGTTTCGGAAGCTATTACAAGATCACTTGGACTTAGTGCTACAACAGAACTTCTGTGTTATTGCAAAGGTGAGATCATGGTGTCATGAAAGTGATGAGGCCTCAGGGATACTACAGTGAGGAGATCTCGGTGCCATGACAATGATGAAGTGATGATCTCGGTGCAAACACAGTGACAGTGACAGTGAAAGGAAAAGGATGACTTGATGGAGGATGCCTCTAGTATAGTGTCTTGGTCGTCTCATCTTTGAATTTAATGAAGGAAGAATTTTGACTGGGTTTTCCCCAACTAGTGGGGTTTTGCCCTGGCAGCATGCCTACATCTTTTGTCCTCTTCTATTTGTTATTTGGCATTAGTCTTGATAATGAGAAAAGATAAAATGAAAGAATACATAATAATAACAAGAAACATCACAAGATAATGTCATAATACGAGAAATTGTTTAACTGCCATCTCCTTTAATTTCTCAACAATTAGGGTTTTTGGTTCCCAACTACAGGCATGCTACAGGGTACTTTCGGTCACAACCGCAGAAACGCGGGCTCATAGACATTGAGATCATCAATGCGGCTTTCAAAAGATTGTTCTCTAGGCATTAAACTGGCTCCTATGTCTACAAACATTGCTATTGCTTCTTCTATTTTCAGACCATTCTCTGAGGTTGAACCAGTTACAGAAATGGTTCCTTCCCTTAGTGAGTATTGTTTTAATTCTCAAACCAAATCAGTGGTGAAGAAATCAAAGAAGAGGAGGCATGATGATTCTATGGAAATCACAAGATTAAGTTGGCAAGCTTCAGGAGACCACCATGAAAAGGCCAAAGAGTCAACTCGAGTCTTAGGAGCCTTCATAAATTACACCCAACATTCAGTTGACAATCTTTCTGATAAGTATTTTCAAAGTATGGAAAAGATTAAAGAACTTGAAGCAAGGCTAGAAAGAAATAAATATTTTAATGAAGAATGACAGAATCATTCCACAGTGCTTAGAGAAGGTTATGCTATCACTCTTCAACACTTGGAGCAAAAATAAAATTATGATAAGACATAATTAGAACAATCATGGCAGACAAAGTTAAACGAATTGGTCAATCAACATGCTATAGAAATAAAGGATTTGAAAATAGCTCAAGAGAATCAAAATTCAATTCTAAAAAATGAATATGAATCCTAACAACAACAATTGAAACAGTGCCAAGAACAAGCTACATTTTTTTTTCTTTCAAAGAGTAAGCTTTGCAAGTAAATCAAAGTTTAAAGAAAGTTTAGCTGCAGTTTTATAAGTAGATGGATAAAATTTACAGATTTTTCATGGAGCTATTATCCCTCATAGACAGAATTGAGTCAATAGTGGAAGAAGATAAAATATTAATAATAAATAATAAATTTGGATATATTGCCAATTGGGAGAAGCAATTTAGTCCTGAAAATATTATTAAATTCTCAAAGAAAGATAAAAAACTGATGATTGCTTCATTGAATCAAAGGGATTCAAATTGCAAGGAAATTAAACAGTGGATTGATGATGCAATCAAGCTTTGTGACTCTGTGTGGGATGCAGGTTTGGATATATCAGATGAGATCGATATGCCTCATACAAAGCCTCTTAGGGAAGCAATGCCATCGACACTTAATCAACAAGCGGTTGAAGATGAAAGAGCATCAGATGAAAACAAGATAAAGGAAATTGGTACATGGAATGAGCAAAATTTTCAGATTTTTTTGCAACTTCCTTTTGAGAAAATGAAATTAATTTCTGAATTCTCAACGAGATATAACCCAAAAAAGGGGTACATTGAAAATATGTTGTCCACTTGTCAATTAAACATTGACCATTTTGTACCTTTTCATTTTCAACAAATTCCCGAGAAATATTTGGTATGGGCTGCATATATCCAAAATTATGCTCCTAGAAAGATGCCAGTCGAGTCAATCTCAACTTCTCAAGTCCAGTAAAAAGATAGAAACGACCTACCCAATTCCAAGAAAGAAGATATTTGATTAGATAAGATTTGTATTCCAGGATTATATTTAGTTGAGAAAATCTTTGGATATTTTAATTTTTCTTATTTATACAACCCAATACAGGAGTGTGGGTTGGAAATTGTTGAAGACCTAAGACTTTGATTTTGTAATCAAATATTTTGTTATTCAAGTCTTGAAGACCACTTCAAATTTTGATAAGCTTTTGGAGTTATGAGTTTAATATCCTGTGATCTATTTAATTATTTAATAGACACCTCTGGTATTTTTCTTTTCCTTTCATTTGCGTGTTAAAAATCTGTTGAATATTAGAATGTGTTAGCAATTATTTCTTTTGAAATAATTTAGCATATGTTATTGTCGAAATTTATCATTCCAGATTTATTATTTGTTATTAGGAGTTTGGCTTCTGTGATCCATAAAATGTTATAAAATATTTCGGCGATAATCACGTCTAAGCATATTATGTCGACGCGTTTCGAACCAACCAGCGTGGTTCATCATCAGGACAAGATGAGAAATCTGATCTAGGAACCAATTTAAATAGAAAAGGAAAGCTCCAACTACCCGTTGTAAATAACGGCTAGTTTGACTAGAATAAGAAATTTAATTAATCTAAAAAAGAATTAATTAGTCGTTGTATTATTATTATTATTATTATTAATTTTTTTTAATTAATAGTTATTTAATATATAATAATTTAAAATTGAATTAATTAATAAGTATATGTGATATAATTTAATATTCTTATTTTCTTAATAAGTAATTTTAATAAGTTAAATCACAATATAATAGCTACATTTTTTATCAAGTATAGCAATAGATATTATAATTCAAAAGAAAAATAGAATGAATTAATTAAAAAAAGAAGGGAAAGCAATCAAGAGCAAGAGGAACAAAGGAAGAAAAAATAGAAGAAAAAAGGCGGGGGGGGGGGGGGAGAACCGGAGGGAGAACGGGGGGGGGGGCACCGGAAAGAAAAAAACAACAACTAAGAGTGAAGGGCAGGAATCCAACATTTGCTAACACTACGCCCATCATCCCTGTTAAGTTTAACAACCTCTTTTCGATTTCTAAAGCTTCCCTCAACTTACGGTGGTGGAAATGGTCAATCTTCGCAATAACCTTAGTATCTTCAATGAAAATGTGATGTTTTGTCTTTTCAGCATGCTCTGCTAAGGCAGAGGAGCATGATCTACTATGTTTAAGGTCAATGACGTGTTCATGAATTCTTTGATTAATGGATCGACCCGTTTCACCGATGTAAGGCATCCCATAGGAGCACGGAATCAAGTAAACACCCTTACCATCTTTAGGGCAGACCGGGTCCTTAACCGATCTAAGTGAACTCCGAATGGTGCGGAGGGGCTTGAAGGTTGAGGAAATATTATGTTTCCTTAGGATCCTAGCGATTTTATTCCTTGTAAAGATTCATTTGCTGAAGAATAATAATAAAACCCTCATCTGCCGCACCGGTTTTCCCACATTGGGTTTGTCCGGGGACGATTGTCCAAAAATAAGTGTGTAAATGTGATTGTTTCTTATGCTTATGTTCTTTATTGTTTACTTCTTTGCATATATAATTGTGAATGTTGTAGTAGTATTTATTTCCAAGTTTATTGATAGAATTCTGTAAATAACTTATCAGAGTAATAAGTAGGAGAAATAAATTGATCACTGCAACTGTGGATTTCCAGACTGATATTTTCACAAATCCATGGCTTGATCCTCCAAATAAAAATTCGAACCCTTGATTACTGCTGCACAGATCTATAGAAAAATTCAACTTCTTTGATTGTTGAGCTAGATGGACCAATCTTTGACCCTGGGTGGTTTTGGACCACTAGAATATCTTTAGTCATTTGTGTTTTGATTGTCAAGTGGTTCCACAACCATGACCTAGGAACCTCAACCACAAGTACCTAGGCCTCTAGAGTAGCATATTGACACCCATAGGTGAAGCGTTGAGAGCCATGGGACTCCAAGTAGCAGCAGGGCATCATACACACCCTTGAGCACCTCCAGGCTCTAACACCCACAACATTTTTACACTTTGCTCTACATTTGATGACTTTTTGGGATGATGCACCTAGATCTAGCAGGCCCTTGACCAACTTAGCAATTTGAGAGGGATGACAACTGATCCAGGGTCTAGAGGAAGGCGATCTTACCCCTTGAGACATGGGAGGCATAACACCACCTTGGAAGTCCTAGATGTTGTGGTAGACCCATGAGACCACCTTTGTTGCCCCAAGATGGATTTTGGGGTCCATAAAGAGATATTGACATAGATTTGAGGGCCAACCCTCATAGGGTGATTTTAGAAGGCTTTTACACCTTGTTTGACACAAGGGAGCTTCAAAGCATGCGTCATAGAGCCCTACACATGGATTATGTCAACATTTTGGCTCACACTTGTGGGTATTTCACTTGTTTTTATGATTTGGCTTGTGGGTTGGCTTGTAACCCAATTCATCATTGTAATTTTACTTGAGATTTAGGGGCTTTTAGGATAATTACACATTGTTCCTCATATAAATAGAGAGGATCATCTTGTTTGGCATCATCACTCGGACTTGTGAATTCAGCCTCTTTGAAGATTTCAGCCTCTTGTTCTTGTTGATTTCTATAGAAATCGGAAAGTGTTCAAAGCCTCATTTTTGGTAGAGAGGCTTGGACATCAGTTATCCAGAGAACTCAAAAATCGTTTGTGGAAATTCCACTCGGATATGACTTTATTAAAATAATTAATTATTTTAATGTAGACCCTAAGTTTAAACTTAGGGAACTTAAATAATTAGAGGGTATTAATAGAGTAGAGTGTGAATCTTTTAGAAAACGAAGATCAAGTCATCTTTTAATTTGAGCCATTGATTAACGATATAATCTTGGCTGTTGATTCGTCAGTGAGAAGAGTATAAGAAGAGACTTGAGGGCCATTTGGAAATCAAGCCGGGGACACTCTTAGTACCCGAACGATATCGATTTTGAAGCAAGAGAATTTGATTTCAGTGGGTGAGATTGTAGAGGCAGGGTTGCAGAAGCAGAAGGAGGAGGGAGGAGTCAGTTATCGGGAAGCAAAAGTCGGGATTATGAAGGGAAGGGTGAGCTGATTAGCAGCAAGACCCTCTCCATGCAGAATCACGTAGTCCAGGGAGAGATTGCGCAGAGCTCTCACGCTGGATGACGCAGAGGGTGAAGGAGGTCACCCCGAGGGACTGAAATTTGTCTGGAAGGTCCAGAAAATTCAACAAGGTGTTTGCAAATTTTTCTCTGCTCATCAGACTCTTGTAAATGTACTTTCCATTTCTGAAGATAAATATAAAACCCTCATCTGCTGCACCGGTTTTCCCACGTTGGGTTTTTCTGGGGATAATTGTCCAAAAATAACTGTGTTCATGTGGTTGTTTCTATTGTGCTACTTGTGTAAATTATCTTTCTGTTCTTATGCTCTTAATGATAGTGAAGATCTGCAAATGTGTTTATTTCAGAATTTACTGAAGCATCTGTAAATAACTTATCTCATAAGTAGGATATTTTCCTCTTGAAAATTTCACATGGTATCAGAGCAAAGGGCAAAAAACAGAAAGGGAGGATCTGCCATGGACCAAAGTTCCATCATCTGGAAGGGTTCATGCAGTCAAAGGGACTCACGCAGTCCTCCAAAGCACGTAGAAATGCAGAGAGAACACAACATGAAAGTGCTTGCATCCAGACTAGAGGAGGATCTTGCTTGTGTGTCGAGCACAACTCCTCCAAGTGTTTGGTATATTGACATTGGAGCATCTACTCATATGACGGGGGTTCGAGAATGTTTTTTGACCTACCAAGAAGAACAGATGAATTTCCAGATAACTATGGGAAACAAGGCAAAATGTACCCCCATCGGGAGAGGTACCGTAACATTTCAGACCGAGGATGGCAACAAGATTCGAGCCATGAATGTTCTGCATGTACCAGGGTTGGGGATGAATTTATTCTCAGTGTCTCCACTTCAGAACAAGGGCTATGACATATACTTTATTTGAGATAAGGTGTATGTCAAACACCCTAACAGGAGCAAAAAGGCACAAATCGGAGTAAGGAGTCACAAGCTGTATAAGCTCCAGCTTGAATCTCAGGTGGCCCTAATTGGCACTACAAACGACAGAGATCTGAATGAATTATGGCATAGAAGGATGGGGCATCTACATCATGGAGCCTTGGGGATTCTCAAAAATACTGTCATAGGGGCTCCTGAACTCAGCACGAAGAAAGACGAAGTTTGCAAGGGATGCGTACTAGGGAAGTATGCTAAGGAAACATTTTCAAGAAGCAACAACAGACCCAAAGGTGTATTAGAGTTAATACACACTGACATTTGCGGTCCAATGTCCACAACTTCTCTCAGTGGGGCAAAGTACTTTGCCACTTTCATTGATGATCATTCTAGAAAAACTTGGATCTATTTTTTGAAAACCAAAGATGAAGTCTTTGATCGGTTTAAAGATTTCAAAGTATTGGTGGAGAACTCTACAGGAAAGAAGATCAAGAAGTTGCGGTCAGATAACGGTGGAGAATATATCAATAAAGACTTCACAAATTTCTGTGCAAAGGAAGGCATCAAGAGAGAATGGACAAATCCATACAATCCAGAGAAAAATGGAGTTGCAGAACGGAAGATCGGATTATAATAGAAGCTGCAAGGGCAATGTTGTACGACCAAGATATGCCCAAATTCTTATGGGCAGAGGCCTGCAATACAACAGTATATATTAAGAACAGAGTGGGAAAGGTAACTCCTGGGAGTGTGTTCACAGGCAACAAGCCAGAAGTGAGCCACATCAGGATATTCGGCAGCATGGTGTACTGCCACGTTCTAGATGAAAAGAGAAAGAAGTTGGATCAAACTGCAGAAAAGGGTTTTTTGATGGGCTATAGCGAGAATGCAAAGGCATATCACATCTATATTCTAGAGAGCAGGAAATTCGTGGTAAGAAGGGATGTGAAATTCCTGGAGGAGAGAGCTTTCAGGAAATCTCGAGAAATGGCCACAGATATGCAGATTGAGGAAGATCCACTGGTACAACCTCAACGACCTATAAAGGAGAGGTCAAGTGCCTCTCCAAGGCACAATAATTATGAGGAGAGCTCCTCCGAAGAAGAACAGGAGGAAGAACAGGTGAGACCACCCACAACTGATGGGAGACCGAGCAGAGAACTTCAACAAATTCTAAAGGATGCAGAAGAATTTGTTGGAGCCCCTAGAGAAGGAAAGAGGATATGGAAACAACCAGACAGATATCAAGCACTGGTAGCTCAGGTTGGTGAACCATCTACCTTTCGGGAAGCAACTCAGCATCAAGTATGGGTGGATGCCATGGTGGAGGAGTATAGCTCCATCATGACAAATGATGTATGGGAAGTAGTCCCTAGACCACGAGACAGATCAGTTGTAGGATCCAGATGGATCTACAAGATCAAATATGATGTAGATGGCAGCATAGAGAAGTTCAAGGCAAGGTTTGTAGCTAAGGGGTATGCACAGAAAGAAGGCATTGACTATGAAGAAACCTTCGCTCCAGTAGCGCGATACGCTTCTATCAGATCTGTCATCTCTCTGGCTGCGCAGAGATGAAGAAACCTTCGCTCTGGTAGCGCGATACGCTTCTATCAGATCCATCATCTCTCTGGCTGCGCAGATGGGATGGGAGATTCACTAGATGGATGTCAAGACAACATTCTTGAACGGGGTGATAGAGGAGGAAGTGTACATAGAGCAGCCAGAGGGCTTCGAGACACATGAGCAGAAGACTCATGTATACAGACTTAAGAAAGCCTTGTATGGCTTAAAACAATCCCCCAGGGCATGGTATGGATGGATTGATAGCTGCTTGCAGAAGACGGGGTTCGTCAAGAGTGACACAGATCCCAACCTATACCACTTGAGAGTAGGAGATGAGTCGCTTATTCTTGTTCTTTATGTGGATGACCTGTTTTTGACCAGATCATCCAAGCTCATCAAGGATTGCAAGGAGAATCTGGCAACAGAATTCGACATGAAGGACCTGGGGCAGATGCACTATTTTCTTGGATTAGAAGTCTGGCAGCAGAAAGGGGAAATCTTTGTAGGACGAGGAAGATACACAACAGAAATCCTGAAGAGATTTCAAATGGAAGATTGTAGACCCATAGCCACGCCAATGATTACTAACTGGAAGAAGATAGACACGTCGGAGGACGATGAGGCTGATCCCACATTGTACAGACAACTCATTGGATCATTGATGTATCTGGTCAATATGAGATCAAACATCTGTTATGCAGTGAATACCCTCAGTTAGTTCATGGTGGAACCAAGGAGGGCTCACTGGGAAATAGCCAAACATGTTCTCAAATACTTGAGAGGGACAGTCGAGTATGGGCTGAAGTACACCAAGGGTAATGAGATCCAGTTGAGTGGGTTCACAGATGTAGACTGGGCTGGAAGCACAATAGATCAGAAAAGTACCAGTGGATACTGTTTCAGTCTCGGATCAGGAATGACCTCTCGGTGCAGCAAGAAACAAAAGTCCATAGCACTGAGCTCAACCGAGGCAGAGTACATGGCAACAAGTACAGCCTTGTGCGAGGCCATATGGCTCCGCAAATTGCTCTTGAACTTACTCAAGAAGTGGATAGAACCGACCGGGATTATGTGCGATAATCAGAGCTGCATTAAGCTCTTTGAAAATCCTGTGTTTCATGACCGGTCGAAACACATTGACATTCCGTGTCACTTTATCAGGGACTATGTCCAGAGGGGAGCAGTACAGTTGTGATACACTCCTATAGGAGAATAGGTGGCAGATATCCTCACAAAGGCTCTAAGTAAGATCAAGTTCACTTACTTTAGAGAGAAGATGGGGATGGTCGAGAACCCCTTCCATTAGAGGAAAGGGTGGTCTTCAGAAGAAGAGGGAGTTGTAGTACGGATGCTGCAGTGGTAGGGCAACAGTAAAGGAAGCAACAACGCAGAGGTGAGGGGTAGCAGCCAGGACATCATCATCGCAACAGATGATGTAGAGTCAGAGCAGTACAATGGTATTTTGCTTAAACACTTTCCTCGCTAAGAGGGAGTGTTGATTTCTATAGCATCAGGAAGTTTTCTAAGTCACATTTTTTGCAGAGAAGCTTTGACATCAGTTATCGAGAGAACCCATAAATTGTTTGTGGAAATTCCACTCGGATATGAATTTATGAAAATAATTAATTATTTTAATGCAGACCCTAAGTTTAAACTTAGGGAAATTAAATAATTAAAGGTTATTAATAGAGCAGAGTGTGAATCTTCTAGAAAACGAAAATCAATTCATCTTTTAATCTGAGCCTTTCATTAATGATATGATCTTGGTCGTTGATATATCTGCGAGAAGACTATAAGAAGAGACTTGAGGGCCATTTGGAAATCAAGCCGGGGATACTCTCAGTACCCGAAGGAAATCGATTCTGAAGCAAGAGAATTCGATTTTAGTGGGTGAGATTGTAGAGGCAGGGTTGCAGAAGCAGAAGGAGGAGGGAGGAGTCAGTTATCGGGAAGCAGAAGTCAGGAGGATGAAGGGAAGGGTGAGCTGATCAACAACAAGACCCCCTCCATGCAGAATCACACAGTCCAAGGAGAGACTGCGCAGAGCTCTCACGTTGGATGATGTAGAGGTTGAAGGAGGTCACCCCGAGGGTCTGAAATTTGTTTGGAAGGTCCACAAAATTCAGCCAGGTGTTTGCAAATTTTTCTCTACTCATCAGACTCTTGTAAATGTACTTTCCATTTTTGAAGATAAATATAAAACCCTCATCTGTTGCACCAGTTTTCCCACATTGGGTTTTTCCAGGGACAATTGTCCAAAAATAACCGTGTTCATGTGGTTGTTTCTATTGTGCTACTTGTGTAAATTATCTTTATGTTCTTATGCTCTTAATGATAGTGAAGATCTGCAAATGTGTTTATTTCAGAATATACTTCTGTAAATAACTTATCTCATAAGTAGGAGAAATAAACCAAGTATTGCAGAAATATTTCCCTCTTGAAAATTTCACAGTTCTTATGGAAAAATGTGATCTATGGAGAAAAGATTGCCTTGAGAATTTGTTCTTGTCTTTGGAGAAGTCACTTTGGATCAATACTTGGATTTTTTCATGCATATTGCCTTGTATGTACCTTGTTTATTACGAATTTCTGATTTCATGTCTAATGCATGGAATAAATTGTTGATCTAGGTTAAATTAGTGTGCTAATTTTGTTGAATATCAATTGAAAGGAAACTAGGTCATATTATTGCATGCATTACTCATAGTATGGTATGTGAATGGCAATCCCCTTGGTGATCTCATGTTAGCTCTCCCAAGTGATCTTTGATCCCTCACAAAGGTGATAGTTAGGGTTTTGATCCTAGGCCATCAAAATATCCTCACTCCTTTGCAAGATAAATCAACTTTAAGAACCCATAGACTCCATTGACCCTAGGACAAGGCACTGCCCTTGCTTGTCGGTGATCAATTCAACATTTTATCCATAAATTTTTCTCTCTCTCGACCTAATTCGGGCCCTTTAAGGGCAAGTGGCCAAGCTAGGGCTTGGTGCGAATTCATAGGCAAGCGAAAATTTTGGTGTTGAAGAGTCTAAACATCAAGAGGATAATGGTTGCTACAAAATCTCTCCTTTTGGTGCGCATTCACCTCAATTTCATCCATAAATTTCTTTGCCTTAAGGTAAAACCCTAGTTTAGTGTTAGCTTCAACTTGGGGTCTTTTTGAGGGTTTCATGTGCCTTGAACTTGCTAAGATATATCGTGGAAAACCCTTTCTCTTCATCTTGACCTTTGGCCACTCCAACTCTCAACCTACTAATCAAGCCCTAGGTCTTGTGTGCATAAATTTGGCCTCTCTATGGAAAGTGAATTGCCCGTATTCTTTGATTGGAGCCTTGTACTTAAGTTGTGTCTTTTCCTTATAAGCCCTAAGGTCACCTCATACCTCAACTCTAGAATGCCTATTAGGTGACGAATACACATACCAGGAATCCTCTCATTGGTGAAATTCCATAAAGAGTAGGGGGTTTTGGCTGTGGTGACAGCAGGCCACTACCCCATTGTTGTCACTTGGTCTAATAATAGCATTGTAAGGTACCCCTCTCGAATGCCTACTAGATTTGCGGCTACAAGACCCTTGTCGATTTATTCCCAAGTCTGACTTTTGCAACATTGGTTTCGAGAGCTCTTGTAGCTTGAGAGCATTGGTGAGAAACCATGTGAGGAGGGTTGGTTTCAGTGGTGAGAGATCCACCCTAGCTGATCCGGCCAGATTAGTTTCAGTTTATCTATCCTAGCCAATCCAAAGGAAAAACTACCCAAGTCCTTCATAAGGATTCAACATGAAGAAGTCAACTGATTTGCTAGAGGTCGTGGAGCTTGGAGATAAAGACAATCTATCCAGTACAACAGTTACAGGATTTTTCTGAGCAGATCATATTCATCTAGGGAGGCAAAATCAATTGTGTACAGCTGAATATTTTGTGGAGGCCAAAATCATCTGAAGGGGCCAAGTTAATCTAGCTATATCTTGGAGGCAATTTTCTTCATTCTAAAAGCCAAATTGCATTGGTGCCGAAGTAATTTCCATGCTCCCCAAAATAGTAATTATCTATGTAAAACTCTCAGTTTTGGTTAATCAAATTTAGCTGGAATGTTTGATGTTTATTCTGTTGAATTTATTGAGAAAATTTAGTTAGCAGTAGTTTCTTCATTTTATTGAGCGGTGTCTCCCATTTCCAGCATATACAGCATTTTATTAAATATTTGCTGGCAAAGTGTTGCTGAAAGAAAAATAAAAAATACTGCAAGTTAAACCAGTGATATTAGTAAGGGGATATTACAGAATGTTATGGAGGTTATAGTGTCCCCACTTTAGGACTATGTTAAAACTTGTGTGGATCTAGCAGTCAGTGCTGCCTTTGAGTCATCATAAAATAGAAAACAGCTAGGGAAGTTAGGTCGGTTGATTCATATGTGGTTCAATTGAGGCATCATAAAAGGGGGTCTTTTTGGGGCAAGAGACAGGTCCACAACATAGAACAATTTTTCCCTCCAAAATTT
Source organism: Pinus albicaulis (assembly GCA_034641835.2). NCBI lineage: Eukaryota > Viridiplantae > Streptophyta > Pinopsida > Pinales > Pinaceae > Pinus > Pinus albicaulis. The sequence goes on along the minus strand of CM076580.1, from coordinate 1,825,197,431 downwards.
TGTAGTAAGAGCCTTTCAGATTTTCCCTTTCCTCAATTTACTTTTGATTGTGTCCTTTGCCATGTGGTTTTTGTATGTGTTGTAAATGTGAAACCCTAGGCATCATAAAAGGGTTTTTTTTCAGCGAGAGTGTAACGAACAAAGTTCGTACTTACGAGTTAAATACTCCAGAAGACTTGGAATATGTAGATATCCATTGAAGATACAACAATATATATTAAAATGTATGAATGAGAATGATGATACAAATGAGAGTGAGGGCATGCTTATATACCCTAGGCAGGTACCTCTTCATGGAAGGTCATGTCCCATTTAGACATGCCTTTTCAAAACTAATTACTAATAACTAATCACTATTACAAGTATCATCATTATTTATATTTATATTATTTTATATATACTTTATTCATACCATTGCCTTCCTCCTCAAAAAGCTTTGTCCTCAAATCTTGCTGATGAAAAGGACTTGATCTCTTTTTCGATTTCGAATGTCTTCTCGTCTCGGAACTGTCATCTTTGTTGATACTAGACAATATGATCCTCTAATTGATAAGCAAAATTGTCGGACTAAAAATGGATTTGACCATCTTAGATTAATCTTCTGTGGAATATTCTGATCACTGGAATTTTGTAGCGAATTGTCATCATAGGACTAGATTGAGGTTGCTTCAATATTCTTCGAAACCTCAGTTTGTTATTTATGTTCTGAATGGTACAAATACGTAGCTTGATTGAGTTGTTTACTCTCGTGATTCAGATGTTGATAGGGAATTCTTTTGGTTTGACTTTCCCTTATTAGGTGTGTGGAAATTTTTTGATTTTCTTCTGGTACTACGGTTGTTGAGTTATGTACAAAATCTTCGTTTGGAATTTTCATCATCTGAATTGTAACATGAGTGTGTTTTTCCTTCAATTGATTGATCCTCTTCTTGAGTTCTGCTATTGACTGGTTTGGTATTTGTTTCTTTATCTTCAACTGAGGTTGTTATGATTGGCGACTTCGATACTTCCTCTTGAATACGTTCTAACTTGTCTTTTAATGACTTCTTGTCCTTCTTAAGCTTCTTAATTTGTGTTAGTAATTTTTTGCTATGATCCTTACAAAGACTTCTTCATTTCTATCAACAATTATTTTGTCAATATCATTTTGCATATTTTGTAATACTTTTTTATATTCTTGAAAAATTACTTTTGAAATATCTTGGATGTCTTCTGGTGCTACTGAATTTGGCTTCATGGTAACATCCTGTAGTGTTATTTTTTTTTTGTAAGAAAATGTCAAAAACCTCTTTATCGTATTCAGGATGAAGGAACCAAGGGTTTCCATCCAGGGTGACCCTAAAATAATGCACCTTGATCGCTCCATAGGGTTTGAACTGAGAATTGTGATACAAATGTATAATCTCCAATGTTTAATTGTAAATTGGTTGTCACATATTTTGTTGTCAAAAAATCTAATTTTGCAATTATATTTGACTCGGGAATCACTAATTGGTTTGCAATTTTAGGTTTTATATAATTTTTATCTTCAACTGGCGAGATAGTGATAGTAACATCTTTTCCCGCAATAGACCCTTTAATTCTAAATAACACTGAGGCATAGTTATGTTTAGTTTATGGGAATCTTCCAGCCTTCATTTCTGAATTAGAATCCATTTTGTTTTGTTAAGATGAACTTGGGATTTTTTTTTTTGAAAGTGATCCCTTTTTATAGAACTTCAAAACTTTATTACTTCCTTGAATCTTGGAATTCATCTTTATATTTTCTTTGTTTCCAACAATTATAATGAAACTTGATAACTTCTACCTTTGGATAAAAATTACACTTACTTTTTTTCTTGATTTATTTTAACTCCTTAACCCTTTTTTTAAATAATAATATATTTTTTAAAGAATTAGATTAATTTTGATTAGTTATATAAACAATATATATAATTTTATTATATATGTAATTATATAATTAATTGTTTTATAACTTAATAACTTTAAGTGTTTTGTGGGTCATGAGATTTTGAGACACGGAACCAAAATAATGTGACTGAAATATCGTATGTGTCGTGTTGTTTGACACGGGAAAAAAGTTGGCGGAGCAGAGTTGTCGAGACCAAACTCGACAATGTTGATGGAAGGTTGTTTGGCCGGAACGACTGTGACAGGTCACAAAAGGTGGGGGAATGACAACAGGTTGGACAACACGAGGGTGGACACTACAGTTGGGAGGCCTCGGTTGCACGAGCGCTGTTGTTTGGCCAGAACGACTGTGACAGGTCACAAAAGGTGGGGGAATGACAACAGGTTGGACAACATGAGGGTGGACACTACAGTTGGGAGGCCTCGGTTGCACGAGCGCTGCATGGCAAAAAGGTGTCTTTGATTGACGAAAGATGGATGGTGATAGCGAATTGATGGGGGCATCGTAAGGAGATGACGGTTGGCGGTGACTGGCAAGTGTTAAGTCTACAATGGATTATATGGCAATGCTGTTATGGCTACTTGTTGACGGTGGAATTGAATGACAATGTGACTTGTGACTACGGTTGACGGCATAATGAAGGTAATTGCTTGTTGGTGTTTAGGCGGGCAACAGATGGTGGTGAAGAGGTGGTTGCCGGATGATGGCAGGAGGACATGCGAGGTTAGGAGCGGGTGGGAAGCGGATGACGATGGGTCACTGTAGAAGAGCGAAGGAAAAGACAGACTAGCCTTTTCACAGGTACCGAGGGTAGATCGTAAAGCACTGCAACAACAACTGAAATGTGTGCTGGTGGCTGGACGTACAACGGTGGGGGAAAGTTGTGTGGAACAAGGTCGTTTAGTGCACCAGTCGACGACTATGGCAGAAAAAATGGTGTTTGGTGGCAGTCTCAAGTTCCCCAGTGGAGCTTTGTCAACGTGTTGCAGAGTAGTCGAAGCAGTCGGTGTCCCCGTGGCTTGTGGTTTCGACCGGTGGGTGCCAGGTAAGACGTAAGTATATATATATATATATATATATATATATATATATATATATATATATTTGAATTCTTCTAATGGCCAAAGGCCTGTCAACAATATGGAGAATCTCTAGAAACTTGTAGCAAAACACTTCAACGGCAACAAAGTTGACGAATTGTTGATGGCCAAGGGTCGGATCAGATTAGATCTCTGTGCAGCAGTGAAGCAACTAGAGGATCGAACAACTCTGATACCAATTTAACGAACAAAGTTCGTACTTCAAGTTAAATACTCTAGAAGGCTTGGAATATGTAGATATCCATTGAAGATACAAGAATATATATATTAAAATGTATGAATAAGAATGATGATACAAATGAGAGTGAGGGTCTGCTTATATACCCTAGGCAGGTACCTCTTCATGGAAGGTCATGTCCCATTTAGACATGCCTTTTCAGTACTAATTACTAATAACTAATCACTATTACAATTATCATCATTATTTATATTTATATTATTTTATATATACTTTATTCATAACAGAGAGACAGGTTCATAACATAGAACAATTTTTCCCTCCAAAATTTTGTAGTAAGAGCCATTCATATTTTTCCTTTTCTCAATTTCTGTTGCTTTTGTCCTTTGCCATATGGTTTTTGTATGTGTTGTAAATGTGAAACCTTAAGCGTTGACCAACCCTCTTCTTTTTTGGCATCCAGGATTTCCCTATTATTTCAGGTCCACAGGAGCCCCATCCCAACTCATGAGAGCAAACACATTCTATTTTCACTTAAATATTGTCATAGGAATTTTGTAGAGGCATGCAAGGCCTACTGTTTATAACACTTTGAATGATTTGTATTTGGGATTTATTATTTTCAAACCCCTTTTTAGTGATAATGAACTATTCCTGCAAAGTTCTCTGCAAGACTTGCTTCATTTTTCTGTTTACCTTCTATCAAAATTGTGATTGTTTTGATTTGCTTGCATTATATTGAGGAGTAAAAAGATCCTGTGTTTAAGTAGTTGTTAGGTCCCTATATTACTAGTGTAGACCCCCTTATTGTTATTGTTGTACCCCTGTAACCCCCATATTGTTATTATTGTGCCCTTACATTATTATTGTTAGGTTGGCTAGGATTACATTATGGCCCCATGGACTCCTATATATAGAAAGGAGGTTTTGTCATTTGTATAATCCAGGAATTGTTCATTTATGTAATTTATTGGAGGTTTCCCTCTCGAAGTGGCTTATTTATAAGGCGTTGATCTCTCTTTTCTTCTATTTTTGGAGCTGGTTTCATAACATTTGGTATTAGAGCTGGTTTGGATTCTAGGGTTTCGCTGTTCCAAACAGGTCATCGTGGCATTTTCGCTATAACGTTTTTTCTACAAAGGTTCAGAAGCTGAAATTTTTAGAGAGCGAAGCCGAAATCCTGAGGAAATTTGTCGCAAAATTTCAGAGCTTGTTTTGCAATATTTTCGGAGATATGATCTGTGGAAGTTAGGGAATTTTGCAGGCTCTTGAATTTAACCTAAATAGGTCATCGCGGAATTTTCGCTATAATGTATTTTCTACGAGGGTTCAGAAGCATAAATTTTCACAGAGCAAAGCTGAAACGCAGGAACCTTCTGTAGAAATTTCAGATCTTGGTTCGCAATATTTTGTGATATATGATCTGTACAAGATTGGATTGTTTCAGGCTCTTGAATTTCATCTCAAAGAGGTGACTGTGGGAAAAACAACATAAATCTCTCTATGAGCAACGAATTGAGATTCTGTAAAAAGTGTCTGCAAATACATGGACTGTAGTTTTCGGCATATCAATTTCAGAGCCGAAGGAGGAAACAGTGACACGTGGGAAGTCGTACAAATTCGCTCTACTTAACCATTCCATAATTAGGTCATCGTGGGAGATTGGGCATAACTTTGTCTTGAAGAATCCAAATTAGGTCAGACCTGTGGCATTTGAAAAAGATTCAGTGGGCTACTTCAAGGCCGAATTTCATATATTGAAGATCTGAAATCACAGAGATAATTTGGTTTCAATATATAGATACTCAAAAGCAAGAAAAAGGTGTATACTTGTTTTTTAAAATTGCATAGCGTTTGTTTGAAAAAGCAGTTTGAAGTGATTGCAAGGCATATTGAAGAATTTTTATTAGTAATTGGTTCTATAATGCCTCCAAAAAATAATTCCATATCCATTAAGCCCTCAGAAAGCTATACTATGACACATGAAGAGGAAGAATTGCATTATGAGATATCAAAATTATGGTACCAAGTGCAACAAATTTCGATCTTACAAAGAGCAACTGAAGATGACATAGATGGTTTAAAAGAAGAAATGGAGGCTAAGTTGGTTTGTTTTAAGGATCAAATAAAATCTATTATGGATGATAAAGTAGTGGAATATCACATCGAGCATCAACAACAAGTTTTCCAACTCTCAAGGGATAACCTAATTTTGGTGCAAAATCAAATGAAACAATCGGAAGATCAACATCACATCGAAAGAAATTCTGAAGCAGTCACAAAAACAAGAACTCAACAAATACAATCAATTTCATATTATCTCAGCAAGTGGAAAAACTTTCATGTAGAAGATTCCACATGGGAGGATGAAAATTTTATACAGAAGCATCAAGAAATAATCAAGCGTTGAGGGCAACACTTGTTTGAAGGAGAGGGGCATGTTAGGTCCCTATATTACTAGTGTAGTCCGTTATTATGTTAGTGTAGGTCCCCTTATTGTTATTGTTGTACCCCTGTAACCCCTATATTGTTATTATTGTGCCCTTACATTATTATTGTTAGGTCGGCTAGGATTACATTGTGGCCCCATGGACTCCTATATATAGAAAGGAGGTTTTGTCATTTGTATCATCCAAGAATTGATCATTTATGTAATTTATTGGAGGTTGCCCCCTCGAAGTGGCTTATTTCTAAGGCGTTGATCTCTCTTTTCTTCTATTTTTGGAGCTGGTTTCATAAGAACAGTCCAATTTTATATACAATATCTTAATTCACAATTCTGTGGGTCGTTGAAACTACCCGGTCCATTCTTAGGTAGAAATAAATGCTTCAAAGATTATATGTGATTAGAAGAACATTGTCAGTCTGTTTGAGTTACACCTTCTGTGGTAATTTGCTACTAAGTATCTTCCCACACAAGCATTAGTGAGGATTATGGTTCACACAGAGGAGTATCACCTCTATAAAAAAGGAGGGGGTTCTTCAATCCCCAGGAAGATTCCCCTCATTTTGACTCCTTTATCCCTAAGTTTCTAGGATTTGGATAAGGATCTGGATCTGGATCTGGATCCGCTAGATTTTTGAAAATCCAGGATCTGGATACGGCAAGGATACGTCAAGTACTAAATTTTAAAAATAAAAAATGATAATATTAAGTACAAAATGAGTATCTCATCCATGATTGGTCACTATGTTGCAAAGACAACTGGCAGAAAATTGATTGGTCACAGGTTGGCAGCAAATTGAATGGTCACGGGTAGTGAGCCCATAATGCATGTGGCATTCCCTAAGTCGAACCACAAGCTGCAGGCATAGATAAATGGCCACTCCACAAAAATTCCGAAAAATAAACGAATTAAAAACCTGTGAATCGTCTTCGGACCTATGTGCTGTCTGAGGGAACCCGTAAAGAAATGTCACTATACGCAATGTTATCCAACAGACCAAATCTGTGGGGTTGTTGCCTGGTTAATTGCCCTCTGACCTTTGTGCTGTCTGAAGAAATCTCAGCCTGTCTCTATCTGATCTGTCTGAATAAATCTCACCGTTTCAGCCTTTTCTATGACCGAAAAACTCATAAAAAAGAACAAAGAGGGACCACACATGCAATCAAGACAAAAAAAAAAAAAACCTAAAACTAAAGTAAAAAAACTCAAAAAGCATGTTGAATAAAATCTGAAATCCGGAATTCTACACGGGATCCGTTTCTAATTTGAAGGATCCGTTTCCAAGGCGAGGGATCCATTTCCATTGATCATGGATCGCCACGCTGGCGGTTCTTGGACATATTTAGGCGGATCCGGATCCGGATCAGATCTGTGGATCCATGGATCCTGGACCCTAGAGGTCCGGATCCGGAACTTAGCTTTATCCCTTGCGAGGAAAAGAGATTGACGGTGGGTTTGTTTTTCTGTGTAAATAACTTGTTTTTGAATTAGCAGTGGATTGCATATCTTTATTTTGATGAGCTTGAAGAACTTCTCATGTAAACCTTTTGTTATTTTTTTCAGTGTGGAAATAGCAGGGGAAGTGGGGGTGCTAGAGAGATAGCAACAATATTGGATACTGCTCTCGTTCAGGCATTACTGCTCACAGGACAATCTTCAGGAGTGCTGGAGCTTCTTCAAGGTCCAAATTATTGTGATGTCAAGATTTGTGAAGATTTTATGCTACAAAGAGGACACTACTCAGAATTGATAGAAATTTACAAGTATAATGAAATGCATCGGGAAGCTCTTAAGCTTCTTAATCAACTAGTTGCAGGGTTGGATTCTCTTCCTGTACCACTTACAGACAAGCAGAAATTTGGACCACAGTCCATTATAGAATACTTGAAGGTACAAGTCAGCCCATGAAGTATAATGAGTGCTCTTTCCTGCAAGTGCTCATGTGTTGAAACATACGATAATCTTATTTAAGCATATATTACAGTATCTATTCTATAGTGCTTTCTTGTCCATCGAAAATGGTGCAGTGTATGCTAATTAATTAGCTGGTTGATATTATTGCTGTTGCAGCCACTTGGTGGTCTTGATCCTGCTCTTGTGTTAGACTGTTCAACTTGGATTCTTGAAGCATGTCCTGAACAAACAATTGAGTTATTCTCATCTACGGACCCACCCCTTCCCCCTAACTTAGTTAATTCATACCTCAAGCAACATGCGCCACACATGCAAGCTACATACTTGGAGCATATGCTTGCACTACATGAAAGTGCAGTTTCTTCCAGCCTTCAGAATGATCTGGTAAAGAATTTATCCTGTCTTATTTGTATTGTTCATTAATATCATAAACTACGACCTGTCAGTAAGCATTTAGCTTAGTTGGCCATAAAAACGTCTGCAGTCAAATTACTATCATGCATTAGAATTTAGGTTTATTTCCATTTTGAGCTCAACTGACATCCTTGATGATTCATTTAGGTGCAAATTTTTCTTGCAAAAGTTCTGGATGAGTACACAGAGCTGAGAGCTCAAGGGAAATGGGATGAAAGGCAGTATTCCACTGTTAGGCAAAAGCTTTTGTCTGCATTGGAGAACACTTCTGGTTATAACCCTGAGGTCTTGCTGAAACGCCTTCCTCCTGATGCTCTTTATGAAGAGCGTGCCTTCTTGTTAGGGAAAATGCAACAACATGAACTTGCCTTGACACTTTATGCACACAAGGTATTCTCGATTTTCAGCTGGTTTTGTTTTTTTAGCGTGTGAAAAGATTCTTGGAATATAAGAAGTATTTCCTTGTTTGCTTTTATCTTGTCAAAAAGCATACAATGGCTATGTTTCTATGGAGGACTATATCTGATGATTGTATCTCAATGCACAGCTTCATGAGCCCGAGCTTGCTCTTTGTTATTGTGATCGTATCTATCTTGCTGCCACCTTAGTTATTAATAGTAAGATGACAAGTAGTCCAGGGGCACTACATCAACCAGATCAGAGAGCATCTCTCAATATCTATCTCACACTCCTGCAAGTATATCTCAATCCACAGAAATCAACAAAGGAATTTGATAGAAATATTGCTAGCCTTACTTCATTCAGAGGACCAGTAACACAGAAAATTGGTTTTGCACATAAAGTGAAGGGACATGTGGCAAAAAAAATTGCTGAAATTCAAGGCCCTGAAGATCTTATACAAAGCCTTAGTAGTACTGACAGTGCTCCAGAAAGTGGGCGGAGTGATGGAGAAGAATCAACTGAAGGAGGAAAGAATATGGAGGGAATGATGCTTAATGAGGCGCTAAATCTTCTCAGCCGAAGATGGGACCGTATCAATGGGGCTCAGGCACTCCGTTTGCTTCCTTCAGACACCAAATTGCAGGTAGATACTGCAATCATTTCTCTTCTCGTATTGTTATTATACTTGCAGGATTAACCCCTTCACTACTGTTAACACTGAACAGCAATTGCTTCCATTCCTCGAACCATTGTTGAAAAAATCAAGTGAAGCCCGGCGCAATTTGTCAGTCATAAAGAGCCTTCGTCACAGTGAGAATTTGCAGGTATGAGTAATATACAAATACATGTTTTTATGGGCATCCAAGTATTTATCTAAACATGATTAACTCATTTTACTTTTCTCTGCCAGGTTAAAGATGAACTTTACGAGAGTAGAAAACGAGTAGTAAAGATCAGTAGTGAAAGCATTTGTTCTCTCTGTAACAAGCGTATTGGGAGCAGTGTATTTGCTGTGTATCCAAATGGTACTACTCTGGTGCACTTCGTCTGTTTCCGAGACTCCCAGACCATCAAAGCTGTGGCTGCTGCACCAACCTTAAGAGCATTATAATTCCTATATTTCTAAATTCTGTATCATATTCTCCTATTCTTGCAATTACCACTGCAGTTTGAATTTGCAGGCTGTGTTCATTATCCTTATCTCAATACATTAAAAAGCAAATGTGTGTATTTTTAAAATTGGACCAAAAATATTTTCAGAGGTATTGGAGAGGAACATATATATATATATATTCCATGCTTTTGGTTTGGCTTCTACGAAACGGGATATTACTACTGCCTACTTTTTGTGGAAGTACTGATTTTAAGGAGGAGAACTACATGTATGCTCTAAAATGTAAATTTATCAAGGTTTTTTGATCCTATTAATCACTAACCTTTTTGAGAGTTTTCTTTTATTTATTTCAAATTTCAAATTGTTTTCATATATGTACCTTCTCATATTATTTTACATATTTTCCATATTCGTGTAGGAAGTTGTAGTTAAGCTTTCCCTACATGTTGATTTTGACATATTTGTGAACATAAATAGGCTTGGTGAAAACCTAGCAAGCTCAAAGGGTAGCAGTTTTACTCAGATTAAAATTGGAAAAAATGACTAAAGAATACAAAAATAAAAAAGCACTATCATTTCATCACGTACATATTTTTGAATGCTAGTCTAGGTGAAATTTACATAGTTAAAATTTCTTAAAACATTTCACAGAGTAGGTTAATCAATTGAAAAGGAGAGCAAATATTCGAAAATTGGCTTTAAAACCAATACTTTTGTATCATGTGTATACAATTATCAAAATTTTAAAAGAGCACAGTCGAAAATAGTTTAACACATCAAATAGTTAATCTGATCATGCATTAGATCCAATTGTAGAGAATGAGGATGGATCAATAGTTGTAAGGTGTGATGAGCTGATAAACAACAAGGAATTTAACAGGACACATTGATCTTGTGACCAGAAACCACCTGTCATCCATGTGTTGACTTTTGATAGGTTAAGGGACCAAATATAACCATACAAAAACTGCTGGAAACCTAGTCCGTAAGGGTTATGGTAATTTGTATTATTCACTTGAAGGAATATGAAATCTCAAGTGAATAGTCATTAGGAGTCCAAGAGAGATTGGAAGTTGAATACAAAGGTCATAGAAAATGTATTTATATATGTGTCATTTGAATAAAATGCATTCATACTTATCTTACATTGGTGTGATTAACAATGTTATCATAGTTTTGTGTATGAGCAAATGTCCCATTTAGTTTCAACAATGTTTCATCCTCCATGTTAGTCATGACAACCATGTTGTCATATGCCTTCCTTATTCCAATTTTTCCTTCAAATGTGGATGGAGTGGCCTTGCTGAATGTGCACAAGGGACAACAACTTCCTTTATAGCTCTAGAAGATAGAGCACATCATGCAGAAGAAAATTTGGGAATCTAGGTAGTTTAAACTTGATGGTGTCAATTCCCAAATGTTTGAGACTTGAATTAACTGCAAAATACACTATTCCATCCACACTATCACTGAAGTCTTCAAAGGCGTCTCTCTGAAAGGTCACATGGCATGTTGCATCTGTGTCATGTAGCTATGCATCTCTCCAAGAATCAAATGAAGTATGAAACAAATCTTCAGTAACTCCAATATTAGAATGGGAAACAATATAACGAGCAGAGTCAAGTGCTTTACCTTTGGCTAGAGCTGGTGTTTAAACTTTGTCTCCTTTCTAATCTTGTTTGTCTTTGGTCTTCTTCCATGGGATTATGCATGTTGATGCATCATGTCCATTTGTATTGCAACAAATGCAATGGAGATTAGCTCTCTCTCCTTGATGATGTTTAGCCCCTTGCCTCTGGAATCTTTTCTTCCCCAAACTCTTTTATTGCCACTTACTCTAGAAGAATCATGCGATTGTTTCTTCCCTTTCTACGCAAGGCACACTATTTCTTCAAGGGGCTAAGATGTTGTCTTCCTCTTCCTAAAATATTTTTCTCATTCTGCAATTTTCTCCACTAGAGAGTCAAATTTAACGGATTTCAATTGGTCACTAGCTTATAGGGATCCAAGATAACAATAATATGTAGGGTAGAGGCTCTTGATGAAGGCCATGAGAAGAAGGTCTATCCTCACATCAGTGGCATCTACGTCATGCATAATGGTTGTGATCTTAGACGCTAGGGCCATGGGATCATTATCTTTCAACTCTAGGTTGAAGAATTTGACCATTACTTGTACTAGTTCTAGCTCAAATTGTGAGTAATACAAGTCATATAAATTTTGGATTTGTGCTATCATGTGTTGCAAGTTTTATTGTAGTTAGAAACATTAATTAGGTTATAATGTGATGCAATTGAATCACTTAGAAGTTGATAGGTTGCAAATTTTGATGGGAACTTAATGAACATCAAAATATGAGGGAAATGAAAGCTCCCCAACTTATCAAAACATTTTTCATTCATGAAACAAACCATTATAAAGTTGAATCTAAATCAAGGTTGTAACATCATTGAAAAGGAAACAACTCAATGAATCAAAGGCTCAAATTGTCATGGGCATCTTTTACAAAATCTCTTTTTGTCTTTTTCTCACTTATTCATTCGAGAGTTATAAATGCACTATATTTGGAATCTAAGTAAATCTATGAAACACGACCCCTGTTGGAAATAATGAGATGGGGGTGAATCAATATTTCCTTCAATTAGTTAATTTTTAACTTCACAGAGCATTAATTATCATTAGCATCAGATAAACATAAATAGTCGTCAACACCATTCAACAATACACTAAATTTTTAGGTGGAAACCCTTGTGGTTGAAAAACTACCGAATGCTTCTTAATATTTGTCTTCAATAATTTACATCAATTTGGAAGCTCCAACTTCTTGATTTTAAGCATCAACTGAAGGAGGCTCCAACCCCCTAGTTTTTACAAGCTCCAACTTAAAGGATGCTCCAACGCCCTGGTTTACCAGCTCCAACTGGAAGGGCACTCCAAAGCCCTAGCTTTACCAACTCCTACGAGAAGGAAGCTCCAATGCCCTAGCTTTATCAACTCCTACTGGAAGGATGCTCCAACGCCTTGTGCAAGCTCCAATTTGCCCTAATACCACCTTCACCCCTTGAAGTGTTCTTAGGCTCCAACCTAAAGGAGACTCCACTCTCCTGCCTTATACCACCCTGCCACCCTACTCAACAAGTTGCCACTTGCCCTTCATCACACCACGACAAACCATGTTTCACAATTTTTAGAATGGATCCACTTGTCTCTTTTCTGATCAATCGAAGTAAATAAATAATCTCACTGCAACATAAATCTCCTTACTATCAATCCTCTAATAACATCTACAACATCGACTCTTCCTAATAGTATCAAACCCTGACATCTTGATCTCATCATCCACATGACAAACACTTCCATTCAACACATCAACCACACCAACCACAGCAACCTCTGAGTATCACAATAGTTTTGCTCAAGTCACATGTGCCTCCGTCAAACCCTAGTAGTATTATGCAATAAAACGACATAAACTCGCAAACCCTAGCTCAACATATGGATCAATAGAAAACCATAGTAGTTTATGTTCAACATCCCAATTACAATCAATAACTATACTGTAAACCCCTAGCATTGTTCAATATTCAAGTTTGCTTAGCACATCAAGATCAAATCCTTTCTTCCAATGTGCGCTTCAGATCAAACTTTCCAAGGCCACTTCTTATCTTTTACTTTGTGAAAATATCAAAACTGAAATCTTATTGCAGAAATTGGAATTTAACAATTTATTTTATATGGAAAATATCAAATAAATCACACTGCAATCTTCCCAAAAAAAAATGTGGAAATAAAGGCAATGGAAACTGAGAAAATACTAGCACACAAAAAATGACACTGTTATTTTTGGACAAATGTCCTTGGTGTTGGTCAAAATTGTCATTGATGTCAATATGGCATTGTTGGAGATGACACATATTCTTGTGTTACATGTCCTAAACTTTGAGATGTTCCCCTATGCTCATTCAAACCCTAGGTTAACAAACTCTATATGGTTAAAATACATCAATGGAACCTGTTGTAACCGCTACAACCACCCTTCGAAATTTGGCATCAGTCTGAAATTTCAGAGCCCTTGTTGCTTTTGGTGGTATGAATGATAGTAGGTTCGTCACCGAGCATCAACCTTGGGCCTAAAGGATCCACCTCGGGTAGGTAACCTCAGGTCAAAAGCTGGTTTTGGGATGGTTTAACTTAGTTTCCTACATGTTTTAAATTTTCTTCTAAGTGTGGTTTTCAGGTTGCAATGTTCATGAATCTTGATCATGTGCGACTTAGCGACCCAACGATCTATTCAGGTCGCATTCTCTTTAAAATCCAACCCTTTGTGACTTAGCGACCTCGAGACCTATACTAGGTCGCAAAGTCGCAAAACACTTTCACGATCTCACATTTGCGACCCTGTGACTTAGCGACTTAGACCTAGCGACCCCCTAGGTCACTAAGTCGCCAGGTAGCACAGTGGCAGAGTTATAAAAAATATCAAAAGTTGCAAATTGCGACCTCGCGACTGTGCGACCTTGCCACTGCAATTAAGGCTCCCACGTGTGACCTTTTAATATATAGAAGGGTCATGTAGGTCGCATTCGACCTTCGCGATGGAGCTTATGAACTTGTCTGACAGCCTAATCAGAGAGCATTTTCATCCGGGTAAGTCGCCGAAGCCTCCTGCAACTTGATTTTGTTTATCTGTATGCCTGCCTACTTTACCCAAACCTCACCTTAGCTGGTTATTTACCTCTTAGGCTCTTATCATCAGTGCCTTACCATAAACCACCCTTCCCTCTAAGCTCCCTCTCTTTCACTGGGTCATCCCATCATGCCCAGATTAACCTAGATCCCTTTGTCTCCCCTCTGCTACCTTGTCAGTTTCCTCCCAAGCCCTCTGTAGCCTCCTCAGCCTTGATTTTCCCCTTCCTCTTGTTTTTCCTTTGTCACATGACAGTCACTTCAACCCGCTCTATCCATAAATCCCTAACGCGACCTCGCGACTTCACGACCTTGCGACCTGGTCAGTAGGTCGCCAAGTCGCTGAAGCCATTACTTTCACTCAAACGCGACCATGTGACCTTGCGACTAGGTCGCCAGGTTGCAGAACCATCGCCCTAAGACCTATGCGACCATTACAGGTCGCAGCTGCCTGAAGCTTCCTTGTGCGACCTAACCTGTTGGTCACTTGGCGCCCTAGACTTGCCGAGGCGTTAGTTGGTTTAAACCAGTAACTCTGCCTATCACATTATTGCATCCACACCATCTGTCTTATCGTGGGATTGTTTCTTGAACATGCCAGGTGACGTTATAGCCGAACTTGATTGCGTCTCCATCTCCTCAACCTCAAGTGATATGGCACCCCCAACAATTCGACGACGACACAAGAGCCTAGAAGTTGATGTCATAGAAAGTGATGTACCTCTTGTGCTGACTCCCATCTACGGAGACACAACTTGCATCTTTGGCAGGAATGCTAAAATGTCGTGGTATGACCTTTACCAGGAATTTGCGAAACAAGAGTTCCTGGAGGACCTAGCAGACCGCCAGGTGTACCTCAATGTTAAGAGATCTAAACTACACTACGTCACAACACACCCCCCAATCTTCCCATGTGCAGAAGTCATTGATTGGGTTCTATAGAAGGTAGATTCTAAGCATTGGGTAATAAGAGACCATGTCGGGGTAGCTTTTTCTAACCTATCCACCTTAGACATCAACGTATACTACTCGTTGCCGGATAAACAAGAATCCTTCAACGCTCGATGGGTAGCAACACGATGTACATGGTCACAATACTTTAAAGCGCCGGTGGGAGGATCCCGAGAAATTCAAAGGGAAGAAATATTAGGAATCTAAGACGGAGGGTCTTAGGAAGGTCTATAGGCTCATGGCTGCTATGATGTGCCAGATGTATGGGAGGGAAGATGCCACCACCTTCAATGGAGCGTGGGTCCCCTTAATGCATGTGGTCGCCACCTATGGAACACGCTTCAACTGGGCCCACTTGCTAATTTCGGCTTTGAGGGCAAACATATTAGCAGCAAAGGTTCGAGAGGAAGGGTTAGCATCCGAGTTCTACATGGCCTCCTATATTTTGGATGCAGTTTGTTCGGGCTGGCATTTTGACCGGTAGTCTCATAATTGGAACGCAAAACCGGAGGCCTAATTCACAAAGACTTGAAAAGTTTATGGGACTCCAGGTACAAGAAGGATATTGATATTATAGCAAAGAACTTTATAACTGTGCTTTACCTTCTTCTATTTGGAGAAGATGCACCCTGTATGTCAAGAAGAGCCATGTACACGGTCATGAAGGTGGCCCACTAGTTTCCCATTCAGGAAAGCACCCTCATGAGAGTTTTCGGGTCCTTTAGGCAACCCCATGCATTGCCAAAGTTCGTTACCGATAAACTATTATTGTAAGAAGTCTGCTACCAGATATCAAGCGGTTTCTCTAAAACACTAAGAAAAGGCAAGAAGAAACCATGGCCTACCCTGCCACTCACCATCAGTACCTATGTAGTCAAAGATTTCAAAGAAGTATAGGCAGAGGCCGAGCAAATGAAAGGATTTCATTTCATAAACTTGGATTTCCGATCCTACGACCCAGAAAGGATAGTGCATGCAGACTAAAAATGGGCCAAGTTCAATTGGGACTCCTACCAATACACCGAAACAACACCAGAGGATGAGCTAAGGAATTGGTATAACACACTCAGACAAGTGGGCCTCGGAGAAGAGTTTGAAGCAGTGAAGGAACTAAAGGGACACTCTCAGGACGACCTAAGCCTACAGGATAGAGCTTCCGCCATGAAGCAGAAAACAATGAGAGGAGGGGCTTCTACCTCCCAGGCCAAGAAACTGAAGAATACCACAGGAAATAATTCCCCAAAGAATCTGGAAGAAAAAGGGGATAAAGAAACCTTAGAACAACGAAGTACCACCCTGGCGAAGCAAAATCAAAGGGAGGAAGAACTCAAAAGGACACAAGATGCGCTGGCCCAACAACAAGCGTAGGAAAGCCAAAGGCAGCAAGAAGAATAACAACGAAAGAAGCAGTAGAAAGAAGAGCAGAAAAGGAGGCAGGCGGAAGAAGCGCGCAAGAAAAGGGAGGAAGAAGCAAAAGAAAAAGAAGAGGAACAGAAGAAGAAAGAGGCCGAGGGAAAATTGAAACAGGAGCATGATAAGGAGGAAGCAGAGAAAAGGATGATAGAAAAAGATTCCCAAAAGCGAAAGGAAGAAGCAGGTAAAGGAGTTGAAGGGAGTGAATCACATCCATTACAACTTGGTAGACAAGCAGATTTTCCCCTGCTCGAAATTCCTCCGGTTACTCCCATGACAAGCGGGCACCTTCCCCTCTTCGAGCTAGGCATTTCAGGAGAACAAGAGGACGATATAAGTGACTTGACAAGGCTGTCCTACAATCAATACACTCACAAGATTAGGAAATAAAGGGGGAAATGCCTTGCCTGGAACCCAACCGAGCCTCTGAAAATTACAACAAAAAAGGACATAGTTCTGGATATCAGGACAAGTCCCATAATGATAGCCTCGGCCGGGACCGCTTTCGCAGCTGCTACGGAAGAGAATGTTAGCAGAATGAGCAGGGAAATCTTAGAGCTGCAAAACAAGCTTTGCATAGTTGAGAAGAATGCCACCCAAGTAGAAGAAGAGAAAAGAGCCATGGAATTAGAAAATCAAACACCTCAACTCACACTCACCCACGCCGGTGGATTGCAAGCCGTTATTCAAGGAGAACTGGACATCTTGAGCAAGTCCATGGTGCAGGTTTATGAAGAAATGATGAGGCTACGACAAACAGTTGCTCCCTTGGTAGGAGTCCAGGAAGATACAAGAAAGAAATCCACCCAGTTAAAGGAGGCATCCACTGCACTCGACAACATATTAGATTGGTGCGAGAAGTACCCACAGGCCCCTGCTGCGCTGCCAAGGAGGGATTGGATTCACACTCAAAATGAAAAGGTACAGATGCGCATGAAATTGCAATCCCGCGACAAGCTCGTGAAAGATGTGGACAAAGTTATGACCGCCTATGAACACCTCATCAGTGGTATCGATTCAATGGCAGAAGTTCACCACATACCCTCCACAGGTATGCTGACTAATCAAAAGAGTCGGGAGGAGGTCCTACAGGGGATCCAGTCAGTCATGGAACCAATTAGACATGAAATCTGCTCAAAGGACCTCCAAGTCACCAAAGAAAAAATCACACAATACATCATGGAGCCTGTCAGAATTTACACGAAGCTGGCCTCATTATCCAATAAAATCAGCTGAAGAAACGCACATTGGTCCTTGACGCACTAGAATGCTTACATAGACTTGGGGAGGGCATGTTGCAACTTACTCCAATAGCTGTTGAATACCAAGCTTGGAAGACATGTCTCAAGGAGCAATTACAGGTAGAAACTTGGACCTTATCAATCACCAAGATGCTCCCCTAAAACTAAAGGGTTGGAAACAGCTGTAAGGCACAGGTCGTAGGTCGCAAATCCCGCCAAGTCGCAAGTTGCGACCTGCCCCAGGTCACAGGTCACAGATGTCCCCAAGTCGCAAAGTACCTTAGGTCGCAAGTCATCCCAACAGTGAAGGAGACGAAAGGTCAAAGGGCAACCCAATAGTCATTTTTTCCCTATATGTACCACCTTGGCAAAGATTGTAAGGGACTTTTTGATCTTGGACTCTTAAGAGACAATTGTATAACATTGAAGGCATGTTTCTGAAATGAATACAAAGGAGTGTTTTGGTTCTCACTATTGAATCAGATGAAGACTTCCTGTGTGATGATGCTATGAATATAGTCCCCTTGATTGCATGATATTTCCTTT
Source organism: Pinus albicaulis (assembly GCA_034641835.2). Classification (NCBI taxonomy): domain Eukaryota; kingdom Viridiplantae; phylum Streptophyta; class Pinopsida; order Pinales; family Pinaceae; genus Pinus; species Pinus albicaulis. Next base: position 1,825,179,113 of record CM076580.1, on the reverse strand, counting down.
AACTATTGGTGCACATTTTTTCTCATGCATTCCCGTGTATTTGAGTTTCTTTGCATACGTGGGTGATATATGATGGTCTAATGTAGGGATATGTTGATGACCTGGGTTATTGATATATGTCTAAATCTTTATTGAAGTGTGCATAGATGAGAAATGAGACACTTAATCATAGTGAACATTTTCTTGTATGTTTAAGTGGACTTCAACACAAGTATGATCTTCATGAAGTTTTGCCAACAATGCTTTCCTTAAGTTTCATGCTTTAAATTTCACTTTGCTATTTACGATATTATGTTTCACAGGGTGTTCGTCAATCACTAAATTTGATTTGTTCAACATCCCTGCTTTCCCCATAATTGAGAGTCTCCTCTTTGTCCGAGAAAAGGAATTTCTTTTACCAATTTGATGGAAACCAGGCCTACATACCGGATGGGATCCCTACAACAAACAGTGTAGAGTCTAATTTGGATTCTGCATCGGGGAGATCCCCTCACTCTTGGCGAGTCATTTTTACCCGTCAACAGAACCCAAGGTTATGAAGTATATGCCAATAAATATATTGGTGCGAATCCCTAAGTATTTATACCTTATGTTCTTGATCTACACCTAATGAACATATCTCTTAACTAGTGCACATATCCTTAAAAATCCCTAAGACACCTTATTTTGGTATATTAACCCTAGCCTATGCATAAAAGGATCCTTAGCTCTTTGTTGAATATTGTAAATTTTTGTAGATGTTCTATGCTTGATGCAACTTTACTTTTTATCCCAATATTATTCAACAATCATATAAACAACAAAGTAAAATGCTGATAGAACATACAAGTAGATCGACAGAAGACAAGCCAAAAATATATAAGTGTGTTGCTGTGTTACGACGATCATCAGGATGCTTCAACCAGTAAAGTCTCAATATGGTCAGCCAACTAGCAATGTCACACAACCCTCTAGGACAGCCAAAACGGTCAACTCAAAAGTCAACCAAAATTCAACGCTGTCAGTCAACGGTCAACACAAACAGTAACAGTAGCTAGGTCAACACAGCCAAATCAAATTCAACGTATGGCCTCGGGAATAGTGCCAAAAAATGCGGATTTTGAAAATCAAAATTCTGGGAGAGATTCAGGTCTGTTTTACCATGCGTTGACCAAAGTCAACGCTGGTCAATGCTGCTGCAAAAACCCTAGGCCGAAAACAGAAATGTGCTGCTGCTGAAATTTTCCCATGTGTGAAGAGAAGAGCCTCCAAGGTCATTGAACCAATCATATGAGGAGAGAGAAATGTGTGAGGATGAGATGAGTAAAAATTTCCTCCAAAGTTGACCAATTTATATCCATCAGTGAGGGTGTGTGACACAATTGCTGGGGCACAAAACCTTAAGGCCGACTTGCACATATTTTGAATAAATTCAAAATAAATGTTCTGCTCATCGGATTAAGATGATCTTTAGGTCGATCTTGCACCTCTCTGAAAGAGGAGTCCAATAAAAACACTGGAATCTTCATCTGAGCATTAGAACATGGAGTTTTGGACCTAGTTGTCCAAAATTAACACTCCCTCTCAACTAGGGAGAACTCGATCCACCTGTGAAATCCAAACATCGTGCGTCATCTCACCATAACTTGATTTGTTGGCTTCTTTATTTCAGAACAAAAGTGGGTCAGTTACAAAGACATCATTCTCGGCTGACAGATTCAGCCCAGAGGTCCGAAACCTCTATAGGACTCACAAAGAGTCTCATACCAACCCGAAGTTGGTTTACCTAACCCGAAGTCAGTTGGAGGTCCGAAACCTCACTATAAATGATCCCAGATCAAGTGGTTGGACTGTGCCATCCTAGATAGAGAGTAAGAAAATCTCTGATGCGTCCATCAGTCTTTGCTATTAGTCTCTAGCTTTTTCCACCTCACTGGCCAAATGATAGGTACTTCCCATGAGCCCTAAACTCAATGGGTAGGATGCATACGGGGCACAGATAATGAGAGGCGAACCAACTTAATCATCATAACAGTGGGGCAGAAGCACACCAAAAAGGTTTGGCAAGCCTAGCCCTGTGGTTGCTTATAGCTCCAAGAAGCTATCCCCAAAGCCCCCCCAGAGCTCCCAGAGCTCATCGTGCAACAAGAACCTCAACATAGGGTCCTTCCACGATACCAAGATTCTCACGAAAGGTTAGGAACTTGACCTTCCCCAGGGGCTTTGTGAGAATATCCGCGACCTACTCATTAGTTCCTATATGATCGAGCCTTACGACGCCTCGCTGTACCATATCCCGGATAAAGTGGTACCTGATATCAATATGCTTGGATCAATCGTGGAACACAAGATTCTTGGACAACCGAATCCCACTCTGGTTATCACAGAGTATCACAGTGATATCTAGCACACGCTCGAACAACTCACTGAAGAGCTTTTGCAACCAAATTGCTTCACAATAGGCCATACTCGCTGCAATGTATTCGGCCTCCGTGGTGCTCAAAGCCACAGACTTCTGCTTCTTGCTCATCCATGATATCGAAGCAGAACCAAGTGTGAAGCAACATCCGATGTGCTCTTATGATCCACCACACTGCCAACCCAATCGACATTAGTATATCCATGGAGTGTCACGCTCCCGACAGTGTATCTCAGCCCATGGTTTATCGTGCCCCAAAGATATCTCAACATATTCTTGGCACCAACCCAGTGAGTGTGATGAGGTGTTGAAAATGGAAACATGAAACAGTGAAGGAGGCCTCTTGAAACATCTTTCCTGATCCTAGTTGGAAAGTGATCACCTAAACTAGGTGGGGACCACACATGTGATTTTTGTCGAAAAGTCTATTTTTAGACTATGTCTATTTTTAGACGTATGGAGCATGGTCTAGGAGTTGCGGGATGCTATTCTTGGATGATTGGTCAAGTTGGTAAAAATAGATGGACCAATTTATTTTAGACATACGGAGTCGAAAGTCTATTTTTAGACTGTCGGGCTAAAAATAGAGCAGTCAAATATTATTAACCCTTAATAATATTTAGACTATAAACATTATCTTATCCTCTTGGAGCACTTCAGTTTGATGCTTGGATGTGGCACATGCAGCTGATAGAAGGAAATACGCTTTTCCTTAGGGTTATTTGAGCTATTGCATGGTTGACTTCGGTTAGAACTCATGTGGCAGAGTTTGGTGGAGTTGATGAGACAGTTGGTGGAGTTGTGTTCGGTTTAACTTAGTTGAACTAGTTGTATTTAGTCTAACTAATAAATACACTAGTGATGAGTGGTGTGAATTAATTATTAATTAATTCACTAATTATTAAATCATTATTCAACTAAAGAACACATCAGTTAACAGCAGTGCATGGACAGTTCAGTGGAGACCAGTGTTAGAGGTGGGTGAAAGGGTGGAGTCTACTATCAGTTGTGACTATAGTGTGCATGAGATTTGCACAATCATTGGAGGAGATTGCCAAAGAGGATTGCGCAATTAAAGCCAAGGGAATTCGAATTCATTCCATCCATTCTCTCATCTTGGATTGCGCAGTAGAGGCAGGCAAACAGTGGAGGAGTTTTGAACCCGTGACTTGTTCAAAACTGAGCTAGTTTGTGTGTAACTTTTGGAGACAGTACTGAGTACTTGTGAGGAGTATTGTACTAAGATTGTTACATGATTCTTCTTCATTATAATATACAGACAGTAGGGGGTTTTCAGCTGTAAGCTTTTCCCGGTATACATATTGTGTTATATGTGTTGAATTTCTATGTGCGCATGTGAATGTTTTCAATACCGCTTGTTGTTTTTATTTCCGCATGTGATGATTAATGCGTAGAAGAGATTATGTGTTATGTATGAAGCTCAAATAGTATGTGACCAGGATAATATTGGTGAATAACTCATCCATTATTCAAATTTCTACATGAGGCTCAACCATATGTTGACTCAAAGTGTTCATTGCAAAACATACGTCTGGATGGGTGTTCACTAAGAACATCAGGGCCCCTACGAGTTGAAGATACTCAATAGGATTTGCTAGCATGGGCCCAGTAGCACTGCCACTCAACTTCTTAAGGTTGAGCTCCATAGGTGTCGACACGGACTTACAATGCACCATACCAAATCATTCTAGAAGCTTCACAATGTATTTTTCTTGAGAAAGGAAAATCTCGCCAGGTCTCTGCCAGACCTCTAGGCCTAGGAAGTAGTGCATCAATCCTAGGTCCTTCATATTTAACTCAACAACGAGCTCCCTCTTGCACTGATGAATGAGAGGGTCAACACCTATCAGGAAGAGGTCATCCACATACAAGACTAGAATGAGAGGCTTTTCTCTATCAACCTTGAGGTAAAGGTTCAGATCAGCGTTACTATGAGTGAAGCCCAGCTTCATCAGGTAGCTATATATCCTCTCATACCAAGCTATGGGTGCTTTCTTCAACCCATAGAGGGATTTATTCAACCTGTAGAAATGGGTGTCCCGCTCCTAGAATTCGAACCCTAGAGGTTGCTCCACATACACCTCTTCCTTTATCGCACCATGCAGAAATGAAGTCTTCACATAAATCTGATGAAGACCCCATCCTTGCGTAGCAGCAAGGGCTATGATAGATCGGATGGTGGTATATCAGGCCACAGGTGCAAATATATCATCATAGTCTACGCCTTCTTTTTTAGAGAAGCCACGGGCAACGAATCTTGCCCTGAACTTTTCAACACTTCCATCAAATCCATGCTTGATCTTGTAGAGCCATTTCGAGGTGACAACTGCTTTGTCCTCCGATCTTGGAACCACATCCCAGACATCATTCTTCATTATGGACTCATACTTTTCGTGCATAGAATCCTTCCAGAATTGATGCTTTATGGCTTCCTCAAAAGATCCAGGTTCAGATTGTACAATAGTACTCATGGCTGCTAGATACTCTTGGTATCTATTCGGCTTCTTGCTTTCACGGAATGTCCCCCTTGGGGCCATATGTCCCTCTGCATCCTCGAGAGTGTCCCTGAGCCATGATGTTCTCTTCCTCATCGAAGGAGGTGGATCAATCGGGTCCATTGGTCCTTCAACATTAGGCATCATCTCATCCTTCAGTTCTTCTTGATTTCCAGGCCTTGCTTCATGATTTACTTAGATCTCGGAAGATTGACTACTTTCCTCAGGGAAGAATCTTCGTCAAAGGTGACATCATGGCATATATCCACTTCCCTTTGAAAAAACACATAGACTCTATAAGCCTTTGAAGTTTCGCTGTAGCCCACAAACATCCCTTCTTCCCATAAGCATCCAACTTGCTCCTCTTCTCTTTCGGCAAATGAAAATAAACAGGACATCCAAAAACTCTAAAATGTGAGACGTTAGGCTTCTTACCAGAGAAAACCTCTTCAGGAGTTTTGGAGTCCAAAGAGGAATGCGGGCATCGGTTTTGTATGTACACATAAGTGTTTGCAGCTTCTCCCCACAAAAACTTCGGTAGACCCTGGTCACATAGCATGGCACAAGCAACTTCCACAATGGTCATGTTCTTTCGTTCAACAATTCCATTCTGCTCAAGAGTATAGACAGTTTTGGTCTCCCTCTTGATGTCAGCTTCTCTGCAAAATTTCTTGAACTCGTTCGTCTCATATTCAATGCCATTATTGGTCCTCAATATCTTGATCTTCTTCCCTGTCATATTTTCCACCTAGGATTTGAAGGTACGGAACCAAATGAAATCCTCAACCTTCTTTTTCAAGAAGTATATCCAGGTTTTGCGAGAGAAGTCATCTATGAATTTCATATAATAAGAACATCCTCCCAAGGATGTCATAGGCAACATACCAGACGGATTAGAATGTTTCAATTGCAAGATATTAGATGTCTTTGTGACACTTGAGGGGAAAGGTCCCCTTGTATTCTTTCCTTCAGCACAACCCTGACATACACTTTCATGATTATTTGAGAATTCAGGCATCCCATCACCACCTTCCTTGCTTCGGGAAGGGATTTGTAGTGAAGGTGTCCAAACCTTCGATGCCATAGTTCCGTTTGTCGGATAGTATCACACGTCATCGCTCCCAGTGGACTTCCTCCAACTTGGTAGAGTGTATCAACTCTAAACCCAATCATGATATCTTCCTTGAAACTCTTCTTCCAGATACCCACCTTCCCATCAGTGAATGCCACATTGAAACCTTTGTCTTCCATGGCTGAAATTGACACAAGGTTCTTCTTCAAATCAGGTACATAGAGTACATCCTGCAAGCGGAGGACTTGACCTTGAGACAAGTGGAGGGTCACAGTTCCTGTCCCTTTCACGGGATGTGTGGCATTATCTCCAAGGATAATTTACAGATTAGTATCCTTCTCAACCATATCAGAAAGTGCTTCCTTAAACCCAGTGATGTGCCTTGAGGCACCACTATCTATCAACCAGAAATCCATAGTGTCGAGTGGAGATGCAGCAGAGAAGGAAAACATTAGGGGAATTTTGAGGTCTAAAATGGGCCTCCTAAGGAAAATATAAAATAATAGTGGAAATAATAAAATAATATTTGATTAAATCATCAAATTTTAGAGGGAAAAAAGAAAAACTATTTTTCAACTCGTATTTTCAACTTATCTCCCAAAATTTTTATTGAAATTTCGAGCGGGAGTACTTGTTGGATGCAAAATTTAATTCCTCATCCAAGGAATACCCATGTTGCATACTTTCGATGGTTCCTTCTACACGAAAAATGAGGAATACATAAAAAAACGTGATTGTAATCACTCTTTTTAATGTATTTTCCATTTTTCCTGTAGCAGGGTCCATAGAAATTATGCAACATGGGTACTCCTTGGATGAGGAATTAAATTTTGTGTTCAATGAGTACTCCCGCTCAAAATTTGATTAAAAAATTTGGGAAATAAGTTGAAAATACGAGTTGAAAAAATTGTTTTATTATTTTATTATTTTTTATTATTTTTACCCTTTCACTCAAAAAATGGTGAATCATCCACCATGGTTGACATCATCATCTTGAATCCTATTGGTTCTTATAAAGTTTATTTTTGTTGTACATTTTTCTTAGGAGGGCCATTTTAGACCTCAAAATTCCCCTAATGTACAAGAATGAATTCATTTCTTTTATCAACAACATTTGATTCCTCATACCTGGAATTTCTCGACGTTTTGAAAGGTTGACCATTTCCGCCGGAGCAAGCCTTCCTCTTCCCCTTGAACCTGTTGTTCCTTTGATTTCCATTCCTCTGGTTTTGTTGTTATCATCATCATCAGGAGACTCCTTCTTGAAAGGGCATTCTCTAGCATAGTGACCTGGCTTGTGACAAGTGTAACACTTGCCCTTCTTTCCTTGGGCCCCTGCTCTTCCTTTGTTCCTTGGACCACCAAATTTCTTCTTTCTAGAATGAGCAGTGAAGGAATCATTTCCTTCATTTTGATATTCCTTCATCCTTGTCTCTCCTTGTATGCATCTCGATAGTACTTCGTCAAAGTCAGGCATCACATTGTTATTGAGAATGGTAGTGTTGAACACATGCCATTCAGATGAGAGACCTCCAAGTGCGGTGAGAACCATCTCTCGATAAGCTATTATCTCCCCAATAGCCAGTAGATTATTCCCAACCTTAGTCAGCGTCAGAAAATATGATTGAACAGACTCATCCCCGCATTTCTTCAGATTCTTGAATTGATTTTTGAAGAATAGGACTTGATTCACATTGTTTTCCTTGAACATGTTGACCAACTTATCATACATCTCCTTGGATGTTCCCAGCTCAGATATCTAGGAAACCATACTGTTATGAATTGAGTCCCTAATCATCAGCTTTTCTTTGATTTCCCCCTTCTTATACTTTGTTTTGGCAACATCGGTTGTAGTCGTTGGAGGCTCTTGGATTTTACCTTGCACATAGTCCATGACATCTTGGTCTTCCAAATTAAGGTCCAATGTCATCTTCAAGGCACTGAAGTCATCCTTCCCAGTCAATTTGTCATCAGCCTTAAAGCCACTGTAGTTAGAGGAACCCATGCTCTTCTTCGGTGATTGCTACAAACTAGGGCTTTGTCTTCACCTCAACTTCAATTCCATCTAAATTTTTGTAGATGTTTTATGCTTGATGCAACTTTACTTTTTGTCCCAATATCAGTCATCAATCATATAAACAACAAAGTAAAATGCTGATAGAAAATACCAGTAGATCGACAGAAGACAAGCCAAAAATATATAAGTGTGTTGGTGCATTACAACGATCAGCAGGATGCTTCAACCAACAGAGTCTCAATATGGTTAGCCAACTAGAAATGTCACATAACCCTCTAGGACAACCAAAACGGTCAACTCAAAAGTCACCAAAATTCAACATTGTCAGTCAACGGTCAACACAAACAGCAGCAGTAGCTAGGTCAACGCAGCCAAGTGAAAGTTAATGTTTGGCCTCGGGAATAGTGCCAAAAAATGTTTATTTGGAAAATCAAAATTCTGGGAGAGTTTCAGGTCCATTTGACCTTGCGTTGACCAAAGTCAACACTGGTCAACGCTGCTGCAGAAACCCTAGGCCGAAAACAGAAATGTATTGCTGCTGAAATTTTCCCACATGTGAAGAGAAGAGCCTCCAAGGTCATCTAACCAGTCATATGAGGAGAGAGAAATGTGTGAGGATGAGATGAGTAAAAATTTCCTCCAACGTTGACCAATTTATATTCATCAGTGAGGGTGTGTGACATAACTGCTGGGGCACAAAACCTTAAGGCCGACCTGCACATATTTTGAATAAATTCAAAATAAATGTTTTGCTCATCGGATTAAGATGATATTTAGATCGATCTTTCACCTCTCTGAAAGAGGAGTCCAATAAAAATATTGGCATCTTCATCTAAGCATTACAACATGGAGTTTGGACCTAGTTGTCCAAAATTAACAAATATCCCTTAAGAAAGCAACCCTATTATTTCTTAAATGAAGAATGCATACGTTAAGCATGAAGATGAATGTATATGTTGGCACTTGGATTAGGGAGTTGGAACTCCTCTTGAAAGCAGGCATCATCTCCCTCACCTTGGACATGTCGTATACTTGTATGCTTTGGTATGCTTTGGAAGGCAAGAGATATGTTGTAAAATATAACCACGGAATGCAGTCGATAATAATGTGTGCTTGAATTCTCTTCTCCCTGAAAAAAAATACGTATGCCATAAGGACTGATGGAAATTTAAATGGTATGTCTGCAATTATTTCTGCCCCAAAAGAATAGATAAAACAAAATTTAAATATGCAGGTTGTTCTACAAAAATTTAAGTCGGCCCTCATGTCGAATCTCTCTCCAATATTCGTATCATTTCAAATATTGTAAACTACTGTAAATATAAACCACTGCTCCTCAGTTTTTACAAGAAATTTCAGTGAAAAACACAGAAATTCAGAGAAAAACGAAAAAGTGTGAAGGAGGTTGAGGAGGATAAAAAGACGTAGAAGGTTTAGGGAAAATTTTGCATTGAATTTTTTTATCTCCTTTCAAAATGATGCTACACTTCGACCTAAAGGACAATGAATTGGAGCACGAATTTTAGAGCTTCATTACAGTCACATTTGTTGAGGTTAGGAGTTGTTGTAGGCTTGATATGTTGAGTGAAGACACCATAATTTAGACCTCTGTATTGTATTCTCAGACCATGAATAAGCTACAGGATTTTGTGTTAAGATACAAGACTGTGATAACTCGGACCAGTAACCCTGTTTTAGATTGCAGTCTAGCCCTTAAAGCTTGGTCCTGTGGAATTTAGCCCAAGAGCATCTCATATTTACCTTTGTGGAAAGTTTGGATCAGACTTATGATTGTCTTGTGGGTAGGTGTCTACTAGCTCGGACCTGAGACAAACTTGTGAGTTGTGGCACTTGGTTGGGGATTTGGCATCTCTTCTGAGAACTCTATTAGACATCCTTTGGAGCAACTTAGTGACAATGTTTTGGAGTCTTGAGGATATTGTTTTATGATCCATTGAAGGAAGACCATTGAGATAACTTGTGACACCTTTGGAGTAGAGTTATAGTAGAAGATATGTCTTGGTGAAGTTTTGAATGGACCTTACTACAACTGTTGTAAAAGAATTGCAACATTGTTTGATGAGTTCCATGGAGTAGCCCTAATGAAGTGTCTTGAAGTTTTATTGAAAATATATTATTGAAGGTTTCTTTAAATCTTCCTTAAAGAGCGTTGATGACTTAAAGAGTCTTGGAGCATCTCTAGTATTGTTGAAAGTCTCTTGAAGTCCAATGTGTAGATTTTAGGAAGACCTCTTAGGTGAAACTTGAGCAACTTATTGAAGACACCCTTAAATATTTCTTGGGGAAACATATTGAAGAAATTTTGAAGACACCCTTGAAGAGTTCTTGGGGCAACATATTGAAGACATTTTGAATATTTCCTGAAAACATTTTGAAGGTGCCCTTGGAGACCATGATGTATTGCTGAAGTCATCATGAGGTAACATTGGAGAAGTGTTTGGGTGACATGAAGAATAGTGGAGACACCTTCATGAGAAGAAAAAGTTGTCATTTATGAGATAAGTGCATTGGATATTGCTTGAAGGCACTACTGAAGGTGAAGAGATTGACATGGCTCATTGAGGAAGATACTGGGATTCGTGAAGGAACATAAACTTATCTTGAAGAATTGAAGCTGTTGGTTGGAGACCTAGAGGATAGGATTCCTCAAGAAGACCAGGTTGGTTACTGTACCAGAGATAGGGTTGGAGCCCTAGGGATTGGAGCTTGGAAGATTGGTGTCGTCATCTAGGGTTGGAGCCCTAAAATATTATTATACATGATTAATTGTAAAGAATATTATTTAAGTCCTCGTTATATCTGATTAATAAAATCATTTATTCTTTATTGTTTATTTTGTGTTTTAATATAAGTGATCTTAATTGGTAAAAATAACAATTGAAAAGAAATATTGATTCACCCCCTCTCAGTTTTTCCAACAATTGGAATCAGAGCTAGTACCTTCACTCATAAGCCTAACAACTTGAAGGTAGATCCTTAGAACACAAATGGCAAAGCCAAGGAAGAAAGCCTCCAATCCTTCTAAATATGTCTCTTCTTCAACCATGAAAGCATAAGATAATCAAATTGGGAAAGCTCCATTGTTCAATCGAAACTTTGATATATGGAAGGCGAGAATGAAGAATTTTTTATTGGCTCAAGGTTTTGAAGTCTGGGAATTAGTGATTACTGAAAGCATGATGGAAGAAGAATCCAAGGAATATAATAAAAGAGCGATGAAGGAAATCTTGAGTGGGTTACCAAATCCTATAAAGGCCAAAGTGGAAAAATGTTCTTGAACAAAAGGTATGTGGGACAAAATTCAAGATCTTCAATCAAAAGGTACATTGACCATTAACTATAGTCAAGAAGATGATGGAAATAAATAAGAAAATCCAAGAACCATTAAGGAAGTTGAGAACAAGAATGAAGACATCAAGAGCAAGGAGGACCTAAAAGATGAATAAAATGAAGAAGATGTCAAAGAAGATCTCATGGAAAAACTTATAACTTGCATAGAAGAGATAAGCAGGTTGAAAAACGAAAATGAAGAGCTTAAGAAGCAATCACAAGATAGTGACCATAACCTTGAAAAGACAAGGAAGGAAGTTGACCTATTCAAGCTTTAGGTACAAGAAAGAAATAAGGAGCTCATAAGCTAAAGGAGGAATGTCATCAAAACAAGAAAATGCATCATGAAGAAGTCATATCCATGACAAATCATTTGGATAAATCAAAGAAAAAGGAAGATACTTTATCAAACCATCTTGAACAAAGACACAAGGACTTGAAAAAACTTGAAGCGAAAATTGGTCAATACAAGGAAGAGGTATCCTCCCTTAAATCTCAACTAGAAGAAGCAAATAAACAAGCGCACAAGGAGCTGAAAAGGTGATGGAAGATTTGACCCTCCTGGAAGGTCAAGTCAATGAAGCAGAAAAGGAAAAAAATGCCATGATATGCCAACTAGAAGAAAAATATGAAGAGATATTCAAATTAAAATCAGATATCACCTCTCTCAAGGCCGAAACATGTGAAGCTTCAAGGATGAAGGAAGAAATGGAGATCAGTCTAGCAAAGAAGGATGAATAATGCAAGATGATGAAAGAAGAAATTGATTTTCTAAGGAAAGATGTTGATCATCTGAATGAGAGTCTCAAGAGCTCTCAAACTCTAGATGACATCCTAAGTCATCAAAGATCTCCTCTTGATAAATCAGGTCTTGGCTATGCAGGTGAACCCTCAAGCAAGAATGATGCAAACCCTAATTCTTCAAACAACAAGGATGTGGAAAAGTTTGGAAGAAATATTGATGCCCCTAGTTCCAACAAAAGCAAGGAGAAGAGTCAAGATGACATTGGAAGAAACTTTACTTCAAGAATATGTAGACGGTGTCAAGAATGCAAAAGGCAATAATTTTTACCAAAGGATCTTAAAGCAGAATGACCTTAGAAGTGCATCAAGGAAATACTCTGCAGAAGGTACCAAGGATGCAAGAGACAATGGATATCATCAAAGAATCCCAAGGAAAAAAGACTTCAGGAGTACATCAAGACAATGTCCATCTCCCAGGTACCAAAGTATATTTTTTGGTTATTGCTATTATTGTACAAATTTTGGGCACATGGCAAAGGATTGTAGGGCATACCATAAGAACAAATATAATGTTCCTCATTAACTCCCTAGAAGAAACTTTGCAAGAAGTCATGATTCCTCATTCATGAACAAGATGAAATGCTTCAATTTCCATAACATTGGAAATATGGCTCGTGATTGTAACTTGACTTGGGTCCCTAAACAAGCTAAAACCATGATTATCACGCCAGAAAAGAAAGTAACACAAGTATGGAGAAAGAAGAAAATTGGATCAGAATGTCTTTGCCAAGCCAAAAAAACATGTTGATTGGATGAAGACATCTTTGGCATATATGATATTCCAAGTTTTGATGATGGGATTTCCAAAAAGGAGACCATGCATACTGTTAAGGGGAGCTTGTGATTCTTGACTATTCTTGCAGAAGCTATCAATGATGAGCCCAATGAAACCCTAATGAGTCTTGTTAGTACTAGTCAAGTTTTCCTGTAACCAGTGATCAAATAGGTATCCTCTTTCTAAATTTGTCTGAGTCTTTTTCAAATTTTTAGTATTTCATCGAGTCTCAAAATAAAAATTTGTTCACTGGTTTTTGATTGTTAGGTGTTTTCTTTTTCCACCATGACTAGGGTATTGAGATAATTACTACTCCTTTCACCTCCATGGTCAATGGACATTGTGATGGTTAGGTCATTCATTGTTGAAAGAGTCCCATAATCATCATGGTCATCATTCAACTCATTCTTCCATGTTGTGCCATCATTAGGTCATAGGGTCAAAATCATGAAAATTGGTCATTTCACCATAAAATTCATCTTTTGAATGAGTAGTAATAGTCAAAGTTATTCAAAAATGTTAGGTTGAAAACTATCATTTCCAAGTAAGTGGCTTCGTGTTTACCATATTTGTCTCTTAGTTGTACTTGGAAAACTGATTTCCCTCTCCTAGGGTTTTGAGGACATTTTTCTTGGTTTCATGACTTCCATGGTAAAATCATCAACAAGACTTGTACCCTGATGCTCTTACACCTTCCCCTATCATTAATATACCTTCCTAAACACTTCCCATTACTCCTATCCCTCAAAATCATCATTTTTCCACAAGCCCTAGCCTATTGCTACAATTTGACACTTTTCTAGACTAGGCCCGTGATTTTCCCTTTTGGACCCCTTCCCCTCACTCAATCGTTGAAATTCCAATTTCCTCTACTTTATAACATCTATCCCTATCCCCTAAATTTCCCCAAGAATTTAGACAACCCCTAACACCTTCATTCCCCTCCCTCTACAAGGTAGTCCTAAATCCCTTGTTTTGCCTACACCAAACCCTAATTTCCTCTCCCACTAAGCTAGGGTTTGCTATGGAATCATAGACATCTTAGCAGAGGAGGCATAAGGGATATTATATCAGCAAGTATGAAGTCATTTTAGCTCATAAAAATCATGTCCCCACCATTTTTCAAGAAGTCATTCCAAGGGACCAATCATTTGCCACTCATAGGGCCAATTTTCCTTCAAAGTACGTTTTTGACCAAACAGAGATGAAATTGATAAACATGAGAGAGGTTTTTGTCCATAATAGGTCAAAAAAGAAAAACCTCCTTCAAGTTTTACACAGGTACCATGGTATGAGATAAATGTAAAAAATATAGGTGCTACAAGAGGTTTTCTGCACTTCTGGAGTGACATTGGGAGAATCAATTTTTGACAGATAAAATAAAGTCAATTATGAAAAATAAAGGCATATTTTGAAATTATACAGGATAAAATTTCCAACGAGCTATCCTGGGCCCAATTTTGAGTTCGGGAAGGCCTCCAAACATGGTCTACAAAAAGGCGCTGCGCAAATCCTTATGTGAGGGCGCAAATATAAGTCTTGGGAGAATGATTTTTTGATTGAGAAAATGACCTTAATTTTGGAAACTGAAGGAATATATAGAAACAATACTTGATAAGCTTTCCAACGAGCTATCCTGAGCCCAATTTGGAGACCGGGAAGGCCTCCAAAATTTTCCAACAATATCAGTGATTTTCTGAGTTTTTTGAAGAGGCATTTAGCAGAAATTTGGTCATTTGCGCACCGCCCTAGGAACTACACAAATAATTGGGGCACTTTTTGAGGGAAATAAGGCATCATTGGACTCCTAATGACCAATTAATCTTATAAAACCATTTTTCCAACCTCGGTTTGCAGTTTCGATAGGTGAAAAGCTAAAAAAACCACCAAAAAATCAGCTTTCTGCCCCTTTTTTGACCTAGGCGCTGCACAAATACCAGTATTGGGAGGATGATTGTTTAATGGGGAAAATGACATTAATTGTCATAACTTGAGGCACATTCAAAAAGAGGACAGGCAGGGCTTTCCAACAAGCCATCTTGGGCCTGATTTGGACACTTGTAGGTCAGCCAAAAGTGGCCTTGAACATGGAGGGCACAAATGACACTACCGGGGCGCAAATGCACAGTGGAGGGCACAAATGACGAATTTGCTAATTTCTTCCAAGTTTCTGTGAAATTTTGAATTTTATTCAAGAAATATTGTTTCTACTTATGTAATTAATGATGGTAAATATAATTATTCTATGGATAAGTTACCTAGGTGTAGATACATTGGGTAAAATTTATCGAGTCAAATGAATCAGTTTGAATGTATTTAGGGAGGAGTCACTTAGAGCTCCCTACACTCTAGGTATTAGTTCAGATTATTGTGGACTGGATTCTCAACTTAGGGATTCGACCCTTGAGGTTGGTAGAGGTTGTTTGAGGCCTATATCATGTCATTTTTGATTCATTTTCAAAGGTTGGAATCATTTTGTATGTTTGCTTATTAATCAAGGAACTATTGTACTCAGTTTGGCCAGCTAATAAAGAGGAGTTGCAACTATTTTATGGGATACTTGTGGTATGATGTTTATCATTGTATTTTCTTTAGTTTCATATGTTAGAATGTATTGTATTCATGTTCACTTCATCTCTATGGTATGATCTCTTTCAAGTTTGATAATCAAAACACATGCTTTCTCATGCTCTGTTTTGGGGAATTGATCATAGTTTGTCCATTTTCCTCTGTCTAGGAAGAATACATCTCCCATGCTCTTCCTAGCTTCTCTTTAGTCTCAAAACCATTCCATCACAATCATATTTAAGTGATAAGCCTTGTGACTACCTTGCCCCATTGAGCCTTGCAACTCTATCTCATTTTCCCTGACCTAGCTCCTTTGACCTAATTTCTTCATCCAATGATAACCCAACCAAAATCAAATCAAAACAACCCCCTGCACTCAATATATAGCACAAAAAACTTAATTTTTCCAACCCTCCTAGCTGTGACCTTTTTGAGAGAGCCCTCTCCGACTTGATAGGGCTAGCTATCAAGTCAAAATCTTGGTCTATGGTTACCTCTGTTGGGATTCCTTCTTTAGCCTTGGGAATCTGACGGAGTGATAAAAAGTATCACATGGAAAATCTTAATAGATCATCTCTTGGGAGTATCTCTATTAAAGAGAATCATGAAATTGTGAATATGTCCTCCACTTGATCACAAGGCAACAAGTCTTTCTTGTCTTGAGAAAAAAAAGAGGAGCTAAAGGAATTTATGCAGACATTGGCTGATCATCTACCTCATCCATTTCCATGAAGGCATGCAGAGACTTAGGGGGAGCAAGTACATTAAATAAGTGCACCATGATTGGGGGATAAACATATCTTTCATGAAGAACTATCATTGATGAAGGGAATATGATGGAGTAGAATATCAAGAAGCAACTTGATAGGGGGAGTACTTGGGCACCCCATTTTCAATTGATGTCAAAGGGGGAGAAATTTTTGGAAGGGAAAGAATATTTCCATCAATGACAAAGGGGAAGATTGTTGGTCAAAGTTGTCATTGATTTCAATATGAAATTTTTTGATATGGAAAATCTTGTGATACATGTCCTAACCTTTGAGATGTTCCCCTATCCTCATGCAAACCCTAGGTTAACAAATACTATATGGTTAACGTACATCAATGGAACCCTAGGTTATGAAGTATATGCCAATAAAGATATTGGTGCAAATCCCTCAGTATTTATACCTTATGTTCTTGATCTACAATTAATGCACATATCTCTTAACTAGTGCACATATCCTTAAAAATCCCTAAGACACATAATTATGGTATCTTTGATAAGAGGGAATGATGCCATGAAAGTTTCTATGATATTATAGAAAATATTTGATTTCCCTAAGTTAAGAGGGTGCCTAGATAAAAGAAATGATATATCTCCCCAAGTTGAGAGGGAGGGCATATTATGATAGTTATTGTGGATGTTTTAGTTTGGGATTTGCTATTATTTTGTGGATGAGTAGAAAGCAAAATATGGTTGCGTTAAGTAGTGATGAAGTAGAAATTGTATGGTTGAGGAAAATCCTGACAGAAGCCTCTAATTCCTACTGTGATAAATTAAGATAATCAAAGAAACATCAAGGTGATTGAAGACCCTGAAGGTATTTATTTACTTATGTGTATTTGAAAGTTTGTTACTGATTAGGGTTGTGTTTGTAGAGGTAATTCTCTCAAAGTGTTGGAAGCATGTTTTTCATGCTTGATTTATTTGATGTTACCGATCTATTTGAACGAGAGAGATTTTTTGTTACCGATTTGAATAATTGGAAGTGTTGAGGGATCATGTGTAATACAAAATTCTTGGGAGAACATTTGGTCGGCCTATGTGTTGAGGTCTAGTTCCCTAAGTAGGGAGGGTGGTGTTGGCCATAGAGCTATGAACTTGCATTACACACCTAGTTCCCTGGGTTGATGGTTAGTAAGTGAGTTTGATGGTACCTATAGAGCTTGGCTGCTGAAAGCTTTAGTCCATCTTAGTCCCACTCGAATAGATTGTCCTGGTCAAGAATCTAGTCCGTGGCACCATGTGTGCCTAAACTCTTCATGGTTTATGTGTTTTGTGATCTTCCATGTACTTGTATATATATGTTATTATGAATACCTCCCTAGTTAAGAGGGAGTGTTGAAGAATGCAATTAGGTTCGATATCATAATTGTATTTGATTCATAATAAAATGTATTTATTAAAATAAAGAAAAATAATTTTTTATTATGATTAAAATGACTATTAAAGCATGGGTTTCATGCTTGAGTCCTCATGTTCTAGGTCAAAGTCCCCATTAAGATCGTCATTGTCAATTTTATAAGATCCTTCTTGGGCATTTGAATCATGTAAAATTTTTTTATTATTGAGTCAAATAAATCATTTTTCACCTCCACACCAAGTCATCCCTTACATGATGAAGTCGACCTACATTAGGGCAATTCAACCCACAAAAAGGGTATACAAAGAAGTGCAGTTCGATTCATTTGGAGTACCACTTACACTAGTTCGATATAAGGAAGAAGAAAAGTGCTAATTTGTAGAAGAAGGAGAAGAGTTGCAGAGAAGGAAAAAATCAAAGTTTTGGGCTATCTATCTCTCACACATGCGAAATTACTAGGAAATTGCAGGGGTCAAAAATCTAAAGATTTGTTGCAAGTCAAAATTCTGTTGCAGGAGGTCGAAGTTCTATTGCTACTTCTAGGTCGAGGTTCTGCTGCTACTAAGTCAAATTTATTTTGTTGCTTCTAGGTCGAAGTTCTGCTGCTATTGCTAGGTCGAAGTTTCTACTAGAATATTATCATCTGAAGAAGAAGGGGGGGTTGACTTGGTGATTAGAGGAAGTCTGTGTCTAGGTCAAAGAGTCTTGGATTATCTCGTTTTTCTTGTAAAAGTACTGAAGGAAGAGGTCTGACTGGGTTTAACCCTATCTAAGGGTTTTTCACTGGCTGTGTGCCTATATCTGGTGTCTTCGATCTTCATGTTATGGTAATTGCTTGATGAATGCAGATAAAAGAAGAACATAAGAATAATAATTTTAACTCAAGGAAATCACAAGTGATTATCATCATAAAGAAAATCTTTCTTCCTTTATGATTTTCCAACATCCTCTTCCTTCACTCCCTTCGATCCACTGCTCAATATTGTTGCCAAGTTGGACCACATCCTGTCCTATTATAGTAGCTTGTCTCTACCCAATATACTTTGGATGAAGACTTGCCAATCCTCTGAGACATTTTTTAGTGCCAAACTCACTAGCTCTGATGGTTGAAGCGCTTCCCCAACAACTAAAAGCTAGTCTCGAAATTCCTGAATCTTGGTGAGGAAGGGATCTATACCTTCCCATTTCTGCATCCTGATGCATCTTAGTTTTTCTTCCAAAAACATATTTATTGCTCAGAAGTACCCTGATATAGCTAAGAGAGAGCATACCACGTATGTTTGGAAGTATATTTTCCAGATATATGGGAGACTATATGGTCCCAGACTCCATCCAGGATCAAATACTTCACCTTCTGTTATCACTCTTGTAATTTCTTAAGTTGTGGGATTTGAGTTTTTAGTCTAAGAACACTAGAGGTAACCACAAACCTACTTGGAACTCTAGGATCTAGCCTTCCTAAAGTTCAGAGAGGGCTCTCTTTGTTTTTTGATTTATGTTTTTAGGCTAGTTATGATAGAACAATTAGTTTTGTTTTAAAAGGTTTTGGTGCGAAAAAATCACTTAGAGGTAAACTAAAGAGAAATCAACTTGTCCATTGGGCTATGGAGTCTAAATCTAGCTAGCAGCACTAGAAGTCAAGGCCAATAAGGTACAAATGTATTCAGGGCAATATAGATAATCTTCAGAGATTTGGGAAAGTGTTTTTTGGTGAAATGGTATGATCGGGATAAAGGGAAATGAAGGATCCTTTGATCCGGAAAATGGAAGAAGGAGGCAGGGGTCAAAGGGGAGTAGGAGCAATTAAGAATTCCTAACACCAGAAATCAGAAGAAAACATTAAAATGGTATCTAGTTAAAAACATGGAGCACTAGACTAACCTGCAGTAATATTCCTAGTTGCACATTCAGATAGAACAAACATATAATGAATTGCATGAAACTCAGAAAAGAAAACAATGACAAGAAGGGAGTATTGCACTCATCAGCTTATCACAAGGATCCTGAATTATGATGCCAATTTAGCTTTGTCTAGTTTGCTACTTTGAAATCAACACATAATAGCCTCCAATGTTCAACAAAAATATCTATAGTAAGTCCAACAATTTTATTCAACCCTGAATACTTCTAATGTAGAAGTATTTATACAAAATGTAGTTACAAATATCCTAGGAGAAATCTAGGAATATCTTTAGGAAATAGAAAATATCTTTACAAAATAAGAGGGACAACTGCTTAACAAATCAACAAGCTGTCCTCTTATCCAAAATAAATAGAACTACTTTATCTAATAAGGAGCTTTTTGAGTGATTCGCTGTCCTGCTTGCTGGTTGCTAGAAAATATCTTCATTTGAGTTGCCTTAGCTGATACTCTTTAAAGCTGCTCTTTAACGCTAATACACTTTTGACTAATATTTCCACTGTTTACTGCTGTAAAAATATATATTTTTGTAGTAAAAATCAACAGACTGTCCTTTTATTTTACTATTTCTTTTTTATTGTTTTCAAGGAAATTTTATTCACTGTTTTACCTTTCACTATTACATTAAATCTGTAAATGTTTGCCACTGTTCTTCACTGGAAATTTTGACATTATTTAGCTTTCTGAAATTCTCATCGGCTTCTGTGTATCTAGCAAAGGTGGCCTTGAACACAAAGAGATGTTTAATCTCATGCTGCAGAAAGAACAAATCTTCAAAGTGTTGCAGGAGGACCTTTCTAGCGGGAGTGCCTTGTGGTAATGGTTTGTTGACTTGCTCCTTGGAAAATTCCCGTATCATTTTATGATAATCCTTGTGGGCCATCAGTTTATCATTGAAAACATGGATATTTGGCAGACCTCTCTGTCTCAAATTTGTGTATTTTTCCAAAAACTTTGTTATGGCAATGTTCATTGATTCACATTTCTCTTCCAAATTGTTCATCAAATTTTTCTTTGTTACCACCTTCTTAATTTATAAAATGGTCTCTGTTCTATCAAATACCTGTAATTCTTCCAATTCTTCTCTGTTCTTGTTGTTCAGGAATGTGATGAGTTTTAAAGCCTGAGTTGGCTTATCAGTTAACTCATCCTTAGTCTTTTGAATTTATGTCTGGGCTGCTAGTAATAAATCTCTCTGCTCATAAATAACCTGAATTGAAGGCCATTGAGAGCGAATGGCTTCAATTATATTTGTCCATAGATGATTTTTTACAAATGAATTTTTTTTCAGTGAAAATAAGCTCCTTTTGTAAGCCCTTGATTTGTTCTCCAAGTCTGATGGCCTCCTGTTCATGGCTTTTAGCATTTATGAGAGCTAACTTATTTGTAGCTTCAAGATTATCAATCATCTTCTTTAGGCCATTGATTTCATTATTTTTCAAAGACAAATCCTTCATAGCCTTTACAATCTGACCTGCTCTATCTGTTGGTTGAACCTGTGTTGTAGAAGAGTCTGTGGTTGAAGTAGTAGTTGAAAGCACTGGCACTGCAGTTTCTAGTGGTTCTTTGGGTGCTAGCTTCTCTCCTAATGTGGAAACCACTGCTGTGGTAATCATTGGTATAACTGTAGGAATGATAGGACTGTCAAGTTCTTTCACAGTCTCCTTCTCTTTGACAAGATGATCCATTTAGTTTTCCATTTCTTTGATTTGAGCAGTTTACATAAGGATGAGCTTCATCATATCTTATTTCTCAGCCTAATCTTGAAGGATTTCTTTGGCTTGTGGATGCTCACTTTGAGGAAGATTAAGCTATTTCCTCAAAGCTGCTATATCCTCATTATTTTTCTTTATCAAAAACTCTGCTGCATGAATATTTGGGGGATCATATCCCACCTGTAAAACTAAATCTTCTAAGGCTTTAATCCTTAAATCTTTGGCATATAGAGATGCCTTATCCAATTTCATTTGATCTTGCATATTAAGAATAACATTTTGCAACTTGGTAGCACTCATTGCCTTTGTAACCACCGTTGAATACAACATTTCAGAGCTGTCTATGAAATTCAATTTGGTCCAACTCATGAACATTTTCAGTGTCTACTTCAAACTCCACCTTTTTATAATCTTCCACTGTCTTTGATGCTGAAGTAGTTGGTTGCAAAAATGACATAATCATCTTGTTTGTAGAATAATCAAAGGCTGTCAGTAGCCTATTTTGATTCCCTGGTTTTTGCTTGAGGAACTGAGAATATATATCAGTCTTGATCTCCTCATTATTCCGTTATATCTGCTTATACTTTTCTTTGATATCTAAATCCTTTTCCTACACTGTTTGTGAGGAAGAGGCCTCCATATTTTGTGGCTTTTTAATCATATGAGTATCATCTTTACCTGCTGTTTTCTCTTTTTCAATCTCTACAAGAGTTTCATTGACTGTTACTGTGGCTTCATCAATATTTACCTCTGGCTCATTTGTATCTTAAATATCAATTACCCTTTCTTTCCCAATTGAACTGAATTTTAGCCTTTTGTTATAAATCAGTTTGAACTTTGTTTCTATTGTTGCTTCTTCCATGTATGCTCCTTCTTCTCTGCCTCTTTTGGCTGAAGTCTCTGGATGCTTTACAACTTCAAGGGCTTGTGTTGTAATAATTTTTCCTGCTGTCTCTGTAGTAGTAGCAGTTGTATCTATCAGTGTGTTCTCTACCCATTCTGCTTGATTGGAAAAATTCTCAATCTATGGCTTTAGCTCATGTATGAAGGATGTTAGTTTACATTTTACCCTTAAATTGCTCAGGATCCCTTGAGGGTCATAGTTCCATGGAAAACGTTTTTGAAATTTGAACTCCGATAGTCTCTTGGTGATTTCTTTTTCTACTTCTCTATTTTCTATGATGAAAGGACCAACCTGATTCTTTAGCTTGAATTGAGTCTTTTTCCTGGTAGCTAAGAAGTTAATAGTCATAAATTAGAATTTGTCTTAAATATTCCAATGCAAAAACTCGCATGCTCATGTATTTTGGCAACTTATAAGGTAATCAGTTGGATTCAAAAATTCTTATCTCTGTATGCTTTTCATAAAGAAACCAGTCTCCCATTTTATTCTGTTTTGATAGTTGCAAAATCCTTTTCATTTCTTCATTGAATCTGGGCTGCTCTTCTTTATACAAAATGTTTATTGCTGGGTGAAAGAAAAGGTCTAAAAAATCTATATAAATAAAGTCGCTGCCTTCTTTCCTAAGCAAGAAATTCCAAAAGATAATGGACAAAGGCTTTCCCTCTAAGTCCATATTTTGCAATGCAATTGGAAAAATATCAGCTTGGAAGAATAAAAATAAGTGAAACAAGTAGGATGAGTATCTGAAAACCCCTTCAGTGGGTATATTGGTCAGTTGATGATGAATACTATCTGCTATGAATCTGGCATAATAAAAAATGATTTCTAGAGGTTGGCCTAGAGATAAGGTGGATAGAAAACCTAGAATGGATTCATGAGTGAATCCATCTGTAAAGTATCCCAGTATAAAAGATAACATTGAGATAATATGTCTGGACCCTTCAGGAAATTCAACAATAGAATAAGGAGGGTTTATTTTTGGAATGTCAACATGGGAAGGCCAAAAGTTTTGAAGTATCATAAAGCTTTTTGGGAAATCCAGGCTTAAGTACAACTGGGTCAAAAATTCTATAGATAGGGGAACTAATTGAGGATCAGACTGTAATTGCAGCATTTGATTTATTGACTCAGCTGTGATTCAAAAAAGGATTTCTCTGTCAGTATTAACAATGGCCCTTTGGTCTGGTTCATAATGTTTTTGACACAATCTAACCAGGTCTTGTCCAGGGTGGGTCAATGGAACTACATACTTGGGTAAATGAGTCTCCCAAATAGGCATTTCATCCTTGTCCAAGTATTTATGATAACACCAATTATGTATTTCTAAAAGGTTGAATTATACAACAGGATCAACAATATTGTAGTCCATATCAATCAATGGAAGGGTTTCTTCAGCAGTTACAGGTGGCTGGAGGGGATTTACTGACACAGTGGATTTAGCAGTGAGGACTGGAGTAGATTTAACAGCTGTAGATCCTTCAGATTTTGGGGGTTTGGATCCTCCAGGCTTGATTGGATTAGAAGTTCCAGGTTTTACTATGATCTGCTTTTTAGTCATTTTGGAATAACTACTGCAAGCTTAAATTGTTTGCAGGAGTTGTTTTTCTTTGTTAGAGGATATAAACTGGGATAAGACAGGAAACGAGGGTTTCCTGAATATATTGGTCTGCAAAAAGGAGTTTTTAAGGTATTTGTAGGCTTTAAACCGTTTTCTTTCTTTGAAATTGATCTTTAGAGGTCACAAATTGATGAAATTGGCTTCAAAAGTGGTTTTCTCGAACGCATATTTTTCTGGGAAAAATTGGCTAGGGTTCAGCCTATTTTGGGCATTTTTGGGAAATGTCTTTGGTGCATTCTTAAAATTAAAAGATTGTAATACTTATGGACGGTTTAGAATTGACTTTGCAGGGTTTTAATATGATGAAAAATACCTTAAATCGCATGTATCTGGATGCTTGAGAGGTTCTGCAAGGATCTTAGTTGACTCTGAGCTTTCTACTGGTATACTAGATTGGGAGAAATCTGTGCAGGTCTTCTGAACGGTAGATTTTGGTCGAATTTGGAGTCTCAGCGGGAAAAATAGTGTTCAGGGGTTTTAACACAGTCGGGAGGCTCTTTTACAGTTTGAAATGCGCAAATAAACATCAAAAGTGATATATCAAAGGTTTTAACATTTGATATGAATCACCTATAATGCATTAAATGAAGGTCTTATCAAATGGCAGGAGTGGTTTTTAGTTAAAAATGAGAAACCCCGCGATGGTTTTCGCACCGAGTTCAGGCGGTAAGTTGTTTTTATTGAAACAAACGCGATCCTATGAGAGGATGCCACGTCAAAGGAGGCGGAATTGATAAAACAACTTATTTCGTGTCCGTTTGGGTTTTGGGCGAGCGATCAGCTTGTGAGCGCGATATCGTTTAAGAGCCGTTGGATCTGAAAATCGAGAGCGAAGTGTTGATATCTCTTTTGGAAGGTGCGACTAAAATATGGTGGGACTGAGGAGCTTATATACGCGTAAATGGGTAAAAACCATTTATATAAGTTTTAACTTATACATTGTTTAATGAATATGGATGTGGGGTTTATACACACAGGTGAGGATTTAGTTTATTTAAAACAAACCTTAGTTTATTTCAAAGAAAACCTTGGGTTTTAAAGTATGCGGGGGGTAGCATAATGTATAGTGTTTTTAAAACATTTGTGAACTGTTTTAATAAAACAAAATACAGGTGCGATGTATTATTATATAGTTTTTAAACTTCTTGAATAGTTTAAAGACCATAGGGGGCGGGGTATTTAATTAGGGTTAGTTTTAGACCAAGGGGAGCATTATTTGGGTTTTTAATTTAACATGTGGATAATATCTTTGGTCTAAAATATTTATAATAATGGGTTTTAGGGGGTATTTTAGATAAAGGGAATTATATATATAGGATAAGGTAATTTTAGGGAATTAATAGCATAAGTTAAATGTTAATATGACAAGGGGAGATGGAATACACAAAAATACACTAAATGACCAAGTAAAGTGAATTTATAAAAGCAAAGCTTATTGTTTCATTATTTCACCAATTTACTTAGGATAGAGTGTTTTTTGAGGGTTTTTGTATTCTTTATGAATGAAGGAAGTTAATCAAATGGGATTTTAGGTTTCAACAAGTAAGAAGGATTCTTTACTTATGAAGATGAATTAAATGTATGAATGAGAGATAAATAATGGTAAAGGAGATTTTAATCATAAGAACTCAACATTTTTAACTAAGCAGTCATCGAGCCTTGGGTCCGGTCCCAACAAAAGTCAGAGAAATGATCTGAGCCTGTTTGACTGATAGTCTAGAATGCTGAATACTTACAGGGGAGGGGAAATTAGTGATTTTTTCCAGGTGATGAATATTACATGCTTTTTCCCACTTCTTTCTACCTACCCAACATTACTCTAACATTTTTTCTTCCTTTTGCCAGGTGCATTTAAGATTGCTACCTTGAAACATTTTATTCTTTTAAAAGCATAAAACTATATAATTCTATCTTATTTCATCCGAGGGCTCAGGTTAAACTGATGAGCTCCTCATTATTATTTACCTATCTACTGATTTGTCAGGATTAAACTGTCTGAGAAATCTTTATTCACTTATCTAAAACATGGAAATTGAAAACATGACAAGTCAAGTTTAAACAATTTAACTCATCATGGATTATGGCATTTATTGACACTCTGCCATAATTATTTGCAAAAGTAAAAAGTAGCGGCATTTGGACTTGCACACTTTCATGTTTTATTTTCATCTTTTTATTTTGGGGTCTATATATTTTTTAAGTCCTTTGATCTTTCTTTTAGGACTTTTTACCCTCTTTTTTATTTTTTATTTTATTTTTTCAAAATATGGGAAAACTACTTGTAGAAAGCAAGGTATGTACATATTTTACAAGACTATCATAAGTCAATTCAAAATTATGAATCATATATTTATAGGACCCTAACAGTGGCTTCAAATGGGGATGGCATTTCCTGGTGAAATGTCAAGAACTCTAAGACTAGTAGCCTTCAATTTTGACCATGATGATCCAGTAATTGTCTTTTTGTTTTCTGCAAAAACTCATATTTATGACATTTTACTCTTTAAAGCTTAGGGCCTTCTCTCCGAGCTTCAACTTTGGAAAGAAAATATCCAATCTAATCTAAAACTTCAATGGATATTTACAATGATGTAAAAATTAACTGGGACTAACTGTTGGTTAACTCAGAAGAATAGTAGTATTTGAGAATTCTACCATTAACTGGTCCTTCTTGAATATCTGTTCCATCCAAATCTCTGATGAAGAAAGCATTGTTACCCCTATATCCATAAATTTCTTAAGGTCATTTCCATAGAAAGTCAAACTTTCCATGCTCACCTTTGTCCTCTCTCCTAGAATCCCACTTTAACACTTGATATCCAATGTAAAAGTCATATTCTTTACTTATTTTAAACAAAAATTTTCTTTATTTTATCATGAATGACTTGTGATTTCTTATAAAATTCTTCCCTTGTTTGTTACAGATGAATAGTTTGATTTATCCTCCCTTGTATATCATTGATTTCCACTTGTGATTCTTGAATGATCTTCATTACTGGAACACTTAAGGATGATTGGAAAACTGCATCTATCCCATAAAAAATTTGATAAGGGGAAGTGCCAATTGAATTTTTGGTAGTAAGTCTGTCTGCCCATAAGGCATAGATTAAATTTTTATTCTAGGTCTTTTTTTTTTTTTTTTTTAAATCTTCAACTAAATCTTTAATGATATTTACAAGGCTTTTATTTGAAGATCCAGCTAGGCCATTACCCTGAGGGTAATAAGCAATAGAGTGGCCTAGGGTAATATGGTATTTGTGATAGAAGGCAATCATTTTCTTAGATTTAAATGCTGATGCATTATCCGTAATTATTTTCTGAGGGCATCCAAATCTAGATAAAAGGTTGTTTTCTATGAAAGAGATAATGACTGTGTCAGTGGCTTGTCTGGTAGGAATGGCTTCAATCCACTTAGTAAAGTAATCTGTGGCAGTCAAAATCCACTTATGTTGACCGGAGGAGGGGGGTTGAATTTATCCAATGAAGTCTAAACCCCATTGTTGAAATGGCATCTCAGTTGAAACTGGCTTTAAGGGTAAAGGTAACAATTTCTTTTTTCATTAAAAAATTTGACATTTGTGACATGAAGTAACAAATTTCTTAACAACAAAAAATAAGGTAGGCTAGTAAAAACCAGTTCTCAGGATCTTATCTGCTATACTTTTCCAGTATAAACGCCCTACACAGTCACTTGCATGAAATTACTCAAGTATTTTTTCAGCTTCTGCTTTGAGTAAACAATTTAGTAATATCCCACTATGTTCTTTCCAAAAAATCACATTATCTAAAATACAAAATCTCATTGCTTTAATTTGAAGAAATCTGGATTTTGTCCTTGATAATCTAGGAGGATCTTGTAAGTTTGTAAGTACAAAGATAATATTTGAGTACCAAGGTGAATCTAGAAAGGCTTCACTGATCATTGGAGTTGCCATCTCTTCCTGGTCATCAATTTGAGCAATAAAATTTATGTCTAATGCATTTAAATTAGATTCAGCCATCAATCTGGCTAATCCTTGTCCTTTAATGAGTTTTGTTGGTTTGATCTCTATGTCAGATTCAAGGATAGTGGCAATCCACTTAGCTCTTCTTCCATCAGGGCCATCCTGAGTAAGAATGTCTTTAATTACAGAATTAGGGACATAAGCAATTCTGTGAGAGTAGAGAATGTAAACTCTGAAACCTTTTATGGCCTTAACCAAGGCTAAGGCTTGTTTCTCCATTAAGTTATATTTCAGAGGTGCATCTCTAAGAGTATTAATAAAAAATGCTATAGGTTGTTCAAAACCTTGATCATTCTTCTGCAGTAAAACTACATCAATGGTATGCTCTGATGCAAAAGAAAAAAATTATAAAGTCTTTTTTGAAATCTAGACTGATTAAGACTAGTGTGTTAGTTAAAGCCTGTTTTATGGATTCAAATGATTGTTTGGCTTCAACAGTCCATTTTAGAATTGAGTCTTTCTTGAGCATGTTATTCAGTTCTCTAATGATTTCAACTAATTTTGAAATAAATTTTCTCAAAAAGTTAATTTTACCTAAGAAAAAATGTAAATCTTTGATATTTCTAGGTGGATGAATGTTCAGAATTGCTTCTATCCTAGAAGGATATATCCTAATACCTTCTTTTGAAATTATGTGTCCTAGTAACTTACCCTCCTCTAATCCAAAAATATTTTTCTTGGGGTTCAAAGATATACCAAATTTTCTACATTTAATAAAGACTTGTCTCAAATGATCCAAGTGTTCATTATCTGACTTAGAAAAAACAGTAATATCATCTAAATAAATAACCAAGAAGTCATGTATTTCCTTTGCAAAGGCTATGTCCATAGCCCTCTGAAAGGTTTCTCCTGCATTCATCAGACCAAAAAGCATTTTCACATACATGAAAGTGCCCCAAGGAGTGGTAAAAGCAGTTTTAGCCTAGTCTTCCATTTGAACTAAAATCTGGTTGTATCCTGAAAAACCATCTAACAAAGAAATTCTTGAGGAACCAACTACCCTTTGTAATATGTGATCCATCTTGGGTAAAGGGTAATTATCCTTCAAAGATAGTTTATTGAGATTTCTAAAATCAACACATAATATAATTTCACCTGTTTTCTTTCTGGTAGGTATTAAGTTTGAAACCCAATCAGAATATCTGATTGGTGCAATGATCTGAGCATCATACATACATTTTACTTCCTTTTCTATCAAAGGTAATAGAAAAGATTAATTCTCCTCAATTTTTGTTTGAATGGTTTATGATCATATTTTATAGGAATCTTGTGTTGGATTATGTTTGTGTCATAAGCTTTAAGATCTTCATAACTCCAAGCAAACACATCCTGGTATTCCTTTAAAAGATCAATGTATTTTTCCTTTTCTTGTAGAGGTAAAGATTTAGACAATTTAATCTTTTTTGGTTTTAATTTTGTCCCAATGTTACATTCCTAAATGTCGGACCTAACTGGTTCCATTTTTGGCTTTTTAGGCACATCATTGGAATCAAAAAGGTATTCCAAAGGAGTTAAACCTTTAGGCAAAAAATTATCTTTTAGATCTAACATGTCAATTTCTTCTTCAATGATTTTTTCTATATTTACATTATCTAAGTTATCTATGTCAAATTGAGTAAATACAATGGGTTTGTTAAATTTAAGTACATATATGTTATCTATTTCACAATCAAAATCTAAATCTATATTACAACCATTGTCTATTTTACAATTTTGAAATTGTTCCTCATTATTTAAGAAATAGTAAATTTGTTCATCCTGAGAGAAAATCTGCGAGTACTTGAGGTTATCTGAGATAATTGGTCTATGTTTAACCTTAGCAGTGTACTTATGAGTTGGTTGGAATGGTAAGTTACAAGTACTAGCAAATGTTGCCAAACAGTGTGCTTGAATTTTTTGTTTTCTGAGTATAGAAGCAAACTTGCATTCCAATAAGTCATCAACTAAATCAATTGATGTATCTCTATATCTGGCTACTCTAGGATTTTAAATAGAATAATATCCATTTATTTGGTTAATGATTAATTCCGAATCTCCCATGATTAGTATTATTTTTCCTCCTAAGTTTCTGATGATATGGAGGCCTAGAATGAGTGCCTCATACTCTGCCATGTTATTTGTACATTTGAAGTTGAGTTTGAAGGCATGTCCTTATGAATGATTAGTTTCCATATTTTTAATCCATACTCCTGCTCCTTCTCCTGATTTGTTTACAGATCCATCAAAGTCTAAGTGCCAAAGGGACTCATGAAATATCTTGTCATTGTTTGGTTTTGGCTTTTTATCAATCAGTTCAGTTTGGATTTCATTGTTATCAGAGTTACATAAAATAAAAGAGTCAATGTCAGTTGGTGTAGAATAAATGGGGTAATTTATGGATCTCTCAACACTACTAACCATGAATTTCATTAATGTTTCCCTATATAGCTTTCTAGGTTGACCAAACACTGATATAGTAGCATAGCTCATGTCCAATTGTAGACATCCCTACAAATTTGCTCCCCATGAGCGAGAAAGAAGCATACCATACTTTGGTGGAATGTCAACTACTATAATGTCCATTACCATACTCTTACCAGGGTACTAAACTAAAGTAACAAATAAGTCTTTAATTAATCCTAAGCACTTAACTTTACTAGAGTCAAATGAAAACAATTTTTTATAAGGCCTAGTTATTTCCAGATTAAGAGTTTCCATGACAGCTTTGGGCATTAAGTTATGGGAAGCTCCTGAATCTAACATAGCGTTGTGTAAAATCTGATCATGAATGGTAAGACTGATATAGAAAGAGGGGACTGATCCATCTGAATGCTTTCTGTTCACATCAGGGCCAAAAATCAACTCTGGTTGATCATCATTCAAATTAATAGCATCTTCACCATCATTCATATTCAAAGTTTCAATTATGGTCGATTTGTATAAGTCATTTTTAACCAATTTTATTAAAGGAATAGGTATTTTTAACTTAGCAATTTCAGACTGAATATTGAGAGGGTTGAGATTTACAAATTTGAACTAATTCATCTTTAGTGACTGTAATCTGAGTTGGTTTTTCTTGATTTTCAACAGTCGTATTTATATCTTCAATTGTTTTGACATTCTCTGTCTAAGTTTCTCCAGTTTTGCTGCTTTTAATTTTCTTTTCAGGGACTATTTGTGTGGCAGCAGAAATTTTATCAGACTTAGAATTATCAGCAGGTATTATGGGATTATCTGTTCTAGGATTTGCTGATTTAGAATCAGCAAGAATATTTTTAGGATCATAATTCATTGTTTTTACTGAACTAGAAGCTTTAGCAGTATTAGCTTTCTATGCATCTTTGGAAGATTGAGCTACTTCATTAGTAATATCAACAATTTTGGGATTTGTTGATTTTTTAGGACTGGAAGGGTTGGAATTTTGCTTATTTTCCCTTCGGATAATTTGCAAAACTTTTGTATTTGGGGCTTCTACACTTTTCTTATTTTGATTTTGGGAATTGTTTTTAGTAGAAGACTCATTACTTTTCTTGTTTCTAAGGTTATACTGATTGTGTATTTCATTTATGGAAAATTCATAACCCTGTTTGTAGTCAAAGGATTCACTGGAGTTTAATTTGAGTTATTGAAGCTCAAATAGTTCCAGATCTTACTGAGTGAGGAAAATGGTGTTGTTTTCATATATTCCCATTAGATGATTGATGTCATCCTAATCTTCATCATTATTTTGAAAACTTTCAGCATAGTTCTCTTGAAATGGGGGCCTAATGTTTTGGTTTGGAGCTGCTTCTTTAGATTTTCCAGAATTATTGTTTTTTCTGAAATTGGGATTTCTAATCTGAGGTTGATTATCCCATTGGGATTTTCTATCTATATTATCTAATATTTATACCACCCTTTCTAAAGTTTTAGCTAAACTATCTATTTTTGCATCTGAATTTTAATTTTCTTCTTTGATAGTCACTCTCCTTTCATTTCTAAGTCTAGCTTTTTTAGCCAATATGTTTATTTCTACACTAACAACATCTTCTTGCATTTTTTCTAAGTGTATGCACCTCTTTCCCTTAATTGATAAGCCTTGTCTGCATCAAATCCATCAGGGAATTTGAGTAGAACAGAATAAGGAGTGGGTTTAAGAATTGCAGGGATAGAATTATAGACACTATTATACCTAGTGCAGTAATCCTGAACTGACTGATTTGGAGCTATTTGTAATGCATCAAATTCAGATAATATTTGAAGGGGGTTCTTTTTATTTTCCCATTTATTCAAAAATTTCCTATGAAATATAGCTAAATCAGTTATGCTACCAGCAACTAGATATTTAAACCATTTCTTTACTTCTCCAATCAAACTCTGAGCAAATAATCTCATTTTAACATCTGATTCATCTATTTCATAAATTTCAAAGAAGTCTGTGACTTTAGTTACGTGCTGTTGAGCAGTATATTGTGTAGTACCATCAAACAATGGTATTTTTTTTTGATAATCTTGAGGCATGTTATGCAACTGTTGAGGTAAGACAAGGGGAGCATACCTAGCAGCCATGGCTTGAAGATTTTCTGAGCTGGGAGGTATAAAAATAATGATAGGTGTAGTGCTGGATATGGTAGCTGATGAACTAAAAACTGTAGTTTAAGAGTTGGAAAATGAAGATGGTATGTAAATGGAATTGCTGGGAAATAAAGATGTAGTGCTTATAAAATCTGAATACAAAGTAGTGGATGCAGTGGATTGAGTGGATGAAGGAAATAATATCCTAGGTTGTAAAGGAAATTTAGGAATGAAATGGTTTGTAGATGAATTTGCAGTGGTATCAATAAATGAAGTAACAACATATAAAGATGAATCTGCTGTTGTTATTATTGTTGTATGCAATTGAGAAATTGGAGGTTTTATGTAAGACAACAAATGAGCTAATTCAATAGCTTCATCAATATCTTTAATCAATGAAACATTAATATTTTCAACTGTATTTTGATATTAAGATTTATTTGATTTTGTTCCTACTAAAATATTTTTCTGTTTTGCATTCAAAAATGAAATAAAAACAAGATCTATAACAGTATTTTTCAAATCAGTTTCAGATTTAGTTTTAAATGATGAATATTCAAACTTCAGATCAAAATCAATATCATTTAGACTCACTAACTCTTTGGGTAAAGAATTGGCTTTTCTTAATGGTACTTCAGTTTCTAAATTGACAGTTTGTTTTTTCTTTTTACCAATATGATCTGGGTTATCTACTATAATTGCAGGCTTAGGATCCAGATTAGACCTGGTATAGTAGGTTTTCCTAGAAGCCAGAATGTCTGTTTTGAATACCCACAACCTATAAAAATAATCTTAAAGTAAAAATATGAATGAAAGATATTCATTTAAGACTAAATTTAAGACTGGAGATTTGGTTAGTTTCCCCAGTATGGTCGCCAATATGTTATCACTCTAGTAATTTCTTAAGTTGTGGGATTTGAGTTTTTAGTCTAAGAACACTAGAGGTAACCACAAACCTACTTTGAACTCTAGGATCTAGCCTTCCTAAAGTTCAGAGAGGGCTCTCTCTTTAAGATTTATCTTTGTTTTTTGATTTATGTTTTTAGGCTAGTTATGATAGAACAATTGGTTTTGTTTTAAAAGGTTTTGGTGGGAAAAAAGCACTTAGAGGCAAACTAGAGAGAAATCAACTTTTCCATTGGGCTATGGAGTCTAAATCTAGCTAGCAGCACTATAAGTCAAGGCCAATAAGGTAAAAATGTATTCAGGGAAAGATAGATAACCCTCAGATATTTGGGAAAGTGTTTTTTGGTGAAATGGTATGATCGGGATAAAAGGCAATGAAGAATCCTTTAATCCGGAAAATGGAAGAAGGAGGCAGGGGTCAAACAGGAGTAGGAGCAATTAAGAATTCCTAACACTGGAAATCAGAAGAAAAAATTAAAATGGTAACTAGTTAAAAACATGGAGCACTAGACTAACCTGCAGTAATATTCCTAGTTTTACATTCAGATAGAACAAACATATAATGAATTGCATGAAACTCAGAAAAGAAAACAATGACAAGAAGGGAGTACTTCACTCATCAGCTTATCATAGGGATCCTGAATTATGATGCAAGTTTAGCTTTATCCAATCTGCTACTTTGAAATCAACACATAATAGCCTCCAATGTTCAGTGAAAATATCTATAATAAGTCCAAAAATTTTATTCCACCCTGAATACTTCCAATGTAGAAGTATTTATACAAAATGTAGTTACAAATATCTAGGAGAAAGCTAGGAATATATTTAGGAAATAGAAAATATCTTTACAAAATAAGAGGGACAACTGCTTAACAAATCAACAAGCTGTCCTCTTATCCAAAATAAATAGAACTACTTTATCTAACAATGAGCTGTTTGAGTGATTAGCTGTCCTGCTTGTTGGCTGCTAGAAAATATCTTCATTTGAGTTGCCTTAGCTGATACTCTTTCATCTGATACTCTTTAATGCTGATACACTTTTGACTGATATTTCCACTGTTTACTGCTCTAAAAATATATCTTTTTGCAGTGAAAATTAGCAGACTGTCATTTTATTTTACTGTTTTTTTTTACTGTTTTCAAGGCAATTTTATTCACTGTTTTACCTTTCACTATTACATTAAATCTGTAAATGTTTGCCACTGTTCTTCACTGGGAATTTTGACATTCTTTAGCTTTCTGAAATTCTCATTTGCTTTTGTGTATCTAGCAAAGGTGGCCTTGAACACAAAGAGATGTTTAATCTCATGTTGCAGAAAGAACAAATCTTCAAAGTGCTGCAGGAGGACCTTTCCAGTGGGAGTGCCTTGTGGTAATGGTTTTTTGACTTTCCCCTTGGAAAATTCCCTTATCTTTTTATCATAATCCTTGCGGGCCATCAGTTTATCATTGAAAACATGGATATCTGGCAGACCTCTCTGTCTCAAAGTTGTGTATTTTTCCAAAAAAATTGTTATGGCAATGTTCATTGGTTCACATTTCTCTTCTAGATTGTTCATCAAAATTTTCTTTGTTACCACCTTCTTAATCTGTAAAATGGTCTTTGTTCTATCAAATACCTGTAATTATTCCAATTCTGCTTTGTTTTTGCTGTTCAGGAATGTGATGAGTTGTAAAGCCTGCGCTGGCTTATTGGTTAACTCATCCTTAGTCTTTTGAATTTCTATCTGGGCTGCTAGTAATAAATCTCTCTGCTCATAAATAACCTGAATTGAAGGCCATTGAGAGTGAATGGCTTCAATTACATTTTTCCATAGATGATTTTTTACAAATTAAATTTGTTCATCGAAAGTAAGCTCCTTTTGTAAGCCCTTGATTTGTTCTCCAATTCTGATGGCCTTCTGTTCATGGGTTTTAGCATTTATGAGAGCTAACTTATTTGTAGCTTCAATATTATCAATCATCTTCTTTAGGATGTTGATTTCATTATTTTTCAAAGATAAATCCTCCATAGCCTTTACAATCTGACCTGCTCCATTTGTTGGTTGAACTTGTGTTGTAGAAGGGTCTGTGGTTAAAGTAGTAGCTGAAAGCACTGGCACTGCAGTTGCCAGTGGTTCTTTGGGTTCTAGCTTCTCTCCTAATGTGGAAGCCACTGTTGTGGTAATCATTGGTATAAATGTAGGAATGATAGGACTGTCAAGTTATTTCACAGTCTCCTCTTTGACAAGCTGATCCATTTGGTTTTCCATTTCTTTGATCTGAGTAGTTAACTTAAGGATGAGCTTCATCATCTCTTCTTTCTCAGCCTGATCTTGAAGGATTTCTTTGGCTTGTGGATGCTCACTTTGAGGAAGCTTAAGTTGTTTCCTATAAGCTGCTATATCCTCATTCTTTTTCTTTATCAAAAACTCTGTTGCATGAATATTTGAGGGATCATATCCCACCTGTAAAAGTAAATCTTATAAGAATTTAATCCTTAAATCTTTGGCATATAGAGATGCCTTATCCAATTTCATTTGATCCTGCATATTAAGAATATTATTCTGCAACTTGGTAGCACTCATTGCCTTTGTAACCACTGTTGAATACAACATTTCAGAGCTATATCTATGAAATTCAATTTGGTCCAGCTCATGAAAATTTTCAGTGTCTACTTCAAATTCCACCTTTTTATAATCTGCCACTGTCTTTGGTGCTGAAGTAGTTGGTTGAAAAAATGAAATAATCATCTTGTTTGTAGAATAATCAAAGGTTGTCAGTAGCCTATTTTGATTCCCTGGTTTTTTCTTGAGGAACTGAGAATATATCTCAGTCTTGATCTCCTCATTCTTCTGTTTTATCTGCTTATATTTTTCTTTGATATATAAATCCTTTTCCTCAACTTCTTGTGAGGAAGAGGCCTCCATATTTTGTGGCTTTTCAATCATCTGAGTATCATCTTTACTTGTTGTTTGCTCTTTTTCAATATCTGCAAGAGTTTCATTGACTATTACCGTGGTTTCATCAATATTTACCTCTGGCTCATTTGTATCTTCAATATCATTTACCTTTTCTTTCCCAATAGAGCTGAATTTTAGCCTTTTGTTATAAATCAGTTTGAAATTTGTTTCTGTTGTTGTTTCTACCGTGTATTCTCCTTCTTCTATGCCTCTTTTGGCTGAAGTCTCTGGATGCTTTACAAATTCAAGGGCTTGTGTTGTAATCATTTTTCCTGCTGTCTCTGTAGTAGTAGCTGTATCTATCATTGTGTTCTCTACCCATTACGCTTGATTGGAAAACTTCTCAATCTATGGCTTTAGCTCATGTATGAAGGGTGTTAGTTTACATTTTACCCTTAAATTGCTCAGGATCCCATGAGGGTCATAGTTCCATGGAATTTTTTTTTGAAATCTGAACTCTGATAGTCTCTTGGTGATTTATTTTTCTGCTTCTCTATTGTTTATGATGAAAGGACCAACCTGATTCTTTAGCTTGAATTGAGTCTTTTTCCTGGCAGCTTAGAAGTTAATAGAGTCAGAATTTAGAATTTGTCTTAAATATTCCAATGCAAAAACTCTCATTCTCATGTATTTTGGCAACTTATAAGGTAATAAGTTGGATCCAAATTTTTTTATCTCTATATGCTTTTCACAAAGAAACCAGTCTCCCATTTTATTTTGTTCTAATAGTTTCAAAATCCTTTTCATTTCCTCATTGACACTGGGCTGCTTTGCTTTGTACAAAATGTTCATTGCTAGGTACAGGAAAAGGTCTGAAAAATCTGTATAAGTAAAGTCACTGCCTTCTTTCCTAAGCAAGGAAGTCTAGAAGATAATGGACAAAGAATTTCCCTCTAAGTCCATCTTTTTCAATGCAATTGGAAAATTATCAGCTTTGAAGAATAAAAATAAGTGAAACAAGTAGGATGAGTATATGAAAACCCATTCAGTGGGTAGTTTGGTCAGCTGATGATGAATACTGTTTGCTATGAATCTGGCATAATAAAAAATGATTTCTAGAGGTTGGCCTAGAGATAAGGTGGATATAAAACCTAGAATGGATTCATCAGTGAATCCATCTGTAAAGCATCCCAGTATAAAAGATAACATTGAGATAATATGTCTAGACCCTTCAGGAAATTCAACAGTAGAATAAGGAGGGTTTATATTTGGAATGTCAACATGGGAAGGCCAAAAGTTTTGAAATATCATAAAGCTTTTTGGGAAATCCAGGCTTAAGTACAACTGGGTCAAAAATTCTATAGATAGGGGAACTAATTGAGGATCATACTGTAATTATAGCATTTGATTTATTGAATCAGCTGTGATTGTAAAAAGGATTTCTCTGTCAGTATTAACAATGGACCTTTGGTCTGGTTCATAATGTTTTTGACATAATCTAACCAGGTCTTGTCCAGGGTGGGTCAATGGAACTACATACTTGGGTAAATGAGTCTCCCAAATAGGAATTTCATCCTTGTCCAAGTATTTATCATAACACCAATTATGTATTTCTAAAAGGTTGAATTCTACAACATGATCAATAATATTGTAGTTCATATCAGTCAATGGAAGGGTTTCTTCAGCAGCTACAGGTGGCTAGAGGGGATTTACTGACACAGTGGATTTAGCAGTGAGGACTGAAGTATATTTAACAGCTGTAGATCCTTCAGATTTAGGGGGTTTGGATCCTCCAGGCTTGATTGGCTTATAACTTCCAGGTTTTACTATGATCTGCTTTTTAGTCATTTTGGAATAACTACTGCAAGCTTAAATTGTTTGCAGGAGTTGTTTTCTTTTTTCAGAGGATATAAACTGGGATAAGACAAGAAACGAGGGTTTCCTGAATATATTGGTCTGCAAAAAGGAGTTTTTAAGGTGTTTGTAGGCTTTAAACCATTTGCTTTCTTTGAAATTGATCTTGAGAGGTCACAAATTGATGAAATTGGCTTCAAAAGTGGTTTTCTCGAACACAGAATTTTCTGGGAAAAATTGGCCAGGGTTCGGCCTGTTTTGGTCAATTTCTTTGGTGCGTTCTTCAAATTAAAAGGTTGTTTTGCTTATGGACGGTTTAGAATTGACTTTGCAGGGTTTTAATATGATGAAAAATACCTTAAATCGTAGGTATCTAGATGCTTGAGAGGTTTTGCGAGTATCTTAGTTGACTCTGAGCTTTCTGCTGGTATACTGGATTGGCAGAAATCTATGCAGGTCTTTTGAATGGTAGATTTTGGTTGAATTTGGAGTCTCAGTGGGAAAATAGTGTTCAGGGGTTTTAACACAGTTGGGAGGCTCTTTTACAGTTTGAAACGCGCAAATAAACACCAAAAGTGATATATCAAAGGTTTTAGCATCTGATATGAATCTCCATATAATGCATTAAATGCAGGTCTTATCAAATGGAGGGAGTGGTTTTTAGTTGAAAATGCGAAACCTGACAATGGTTTTCACGTTGAGTTCAAGCAGTAAGTTTTTTTATTGAAACAGATGCAATCCTATGAGATGATGCCATGTCGCAGGAGGCGGAATTGATAAAACAACTTATTTCGCGTTAGTTTGGGTTTTGGGCGAGCGATCATTTTGTGAGCGTGATATCATTTAAGAGTTGTTGGATCTGAAAATCGGGAGCGAAGGGTTGAGATCTCTTTTGGAAGGTGCGGCTAAAAGATGGTGGGACAGGGGAACTTATAGCGTAAATGGGTAAAAACATTTATATAAGGTTTAACTTATATATTGTTTAATGAATATGGATGTAGGGTTTATACATACGGGCGAGGGTTTAGTTTATTGAAAACAAACCTTATTTATTTCAAAGAAAACCTTGGGTTTTAAAGTATGCGGGGGGTAGCATAATGTATAGTGTTTTTAAAACATTTGTGAACTGTTTTAATAAAACAAAATCCAGGTGCAGTGTATTATTATATATTTTTTAAACTTCCTGAATAGTTTAAAGACCATATGGGGCGGGGTATTTAATTAAGGTTAGTTTTAGAACAAAGAGAACATTATTTGGGTTTTTAATTTAGCATGTGGATAATATCTTTGGTCTAAAATCTTTATAATAGTGGGTTTTAGGGGGTATTTTAGATAAAGGGAATCATATATATAGGATACAGTATTTTTAGGGAATTAATAGCATAATTTAAAAGTTAATATGACAAGGGGAGATGGAATACACAAAAACACACTAAATGACGAAGTAAAGTGAATTTATAAAAGCAAAGCTTATTGTTTCATTATTTCACCACTTTGCTTAGGATATAGTGTTTTTTGAGGGTTTTTGTATTCTTTATGAATGAAGGAAGTTAATCAAATGGGATTTTAGGTTTCATTAACTAATAAGGATTATTTAATTATGAAGATGAATTAAATGTACGAATGAGGGATAAATAATGGTAAAGGGGATTTTAGTCATAAGAAGTCAACATTTTCAGCTAAGGAGTCATCGAGCCTTGGGGCCGGTCCCAAAAAAAGTAAGAGAAATGTTCTGAGACTATTTGACTGATAGTCTAGAATGCTGAATACTTACAGGGGAAGGTAAATTAGTGATTTTTTCCCGGTGATGAATATTACATGCTTTTTCCCACTTCTTTCTACCTACCCAACATTACTTTAACATTTTTTCTTCCTTTTGGCAGGTGCATTTAAGCTTGCTACCTTGAAACATTTTATTCTTTTGAAAGAATAAAACTATCTAATTCTACCTTAGTTAATTCGAGGGCTCAGATTAAACTGATGAGCTCCTCATTATTCTCTACCTATCTAGTGATTTGTCAGGATTAAATTGTCTGAAAAATCTTTATTCACTTATCTAAAACATGGAAATTGAAAACATGACAAGTCAAGTTTAAACAATTTAACTCATCATGGATTATGGCATTTATTGACACTCTGCCATAATTATTTGCAAAAGTAAAAAGTAGTGGCATTTGGACTTGCACACTTTCATGTTTTATTTTCATTTTTTTCTTTTGGGGTCTATATATTTTTTAAGTCCTTTGATCTTTCTTTTAGGACCTTTTACCCTCTTTTTGATTTTTTATTGTTTTTTTTTCAAAATATGGGAAAAAAAATTGCGGAAAGAAAGGTATGTACATATTTTACAAGACTATCATAAGTCAATTCAAAATTATGAATCCTATATTTATAGGACCCTAAAAACTTCATCATTTCCATATGGTATTCCTTAAACTGATCCACATCATGGGGAACTGCCACAACGTTGTCTATGTACAGCTTCAAGCCATATTCATCTATGTAGAGTTACACACTATTCACATTCATGGAAACCCTCTAGTTTTCCATCGATCCTTCCTCAAGTTGAAGTTCTGTTATAGGAGGTCAAAGTTCTGTTGCTGCTTCTAGGTCGAAGTTCTACTGCTGCTTCTAGGTCGAAGTTATTCTGCTGTTTCTAGGTCGAAGTTCTGCTGCTGTTGCTAGGTCGAAGTTTTGTTGTTATTGCTAGGTCAAAGTTATCCTGCTGCAAGGTTGAAGTTCTATGTAGAAGTTTCTACTGGAAGATTATCATTTGAAGAAGAAGGGTGGGTTGACTTGGTGATTAGATGAAGTTTGTGTCTAGGTCAAATAGTCTTGGATGATCTCGTCTTGTCTTGTGAAACTACTAAAGGAAGATGTTTGCCTGGGTTTTCCTCTATCTAAGGTTTTGCACTGGATGTGTGCCTATAGTTGGTGTCTTTGATCTTCATGTTATGGTAATTTCTTGATGAATCAAGATAAAAGAGGAACATAAGAATAATAATATCAAATCAAGGAAATCACAAGTTATTATAATCATAAAGAAAATATTTATTCCTTTTTTATTTTCCAACATCGTCCTCCTTCACTCCCTTCGATCTGTTGCTACTGCTACTGCCACTGATGGAGCTCTTTAACAGAGCTCCCCTCAACTCCTCCTACTACAAGTCAGACCACATCATGTCCTATTGTAGTAGCTTCTATCTACCCTTTGGATGAATACTTGCCAATCCTCCGAGACATTGTTCAGTTCCAACCTCAATAGCTCTGATGGTTGAAGCACTGCCCCAAAAACTGCAAGCTAGTCTCGAAATTCCCGAATCTTGGTGAGGAAGGGATCTATGCCTTCCCCTTTCTGCATCCTGATGCATCTCAGTTTTTCTTTTAGAAACATCTTCCGTTGCTCGGAAGTACCCTGATATAGCCAGGGGAGAGCATACCACATCTGTTTGGCAGTATATTTGCCAGATATATGTGAGAATATATGGTCCCAGACTCCATCCAGGATCAACCTCTTTACCTTCACCATTTCCCTCTAGTATTCCTTCAACCGATCCACATCTTTGGGAACTGCCACAACATTGTCTATGTAGAGCTTCAAGCCATATTCATCTAACAGGAAGGACATCCTATCCCATCCAGATGACATAGTTAAAGGAACCATCCAACTTATCTTGATCTCTAAGCCTTGCTATGACCATATCTGAATCTGTTGAAAACTCCCTCTTTCCCTGTGCTTGGCTACTGGTTCTACTATACACACTCCCTTTTGGAGTGAGAAAAACTGCACTCGACTACTGGCAATATGTTTTTGGAAAATAGAAATTCTGAGACTCGATGTTACATGAGAGAAAATTTTCCTCTATGTGTACTTTTCTCTTCCACTCGAAACTGATCTACTACTACAAAACTCTTTGCATCCAACCAAGGAATCTACTCAGTGAAAATCTGAGCTACTGCTGCTCCCTCTGACTGCTAGAATCACTATCCCAGGAAACCTGACTTTTCAGCAACCTTGCAACTGAGAATCGAATTTCAGCCCCAACAATTTGTCCTGCTTATTAGGGTATTGCGTTGTCTCTAAGAATTTCGGCCTGCTTCTCCCACTTAACAACGAAATTCACCTCCACTTTTGAGCTTCTCGACTGATCACTCATGCTATAATACCATGTGAAAATTTGAAAAATGAAATCCTATTACAACAATTGGAATTTATATTCTTAATTGTTAATTAATTTAAAAATTTAACTTCCATGGAAAATATCAAATGAATCACACTGCAATCTTCACAAATAAAACTATGGAAATAATAACATTGTGAATTGAGAAAATACTAGCACACGCACATAAAAATGACACTGTTATTTTTGGACAAATGTCCTCGGAAAAAAAAAAAACCCAAATTGGGAAAACTAGTGCAACAACTGAGGGTTTTATATTTTGAAGCAGCTGTGAAATATGAGTACAATATGG
This sequence comes from Pinus albicaulis, assembly GCA_034641835.2. Taxonomy (NCBI): domain Eukaryota; kingdom Viridiplantae; phylum Streptophyta; class Pinopsida; order Pinales; family Pinaceae; genus Pinus; species Pinus albicaulis. The sequence continues at coordinate 1,825,136,676 of CM076580.1, read as the reverse complement.
ATGCATAAAATGGAAATCCACTACGGGATAAATTTGCCACAAAAATTAGTGAGAATTTTTTTGTCTCACCCGAGACTAATCCAACTTCAAAACTGGCTATTAATGGGCTCCACGAAACCCATGCATCAGCCTCTGCACAGGCCTTAGAACGATCTACCTAGAACTCCAGCTAATCAAGCCGTCTCCCCAATCCAGCTTCTAAGAACGACTCACTGGCACCTTCTAGAAATCTTCCAGGTTTCCAACAACTGAATTGACCCTCTATCTGGCCAAATTGAACTGTTCCTTTGAAGATTTTGCATTGCCTTTTATGCAAATCATTGAGGAAACTCAACCCTCCTATAGGTGACTCTTTGGATCTTGAAAAAAATTCCTCTGAACTCACTGTCCCTGCCCCTCACTGTCTCTGCTTTGATCTCTGGCTTTCCGACAACTACTACTGCTCTCTGGAAATTGATCTACCAAGGAAATCGAATTGCTGGTGTGTCTCTCCAAGTGCCCATCGACTTCTTCTTATAATCCTTTGTTGGGACTCCAAAAACCAATATTAAATATTAATCAAGGGCTAGGATAATCTTGAAGTCAATTAGTGTGAGTTTCTAGACTATTCTCACCATGACTTAATTAATTTTTATTAATTAACCAATTTTCCTAAGTTTAGACTCGAGAAACATTTAAAAATTGGTTAATAATGTAATTAAGCCATATCTAGGTGAAATTTTCATAAACGATTTCTGGGTTTTGGAGATCTCATGTATTGTAGCCTCTCCACCAAATTTCATGGCTAGAACACATTCAATGCTAAAAAAACTAACATACTTCAATAATAGTAACTATAGAACTACGTTTGGATGTTTTCAAGCTAATACCCAAATAAACTGAAACATAAAATCTTATTGGTGTACAATTGTAGTGATTTAATGGCTTCCTTCCATTTTTGATGGAGTTCAAGATTCACCTTAGTAGTTCTGTCTTGGATAGGCAATAAATCTTCTCACAAATCAACATAGGAAGAAATGACCCGAGACACCAATGATTTAGATATCCTCTACATATTTGACATATTAAATGCTTAGCTCTAGGTTTCTTGAAGTTCCTCAATGCATAGAATAGAAAACAATGCCTTAGAGAATATCTAAAACTTTCATAATGAGTTTTGATCACCAAGTGTAATCCATCAAGGGCACAAGCTCCAATTTAATATCTTTAGATCACAAGTATATTTCGGACTAGGGTTCAAATTAGGGCTTCACTTTAAAATTGTAACCTTAGATCAAACCTTAACCTTTGAACTATAGCTTGATCTTTTTTGTTTTTTGTAATCTAGATGGTAATATTTATATTAGAAAAAAAAAAGTTTGCATAGATAAGGAAATTGTCCCGGAAATCTGTGTGGCAACTTGCAAGCTAATAAACTGACCATAACTTGTTCCCAGTGATCCACATCTATCCAAAGGAAGTACAAAATAACATATTAACTAGATATACGTCAAAAATTCCAGGTGGGCGTGAAAAAAGAGAAACCATAAGAATCTATAATCTAATATACCATAAAAGTCGCCATCACTGCGTTTTAGAGATAAACAGAAAAGACGAAAGAGACCAAGCACAAAATTACTAATCTAAAACAATAACTTGAGAGATTGCATTAGAGTTTCCTTGCGGTATTTCTTCAGTTGGTGAATTAATGACAACCAGAGTGTGAGATTGCGAACCGGAGCTAGAATTTGAGTCGGAAAGCACATAGCATTCCACCTGGGTCACCCTAGAAATGAATTCATCAAAGTTGTATCTGATGTCCTTGAGAATCCTTTTGATCTCATATTGTCCTGCAAATAGTTGATAATGATCGACTTTCTCGTCATGAATGACCATATGAAGCAAGGTCTCCAATTCCTTGTGTAGAGCCACTGAATGTAGATAATTAAGTCTCCTTTACTGGAATTTTCTCAGATCCAGGTTTGGTGTCCATCTGAATGTTGAACCAATAATTTCTGAGTCTGAATGGTAAGCCCGATCCCCAAATTATGTAGCTTCTAGTTGAATAATTTCATTTCTAACCTCAGGAGGAACTATATCAAAATGGTAAGCCACATAATGCCAAATAAAAGTATGTCAACATCGCGAGGAAGAAGCACATGCCAAACCTCCCCTACGACTTGGTTGACGAAGCTGTGGTGCCATAAAAAAAGTTGACAGGGGTTGACAACAAAAAATATGATCAGTCGGATGAACAATCCCGGGGTACATAACCACAACCCAAGCCCAATTGCCACAACATGAGAGAGGAAGCACTTGAAAGGTGGATACAGGGACAAGATTATTGAAAGAGAGCTACAGAAAGACGTCACTGAGGAAGTAGTGAACCAACAACCATATATGTCCTATATCGAAAAAACCTAGGCCAAGCACTCCAATTTGACCATATATGGAAAATAAACCAACCGATTTGAGTATTTCATGTTGGCCTATAGACTTGAATTACTAACAAGTTATTAAAACCACAAGGAAAATGTCCCCGGATACCTCATCCCGCAAACAAGAACTAGGAAACCGAATGAAATGCCTACAGAGTCAGAGATTTGAGAGGAAGAAGAAGGAAATACAACGACAAGTTCGAAGGAAGGACCTGTCGCTGTATTGTGGACAAATAAAACAAAAAACATGGACACCTACCACAAACAAACTTCGTTCCAGACCAAAGTAAAACCATATAAGTATTGATATGAGTCACGAAAGGAAACCAGGACGGATACAAGTAGGGTAATAGACCTTGCTAGAGTTTGTAGAGAAAAAATGAACCACTGCTGTAGTTAGGTGCAATGAGCACTTGGTGTGCGTCTACGAACATGAACCACAGAATCCACCACCCTGTAGTAATACTCCCACACTTATAAAGCAAACTCCCTACCGAAGGAGTATAACATGCAAGAACCTAATTTATGAAGGAGAAATCACACAAGAGAGACAAGTGGGTGTTGGGGCACACATATTCATGCCTACCTTTAACACTCCAAACATGTGCACACTGCTCTGAGATACCGCCTGATGCAGGAGCATCGGAACTGGCCAACAATGTGGAAAATTGTCCACATGTTGTGGCCTGACAGGGTGAAATTCATTGCTGTGTGTTAAAAATCCAGTTTGCTAAAGAGGTCGACTTCACAAATAATTAGTTATTACTATAATAGGTGTGTCTATCTTATTGATAAGATTGTTATAACAGGTGTAAGTGAGCACAAATAGATAGGAGTTTATTGTTAGAATTTTTATAATTAGAAGATTATGTATCGAGTAGTTAGAGAGCGAGGGTAAGACAGTTGTAATAAAAACGAAGAGATTTTCTTCATGGAGGGGAGAGCTTTTGGGTGTGATCTTCGAGAGTGCGAGCTCAGAAGATTGTGTAAATCGTGTGTGTGTTGTAATAGAAATCGTTTTTATGAAATTTGAACGCATAAATTCTATTCATTAATAAGTTTATATTGTGCGCAACAATGTATGCGAAATTGGGAAAAATTATGTATTAAATCCTCTGTATTGGAAATGATAGTGTTTTAGTTTGAAATACGATTTCTATTTCGGAATTCTGGCATTGAGGAGAGTTAACAAGACTTTTTCCTGTTTGTATTGTTTTACGTTGTTGATTGTAATCGAACACTGAAAGATAGTGATCGTAGATCCCAGAAATTTCGCATCGAAATTTAATATGGAGTGGTAGTTGTGTTAATCAAAGACTCGGCGAATTGGAACCCACAACAGTTAGTGCATTTGAGCGTTTAATGCCAGAATTCTCGTGGCGATTCCGGTTAAAATCACGTGGAATCTGATAAAACAAGATATATACATATATGATGTATAATGGTGTGACCGCCAATTGTGAACAAATGCGTTGAATATTGGTCAATCGATATGCTCACCTGTGTTAAGTGGTCAAATGCGAACAGATTGCGTGGGATTTGGAGCAATCGGTAAATGTTTATTGTTATTGTCAATTGCTGCAATGCCACAGATATATGCTGGTAATGTTATTTTTAAGAAAAGGCGTTTTCACTGTCATATGTAAAAAAAGAACAGTAATGTATGGGCGCGTTCTCTCCGAAGTGAAGAAGAAAAAGCTATAGGAAAAAGGCGCATTTGCAATTGTGTAATATAGCCTTGGATTGGCTAGTTTGTCAAGAGATAGTGATAATTTGGAAGGGCGACGTACTGCAATTTTTTGTTACCTGTGATTGTTTTAAAAACAGTGTTTAACTCTGTTATCTTTTCAGAAGGTTATATTAGTGAGAAAAGGACCTGCGGTTTTCAAAAATATTGAAGACAGGAATCTTTTAAACTATATAGAACTGCTATTCCAATATCGATTTGAAAAGACGTAAAGTGGGTATTACATTGCGCAGAGCTGTTACTGCGTCACCGCCATGATCGAAATCGACTTTCAGAAACCATAATCCACGAGAGTGTCAGATTGGAACTCAATACCATCCACTTGCCTTGCTTTAAATTGATAAGACAAGAAACACCATGTTGTATCATATAGTGGTAAGGAGGTCATGCGTACACCTCCATCAGATAGGTGGTGACATATTTTTGACCTCCGTGGTTTTCCTCCTGATCGCCCACTAACCATATAGGCATGTCAATCATGCGAGCTGTCATCTTTCCTTTCCTTAAATGCACCCCCATCAGGGAGGGGTCCCAACTCCTGCCCCCTCGAAATCCAATGAACCACATAGATGTGACCAGTGACGCACTCCTGGTCATATTGAAGCTATCTATGGATTTGAGGTATTATCTCCAATGGTGCCTCATTTGACCATGGTTCATCATATTGAAGCCCTTGTGCATAACTTCCCTAACCATCCAAAAAGTCTTCCCCCTCATTGTATTTCCACTTTGTGTGATGTGGGATAATGAATTGGAAGGACTCCTGCAGATTGTTAATACTCATGATTAACTTGTTGAGTCTACAGTTGTGGCATACATGTTCCTTCGATTTACCATGCAATAATTTCCCGAGGCATTGTTTAACAATATAAGAGTCACCATATACCTGTAAAATATTATAGCCCTCTTGCACTACTATTTTCAAACCTTCTCCAAGCCAATAAATTCTGCTATGTTGTTTGTTGAGGTGCCACAATATAAAGCATACATGTGCAGAGGCTAAGATGAATCATATCTAAAAATTTCTCCATAATTTGCTGGTCCTGGGTTCCCCTTCAATGCACCATCGAAACTCAATATTTTGACATGTTCTGGAGTCGGGGTGAATAAATTACTATCGTTATGCATGAAGCTGAGAAAATTTTTGGGAGAAGGGTTAAACATTTTTTTTTGTAGATCCAAGTTTTTAAAGATTGTCTCCTCTGACTCTGTATTTGATGATTCTTCCTGTACAAAGGAAAATGCCACTAGTGTCTCACATATATTTTTAATTGTTATATCTTCTAAACTAGAAACATTCCTTTTGGTTGTCTGAAACATCCTAAGGTTTCGTTCTTTCCAGAGGTTCCATAAGACAAAACCAAAGGTGAGTATCCAGGCTTGTGCTACTATGGGATTATTAAACTTGTTGTCTAAACAATGCATTACTATTTCCTAGAGAGTGCAAGGTTGAGGTGCGAGACATCGAAAAATTCTACTTATAATTTCCCAAACATTTTGTGCAAAGGTGCAGGTTAGTAGAAGATGATGTGTTGTCTCATTTTCTTGAGAACATAAGATACAAATGGAAAATACTTGATAGCATTTCCTCCTTAACCAGTCCCATGTAAGAGTTTTTCCATGTGCCAGTAGCCATAAAAAAAACTAGTTTTGGCTAACTCTTACAATCCCACAATTTCCTCCAAAACCCTTATTGTCGTCGTCATGGAAATTTGCTAATATTTGATAGGATTCTTTTAACGTAAATTTTATCATTGATTTGTGTCCCCATATAAGAACATCTCGTTTTTGTGAGGCCCGAATAGGTCTATTATATAATAATTTTTGAAACTCCTTCCAATGGAAACTGTCATTACTAGACCAATCTTTGTTGCATCGGTTGGAGTTGTGGCAAATCGTCTAAATGTGGGTACTGTTTCCAAGATTCTTCCCAAAAAAATTCCTTTTTCCCATCTTTGATGTCCCAAAATGCATGTCGGCGAATGATTTCACGACTTTTAATAGCTCAGTTCCATATTGGTGAACACTGCTACAAACCTTAAATTCATTAGACGCTCTAAATGTTTAGAAGATCACCGAAAGCAGATTAGAGATCATGCTTTCATTTGTAAGTTTATTGGAATTTGGCCCACTTAGAGGGACCTTGAATGATGGATTCAACAACATTGGCAGCCCAAAGGGGAGGTGGACCTAAGGTTAGGCCCAATGGGATTTTTCATAGTCATCTTCTCTAATTTAGAGGAGAAAGAACATATCTTTGAAGGTGTACTTTAATTTTACAATAATGCTAGGCTATATATTCGTTAATGGGAAGCCTTCTTAAAACTGAACAAGCAGGAATTTAATACTGCCCCAGTCTGGGTAAGGCTTTATTCCCTTCCCATCGATTTCTGGATACCTGACATATTGGAAGGTATTGGACAGGCCTTGGGGAAATTTGTCAAAGTCTCAAAGGTGACGTGGTGAGGTTGGAATATGTACTTTGCATGCCTATGTGTATATTTGAACATATCTCATCCATTACCCGAATCCATAGAGTTGGATTTCCAAGGTGAAATATGGACTCAAACACTAGACTATGAACATGTTCCATTTCAATGTCGATTATGTCATTAACACGATCATCTTATTAGGGGATGCCCCCAACGCAGAAAGGACCAAGAAGTGGGTTTCCTTCTGAGAAATGACGAGTTTAGAAAGGTCCCTATGAGGATACACCATCAGAATAATCAATGCTTTGAAAATGGGTTGGATAACTTGTTATGCTTTTCAAGAACCTCCGACTCAGTTAAACAAATAAAATATATAGCTTATACTTGAATTTTGCGGAATTTTATACTTGAAACAGGTGTATTTTTTTTAACTGTTTAAGTGCTTTAAAGCAATTTGTTTTTTCTGATATTTAACATGTGAAACAACCAGATAATGCAGCAAATAAACATCAACACATAACAACAAATTTAGTCTAGGAGTTCACCCGAATATCGTGGGCTATGTCTCCTTGAGCCTTTGTGATCTCGACTTGGCTCTTTGGGATTATAGAAAATTTTCTTTTACAAGTTACAAAATCAAATCAAATTGTTAATTGAACTGAACCAATGGGTTTATAATACCATTTATATCACTTTCATGACTGTTATCACTCTAAAAACAAATCTAGGATTTCTTTGACTGATATCCTTGAGTCGGTGCTCTTGAGCTTCCTTTATCTTCTATGGAACTAATTCCCTCAAAAATCCTTTTCTATGCTTTAAACCTCAACTATTGTCTCCAGAACATATCAGACTTCCAAAATAGACTGATCATTTTCTCAAATTGAGCAATGGCTCCCCAATCTAGGCCTCCATCCACTGATGGCCCTAGGCTGCCCAAAACTTCCCTGTAGGTTCTTAACATTAATAAGTATTCAAATGACTCTGAAAATCCATTCAATGGATTCATAATGTCAAAAATAGTCAAAATAGATTATTAGTTCACTGAAATTGGCCTCCGGCTGCTCTGGTTTCGCCTCCAACACCTGGTGGCACCCCTTGGCTCTGGGGTCAAAGAAAACTTATATGTGGGTTATAAACTTATAGAAGCCCTCAAAATCTCTTTAACACTGCATTAATGGATTCATAAGTATCAAAATAGTCAGAAATGACTATTGGTTTGTTGAATAAGGCCTTTAGCTGCCATGACTAGGCCTCAAACTGCTGCTGGCACTTGCTGGACCTAGTGGCCCCTGGAACTTCACTGAAGCATATCAGCCTTCAAAATTTCTCTACAGGCTCTTAAAACCACACTGTTGGTTCTATAATGTCTGAAACATCCAAAATTGACTATTGAATTACTGAGAAAGGCCTCTAGCTGCCCTAGCTAGGCCTCAAACTGTTGTTGGCCCATGGTGGCCCCAGTGGCCCCTAGAATTTCTCTGAAGGCTCTGAAACACTCACCAATGATGGCTCTGAAACACTCACCAATGAGTCTGTAATGTCTAAGATAGTCAAAATTGACTATTCACACTCTCATAATGGTAGAATCTAGCTCAAGATGGAGCTTAAACTCATTTTGTCCAGTGACCCCTAAAAAGCTTCACTAAAAGTAGAGGATCTGAAATTATCTACAGTTAAGTTTGGAAAGTTCCAAAAATCTGGTGTGCCCTCCAGAAATACCGCCAGGTTAAAAATATTGATAAATTTTGGGTTAGAGGGTTGGACACATGTCGTAACGCCGTGGTCTTCGAAACCATGATCGAAACTATCGGCGGAAGCTGTTAACCGTAACATTTAGAGGTTATCTAAAAAATGCCAAGTGATAAGCGTAAATGGCGGATGCGGGCTGGAGGTTACGTAAACGATAGAATAAATGTAATTGTGACATGTGATATATATCATTGAAACCGTCGGCGGTTAGGGTCCTGGGGTTTGGTCACGGGCCACGGTCGTGTGGGGAGGGGCTGGCCCCTCCAACCCCAATTCAAAAACCATTAAAGTTTAAATAAAGCCGCAAGCCTTATATGGTTAAGTCACAAACCATAGTGGAGATGGTTAAGAGCTATGCACACGCACTCAGAGGTCACGGGGTTGACTCCGGTCGGCTCCCCAAAAATTTTAATACATAGTCCCAGGGACACGTAGTGGCCTCAGGACTGGCCATGTGTTGCCCTGTCATTGGCCAAAAATCCAATGTACAATCCATGCAGCAATAGGATCACACCACTTGTCAATATATGAATGGCCCAAAGGGAATATTCTGGGGAACATTCGAGGATATTCCTTGGAATATTCTCTTTATGAATTTCCCAAAATCCAGTCAAGCTTGGTCAAAAGCCATAAATTGCAGTTTACTGGACTTTTCAAATCGCGATAACTTCTTCATATGGCGTCAGTTTTTCAAACCATTCATGGCTCTGAAATCAGGAAGACGATATCTATCCAGTTACTCAGGTTCTGAACACTTCCTAATACTTTTAATATTGAGCTATCACTTAGGTCCTTGATCCAAATATGATCACACCTCCCCATTGGGAATCTTTTGGACCCCAAAATACTGATTACCTGATCTGCTCTATAGATGAGAGTACAACACCCTCAATTTTCAGCCTCCATACAATTTCCTTGCATGGTTTAATGCTTGTGAACCTTGTCAACACTTTCCTTCCTGGATGCACTTGTCCTCCGGTCAAGAATTGTCTTCCTTAAACTCACTAAGAATTTTTTGGCGAGAAATTGATAGAAGGTAGGTGAACATCATGTCCTTGATCATCGATCCAATGTGGTTCAAACAAATGTGAGATTACAACAAAAATGCATATATAACTGAAATTTTCATATGTACAAATGAATGTATGTCTTACTGTGTCAAGATGTCAAACCACTTCTTACCAAGCCACTTCCACGGTGAATTTTGTTGCCGAAAATATTCTTCATGTGAAATATCTGTTCTCAAATCAATGATGGAATCTTTGGTCCCAATTTCGCCAATATTTTTATCCTCTTGCCTCATGTGCTTGGGATGATTAGTTGGATGCAGTGTCCAACATTGGGAAAAAAAATGTCCCTTCTTTTGGCAATGCTTGCAAGTATTTTGCACCTTCTTTGCAAGTTTCCTTTGTTTCAACTACTTCCTGTATGCCTTCATTCTCTTCCAACATTTTGAAATAACATGGTTACACATACCACAATATGCACAACAACTCTTTCTTCCATTAAATCATGCAGATTTGTCATGCTTATTAGAAAGTTTACTATGATAAGAATTATACCTCAAATGCTGCTTTGCATGTCCATCTTTTTTACCTTCTGGAGGAGATGAAATTGTAGAGGTTCCAACTTTCTTTTGCAGACTATCATTAGTGTTCATGTCTTGAAAACTGTCTGAACTCTCATGCTCACCATAAGCTGCATGTCTACACACATCTTGTTGCAACATAGGCTTCAAACAATGGCAATCAAATTGAAAACAAACTTGACATGTTTGTGGTTTATAACTTGTGAAAAAAGTTCTTTTTGAAGTTGTCTCAAATTCCTTCACGACTGTAGAGTTCTCGCTTTTATATTGAACATAACCAAGACCAAATTTCTTAGGTCGTTCCTCAACCAAAATAGGATCAATCATACCTTGTGAATTTTTTCCTAAACCCTTGCTTTCATAGCCCATTTTAAACATTAACTTGGACCCTAAACCTCTAGTGTGCTTTTCAAATGAACCAACACATCTTTCTGAAGAGGAAATTGAAGACAAATTTGAGTGAATTACCTATGCTTCACACATGTCCTTGGTCAAGGCATCTTGGGCTTGATGGGGCTGCATCTCCATCTCATGCATTATTTGAAGAATTTATTCTTTCTCTTGCTTCATAGCAACCAATTTCTCATGAAGTCTAGTGCTTTCTCTTCTATCTTCAAACATAATTTGCACCATATCCTTCAGGATGTATAAGTCTCACTTCATGTCTTCATCGAAGAATCTTGTGAAGGAGGAGGATTTTGAAACCTCACTTGATGAATTTTTCATTATGAAAATGAACTAAATAACTTCAATCAACAATTCAAAAAGCCTCAAAACAAATGACAAAGCTTCTGAACAAAATGGCTCTAGAGTCAAGCTCTTCTTCAAGCAGCCTTTTGCAAACAAGCCCTCTTTTTCTTCAAGGGTTGCCTTGAGGTCGCTTGGGTAAGGAAGATGCCTTCAACCCTTCTTCCTTCTTTTCCTCTTCTGAACTTAGCTATCAGTAGCTGTCCCTTCACCTCTAGCAAACTCAAGCAACAATCAGTTTGCAAACATTCAAATTCTTTAACTGTAAACACCTTTCAAGTCAACAAGAAAACTTGTGATTTGTCAAGAAAGCAACGAGTGCTCTAATACCAACCTGATCTGAAAATGGGTTTAGAATACCATTTATGTCCCTGTCATGGCTGTCATCACCCTGAAAACAGATCTAGGTTTTCTTTGACTGATCTCCTTGGTTCGGTGCTCTTGAGATTCCCTGCGATTATATGGCACTAACTCCCTCAAAAATCATTTTTTTTCCTTGAAACCTCACCTACTATCTCCAACACATATCATACTTCCAAAATAGACTGATCATTTTTTCAAAATGAGCACTGGGTCCCCAATCTAGGCCTCCATCCACTGATGGCCCTGGGTTTCCCAAAAATTCCTTGTAGGTTATTGACCTTCAGAAGTCTTCAAATGACTCTAAAAATCCCTTCAATGGATTTATAATTTCAAAAATAGTCAAAATAGACTATTGGTTTGTTGAAATTGGCCTCCTGTTGCTTTGGTTTTGCCTCCGACACTTGGTGGTACCCCTTGGCTCTAGGGTCAAAGAAAAATTCTCTGTGGGTTCTCGACCTCTAGAAGTACTCAAAATCTCCTGCAAATTCCATCAGTGGATTCATAAGTATCAAAACAATCAGAAATGACTATTGGTTTGCTAAATAAGGCCTCTAGCTGCCATGAGTAGGCCTCAAACTGTTGCTGGCACTTGATGGCCCTAGTGGCCCCTGGAACTTCAATGAAAAATAGCGGCCTTCAAAAGTCCTCTAAAGGCTCTTCAAACCACACCATTAGTTCCATAATTTCAGAAACATCCAAAATTGACTATTGGATTATTGATAAAGGCCTCGAGCTGCCCTGGCTAGGCCTTAAATTGCTGGTGGCCCATGGTGGCCCTAGTGGCCCCTAGAACTTATCTGAAGAAAAAAACTACTTAAAAGTCCTCTGATTGTTCCGAAAACCTCACCAATGAGTCTGTAATGTATTAGATAGCAAAAATGGACTATTCACACTCTCATAATGGTCGAATCTAGCTCAAGATGGATCCTAAACTCATTTTGTCCAATGACCCCTAAAAAGCTCAACTAAAAGTGGAGGAAATGAAGTTACCTGTAGTTAAGTTTGGCAAGTTCCGAAAATTTGGTGTGCCTACCAGAAATACCGCCAGGTTAACCGTAGTGATAAATTTTGGTTTAGGGGGTTGGACACATGTCCTAGCCTGCGGTATTCAAAACCATGACCGAAACTGCCGGCGGAAGCTGCTAATCGTAGCATTTAGAGGTTATCACAAACATGCCATGTGACAAGCATAAACGACGGATGCAGGATGGAGGTTACGCAAATGAAAGACTAACCATAACTGTGACATGTGATATCTATCATCTAAACCGTCGGCCGTTAGGGCCCTAGGGTCTGGTCACGGGCCGTGGTCGTGTGGGGAGGGGCTGGCCCCTCCAACCCCCAATTCAAAAACCATTAAAATTTAAATACCGTAAGCCTTATATGGTTAAGTCACAAAACATAGCGGATATGGTTAAGAAATCTGCACATGCACGTAGAGGTCATGGGGTCGACTCCGGTCGGCTCCCCAAAAATTTTACTACATAGTCTTGGGTATAGGTGGCGGCCTCAAGACTAACCTCGTGTCGCCCTGTAATTGGTCGAAAATCCAACGTACAATCCATGCAGCAATAGGATCACACCACTTGTCAATATATGACTGGCCCAAAGGGAATATTCCCTGGAATATTCTCTTTTTAAATTTCCCAAAATCCAATCAAACTTGGTCAAAAGCCAGAAATTGCAGTTTACTGGACTTTTCAAATCGCGATAAATTTTTCATACTGTGTCAGTTTTTCGAACCATTCATGGCGCCGGAATCAGGAAGACGAGATCTATCTAGTTACTCATGTTCACCACACTTCCAAAAAATTTGAATTTTGAGCTATCACTTAGGTCCTTGATCCAAATCTGATCAATTAGACTCCTCCAAATGCTATGTCGGCGGAAGATAAGAACTCATTCTATGTCCTTGAAGCAATGAAAGAAGATTGAAATGAAGTAGATGATATCAAAATGATCGACAACTTGGATGAATATTCAGCAGAAAAACAAGCCCAAAAGAATAAAATGGGGGATTATATTCCTTTATTTGGCTTGTCGGGCTTTAATGAAGTTGTTCCTTTACTTACTCAAGAATATCAGGCCCTCTCTGAAGAAGAATTGCATTTGACCAGTTTGATAAACGAGTGGGGAACACAAGAACTTGTGGAATTGAATAAAGACCAATGTGAACATTATGGGAATTCATATCTCTTGTGGAAAACCAAAATTGCACAAACCCATCAATTAGTTATGGGTGAAGGTTTTTCAAAAAAGGGGACAAATGTGCTACTTAAAGATCTAACCAAGGAGATTAAAAAAAAGGAAAAAATAATCGTAAGGAGACAATGAAATCCTATGAAAAAGGCACAACCCTGCCTGGCTAGGTACCAACTTTACTTGATGCTTAGATCAAACCTACAATCTTCTCTCAATGAAAGTTCTATCATAGAACATTCGAGGACTAAATAGAAAAGGAAAGCAACGAAATCTTAAGGAAAGAATCTGTAAGGAGAAAACAACGATGGTAATTATACAAGAAAACAAAATGATGAATGCCAGGTTGAAATGTGTGGCCTCATACTATTGGACAGGGTGTCAATCCACAATGATAGCGATTTGGTGGAATCCTATGAAGTCCAATTCCAAATTTTTTTGGCCACTTTTATCGCACTCTTACATGCTAATTCAGATATATAGGTACTAAGGAGCATGTATATATTGCAACATTCTATGGTCCATCGTGTGTGTTAGAGGCAGAAATTTAATTTCCCTACAATGACCGTGTGAATAAATATCTTGCTAAGATTTCCCGTGGATTGTCGATGGGACCTTAATATTATCGTATCAGCAAGAGAAAATGGAGGAGTTACACTAGAAAAAAAAAAAAAAAAATCGATAGCCATGCGTTCAGATGAATCAACTGCACTTAGTGGATTACCTACAACCAATGGTTTATTCACTTGAAATAATAGACAAGGAAGTCCTCATCAAATAGAAAGTTGGTTGGAAAAATTTATTCTATCTGAAGGAATCATTCAAAAGGATATTTTCCTTGAAGTCTCCATTTTTCCTTGCATGAGGTCGGATCATTGGCCACTCCAATTAGAACTTGATTCAAAAGAACGTCCCCTTAACCAACCCTTTTGTTTTGAATAGTTTTGGTTTCAATATCCTTGATTTGGTGATCTTCTACATAACTAGTGGACGAAACTCAATATTAAAGGCACATCCAAAATGCATTTTTTTCAAGTAAAGTTGAAAGCCTTAAAGAGAAAAATCAAGCAATGGAATAAGAATTTTTTTGGTAATATTTTGGCAGATAGGACACTTTTGGAAGAAAAAATGGCAGAAATACAACATAGAATAATTTGTGAAGGAAGATCTCAAGAACTGGTAGCAAAAGAGGGGACCACACTGGTCAAATTGGAACAACGCCCAAAACAGGAGGAGCTATGGAGACAAAAATCAAGGATTCAATGGTTGAAAGAAAGTGAAAGAAATACAAAATTATTTCAAAATTATATGATACAAAGTCAACATGTCAATAGAATTTACTTAACTATATCTCAGAATGGAGATACAAAATTACAACAATGGGACATTTAATGGGAATTGATAGATTATTATAAGGATTTTATCACGGAAGACTCTTACCAAAAACAACAGGCTATCAATGCTATGACTCAATATATCCCCAAGTTAGTAACTAATGAGCCTATCCTACCAACCCTTATCTTGCTTGCCCAAACTGGCTTTGTGAGGGTTGCCAGATCACTAATGGGATCATTGCAACAAAAGAAATCATTCATTCACTCATAACGACAAGTAGGTATGATATACTTATTAAACTTGATCTATCTAAAGCATATGATCGTATTAGTTGGAATTTTTTGTTCCAGGTACTCATTGCTTATGGATTATATGACCAATGGATATGATGGGTATCCTCCTTAGTCTCTACAACCTTTTTCTTAATCCTTATTAATGGACCTCCCTCCAATACCTTTCCATCCTCTAGAGGACTAAGAAAAGGAGATCCCTTATCTCCCTTCTTGTTCATTTTAGCAATGGAAGGCCTTGGAAGAATTATACACACATCCTGTTCTTTGGGGAATGTTCATGGTTGAAATTTTATGACATAGAATTTTCCATTTCTCATCAACAATATGTTGATGATGTTGTTCTATATGGGTTAACCACAATGAAAGAGGGGCGCGGAATCATGAAAATTATACAACTTTTCATGGAAGCATAAGGTACATTGATTAACATAGAGAAGACAAACATATTATTTTTAACTGCCTAGACCTCCTCCAAACACAGTTAATCAAAGTATTGGGATTTAAAAAGGACATCTTCCTTCCAAGTACTTGGGAAGGCACCGTTGTTCGTCCATAAAAAGAGAGTTGCTACCTAAGAAGACTGCTTAGAGAGGACTCAAAGAAAGATAACCAATTGGAATGTCAGGTCACTCGATCTCTTGGGGTGCCTTACATTACTAAAATCCGTATTATAACCCATACCAAGTTAAATAGTAGTTATGCCACTCCCAGTGTTAGAGGTATCTCGATTTAGATCTCTGTGGGTAGAATTCTTGTGGAGATGTTGTTGGGGCATGAAAAAGGTACGTTTTACCCTCATAATTAGCTCAATTCATTACTAACTTTTATATGTTTACCTTCACTTTGGAAATAAATCTAGAAAAAACAATTGTAAAATAAGGGTAAAACTAATTATCAACAAATTATGTGATTGTTGGCATAAAAACTAACTTTCACTGTTTTTATGTGCTGAAAATCTGAACCAAATGACTGTTGTTCAAACAACTAAACAACAAAGACCAAGAAAAGGAAAAGATCGTATCTTGTTCATGTGAACCAATGAAAGATGAGGATAACCACGCCTATTTCATAACACAATATGCTTGACAACTGCGAAATCCTCAGGATCTCCTGATCCTGAGGATTCACTATTATCCATTTTTTTTCCATAGGTTATAAAATACCAATAGGTGAAATAGAACAAGAGAATTTTTTTACTCATATGGTGTAATTTTACATTATTAACATTTATTCAAGACAATTTTTTTTTCACTCAGTGATGTTGTACCTTTAATGTTGAATTTAATGAAAAAGATATTGGTTCCTTCGTAATCGTGTTCTGAATATATTCTGGCAGAGACTTATGGAGGCTCTGGGCCCAATCGCTAGAATCTCTATTGATTTTCTGTGTTATATTCTTATTTTCTCCTTTCTGCAATTAATCACTTCTGTATTTCGTAGAATCACAGTTAATTCAATTACCGCTAAGCATTGAGTGATTTTCTTTTCCATTGATTTGAAGTCTTAGTCACTTTTAATTTTCCGCCTAAGTGTTATTATTTCAATTACCAGATTTATTCAAGCATTTGTGAATGATTTTTGTTCATTACGAGGAATGTTATTTGGTTAATCAGTTATTGTGAATTTCAATTGCAAAGCGTGAAGAAGTTACTTGCTGTTCAATTGCTGCAGCATTCCCTTTATGATTAAATAGATTGCCATAGACATCAGTTAATGATTCTGGTTAAGTGTGAATTTTTTAATTCTCGCATTTTAGTTTGCCTTATGCATAGAGTTAATCAGAATTAAGTTAAGTTGACTGATTGAAATTATTTAACACTTTCTTTCAGAATTGTCTTGATTGAACTTCGAGAATTAGATATTACTTCTAGCAACGATTTAGAATTGTTAACCTCTAATTTCACTTGCATAAACTTTGCTGAACACTCTTGAAATAAACAGACTTATCCTGGGTTGATAATTAATGTTGGTATTAATATTACTTTTAAATAGTCATCTTAGTGCACCAAAATTTTGGTGCCATTTCCGGGGAGAGTGTTTAAAAGTGATGTCTTTTCATTTTCTTTTTGCTGTAAAAAAATTGGGTTTTGAAAACGAGAGGTAAGAACCTGCGTACCAACAAGTAAAACATTTGCCCATCAACCCGATTTTCAGCAAATACATAGAGGCTAAATAGGAATAGGTGTTTTTTTATGAATGACTAGGAAGAAAAAGATAGAAATAGATTTGAACCCGCCATCCAAATCCACAAAACCCAAGGGAGCAGTGACCCTTGGAAGAACAATGTTCATAGATGAAATCATAAGAAAAGATGAGTCTCAGGCATTCGTAGGACCCAGGACCATTTCCAAAAAAATTCCTACTATAATCCCTCAAGCAGCAGGCTCACCATCTGCAGGTCATACCAAGATCCATAGAGAAACCAAAGGGTCTGAACAAAGCTTTCAGGTCACAAAACATTTGATTCTTGACCCTTCACAAGAGTGAAATTCTTGCAACTTGCAAGAAGGATAGGGAGAAACCAGTGGTGCTGTAAAAAAAAAACCTACAATCTTTAGAGCTTGGATCTCCTGAAATGTTGGTTGAAGAAAATACACCCGATATCCCAGATCATGGTAGTGCTGTAAGAACTTTTCAAAATTTGTCTTCTAGTTTAGTCCAAATCAATTTCCCAGACCAAGAAATTTCCTTAAGGTTATTGGCACATATTTAACCAGATGGTGCACAATCAGCCTTAGGGTCAAACATCGATGTTGGAGTACCCTATTGTTGACCCAATCGCTAATGCCCCCATGAAAGCTATTCCGTTACAAAATATCCCTACTTTCCATGGATTAACTTTGGAAGATCTAGATGCTTTCCTGTTTGAATTTTACATTTTATGCAGGGGATACAATTACACCATAGACCCTCAGAAACTAAAATTTTTTCCTTCTACATTAAAGGGAGAAACTCTGCGTTGGTTTATGGGGCTCAGTGGAGGGAATCTTAACTCCTGGGATCAAATGAAAAACTCCTTCCTTACTAAATATCAAGATTACTATAGGAATAGATAATTAAAAGATGAAATCTTCAACATGACTATAAAAGATAATGAAACACTAGAAGAATATGTTGAATGGTTTCAATATAATCTACAAATGTATCCTTATGCTGCATTATCCAAGGATGCTTTAAAAGTAACTATATAAAAGGAATGAAATATGACTGGATAGAAACGCTAAATATAATAGGAAAATGAGATATCTATCATGAAATTTATGATGATATTATTTGACTGTGTATCAGGTGTTCTCGAGGCAACATGCGCATCAGGCCATCCGGACGGGATTCGGCTGCCAGGAATAATAGAACATCATATGGTAGTGTAACCCGAATGGAAATCGACAATCTCTTGGAAGATTTCAAGATCGATATCTTGGGAATCCTCACAAAACAATTGGATGTCCTGCAAGCCAACTATAAACAAGCATTAACATAACAAAACCTGGACATCTTCTACCCACACTATTGAAAGAAGAACAACCTTTGGGAATTCCCATTGGACATGGTCCACACATGCACCATCTGCACTAAAGACCATGCCACTGAGCAGTTCCCATCACTTCCAGGGTTGAAAGAAGTTTTTAAGGAATCGGAAGAAGAAATAGAACCAATATATTTAATGAATCAACGTTGACAGTGGCAAGCTCGAAGAAATCTAGAACATCAAGGCAAGGCCAATTATATTTCCTTTCTTGGCCATCCCAACCATTCCCTATGCCTGCTTGGCCAACCCAATCCTTTCCAGGTAGTGGTTGGAAGAATTCTTCTTTTTCTCCTCCATTTTGGCAGAACAATTCATACCCATCCCAGTGGCTTGCCTCTACTTCAAAAAATCAAAACTGGTCTCAAAACTAGCAGTGACACTTTGGAATAACCAATTCACCTATGGGGATGGGTCCTCAACCTCAACCCACATTACCAGCTCCATATCCGTTAAAAAAAAATTCTTAACCTCTTATACATCCTCAACTCGCAGCTCAACCGAATCCAAACCCCAATAATAGACCGATTTAGCTGATACAAATCATTGAAAATCTAGACCTTGAAATCGAAAAAAAGGAATGTAGTGAACTTAGGCTGAGATCAGAGCATGTTATTTCGCCCGAGGAAAATTCAAACCTACAAAAAGATAAGTCAGAACCCCCAACTGTAATCAACCCATCAACTGTGATCAACACAGAAATAAAATAGGAAGAAGACACTGTTGAACAAGAAGATCCTAAAAAAATTATCATTACTTCTCCCTCGTTCCCTGAAATATTATTAAAATTCCTCTCCTCTAGGCCATTCAAGATATCCCTATTTATACTAAAACGACTAAAGAACTGTGCGCGAAAAAGCCTGCGAGGAAAACAAAAACTTCACCAACTGTACATGTCATAGGGACCCTGTATGATTTACTTTTGGGCAGAGAAACACCGGTAAAATATGAAGATCCAGGGAGTCCCATATTTAATGTCCAAATATATGGCCGCTCTTTTCCGAACACACTACTCAACTTGGGCGCAACCATTAAAATTTTAACTGCGGAAATGTGTGAAACACTTGGTATCACAAATTTGGAACCAACCACCACCTTACTGGAACTTGCTGGCCATTCAATTGTTAAAATAGAAGGAAATTTACATGATATCATGGTTTCCGTTGACTCAAAGGAGTATCCGGTGGATTTTATAGTCATTAACCCAAAAAGCCGATTAGATGGACACCCTTTAATTCTGGGTCGTCCTTGGTTGGAAAAAGCTGACGCTTACATAGGATGTTGTATAGGTAGCATGACCATTGCTAAGGGAGATGCTGTAAAAAACCTTGTCCTATATCCCACTTCAAAACCGAGTCTTCCCATTGTAAAAATTCGTAACCATCCACCCACATACCTAGAAGAAAATATCCGTTCACCACTTACAGTAGCAGAAGCGCTTGATTTCAAGAATCAGATTGAAGATGATGTAATTAATAATTTTATTAATCAACCATATGCTTCAGGAAATGTAAAATTCCAAATGCTAAAAAAAATTCTTGACAATGAAGCCCAAGAAGATCCTTTAAAAGATAATGATGACCAACACATACCCACAACTTCCGTTCATAACAGCAGCCCTATTGAAATTGAACCAGGAAATATTTTAAACATCAATGAAAATTTGGACAGTGACCAACAACATAATCTCATTAAAGTTTTACAAAAATATAAAGGGGCCTGTGCTTGGGACTATCTAGACATGAAGGGCATAGATCTCCAACTCTGTACACATCATAATTGCACCAAAAAGGATGCTCACCCCATCAGGAAACCTCAACGAAGATTAAACCCGCATCTTAAATATATCGTAAAAGAGGAATTACGGAAGTTGCAGGATGTAAATTTTATTTATTCTATTTCAGATATTAAATGGGTCTCTCCGCTGGTAGTTGTCCCTAAGAAGAACGGGAAGTGAAAAATCTATGTGGATTAAAGGGAATTGAACAAAGCCACACAGAAGGACCACTTCCCTCTTCCATTTATCGATCAAGTCATTGATACATTGGTAGGAAAACGATTCTTTTCCTTTCTTGACGACTTTAGTGGCTATAATCAGATCCAAATTTTCCCTGAAGACTAAGACAAAACCACCTTTACCTACTCATGGGGTACGTTTGCTTACATAGTATTTCTTTTCTGGTTATGTAATGCCCCAACTACATTTCAGAGGGCTATACTTAGCATTTTCTCTAATCTGATAAACGAAGGACTTGAAGTTTACATGGATGACTTCACCCCGTATGGGGACAATTTTGATCAAGCATTGCAAACATTGGAAAAAGTGCTAGAACGATGTATTGCCACCGGGTTACGTCTGAGTAATGAAAAGTGTCACATGATGATAACAGAAGGCGTAATCCTAGGACACTACATTTCTGCGGCTGGAATATAGATAGATCTGGCAAAGATAGAGGTAATTATTTTACTATCTACACCTTGTACTTAGTCGAAGGTACGTAGCTTCCTCGGATATGCAGGATATTATCGCAGATTCATAATTTTTTTTTCACAAATTGCTACGCCTTTGTATGCTTTAACTGGAAATGTTGAATTTAAATGGTATAATAAATGTGACACTTCTTTTACATATTTGAAGAAATTAGTCTCGACTGCACCAATATTGCGTGGTTCTAACTGGGAACTACCTTTTCATATTTAGTCGAACGCATCAGATACAAAGGCAGGCGCTGTTCTCGATCAAGAGGAGGAAAAAAAAGGCCTACGCTATTTATTATATCAACAAAAATCTTAACCCTGCTGAACTTAATTTTACAGTAACAGAAAATGAATTCTTAACCTTCATTTATGCCATAAACAAATTTAGACATTAGATAACTGACTATGAATTATTTATGTATACTGATCATTCCACCATTAGGTACTTAGCTAACAAACCAATTAGAAATGAGCGACTGAATCGTTGGCTATTACTTTTGCAGAAGTTTGACATCACTATTAAAGACCGTCTAGGAAAGGAGAACGTCATCGATTTTCTATCTTGGGTTCCAAAGGCAAATGATTCGCTAGCAGTGGATGACCAATTTCCTGATGAAAATTTGTTTGCCATAGCAGTGAAAGCGCCATGGTATGCAAATGTAGAAAATTATCTGGTAGCAGGAAAAATAACCAGGCATTTAACAACAAAAGAAAGCAAGTTGATTGTCTAGTGCAGCGCCCGATTCTCTTGGATTGGCCGATGTATTTTTCACACAGGGTCTGATATGCAAATATGCAGATACATTCGAGAATATGAAATCTACGACATCCTGAAGGCCTTCCATGACGAACCTTGTGGTGGACACTTCATAGATCACAGTATCGGGCACAAAGTATTACAAATGGGCTGTTATTGGCCCACTATTTTAAAATATGATAAGAAATATGTGCAGGCCTATGATAGCTGCCAAAGGATGGGTCTCCGTAGTCAATCTGACGAAATGTCGTTACAACCACAATTGGTAATAGAACCTTTTGAACGGTGGGTGTTGTATTTTCTTGGCCCATTCAATCCACCATCAAACCAAAAAGCCTACATAATGGTTTCTATAGACTATGTAACAAAGTGGGTTGAAATGGTAGCTTTGCTAAGAGCTACAGAAGAAACTATGATCAATTTTATTTTTGAGTTATTTGTGCGGTATGGTTTACCTAGGGAAGTGATAACAGATGAATGGGCAGAGTTTGTAGGACATAATATGATAGCCACTCTACAGAACCACCACATCACGATTATAATCACTTCTCTTTATCACTCGTAGGCGAAGGGGCAGGTCAAAAGTACCAGTAAGGCCACTGAAGAAATTCTGACCAAGAAAGTTTCGACACATCCGTGGGACTGGGCTACATGACTGCTAGAGGCTTTGTGGGCTTATCACACAACTTGGAAAAATACTACTGGATATTATTCGTACCAACTTGTATTTGGAAAAAAACCTATTTTTCCTATCGAATTTGAAGTAAAGACTCTTAGAACAACCCAAGAAGTGGGACTAGACTTGACAAAGGCTCAAACTAAAAGACTTCAACAGATAAATGAATTAGATGAAGCCCGGTTACTTTCTCTACAATGCACCACAATTTTTCAACAACAACAGGCTAAGTGGTATGCCAATATTATAAAGAGGAAGACGTTTTAGAAAGGAGACTGGGCACTCCTCTACGATTCCATATTTCAAGACTTTCTGGGTAAATTACAAAAAATATGGCTCGGCCCATATGAAATTCAAGAAGTGCATAACAATGGCACTCTCACTCTGACCACCATAGATGGGTCCGACTCTTCCTTCAGAGTAAATGGACATCGGGTAAATCTTTATCATAAACCACTCACAAAGGAATTTTTTTGCCAACAGGTACGTGACGACCCCACTATGAAAATCTTAGTTGCAGGGAGTAATGACCCGACAAATTTACTTTCATGAAAACTTATTTCCTTTCAGTTGTAAATAATGTATATATTTTCTTGCATTTGATTGTAATTTGTTGTTTTTTTAGATAAGCATAATTTTATAAATGCAAAGGCTCCCCTTGTTTTTTTCTTTCTTTTTTGGTATGTTTAAAAATTGTTGTTCAATTATTAAACAACTGTTGTTCAATCAATTGAACATCTGCTGTTTGATCAAATGAACAATTGTGTTTCTTTTGTATGTTTAAAAACTGTTGTTTAATCAATTGAACAACTGTTGTTCAGTCAATTGAACAATTGATGTTCTATCAAATGAACAACCGTGTTTCTTTTGTGTGTTTAATAACTGTTGTTCAATCAATTGAACAACTACTATTCATTCAATTGAACAACTGATGTTCGATCAAATGAAAAACCGTGTTTCTTTTGTATATTTAATAATTTCTGTTCAATCAATTGAACGGATTTTGTTCAGTCAATTGAACAACTGCTGTTCGATCAAATGAACAACCATGTTTCTTTTGTGTGTTTAATAACTGTTGTTCAATCAATTGAACAACTGCTGTTCAATCAGTTCAACAACTGCTATTTGATCAAATGAACAACCGTGTTTCTTTTGTGTGTTTAATAACTGTTGTTCAATCAATTGAACAACTACTGTCCAGTCAATTAAACAGTCGTTGTTCGATCAAATGAACAACCACGTTTTTGTGTGTAATAAATTGTTGTTCAATCGATTGAACAACTGTTGTTCAGTCAAGTGAACAAATGCTGCTCGGTAGAACGAACAACTGCGACTCTGTTTTTGGTTTGTAATTGTTGTTCAAACGATTTAACAATTTCTGTTCAGAAAATCAAACAACTACGTTTTCTTTTCTTGTGTGTTTAATAATTGTTGTTCAAGAAAATGAGCTTTTGCAATTTTTTTTCTCCATTTGATCTCAATAAAATAACCATTTTTCTTCATACATTTTGTCATGACAACCATATTTTGGATGGGGAATGTGTGCCTAATATAGAGAAAAAAAACGATACTAATAACATTATGATTTTTTTAACCTTTGATGGGTATATTTATTTTTGGAAATTGACATGGTTCATATATACAATGACTTGCTGAATATCTCATCTTCAAACATATTATAAAATGATTCATTATATTAATACCATGTTGGTTTATTTTTTTAAACTCTCAATTGATGATTCTCTTTGGCATGGTGACATAGGAAAAAGGGCATAACTTTTATTGGCATTTTTTTTTACTTCTCACACCATCCCTAACTCTTAAGGAGTTAATGAGCCTCCCTACATTTATAATGAAAAATATGAAAATAATATGCAAATATTCTTAAATAGGATAGGGTTATTATCATAAGCCAACCTACCATGATCATAAGGAGGTAACAAGTGACATTCCCATAATGGCCACCACAAAAGGGCAATGACCTTCTAGACAGATAAATCTGCCTGAAGGACCAGAGGTCTCATCACGAGCCGACCTGATTACTTTGTTAAACCCTTGTGAATGGAATTGTGATTATTTGGTTACCATGCCAACACAATGATATCTCTATAGGAATAAACAAATTATCCAAGTCCTAAATAGAGGATTTTGGTTCATTTTTGGGTTAAAAAGCAACCTTGTTGAGGCTATGGACGCCTGCTGGCAGCAGTGGCTCTGATTGTGGTATTGGAGTTTTATGATGATGGCTAATTATTCTATATCCCACTTACTTCCTATTGATTCATTCCCAAAGACGAATTTACTGTTTGAAAATTTTTATCTTTATGTCAACCAATATGCATGGTAAACTATGCTCTCATATGAATTAAATTAATTATGTCCGATCAATTGATACCAATAACTGTTATAATTTATTACCTATCATGCTTTCATTATATCTTTCTATCAAAGGAAATTTTTTTTTCTCATAATAATTATTTCTCCGCTTTTGCCCTTTTTGGTCATTTCCCCACTATTTTTATGATTTGTGTTGATTTGAATGCTTTCTTCCATATGTACGCTGCTCTTTTTGGCACTGGAATCAACACTTGGACTGCAGCAAGCACCTGAATAGAGTTTGTTTTATGGGATTGCAAGATGGTATAAACTCTGATTCACTAAAGAGAGATTTCAGTGAAATCCACAGTTCTACTAAAGAGGGTATTGTAACTTGATGTGGTAGCAAGGTGCAATTTTGTAGTCTATGATGAGAGGTAATTGAAAGATGAGAGGAGAATCAATAGGTCTGTAAAACAAAAATCTACTGATTTAGTAGAAATTGAAAAAAGTACCAGTTTGACAATATTCCATTGAGAGAAAACTATTTCTAGTCTGACAAGATTCTCATTGAAATATCACGAAGAATAACTATCATGAGTGATGCCCTTCCACTGTTATAACATATATTTTATCAGGAATGCTCACTGTGCGAGACTAACAAAAACTGATAAAACACATCATTAGGGGAATTTTGAGGTCTAAAATGGGCCTCCTAAGGAAAATTTACAATCAAAATTCACTTTATGAGAACCAATCACATTTTAGGGGATGACATCATTCCTAATGGTTGAGGTGGCATTGCTTGAGTTAAAGGTACTTACTTGTCACATTCTCAATGGTGGATAAAAACTCATGGTTAACCATGGTAGTGCTCTAAGTACTTTTAAAGTCATAAAGTAAAGTACTCATAATAAATGTCATTATTTCCATATACATTTATTATATTATATTATTTTTATATAGTATATTAATTACATGTTATTATACAATTTAAATAATATAAATTTTAATTAATAGCATATAATATAATTAAGAATTTATAAATTAATATTTATATTTTATTTTAAGTTATTTAAGTACAAAGTACAAATGCATTAGTTGTTCAAAGATAATGACTTTTTCTTGAAAATATCATTCTTAGTTATAGTCACATCAATACATTTTTTTTATTAATTTTATTTTTGATACAACTTTTGAATTGAATTTAACTATTGTTACATCATGGATTGTGGTGAAAAAAGTGAATTGCAAATTCATAAATATTATTTTATTGGGTTATATATTATTTTATTATTTCCTTAGGAGGCCCATTTTAGACCTCAAAATTCCCCTAATGAACATGCTTAAGAGACTAATAAAAACACTAAACAGTTTGATGATTTGCAAACTGGAATTGGAAGAAAGGAGATACAGAAACACGAATAAAGTAGACAATACACACAACAAATTGGTAATAAGTCCTTAGTAGTATTATTCCATTTCATTCACAAAAAATATTACAGTTCATATAAGTCAAAATTCAATAACCACCAACCAAACCTAACTTCATATCAGTTTGGCAGATATATACAAAATATGATATTGTCGTTTTCCACAGAAAAAGGTAAATTTGTTTCAAAAGTCATTACAACCTCGTGCAAGAGGTGAGGCTTATCTAAAACTTTAATACGAAGTGTTATGACATAATGAAAATAACAACATTAAGGCTAATAGTTTGAAGTGGTTTGTATGATGTGGTAGTTTTATGGGAAGACTCCTCTTCTGATCTGGTGCAACCAACTCCATAAAAAGTGCAAACAACAGTGAAAATGATGTGTGGATGTTCTTTGAATGTTGCCCGGTGTCTGGTAAAAACGTGCTGGTACTGAGAGTAGTGGTAGAAATTTTTTTGAGAGAAATTCTGCTGTTGTTTCACCATTCCTTTCTCTTTTTTTGGTTGAAAACCCTTTGTAATGGCGGAAAAATCGAAATTTTTGGATAGAATGACGGAGTTTCATTTTATGAGAAATTACAAAGAAAATCCTTTGAAACATGTTTAATTCATAGAGAAGACATGGACCGGAAGAAATGATAAGTGAGGGGGGGTGGTGACTTGGTGAAGAAGTGGGACTGATCGCAGATTGTGCATAGGAATTTTTATTGTGAAACGTGGGAGTTAAATTTTTAAAATGGCGAAGTGCGATGTGCGATGGGAGTGGAGGTGACATGGCAGAGAAATGGGACCGATTGCAGATCATTCATCAAAAGTTTTATAAACATACATAAGCGTGCGATCAACAACTATCACTTTATAGGAAATCTAGAAAAAACCGCAATTACTCCCAAACAATATGCATACATGCGGAATTGTGGTTCTAGGGCCCCACAACCAATTGACCAATAGGAAGAAATCACAAATAGTCCACCTGCAAGTTTAACTCTACACTTATAACGGCTAAACCTGGTGCACTACGCCGACACGTGCCCCTCGCCTCATCGTATATATTATTATTGATAAAAGATGAGATGATTACAATTGGGAATCACCAAGGCTTTAAATATAGCCTTACGGTGTCCCTTGGTGAAGAGGCATGATCGTTGATCATGCCCTATCACTTAATAAACCTAAGACATTTATATTTAAATAATAATTAATAAATTATACATAACATTGTCCCTCTCTTAAAGATGCTTTGTCCTCAAAGCATACATAATGATGGACATTGTTGACAAATGCTTGGGTTTCCCGAGAGGTAGGCTCTTGCTTTTTGAGATGACCCCACATTTTTAAAAGATCTTGGAGCATCTTCTCGAGTTCAATCTTTTGGTGATGTGGATAGCGATAAAATTTGATGTTGACAGGGTTGGATCCTGCCTTGACTTCTATTGTATGTTCGATTTCCCTATTAGGAGGCATTTTCATTGGCAGGTCTTGGAATACTTTTTCATGTTTCTGAACTAGTCCTTGTACTTCTGGTGACCCTTCACTAATCCTTTTTGTAGATAAAATTTCTATCTGATGACATTGTACTATATAGACTGGCACTCCTTTTCGAATCATCTTCATCATCTGTGATGATGACACAATTTTATTTTATGGCGCTTGGAATCCATACAAATTGTGCTTCTGCCCTTCCCAATTAAAGCTTATAAACTTCTTTTCATGGTTGGCAGAATAAGTACCTAAGGTTTGTAGCCATTGAATTCCTAAGACCACATCTACTCCTCGTAATGGCACAATGTAGAATGGAGATTCTAAATTAAAATTTTGAATCTGCAATTTGACTTTATGGCATTTCCCTACCTTCTCAATTTTCTTACCATCGGCCACCATTACCTTCATATTGGGCATGGGAAATGTAAATATGTTGAGTCTTTTGGCCATGGTCGAATCTAAAAAATTGTGGGTACTGTCGGTGTCAAGGAGAACCATTACGTTGTTCTTCTTAATATGTCCTTTTAGTTTTAGTGTGTGAGGTTGTGATGTACCTATCATAGCTGATAAGGACATTTGCATAATTCTTCCGTCATATGGTTCTGGAGGGAAATTTTGGGTGGCTAAATCTAATTCATCATTGTTAGAGTAATTAGTTGCTTCACAGTTATATAGATTCTTTGTCTCGTTTCCTTTAGCGCACCTATGCTTAGGGTCCCACTTTTCACCACAACGTTTGCACTTGCCCTCTCTCATCCTTTGTATTTCCATGTTAGATTTTTCTTCTTCACGAAGATGGGGTGGGACATATTTTGTGTTATCTATATTTTCAGATTGAGGAAATCTTTGTCTCGAATATATTCTTTCTGATTTTGACCAAGATAACCTTTAAAATTTCTTTTCAGCAGCTTTTGCTTTTTGCCTTGCTAGTTCTACTAATGTAATGTCATGAAGTTCGAGCTCTTCTTGTATATGGATTTTAAGTCCTGAGATGAAAGACTGGATTAAACAAGATTATGAAAATCCAGGTACTTGTGTCGCTAAGGTCTCCCATTCTTGAGTGTACTCATCCACATCTCCTTTTTGGTGTAATTTGATGAATGTTGAAAAAAACTTTTCTTCTTCTATACCTTGAAATCTTTTAATGAATGCATCCTTAAATTTCATCCAACTAATAGCAAATGTCTTATTTTTCCACCACATATACCAATTATACGCTTCTACTTCCATTTTCATGGAAGCGTGCTTAATTTTTTCGTCATCACTATTAATGTCATAAATCTCAAAATATTCTTCGACTTTATTAAGCCATGCAATGCTATTTTTTTCATTACCATCAAACTTGGGTAGCTTGATTTTTTCTCTTCGATGATATGCTAACGGTGGAACGAGAAAGGGGTATTGATTAGAAAATTCATTCCAGAGCTGCTTATTTTGAGAATCTGCATTACTATCTTCGTGATGGTGTGGGGAATCGATTTTTTCATGATGCTCTTCTGAATTCCCTGAATTTGCTGAATTGTTCTGTTGATTATGTTCCATATTGGGGAATATTTGTTGTTGTGTTTCATTTATCTTGTTGTAGAGTTCTGTTAGCTTTTGCATTGCTTGGCTATGATTTTTTGTGGCCTCGCTATGATTTAACCAAATTTGTCTTTCTATCCGATTTGTCGTATCTTGAAGCTTTTTGATGTCGTTGGAATGTCCTGCAACTGTATCCTCAAAATCGACTAATCTTTTTCCGAAGTCATCAGAATTATTATTGATCTATTTCTCAAGATCCAACAATTTTTTTTGGAATTCGGCCATCGACGTTGATGACGACATTGAACGCGTATGCGGTGGTGAATATTTATCTGCCAGTTTTTTTATTTTTTAATTAAATCTTATATAAAAATTAATTAAATTTTATATAAATTTTAATGAAATTTCATTTATATTATAACTATCGTTTATATGTTTATATATATAATTATTATATATATTACTATATATATAACTCACGTTTTAATTTTCACAAAACTAAGACAATTTCCGATTAAAAAATAATGTTTGAAGGGTCAACGGAGACAACATTTGAATTAGTGGCTCGAGGCTTGGTTCTAAACCCAGGCTTCAATGGTGATGTAGGCTCAGCTCAGCTATGAGCCAACAGTGCAGGACTGGACGGTAGGTGTGATGATAGGTAGCGGGGAGACGACGGGGGAAATTGGGGTGGCAGATGGCAGAGCAGTGGACGACGGAAGGGGAGTGGTTGATTGCGGGGGGGGGGGGGGGGGTGTGAAGTGGGGAGAGGGGGCAGCTGGAAGAGGGCCCAAGATTCGATGGGGAAGGGAGGACGACGGGGAGGGAAGGCAGACTGCAGAGAGATGGCGGCGGGAATGGAGGGCGGGGGGTGACAGGGAAAGGCAGAGGGAGGTGC
Source organism: Pinus albicaulis (assembly GCA_034641835.2). Lineage (NCBI taxonomy): Eukaryota > Viridiplantae > Streptophyta > Pinopsida > Pinales > Pinaceae > Pinus > Pinus albicaulis. The sequence continues at coordinate 1,825,106,711 of CM076580.1, read as the reverse complement.
GTGAGTGGGAGTGGAACGTAAGAGGGGAGGAGCTGGCAGGGAGGGGTGAGTGTGGGAGGAAGGCCGAGAGTGTTGATGGGTTTGGGTAGGGCTGTGTGGGCCGAGGTGTGAGGGAGGCGGGTTGGGTAGAGTGAGGGGGGGGAGGAGTGTTGGGAGGGGAGCGTTGTGTGAGGGGGCTGAAAGGAGAGGAAAGCAGTCAGACTACAGAGGGATGACAACAGTGTGGGGAAGGAGAAAGGGGGACGACAAGCATGGAAAGGCAGGGGAGGATGGGGATGACGACAATGGAAAAAAAAGAGATGATGATAATGGAGGAAAAATCTGTAATTTTTTTTTAAACAAATGTCGCTGCCCGCAAGCACTCGGCTTTTAAACAAATAAAAAATTTTCTCTGTAATTTCTTAATCTCTTTGATGGTCACATAGATCCTGAATAGTGACTGCTTCGATACCAATGGAGTGTAAAAACTCTGGTAAACTTGAATAAGTATATATTTTTATTGATAAAATATGAGATGATTACAATTGGGAATCACCAAGGCTTTAAATATAGCCTTACAGTGTCCCTTGGTGAAGAGGCATGATCGTTGATTATGCCCTTTAACTTAATAAACCTAAGACAACTATATTTAAATAATAATTAATAAATTATACATAACATTCGCTTTAATATCCACCGTTGATCTGCACCAAGATCTGACGGTCTTCCTTGCTCGTTCTTCGCCGCTCATTGCATCACAAATCACTTAACATACCATGCGACTTGAATTAACAATAAACTTTAAAAACTGCGCTGTGCGAAGTCACTCCATGTGTGCTTTAATCTTAGCTGCCAGTCTGCTCCCGTTTGGATCTGCGATTAATCATGGCCATCCATTCCTTTTTCACACGGTCCTTCTCTGTTGCTTCTTTCCTTAGTCTATTTCTCAGCCAACTTCCTTTAAATATTGTCTTCTACTCTTCTCCGGATCTCCCACTCTATTGGTTAAGCTATTTTCTTCCAGCTGTGCTTTGATTTTAAAGAACTCTGGTTGCCATGAAGCCCTAATTTTCATGCTCGAAAACTGATTGCCTGTTTACCCGTAGGCTCTTTTCTGAGATAACCAAAATCTGAGTGAAATAACTGTGCATTTCACTGTGTGGAATATATGATTTCCATTTTTGAGAAATAGCTACTCTTTACTGTTTTGACAACAAATTTGCAAAAAAAGTAGCTATTACTCCATACTAGATGACTACAATTTTATTACCCAAACATCGACTAAATTTCAACATTAAAATAAGCCAAAACATAGATTTTAACTTATTTTAGGACTCTAAAACACCATGACACCTATTCACTTAAAAATACCTTGATGTTGGGACTCTTTTTTAACTTTTATTGGAAATGACTCAAAATTTGGACATGGACTAAGACACAATAAAAATTTGAGAATAGTGACACAATGGTGATTACACCATTAAAATTTTCAATGCTAACAATGGCTCCTATTGGGGATGAAGTCCTCCCCATGAGGCTTCAAGGACTATAGACTCAGTGCCTCAAAAACCCTTGAAACTTAGAAGACTTCTTAAAAATAGAGACTAGGATTGACCATTGACATACTGGACTCAAGACTGACCATATATATAGACATAAGTACCATTGGGCATGGATTTTATTGACACATCACACCAGATATTTACAATGGAGTGACTCATCTGAATTTAATAAATAAAGAACTTTTGAAGAAAATGACCATTGACTGGGCCTCTAGTCAGTTGATCATCATCCAAATGTTTGAGTAGAATAGTATTATTCTCCAAAACTTTAGCAATTTTAAATGGACCAAAACACAAATTGTCGAACTTACCAGGATTTCCATGGTCTTCTCTCCTAGCATCCCAACACAACACCAAATCATTCTCCTTAAACAACTGCTGATTTTCTCTTTTATCAAAAACATATTTGACTTTAGCCTGATACTTTTAAATTTTTTCCAGCAATGATTCTCTGATTTGGTGTGCCTCTATCAACTGTAGCATTCTCCTTTGGATTGGGTTTTCATAATTCATCACAGGAAGAGATAATTGCAAAGGAATTACAACATCAATACCATATACAAGCTGAAATGGTGACATTCCAGTTGATTTTTTGTAGAAATTTGAATAATAGCTAAATTATTCACCGAGATTATCCTGATTACACACTATTTAAGCTTCATGCATAATACATAACCTCTTCTACAATTGATCATAAATTTAAGGAAATAGAAGCAGTCGCATGTGCACATTAAAACATAATCGAGCACACATATAACACAATATGTAATGGGGAAAGCTTACAGCTGAAAACCCCCAACTATCTGTATATTATAATGATAGAGAACATGTAACAATACATAGCACAAAGCTCCTCACAGCTCTCAGCACTATATCACATGCTACACACAAACTAGCTTAGATATGAACAAGTCACAAGTTCAAATCTCTTCCACCTGTCTGCCTGCCTCTACTGCGCAATCCAAGATGAATAATGATGAGATCCAAGTTCAAATCCCACTGGCTTGTACTGCGCAATCCTCATTGGCAATCTCAATCAATGTGTGTGCAAATCTCATGCACAGCTATAGTCACAACTGATAGTAGACTCACCCTTTCACCCACCTCTAACACTGGTCTCCACTGAACTGTCCATGCATTGCAGTTAACCGATGTATTCTTTAGTTGATTTATGAGTTAATAATTAGTGAATTAATTAATAATTAATTCACACCACTCATCACTAGTGTATTTATCATTTAGACTAAATACAACTAGTTCAACTAAGTTAAACTGAACACAACTCCACCAACTGTCTCATCAACTCCACCAAACTCTGCCACATGAGTTCTAACTGAAGTCAACCATGCAATAGCTCAACTAACCCCTAGGAAAAGCATATTTCCTTCTGTCAGCTGCATGTGCCACATCCAAGCATCAAACTGAAGTGCTCCAAGAGGATAAGATAATGTTTATAGTCCAAATATTATTAAGGGCTAATAATATTCGACTGATCTATTTTTAGACTGGCAGTCTAAAAATAGACTTCGCCCAATGTCTAAAAATAAAGGTCCATATATTTTTACCAACTTGACCAATCATCCATAAATAGCATCCTGCAACTCATAGACCATGATCCATATGTCTAAAAATAGACATAGTCTAAAAATAGACTTTGCGCCAAAAATAGCCTGCGGGCCCACTTAGTGAAGGCGACTTCTTTTCACTAAGCTCCATCATCTTGTTTCATTTTAAACACTCCCTCTCAACAAGATATGGATTATCTGCAACCCCTATCCTGCCTCTGTGGTATTCAAATTTGCTCCTGGTGAGCGCCTTTGTCAGGATATCAGCATCCTGATCCTCCGTGGGAATGTATGAAAGTAACATGATCCTCCACTGCACACAATCTCTGATATGATGGTACCTGATGTCAATGTGTTTGGATCTATCATGAAATACTAGATTAGTCGAGAGTTTAATGCAACTCTGGTTATCACAATAAATCACAGTAGGCTCCAAGTGTGACCCGAACAACCCGACAAAGATCTTCCTCATCCATATAGCCTCGCATGCAGCCAAACTTGCTGCCATATACTTGGCCTTTGCTGAACTGAGTGCCACAGATCTTTGCTTCCTGCTGTACCAAGAAATCACTGTTGACCCAATACTGAAGATCCCTCTAGATGTGCTCTTTCTGTCCGTTGGGCTCCCTGCCCAATCTGCATCCGTGAAGCCACATAGCTTCACCTCATCCTCCTGTCTGTACCAAAATCCATATCTCGATGTGCCTCTAAGATAACACAATACATGATTTCCTGCCTTCCAGAAGAGCTTGGTAGGCTTAACCATAGCTTGTGAAATCTGGTTAACAACATAACATATATCGGGTCGTGTATTGACCAGATACATAAGCGACCCCACGAAATGTCGATAAACAATGGCATCCACTACCTCCGCTAAAGTAACATCCTCCTTCCTCCAACCTCCAGGAAGAGGAGTATCAACAGGCTTGTAAGCATGCATGTTGAACTTCTCCAGTATTTCCTGGGCATACTTACCCTGAGAAACAAATAGTCCATCACTGCGCGAAATTTCCAATCCCAAGAAATAATGAAGGAGGCCCAAGTCCTTCATCTCAAATTCTCTAGCAAGATCCTCCTTGCATGAAAGTATAAATAGCTCATCACCCGTCAGAATAAAATCATCTACATAAAGTACAATGATCAACAACTTATCCTCCACCACAATCTGGTATAGGTTAGGATCCGCCTCACTCTTGGAGAATCCAAGTCCGGTGAAATAACTGTCTATCCGTGTGTACCAAGCACGAGGTTCTTGTTTCAAGCCATACAACGCTCTCTTGAGTCTGCACACATGCGACTCACTGCTGAAGATCTCGAAACCTTCGGGCTGCTCTATGTACACCTCCTCCTCAATGACTCCGTTGAGGAACGCAGTCTTCACATCCATCTGATGAATGTGCCACCCCATCTGCGCTGAGAGAGCAAGAATCGTCCGTATGGAAGAATACCTTACGACAGGTGCAAAGGTCTCCTCATAATCGATCCCCTCTATCTGTGAAAAGCCTCGGGCAACAAATCTTGCCTTGTACCTCTCCACACTCCCGTCAGCTGCCTGCTTCACTTTGTAGATCCATCTCGAACCCACCACTGATTTCCCTTCCGGCCTCGGGACAATCTCCCCCAAGCACCGGTTCTCGACAATCGAATCATACTCTTCCACCATGGCATCTACCCATGTGGGGTCCTCCATAGCTTCCTTGAAAGAGGATGGCTCTGTCACGACACATTTTCTCACAAGAGCCATGTATCTAGTGTACCGGTCCGGTGACTGTCTCTATCTGCGTTGTGCTGTAGGTGGTCCTAAAACCTTCTCTGCATCTTGAGCCAGTCGCTCAGCTTTTGTAGTGTGCTTGCGGCCTCTAATGGTTGGCGCTGCATGAATGGTCTCTTCCACTCCATGAACCTCATCTTATGGCTGATCCACATCCTGAGACTCATCCTTAGGAACTAATAGCTCCTCATCTGCATGCAAGTGTGGCTCCCTCTCAAGTGAACACTTCATGGTTTTCTCCTCCTAAAATTTGATATCCCGTTGCACAACAGTCTTGCGACTGTCTGGAAAATACACACGATAGTTGTGGGGCGTATCATTGTACCCCACAAATATCCCAACCTCTGCGGTCGACTCCAGCTTCTTCCTGGCATCCTTCGTCACATGTATGTAGACAGGTGAACCAAAAATCCTCAAATGGGAAATATCAGGCCTCTTGCCAGAAAACGCCTCCTCCGGTGTACCTTCCATGCCAAGTATCCTGTGAGGACAATGGTTCTGCACATATACTGCAGTATTGCATGCCTCCGCCCACAAGTGAATGGGTAGGCCCTGATCATGCAACATCGCCCGTGCAGCACCCACGATCGTTCTTATCTTCCGCTCAACAACCCCGTTCTGCTGTGGGTTATGGGGTGCTATGAGCTCTCTTCGAATCCCTTCTGCGTTGCAAAAGTCCTTGAATTCGCCAGAGATGAATTCACCACCATTTTCGCTCTTAAGAGCCTTCACATGCTTCCTCGATTCCTTCTCAACTAGCGCCTTGAACTCACAGAACTTTGAGTATGTCTCGCTCTTCTTCTGCATGAAAAATATCCAGCACTTCCGAGAATAATCATCAACAAAGATCACATAGTACCTGTGATTTGCTGTCGAAGCTACTGAGAAAGGTCCACACACGTCTGTGTGAATTATCTCAAGGATCATCGTGGCGTGACTATCCTTCTCGTGAAAGGTGGCTTTCACAAATTTTCCTAAGGTACACCCCTTGCACTGATCTGACTGCGCAAGAGTGCCCTTAGGAAGCCCAGTAGAAATCTGCTACAGTATCTTCAAAGCTCCATGGTGAAGGTGGCCCAATCTCTCTGCCACAGCCTCGCCATCATCCCCGCCACCACCTCTTCTCTCATTTCTTTGCATGCCATCTTCGGTGACAGTCATCTACTTGCAATTGATAAAGGTTCTTGACTCCACCCCCTATCTTCGAAAGTATTCAGCTTGTTCCCATCACAGAAAGCCTTTCCATTGTCAAGACAACATCATATCCCTTGTCTTCTAACATCGCCAAAGAGATAAGATTCTTCTTCAACTCGGGAACATGCATCACTTCCTTCAATCTGAAGGGTTTACCAGACTCCCTCTCAAAGGAAATGGTACTGATACCGGTTGCACTGTATCTACCATCATCACCCATCTCGATGTGCACTCCAAGATCTTTCTCATCCAGATCAGTAAACAAATCTCGATCTCCCGTCATGTGAAAAGACGCACCACTGTCCAGAAACCACACTGAACCCATCACACTTGAAACCAAGCATGTGATCAGTGAAAAATCCAGCTCAAAATGCGAGGCTAAGGCCTCTCCAGCTGCAGTTCCAGCAGCCTGCTTATTTTTCTTCTTCTGTGGACAATTTGTGGCATAATGTCCGTGTTGGTGATAGTGAAAGCACTTCACCTTGGACATGTCCTACTTCTTGCCTTTCGTGACCTAATGAGAAGATTTCTCGCTCTTCCCTCTTTACGGTAGCTGAAGCACAATTCTCTCATCAGACAGTTTTTGATGAAGATCCATCCCCGGCATCGCCTTATCTCCTCTTGCACAAGATCCGACCAAAGTCACTCCCATCCTAGCACTTTCTCCCGACCATTGACAAAGTCCTGATAGGAGTGCCAACTCTTCGGAAGCCCAAGGAGAGCCAAGCTCACCAAGACCTCATCATCAATAGTCACCCCAAAAATTCCTAGCTCATCCCCGCATTGGATGAACTTCGTGAGGTACTTGGGCATACTATTGCCTTTCTCCATCTTTATGTTCCTGATTTATCCTTGAGCACCAACTTCCTCTGGTCGCTCTTGCTTTGGAATAAATATGTCAAGGATTTCCACATCAAGAATGGAGAAGCCTTACCATGCAGGCTGGAGACTATGTGATCCTTCATGCCCTCCAACAGAATCCTTCGACACTTGCTGTCTTCTTTTGCCAAGCCTCAACTTGAGCAGCATCAGTAGGCTTTGGGACTTTAGCATCTATGAAATCCTTCAGCCCATTGTCATCTAACACCACCTCCATCCTGTCCTTCCATGCAAAATAATTCGAGCTGCCCTCAAGGGCATACTCCAATCGCAATCCGTTGAAAGACATTTTGACTTCGACACCAAGAAAACACTACTGCAAATTCGAATTCCACGAGCTCAAAACTCAATCGCTTCTGATCTAAGGAGAAAAGTATTTCTAGCACAGAGATCGACTGTAGGGGTGTTTACTAGATATATCACCTTTCAAAGAAAGGATGGATCCAGAGGCTACCTGGCCCGTTACAGACTCTGTCTACCGAAATAAATTGTAATCACTGTAATAGATCCCGATGATCAATTTAGCTCCGATACCATGTAGAAATTTGAATAATAGATGAATTATTCAACGTGATTATCCTGATTACACACTATTTAAGCTTCATGCATAATACATAACCTCTTCTAAAATTGATCATCAATATGCGGAAATAGAAACAGCCGCATGCGCTCATAAAACAATAATCAAGCACACATATCAACACAGTATGTAATGGGGAAAGCATACAGCTGAAAACCCTTAACTATCTGTATATTATAATGATAGAGAACATGTAACAATACATAGTACAAACTCCTCACAAGCTCTCAGCACTATCTCCAATTGTTACACACAAACTAGCTCAGATCTGAACAAGTCACAGGTTCAAATCTCCTCCACTGTTTGCCTGCCTCTACCGCGCAATCCAAGATGAGAATGAATGAGATCCAAGTTCGAATCCCAATCGCCTTGTACCGTGCAATCCTCATTGGAAATCTCAATCAATGTGTGTGCAAATCTCATGCACAACTATAGTCACAACCGACTGATAGTAGACTCACCTCTTCACCCACCTCCTTAACATCGGTCTCCACCGAAATGTCCATGCATCAAAGCGAATCGATGTATTATTGAGTTGAATAATGAGTTAATAATTAGTGAATTAAATAATATTTAATTCACTCCACTCATTACTAGTGTATTAGCCAGTTAAAATAAACACAACTAGTTCAACTAAGTTAAACCGAACACAACTCCACCAACTGTCTCATCAAATCCACCAAACTCTGCCACTGAAGTCCTAACTGAAGTCAACCATGCATGAGCTCACCAAACCCCTAGGAATAGCGTAATTCCTTCTGTCAGATGCATGAGCCACATCCGTAGCTCCAACTGAAGTGATGTAAGAGAATAAACTGAAGTTTAGAGTCCAAATATTATTAAGGCTAATAATATTTTACTGACCTATTTTTAGACAGGCAGTCTAAAAATAGACTTCGACCTATATGTCTAAAAATAGAGGTCCATCTATTTTTACCAACTCGACCAATCATCCAAGAATAGCATCCTGCAACTCATAGACCATGATCCATATGTCTAAAAATAGACATAGTCTAAAAATAGACTTTGCGCCAAAAATAGCCCGCGGGCCCACTTAGTGAAGGTGATTTCTTTTCACTAAGCTCCATCATCTTGTTGCATTTTCAACATTTTTTACCACTTACTCTATCTGCCAACAGAGAATGTATCAGTGGAGTGTCCCAATTCCTCTTGTTTTCAGGCAACATTTTCTTAATAATCCTTACCAAAATTTTATTAGATGACTCAGCCAATCCATTACCTTGAGGGTAATAAGGTGTGGAATAAGTAAATTGAATCCCATATTGTTGAAAAAAGCTGTCCATATTAGCATACTTAAAGGCCATTGCATTGTTAGTTACTAATTTCTGTGGACAACCAAATCTTGACATAATATTTTCCAACAGAAATTTGATAATTACCGTATCAGTAGCATTTATGGTTGGTACAAATTCAATCTATTTAGTGAAATAATTTGTAGCTGTAAGAATCCATCTATGCTGTGCTAATGAAGGTGGATGAATTTCATCGATGAAGTCTAGCCCCCACTGTTGGAAATGAACATCTGCTGAAATAGGAATGAGAGGTAATGGTAGCAATTTCTGTTTACCAACAAATTTCTGACATTTGACATAGCTCCTGACTTTGGTAAAGACACCAGAGAAAAGAATTGGCCAATAATAGGCAGATCTTAAGATTTTATTTGTAGTGGCTCTCCAATATAAATGCCCCCCACACACTCCTTCATGTATCTTTGTCATAATCTCCTGGGATTTTGCTTCATCTACACTTCTTAACAGGACTCCAACAAGATCTTTCTAGTAAATATGGTATTCCAAAATGAAATACTTCCTAGCTCTCAATTTAAAATCTCTCCTTTTAGACTTCTCCATTTCAGGTGGACAATTTAAATTTAGCAAGAAGTAAACTATATCCTTGTACCAATATGAATTGAATATTTCAAGATAATTAGAAATACCTTCTCCATCTTCTCCTTCAGCTGCCTCTACATTCAGAATTAAAGCTTTTCAGTTAGATTCAACCATCAAGCGAGCCAAGCCCTGACCCTTTATCAATTTAGTTGGTTTGATTTCAACATCAAATTCTAGAATCTTGGTTACCCATAGTCCTCTCCTTCCATATGTATCTAGTTGCAGCAACGCATCTTTAATAGTGATATCAGGCACAGAAGCAATTATTTTTGAATGCATCACATAAACTCGAAAATACTTCGAAGCCTTAACTAGTGCATATGCTTGCTTTTCAGTCAAGCTATACTTTAATTCAACATCCCTTAAAGCACGACTGAAAAATGAAATTGACTGCTCCAAACCCTCCTTCGTCTTCTGTAGTAAGACAACTGCAATTGTTTGTTTTGAAGCATATGAAAAAATCATAAAATCCTTTTCAAAATAAGGATTAATCAAAACTAGTGCTTCATTCATGGCAGACTTAATTGCTGAAAAATAATTCTTTGCTTCATCTCGCCACTTAAATTCTGCATCTTTTTTCAGCAAAACATTTATATGTTTGATCAGCTCTGCAAAGTTAGGAACAAAACACCTAAGAAAATTGATTTTCCCTAAAAATGATTGCAATTCCTTCTTATTTCTTGACAAACCAATCTTCTGAATAGCTTCCACTCTTCCCAAATCAATACAAATGCCAGTTTATGTTACAATATGTCCCAATAACTTAACTTATTGGACAACAAAAGATGAATTTTTGGGGTTTAAGGACAAACCAAAATTTCTACATTTATCAAAAACTTTCTTTAGTTTCAAGTGGTCTTCATCAGATTTTGAATATACTATGATGTCATCCAAATAGATGACCACAAATATGTCATTTTCTCCCACAAAGTCAATATCCATTGCCCTTTGAAAGGTTGTACATGCGTTCATCAAACCAAATGGCATTTTGTTGCACATGAATGTGCCCCAGGGTGTGGTAAATGCTATATTTTATCTGTCTTGCTTGTCAACTGAAATCTGATTATAGCCTGAAAATCCATAAATCATTGACAATCTTTTGGATCCTACAACCTTCTGCAAGATATAATCCATCTTGGGATGTGGATAGTTATCTTTCAAGGAGCACCGGTTCAAGTTGCGAAAATCAACACAAATCCTTATTTCTCCATTATTTGTCTGGACTGGGACTATGTTAGCTACCCAGTTAGAAAATCTCAAAGGTAGAATAATGTTTGCTTCCCATAATTTTTTGATTTCTTTCTCAATGATTGGAAGCAGTATGGGATTGATATGTCTGATTTTTTGTGCTACAGGCTTTGCATCTATTTTCAAAGGGATCTTGTGCTCCATTGTGCTCTTATCATAAGTTTTCAACTCATTATAAGACCATGCAAAAATATCAACAAATTCCTTTAGCAGTTTGTTATATTTTGTTATAGTTTCCAAAGGAAGGAATTTGGACACTTTGACTAGTCTTGGCTGATTTTCTGTACCAATGTTACACTCTATTGTAATCTCCCCATCAACCTTGCTTTCAGGCTTGAGAAAAAAATCATTATTATCAAACATTATTTCTAAAGGAACCAAACCCTTAGGAATAAAGTTAGTTTTCAGATATCTAATGTTTTTCCCAGCCATAGTTTTCTTAAAAGGGCTGCTATTTTGGTTTTCAACAATTTCTTGCTCATCATCAATTTGTATGTCTGCAAAATCTTCTACACACACTAAAAATTTCTGAATCTCCCTGTCATCTTCAAATACTTGCCAGTGCTTAATGTTATCAAGAATTGAAGGTCTGTTTTTTATTTGAACATCATTGAATTTCTTGAAATCTAGAGGAACTTTGAAATTAATAGCAACAATAGCTATTGAATCAATAATTTTATTTTATTCTCTAGTGACAAAATTTATATTAAATGTTGAAAAGTAATTTTCAATAAAATCCCATACTTCATTCCTATAATTCTTCAATTTGGAATTTTTCACTTGGTAATTATTTCTCACCTGCTTAATCACCAACTCTGAATCACCAAAGGAAATTAGCTTTCTTCTCCCAAATCTTTCACTGCCTTCATACCCAACACAAGTGCTTCATACTCAACAGTGTTGTTAGTGGTGAAAATTTCAGTTTGTATGATATGGTTACCTTCTTCTGAGTATGAGAAATGAGGACTACACCGGATCTCGATCCTTCTCTTGAAGAAGCTCCGTCAAAGTACAATTTCTAGATCTGCCCTCCTTCTGAATACTGCGCATTTGCACCTTGAAAATGTTGTTTTTCACTTAATTTAGGTTGGAAATCATTATCATTAGCAGCAAGGTGCAAAATTGATGACCCCAATTATTTTTCTTCAGCATATATGGGATGTTTTGATGGATTGTGTTGATCACTAATGATGTAGGCCATTTGAGTTTCCCTATGCAACCTTTTGAATTCCCCTCCAAATACTGGGATGGTAGCATATGACATGTCCATCTGAAGGGTACCTCCCAATTTCTTAGACCAATATGTGGAAATTAACATCACAAATCGAGAAATAATGTCAGCAACCACAATGTCCATCACTAAGCTCTTCATAGGCAGCTGGGTAAGGGAAATAACCAAATCCTTAATCATTCCTAGACGCTTGAATTTTTTAGATTCAAAGGTGCAAAGGTCATGGTATTGCTTGGTGATCTCTAATCCCAATTCATCCATTACTTTTTTTGGCATGATATTGTGGGAAGCTCTAGAATCTAATAGACAATTATGCAACAATTTTTCATGTATATTGAGTGACAGGTAGAAAGGAGGTGAGTTATCATCATTTTGGTCTTGGACATGACAACCTAGATAAATGGTGGGATGCTCATCCTTAAGGTTGACTGAATCAGGTGCGAGAGGAGGCTGCAGAAGACTCTTAAAAGACTCTCTATATGCTGGATTTTTCAATAATTCCAAGAGTGGAACTGGAATTTTAATTTTATTCAATTCATGTTTTAAACTGAAATAAATTGGAACTAATTCCTTAGTTTCTACATTAATTTTAACAATTGGGGAAGAATTTTGAGGTGGAGGAACCTCAGTTACCTTGGCATTTTTTTTAGCAACTTGTTTATCTGAATCTGATTTTCGTTGAGGTTGCTGAACAAGACCTTTTGACCTCAAAGGGTAATTTTTGTTTTGAAATTCTTGCTTTTTTTGATCATTCTGTGCATAAATTTGAGCATTAATATCATCAGAAAACAAACAAATTTTTGATATTTCTTCATATTCCTGCAATGTCAAACATGTTGACTGTGAAGTTTCTCCCACATGGTTTATTTCTTCATTTTCTTCCTCATTTCCTTGTTGTTATTCTTCAACAAAATTATTCAAAGGAGGCTAAACATTTTGGTCATCAACATTCCTCCTTGGGCGTTGTAGGATTTGTTGAGGCTCAAAAGGCCTCCTGAAGGGAGCCTTATTTCTATTAGCTTCGTTTTGATTGGCTCTAGCAGCTGGTTTATTTTCTACCTCTAATTTTGACATCTTAGAGGCAAGTTCCTTGATCAAATTGGACATTTGATCAATATTTTATTCTGCTGAAAGAGATTTAAAAGAAGAAGGATTTTCTTCTTTCATCTTCTTTTAGTCTTTTTCCACCTTTTCTTCCTCCATTTTTAATTTATTAGAAGCCATGAGATTAGACCGCACTCCAAATGAAACCTCTTGCATAGTTGTCAATTTCTGTTCTTTTTCAACCCTCAACCATAAGGCAAACTTAGAATCTAAAGCATTTTAAAAATATATCATAGCTGTGGTTTCAATAGGTTTAATTTCTTCAGGATTTTTTTGATAAATCTTATTAAACCTCTTAGTAAAATCAGCTAAAGATTCATCTGCCTTTTTCTTCAGAGTTCCAAGTTCTGTAAGATAATAAACATAGTATTTCCTATCACCCCAATGCTTCAGAAATATCTCTTCTAATTCATCAATTACTGTAATTAAATTTGGAGCCAAACTTCTAAACCATTTTCGATCTTCACCATTCAAGCTCTGAACAAAGAGTCTTGACTAGACATCTTCATGTTCAATATTCTGATTGTTAGCATAACTATAGAAAGCGACTAAATGTTCCTCAACAGAAACTCCTTCTCCCTCCCCAGTTTATTTTGGAATATATTTCAAAATATCCTTGGGGAAGTGCATGCATGTGTTGAGGGAGAACAAGTGGTGCATATCTCACAAACACTATTTGCTGCATCCTTGTAAGGGTAGGCTGAACCATATTTTACTGATGTACAATTGATGTAGCTTTTTGGGAAATAGGAATTATAATTGGTGAATTATGATTCTGATTTTGGACAACAAAAAATTGGGGGCCTTGAGCTTATTTTTTAGGCTTTGGAACTGAGAAGAGTGGATTTTCAAAAATATGAACAAAGGATGTCTTGACTTCTCCTTCAGTAGAAGAATCAAAATCTAAAGTTGTCTCTTGAGGGGATGGAGTTAATTCAACCTTATTTGTTAGGTCCCTATATGACTAGTATAGTCCCTTATTTTTGTTACTGTAACCCCCTTATTGTTATTATTGTACCCTTGTAACCCCCATTTTGTTATTATTGTGCCCTTAAATTATTATTTTTAGGTCGGCTAGGATTACATGGTGGCCCACTAGGATTACATTATGGCCCCATGGACTCCTATATATAGAAGGGAGGTTTTGTAAATTGTATCATCCAAGAATTGTTCATTTATGTAATGTATTGGAGGTTTCCCCCTCGAAGTGGCTCATTTCTAAGGCGTTGATATCTCTTTTCTTCTATTTTTGGAGCTGGTTACACAACATTTGGTATCAGAGCTTTGGATTCTAGGGTTACGCTGCTCCAAACAGGTCATCGTGGCATGTTCGCTATAAATTTTTTTCTATGCAGTTTCAGAAGCTAAAATTTCTAGGGTGTGAAGCTGAAATCCTGAGGAAGCTTGTCTAAACATTTCAGAGCTTGGTTCGCAACATTTTTGGAGATATCATCTGTGGAAGTTAGGTATTTTTTCAAGCTCTTAAACAGGTCATCGTGGAATTTTCGCTATAAATTGTTTTGTACGAAGGTTCAGAGTCTGAAATTCATATGGTGCGAAGCTGAAATCCTCAGGAAACTCGTCAAAAAATTTCAGAGCTTGGTTCACAATATTTTTGGAGATATGATCTGTGGAAGGTAGTGCTTTTTCAGGCTCCTGAATTTGATCTCAAAAAGGTGATCGTGGGAAAGTTTCAATAACTCTCTCTTTGTGCATCGGATTGGAGTGCCGTAAAAAGTGGTCGAAAGTACACAGATTGTAGTTTCTTTGCTATCAATTTCAGAAACAAAAGATGAAACAGTGACACGTGGAAAGTCGTACACGTTCGCTGTACTGAACCAGTCCATAATTAGGTCATTGTGGGAGATTGGACACAACATTGTCTTGGAGAATCCAAATCAGGTCAGACCTGTGGAATTCAAAATATAATTAAGAGGGGTATTTCATTGCTGAATTTAAGATATTGAAGTGCTGCAATCACAAAGATAATCCAATTTCAATATCGAGCTCCTCAAAAGCAAGAAAAAGGTGTGTATTTTTTTCCGAATTGCATAAGTCTTGTTTGAAGAATCAATTTGAATTGATTCCAAGGAATATTGTAGAATAGATATCGCATTGGGTTCTAAAAGATGCCCCGTAAAAATAATTCAACACCCATTAAGCCTTCGAAGGCTCTACTATGACTCATGAAGATGAAGAATTGCAACATGATCTATCAAAATTACAAGAGCAAGTGCAACAAATTTCACTCTCGCAAAGAGCAACAAAAAATGAAATGGAAGTTTTGAAGAAAGGCGTGGAAGCTAAGATGGATGGCGTGCAAGCTAAGATGGATGGCATGGAAGCTGGTGTGGAAGCTAAGATGGATGTCATGGAAGCTAAGATGGATGACATGAAATACAACACGGACAACATGAAGAATGATCTAAAAACAGACATCGAAGGTTTGACAAAGTTGATACAAGAAATGTTTCCTAATGGTGAAAAGATAGTAGAAGAACCTCATGATGAGAACAAAATCAATGTTAATCTTGATTTCATAAACTCTAATGTTGGCGGGAAGAACCACCATATTCCAAAAATGGATATGAGGAAGTTTGAGGGAAATGATCCTGTAACATGGATACTACAGATGGAGCAATATTCTGATCTCCATAACGTGCAAAACACACAAAAGGTACACATTTCAACTTTACATTTAGAAAAAAATACATTTGTATGGTATCGATGGCTTTGCTCCCGTAAAAAAATTATCACTTGGTCAATTTTTACGGAAGAAATGATAGCACATTATGAGGATACAAAGAGAAACACCTTCTTTAGCCAATTGATAAATCTCAAACAAAAGGGTTTAGTGGGGCAACACATTGAGGAATTCCAAAAATTGAATATAAGGGTAACTGATATTCCAGAGGAACACAGGATTGATCTCTTCATAGGCACTTTAAAGGATAATATCCAACATGAAGTTCGCGTTTTGGAACCAGATTCGTTGGAGAAGGCATTCAGGTTGGCAAGAAAAGTTGAATGTAAAATAATGGCGACAAGGAAGCCTACCACTCAATTCTATAAAGAAGGAAGTGTTGCTACATCTAGATTTCCACAACCTACAAGGTTGACACCACAACAATTGGAAGAAAAAAAAGCAAAAGGGCTTTGCTACAGTTGTGATAGCAAATACACTAAAGGTCATAAGTGTGCTGAGAAGAAATTATTTTACATAGATTGTGAAGAAGAAGAAGAAAATGAACAAGAAGAGGAGATACACCAGGAACCACCCCTAGAAGAGGAAGAAATGAATCCGACCATATCGTGTAATGCACTGGCAGGAATTACCACTCCTCAAACTCTCAAGATAGAAGGACATATAAAGAAGAAAAGGGTAATAGTGTTGATTGATTCAGGTAGCACCCATAATTTTATTCATTATAAGGTAGCCAAGGAATTAAATTGTTTCCTACACCCAGCACCAGAATGTCAAGTGATGGTTGCAAATGGAGGAACTATAAATTGCTCTGGAAAATGCCATAATATCAAGCTAACCATGGGGGAATATGTATTGACTAGTCCAATGCTTTCCATTCCTATGGGAGGTGCTGATGTTGTACTAGGAGCACAATGGTTACAATCTTTGGGGACGGTAGCTTTTAATTTTCAAGAACTTTTCTTGAAATTCTTTTCAGAAGGAAAGGAAGTCGAATTACGGGGTATTGAAGGGAAGCCAGGAAGGATAATAAGCTCTAATGGCATGACAAAGCTTCTAAAGAAAGAACAACGAGGCGTAATTACACAATTATGCTCACTAGAAGTTCCAACATCAAAATCATCTATTTCTGCAGATCTCCAACAAGTCTTGGACAATCATTCCAAGGTGTTTGAAACCCCCAAGGGACTCAAAACTATTGTGGGAGAAACAATTATATGCAAAAACATCCAAATGTTTCTTTGGAGTACAAGAGGTGGAATATCTGGGTCATATTGTATCTCATGATGGTGTTAAAGTAGACCCTAACAAAATTAAAGCCATTAAGGAATGGAAAGTCCCCACAACCATAAAGCAGTTGCGAGGATTTCTCGGGTTAACATGGTATTATCACAAGTTTGTTAAGAATTATGGGAGAATAGCAGCACCTCTAACAACATTATTGAAGAAAGATGCATTTTCATGGACTCCTGAAGCAACTAAGGCCTTTGAACATCTTAAAGAGGCAATGTGACTAGCCCCAGTCTTAGCTACGCTAGACTTCACAAAAACCTTTATTATGGAATGTGATGCCTCAGGAAATGGAATTGGTGCAGTTTTAATGCAGGAAGGAAGACCCATTGCTTTTGAAAGTCGTCCAATCAAAGAAAAATATTTACAGAAACCTATTTATGAGAAGGAAATGTTAGTAATACTGCATGCACTAAAGAAATGGCGAACTTAACTAATGGGAAGACACTTCAAGGTAAAAACTGATCATGATAGTCTTAAACACTTTTTGGAACAAAGACTATCTTCAGAAGAGCAGCAAAAATGGGTCACAAAGATGTTGGGTTATGACTTTGAAATAATCTACAAAAAAGGAAAGCTTAATGTTGTTGCAGATTCACTCTCAAGAAAGAATGAAGAGGTGGAAGCATTGCTTTGTGCCATTTCTATTATCTAACCAGATTGGATAATTGAAGCAAGAGATGAATGGAAGAAGGACAAAGATGTATGGACACTCATTCAAAAGTTGCAGCAAGATCCCAGTACATTTGATACATTTAGTTGGAAAAATGATTCCTTATGGTACAAAGATCGATTATAACTTTGTAATAATTCCCAACTAAAACAAAATATTCTTTTGGAATTGAACACTTCTCCTTTAGGAGGACACTCAGGATTTTTAAAAACTTACCACAGGGTGAAGAAAGAATTTTTTTTGGGATGGCCTTAAATCTGATGTTCAAAAGTTTGTGGCGGAATGTTTGGTTTGCCAGCAGAATAAAGTGGAGACAATTAAGACCCCAGGACTTCTACAACATTTATCCATTCCAAGTCAACGTTGGGAGGAGATTTCAATGGATTTTATCACAGGTTTACCTAAGTCCGAAGGAAAGAGTGTCATCATGGTGGTAGTTGATAGACCTACCAAGTATGCACACTTTTGTGCATTATCTCATCCATTTAAAGCAAGTACAGTTGCTACTACATTTATGGACAGAATTCAAAAGCTACATGGAAGCCCAAGGGTTATTGTGAGCGACAAAGATCCCATTTTTACTGGAAATTTCTGGACGGAGTTATTTTCTTGTTTGGGTACTCAATTAGCTCATAGCTCATCTTATCATCCTCAATCTGATGGTCAAACTGAGATAGTAAATAAATGTTTGGAAGGATATCTTCGTTGTTTTGTATCTGATAAACAAACACAATGGGTCAAGTGGTTACCTCTCAATGAATGGTGGTATAACACTTCCTTCCATACTGCAGCAAAAATGACCCCATTTATGGCACTTTATGGATATCATCCACCATCCATCACATCATCTTTAAGGGAAAATTCAAAGGTTCAATCAGTGGAAGATCACATCGAGCATCAGCAAGAAGTTCTCCAACTCTTAAAGGATAACCTGAATTTGGCACAAAATCGAATGAAACAACAGGCAGATCAACATCGCAGCGAGAGAAGTTTTGATGTAGGAGATTGGGTATTTTTACTGCTACAACCATACAAACAAATGTCCCTCAAGCAAGCTAAGAAGGATAATAAATTATCGCCAAAGTACTATGGTCCTTACAAGGTGTTGCAAAAGATTGGTACTATGGCATACAAATTGGAGCTTCCTACTTCTTCGCGAGTACATCCAGTTTTCCATGTTTCATGCTGAAAGAAGGTTATAGGAGAAAATCTTCCAGTTCAAACAATATTGCCAGAACTTGATGAGGAAGGAAAAATCATATTGGAACCAGAAGCGGTCATGGAAACAAGAACTTGACAACTACGGAATCGATCAATTTCAGAGTATCTCATCAAGTGGAAGAACTTACCCACTGAAGATTCTACATGAGAGGATGAGAATTTTATACAGAAGCACCCAGAGCTACTCAAGCGTTGAGGACAACACTTTTTTGAAGGAGAGGGGCATGTTAGGTCCCTATATGACTAGTATAGTCCCTTATTGTTGTTAATGTAACCCCCTTATTGTTATTATTGTACCCTTGTAACCCCCATTTTGTTATTATTGTGCCCTTAAATTATTATTGTTAGGTCGGCTAGGATTACATGGTGGCCCACTAGGATTACATTATGGCCCCATGGACTCCTATATATAGAAGGGAGGTTTTGTAAATTGTATCATCCAAGAATTGTTCATTTATGTAATGTATTGGAGGTTTCCCCCTCGAAGTGGCTCATTTCTAAGGCGTTGATATCTCTTTTCTTCTATTTTTGGAGCTGGTTACACAACATTATTTTTCTCAGGAAGGAAATAAGATAAACTAAAAGTAAAACCTCCAAGTACAGTCTCTTTAAGTGGATGCGAGGAAGATGACCCAACAAATGGGTTTAAAGAGAAAGGAAATTATTCTTTCTAAGGGGTGAAAAGAGACTGGTATTCATATGAGTATAAAGGAAATTTAAAATATTCTTGAAATCTTCTTCAGTCAAAATATCCCTATCAAGGAAAGGTGCAATAGCCAATAATTGTTCTAATTCACCTTCGGTCAACACAAATTCTTCTAACTTCTTTTCAACACTTAGAAAATCAGTTTCTTCTTCTTTGAATAGAACAATACTTAATTCATATTTACTAGGTGATGAGTAAGAAAAACCTACAGCTGAGCCTAGGTTAACAATATCCACCATTTTTTCTAGAGGAGTAGCTTCAACTTGAGATTTTTCAGCAAATTGTTTTGAAACTAAAACCTCTTTAGATTATAAAGTAGATAGAGGAAAATTTTTCTTTGGAACGTACTTTTTGTGTACCTTCTTCACTGACTGAGATGTGGCTTCAAACGATCTCTATTTTCCTTTAGTAACTTTGATGATTTTCTCTGCATTAGCAACTAGAGTCACAGTTGGAGATCTCTGATTCCTCTTTGTAGAAGGAGGTCTTGAAACCCCTCTTCCCCTTTGTGGAGTTGCCAGGTGAACTAATTTGCAGTCTTCTTCAAGTCACCAATTCTTGTTCACCACCAAGAACTGATTATCAACAATTCATAACAATAGACTTGGGAGAATACTTCGTTACAAGGCCTTTGTCTCCCGGCAGACGCACCAAAAGATGTTGGCATTGGAATCAACACTTGGACAACAACAAGAGCCTAACCAGACACATATTAAACTCTAAGGAAATTTTAATATTTTTTTTTATGGGATTGGAAGATGGTATAAACTCTGATTCATTGAAGAGAGATTTCGGTCAAATCCACAGTTCTACTAAAGAGGGTATTGTAACTTGATGTGGTAGCAAGGTGCAAGTTTGTAGTCTATGATGAGAGGAAATTGAAAGATGAGAGGAGAATAAATAGGTCTGTAAAATAGAAATATACTGATTTAGTAGAAATTGACAAAAGTAGTAGTTTGAAAATATTCCATTAAGAGAAAGCTATTTCTAGTCTGACAAGATTCTCATTGAAATATCATGAAGAATAAATATCATGAGTGATGCTCTTCCACTATTATAACATATATTTTATTAGGAATGCTCACTGTGTGAGACTAACAAAAACTAATAAAACACATGACATGCTTATGATACTAATAAAAACACATAACAGTATGATGATTTTCAAACTAGAACTAGAAGAAAGGAGATATGGAAACACAAATAAAGCAAACAATACACACAACAAATTGGTAATAAGTCCTCAGTAGTATTATTCCATTTCATTCAAAAAAATGATTATAGTCCATATAAGTTAAAATTCAATAACCACCAACCAAACCTGACTTCATATCAGCTTGGCATATATATACAAAATATGATACTATCATCTTCCATAGAAAAAGTTAAATCTGTTTCAAAAGTAATTACAACCTCATGCAAGAGGTGAGGCTTATCTAAAAATTTAATACGGAGTGTTATGACATAATGAAAATAACAACATTAAGTCTAACAGTTTGAAGTGGTTTGTATTATGTGGCAGTTTTATGGGAAGACTCCTCTTCTGTTCTAGTGCAACCATCTCCATAAAAAGTGAAAACAACAGTGAAAATGGTGTGTGGCTGTTCCTTGAATGTTGCCTGGTTTATCTGACCCGAAGTCAGTAGGAGATCCGAAACCTCACTTGGACTCAAGAGAGTCATATATACTAACCTGAAGTTAGTATCACTGACCTGAATTCAGTTGGAGGTCCGAAACATCACATGGAATTAAACAGTCACATACCAACCCGAAGTTGGTTTATTTGACCCAAAGTTAGTAAGAGGTCCGAAACCTCACATGGACTCAAAGAGTCACATTCCAAACCGAAGTTGGTTTATTTGACCAGAAGTCAGTAGGAGGTTTGAAACCTCACTAGAATTGATCCCAGATCAAGTGGTTGGACACGTGTCATCCTAGATAGAGAGTACAACAATCTCTGATGCATCCATCAATATTTTCTACTAGTCTCTAGCTTTTCCCATCTCATTGGCCAAATGAAAGGTACTTCCCATGAGTCCTGAACTCAAATGGGTAGGATGCATACGGGGCACAGATCATGAGAGGCGAACCAACTCAATCATCATAACGGTGGGGCCCAAGCACACCAAAAAGGTTCAGCAAGCCTAGCCCTGTGGTTGCTTATAGCTCCGAGAAGCTATCCTCAAAGCCCCCCATAGCTCGCAGAGCTCATCGTCAAACAAGACCCTCAGAATAGGGTCGTTCCATGATACCAAGATTCTCACGAAAGGTTAGGAACATGACCTTCCCCAAGGGCATTGTGAGAATATCTGCGACCTGCTCATCAGTTCCTATATGATCGAGCCTTATGGCTCCTCGCTGTACCATATCCTGGATAAAGTGGTACCAGCCATCAACATGCTTGACGAGTCTGTGGAAACAAGAGACTTAAGTATGTATATCTTCTATTATCATGACACCATGTATTCACACATGCTCGAACAACTCACCCAAGAGCTTTTCAAACCATGATTTCATAATGTTACACACATGTTACATTTGGTCTTGCCTTCGTTGGTGCTCAAGGCTATCGACTTCAGTTTCCTGCCTGAAGCAGATCTACGTGTGAAGTAGCATCCAGATGTGCTCTTGCGATCCACCACACTGCCAGCCCAATCGGCATCAGTATATCCATGGAGTGTCATACTCCCAGCAGTGTATCTCAGCCCATGGTCTATCATGCCTCAGAGATATCTCAAGAGTTTCTTGGCACCAACCCAGTGAATGTTATGATCAACCATGTGTTGACTCAAAGTAAGCTCCATCGCGTACAAATATACGTCCGTGATGGTGCTCACTACAATATTAGGCAAAGGCCGCAGTTGAAGATACTCAGTAGGATTTGCTAGCACGGGCCTAGCAACGCTTCCACTGAACTTCTTAAAGTTGAGTTCCATTGGTGTTGACACAGACTTACAATCCATCATACTAAATATTTCCAAAAGCTTCACAATGTATTTTCCTTGAGAAAGGAAAATCTCGCCAGGTCTCTGCCAAACCTCCAGGCCTAGGAAGTAGTGCATTAGTCCTAGGTCCTTCATCTCGAACAGAACAACGAGCTCCCTCTTGAACTTATGAATGAGAGGGACAACACCTATCAGGAAGAGGTCATCCACATACAACACTAAAATGAGAGGCTTCTCTCTATCAACCTTGAAGTAAAGGTTCGGATCAACATTACTTCGAGTGAAACCCAGCTTCATCAAGTAGCTATCTATCCTCTCGTACCAAGCTATGGGTGCTTGCTTCAGCCCATAGAGGGCTTTCTTCAACCCGCAGACATGGGTGTCCCAATCCTGGACTTCGAACCCCAGAGGTTGCTCCACATATACCTCTTCCTTTATCACACCATGCGGAAATGCGGTCTTCACATCCATCTAATGAAGACTCCATCCTTGCGTATATCGGGCCACAGGTGCAAATATGTCGTCATAATCTATGCCTTCCTTTTTAGAGAAGCCACGGGCAACGAATCTTTCCTTGAAATTTTCAGCACTTCCATAAGATCCATGCTTGATCTTGTAGATCCATTTCAAGGTGACAACTGCTTTGTCCTTTGGTCTTGGAACCACATCCTAGACATCAATCTTAATTATGGACTCATACTCTTCGTGCATAGCATCCTTCTAGACTTGATGCTTTACTTAATTTCCTTAAAAATATCCTTTCGTGCCCGTATTGTACAATAGTACTCATGGCTGCCGTTATCACTCAGTAATTTCTCTAGTTTCAAGAGAAATAGTCCGAGGTAACCACAAACCTACTTTGGAAATCTAGGATCTAGCCTTCCTAAATTTCAGAGAGGGCTCTCTCTTTATGATTTAAATTTATTTTGGATTAAATTTTAGGCTAGGTATGATTGGGAAATTGGTTTGGTTTGAATGTTTGGTGGGAATAAATGGTACTTCATGCTAAAACACAGAGAGATCTACCAAATCATTGGGCTATGGAGTCAAATGTCTTGGCAAACATAGCTAGGAAATAAGGTCAAAAGAGAAAATGTACTAAGGGCATGGTAGATGACCTTCAAAGGGATTGGAAATAGGCTTTTTGATGAAATGGAAAGATCTGAAAAAAAGGGCAATGAAGGATCCTTAAGTTACATAAAAGAAGATGAAAGAAAGGGGTCAAAAGGGACTAAAAGCAGTTAAGGATTCTTAAGTCCGGATATCAGCATAAAACATATCAATGAATAACTAGTAAAAAATAGGGAGCTTTTGACATTAATCCTATATAAACTTTCCTAGTAAATCATTTAAGGCAAAAAACATGTAAATGTACGTATGGAACTTAGAAAGATAAATAGTGAAAACAAGAAAATACTTGACTTATTTGATCAACACAAGAATCCTGAGTTATGATGTCTGTTTGACTTAGTTCCAATCTGCTGCTTTACAAATAGACTCACACAAACTCCCAGTGTATTTAGCAAAAATGTCTATAGTAGTCTTGAAAATTTTTATTCCACCCAAAATACTTCCAAGAGTAAAGTATTTATACAAATTTAGACTAAAATATCTTGCAAAAATATCAAGATTGTTTCGCAAATATCTCCAACTGTTTTACATAAATAGAACTTAATTAAAGGACACTCGAAACTAATGCATCTATTTGGCACTATTTTTTATGGATAGGTGATGACAAAGAGGAGAATTCTAATTTGATCCAACTCTTAGTTGATGATGAGACATCCAAGTCACTAACTGCTTCCTTTCTTTGTGCATTCTGCTCCAACAATTCTGCAAACTTGGGGTCCAATGATATCTTTTTATTTCTTAATCCGTAATAGATATGTAAAAAGTGAAAGAGGTTATTGTAGATAAATATGTTGGTGAGATAAACCTCTTTCATTTTCCTAAAATTATGCTCCAGATATCCATAATAGGCTCTGTAAAAAGATGTGTAAAACAGAGTTTTACAGAGTTTGAAAAATAGGTTGTAAAGATGCGCATGTATCTCTTGTTCTGTAGCACCTGTGAAAAAATTGAGATAGGTTTTTGCAGATAGGTCTTAAGAGAAAAAATCTCCTTCATTTTTGTATGATGTATTTTTTATTGGCCACAATCTTCTCTGCAAAATGATGACTTAATAGGAATTTTCTGCAAAAAGCGCTTTCCAATATTGTTTAATATTTCCAAAACCATAATAGTTGTTAGAAAAGCGAGAGAGGTTTTTGTAGTTGGGCATATTATGAACATAAAACCCCTTCACTTTTTCCAAATTCGGCTGGGATTGGTCAAAATAATTTATGAAAAACAATGACTTTAAACAGGAAATTTGTGCAAAATTATCCCTTTTGGCTCTTTTTTTATCTTTTAACCTTATTGTTCTTTTAACTGTTTTACTTTCACTTTGGATAATTTTCATTTTTGGTGAAAGCATTTTAATCTCTTTTTACCATTACTGCCTCTGTATTTACTTTTAATATTTTACCTTTGACTTTCCTGTAACTTTGTTTTGACATTTCACTCTGACTTTTACCTAATAAAATTTATCCACTGATACTCTTTAACTGTTATGCTTTTCTTTATCCCTGTGAATTATGATTTCACTTTTAACATTCACTGTGAAAATTTCATCATTCTGATCTCTCCCCGACTTGATTTTATTCTTTCTTTGTATACAAACTGTTTGTTGAATGAAGCTTTTGATTTAAAATATGAGAATTTGGAGCAAGCAATTTTGTCAATTAGTATTGAAACTATTGGCCCAAATCTATATTCTGATGATAACCTGCAAAAATCAAACAACTTGTTAATGAAATATTGGCTGCAGGGAGGTGATTGAAGGCTCTTTTGAGAGTCCTGAGGAATGGGATCTATTTGTGGAGGTTTTAACTCTATTTTTTAGCCATTCTTAGGCTTACTTCTGCAAGATTAGATTGTTTGCAGGAGTGTTTCACTTTAACATATGGAATTTTGAGCAATTCTTGGGCAAAGATAGTTTCAATGGGTATTTTAGTGCTCAATTAGGAATCTGTGGATTGATACTGGGATAGGACAAAAAACAAGGGTTTTCTGCATGATTGAGATTGCAAAAAGTGATTTTTCAAGAAATTTGTAGGTTTTAAAACCTTTTCAAGTTGTGGAATTGATGTTTAGGGGTTTAAAACAGAGGATTTGGCTTTCAAAGAAGATTTCATGAATATAGTGAATTCTGGAAAATTTGCGAGGGTTTGCCCTGATTTTGAGAGTTTTTTGGAAAATTATGGATAAAATCTCAATTTAGAGTTCAATTTGCTCACAAAAGATTCAGAATTTGATTTATGTAGATCGAAATGTAAAAATAATTTTTTTACAGGTATTTTAATACTCGGGAGGTTTTCTGGTGACTTCGGCTTTAATACTGAATCCTTTGGCGCAGAGGGTGTCTTCAACCAGTTTCAAAGATATAAGATTAGTGGGCAATTTCAGCTTTGGGGCAAGAAAATGGTCAAACAGAGGCTCAAAGTTCTTGAAATAGTGGGGTGAAAGGAGTCAAGCACGACTTTAATATGAAAAATGCGTTGAAAAATGAGTTAATAAATTTTATAACCAAGGTTTTAAACTTGGTCACAAGTCTTTTGATAAGAGGACTAATGGCAAGAATTGACTGGCGGGAGGCGGTTTGTTTTCGAATGCCAAAACAACCGATGGTTTTTTCACTGTGAATAGGCTGTAAGTGGTTTCAAGCAATTCGAACGCGATCAATTCCTTTTCGGCCACATAGCATTGAGTGGTATTTCGAAATGAATTTTATCGCGTTATTTTTGACAAATTTCGGCCGATTACTTTCGGCACGCGAAGATTAACGCGCACCGTTAGATCTGATCGGAAGATGTGAACGGTCAGGATTGGTCTCCAAGTTGCGGGGATGGATAGATGGGGCCCGGGAAAAATAAAAGTCATTGATCTGATATGGTAAAGATCTACGGTCAACGTTTAACGCGATAAGGAATGGTGGGGCATGAGGCCTGCGTATCGCATTAAATTTGGATCATTATATTAGAGTGATTTTAGTTGATCGGGTGGCTAGGAATTAATGCGGAGGCATTGGGTTAATTTATAGGATAACGGGTTAGTATATAGAAAAGGAGTTTATATATAGGGTAAAGTGAATGGGGGCAGGAGTAATGGTGTAAGTATTTATAAAAGCATAAGCTTAAAATACTTAGGATAAAAGGATTTAACAGGGTAATGGGAAATAAACTCTTTTTTCCACGCTGTTTTAAATACACAGTGTGTAAATAAAATGCGCTCTTTTGTGTTATTTTAACTTTATTATATAGTTTTATATTTATTCAAAGGTTTAAAACCATAGGGGAGAGGGGTATTTCTTTATTGGTAGTTTTGTGTCAAAGGGATAATTTCAGGATGTAATTTCAACATGTGAGTAATATCTTTGACATAAAAAGCACATAATAAGGGATTTTTTGAGATAATTAATAGAAAGGAATTATATTAATAGGACTAGGATTTTTCTATAGGGAGTTAAATAAAATAGGTTAGGTGTTAATATGAAAAGGGAAAAGTGAATACTCAAAACATACAATTATAACCAAGAAAAGTGAAGATCAAAGCCAAACTTGCATTATGATAATTTCATCACTTCAACTTAGGATAAAATGCAATTTTTAGGGTTTTATACTTCATGAGATGTAGGAAGTTAATCAAATGGGGTTTTGAGTATCATTAAGTAAAAATGGGGTTTTTACTTATGATTTTTCATGGTAATGAATGCATAAATGGAAAATTATGTGATTTTTGGGATTAATATAGAAACTTAACACTTTCAACTAGTTAGTCATTGAGCCTTGGGTCCAGTCCCAATAGAAGTAAGGGAAATGCCCTAAGCCTCTCTGACTGATAGTCTATAATGTTAAATAGCTATGGGGAGGGGAAATTAGTTATTTGTAGTCTGGTGAAAAATATTTACAATGGATTTCCCGCCTTCTTCTACCTACCCAATCATATCTTCTAACATTTTTTCTTCTATTTAAATTAGGTGCATTTGAGCTAACAACCTTACAACATTTTATTATTTTTGAAAGCAATAAAACTATCTAATTCTAAACTTATTTCATCCAAGAATCCATATTAAACTATTGGATTCTTTTATTCTCTACCTAACTACTGAATTGTCATGATTAAACTGTATGACAATTCTTTATTCACTATCTACAATGTTTGAAATTGAAACATGATAAGTCAAGATTAAATTGTTCAACCCATCATGGATTATGGCATTTATTGACGCTTTTCCATAATCAACTGCAAAAAGTAAAAGTAGTGGAATTTAGACTTGCACATTTTCATGTTTTATTCATATTTTTTATTTTGGGGTATATTATTTTTTTTAAGTCCTTTGATTTTTCTTTCAGGACTTTTTACCCTCTTTTTGATTTTTGATTTTTTTAAAATTTTTTACAAAATATGGGAAAATAACTTGCAGAAAGCAAAGTTTGTACATATTTACAAGACTATCATCAGTCAAGTCAAAATTATGAATCCTTTATTTATAGGTTACTAAAAGCGGCTTCACATGGGGATGGCATCTCCTTGTGAGATGTCAAGAACATCATTGACTAGTAGCCTGACCCATTGGGCCAATCCTAAACATGCTTATGCTGTGACTGAAAACTCTTGAACTGAATTTACACCTTTTTCTAGAAATTGAAATCTGATCTGAGACTAAAAGGAGCTGCAACCTTCAAACCATATTACTAAATCATTAATGTTTTAGGGCCTTTTCCTTGGCTTCAAACCTTAATGAATTATTTCAAACTAGCTGAAAACTGAAAACTGAAATAAGATGAAATCCTACCTACACACTCTAATAAGCTATCCAACTGTTGGTTAGGTAAAATGAAATAGCTAATGAAACCATTCAAGCATGATATACTTTTATATATTTTGTTGCATTTTCTTGTTGATTATCAAAATTGTACTTTTGCAACCTATTAGAAACTTGTCAACAAATGAGAGGATAAGGAAATACTTGATTTCCTTTGTTGACTCTAGAAACTGTACAAAAGGATCTTCCAAAATATATACACTGATGTTTAACTGATTTGAAAAACTGTACATCTATTCTAGATGGCCTCCATACTATGAATATGAAATTTTATTTTCGTCTTTATCTCCCTATAAAATTTTAGATAAGATTTGTGATGATATTCCTACTGATTTTAATGTTTGACTGTTGAAACCTTTATCACCTTGATTCTGAAATTCATAGTTAGTTAATAGAGAAATGCTTTGAATGCCTTCAATATTCAACATATCTTCTATTGGATCCTGAATAACTTGGGAAAATTGCTGCAACCTATGGCATATAGGTTCCATGGGAATTCATAAACTTCAACAAGTTTCTCATCCTTTTCTTTAAATATGTTATACCACATTTCCTTTAAAAGCTGAAATGGTTCAAAAAATAGTGGTATGGAACTTTCTTGTGTCATTTGATCATTTATTTAGGTGGAATTTGATAATTGTAATTGTGAAACTGAAATATCTTGATCAATAGTCTCATTATCTTCTTTGTTGTCAATCACAATTCCTAAAGATTGCTGATTATTAATGGCATGAAATTTTTTTCTAATGAACTAAAATGAAGCAAAACAAAGAGGTAAAGATCCTTCACTTATTTCCAAATTTTGTGCTTTTTCTTCCTCACTCTCATGGCTGATCTGTATTGGCTGATCACTGTCTTCAATCTGCTGAAACTGAGTTTCTTCATCCCACAAACTAGCTTCTGATTGCTCTGTAAAGTTAGCTTGAGTTTGGAGAACATAACTATCATCATAGTGATCATACTTAGGAAAATCATCAAAAGAAGGAATGTAATCAAACATACATATTAAATCAGTAGATTCCTCTTCCACATATTGATCTGTAAATCCATTTTCTAATCTATGATATTGGAATTAGCAGGAATTTGTTCATGGCTATCAACCTCTTCTATTTTTTCATGGTGATTTTGAATAAAAAATTCATCTTTCATAGTGATCTCCTATGTTCTTTCATCTAGTTTTCTTACCAAAAGGCTGAGTTTTACCTCTGCAATTCTTTTCTTTTCCTCTTCTTCTGTTTTCAAATTTTCCTGTCTAATTTGCAAATTAACTTCTACATCAACTGCAATGTTCTGCATCTGTACAAGTGTTTTTGGATCTCTTTCTCTTAACCGAAATTCTATTTCTGGACCAAAGGCACTTGGATAATGCAAGAGAGATGAATTATGAGGAGGTCTAATATTTTCTGGAATTGAATAATAAACTTGATTAAATCTGTCAGAAAATTGTAGTATTGTTTCATTTGGATGCCTTTTTAACTAATTATATTCTTCCATGATCACAAAAGGATTAAATTTGATTATCCATCTATCAACGAAAAGTTTGATAAACTGCTGGAAATTTGAGATGCTAGCATTAGGCAGATTTTTGAACCAACTCTTTATTCTATTTTGCAAAGAAAGAGCAAAAAGTCTGATTTTAACATCATCTTCATCAATCTCAAATAAATCCAAATAATTCTCAAAATCTTGAATATGTTCTTGGGCAGTGATACCATTCTCTCCATAAAATATAGGAAGATGTTTGTAGTAGTTTTTAGGAAACTCATGGAGTATAGGAGGTAAAATAAGGGGCTTATATCTATCTGGAACTTTATATGGTATAGGAATATGTACAGGGATTGTAAGATCAGTCTTGATTATTTGAGACTTCTTAATTGGAAAATGATCATCATTAGATTCAAAAGAAAGTTTCTCAAAGAGATTAGGAGAATTATTATTTACAATCTTTAAAGGAAAATAATTAAAAACTAATCTAAGATATTCTATAAAATACAATAGACATTGAAAAATTTTCTTAATGAGAAAGAACATAATGTCTTGGATTAAGATCCAAGTTAAAACCCTGATCTTTCCATATTGTTCTTTCAGGTTCATTCCTCCAGTGGAGTTTTGATTGGGAAATTGATTTGGAGTCGCCAGGTGAATGATTTTAACCTTTGTGTGTCTGATCGCTGTCCACCATCATAGATCAGATCTGAACCTGTAAAATATTTCTGAAGAAAATGTTAGTCTTCCCCAGTATGGTCGCCAATATGTTATCACTCAGTAATTTCTCTAGGTTCAAGAGAAATAGTTCGAGGTAACCACAAACCTACTTTTTAAATCTAGGATCTAGCCCTCCTAAATTTCAGAGAGGGATCTATCTTTATGATTTAACTTTGTTTTGGATTAAATTTTAGGCTAGGTATGATTGGGAAATTGGTTTGGTTTGAATTTTTGGTGGGAATAAAAGGTACTTCAAGGTAAACCACAGAGGGATCTACCAGACCATTAGGCTATGGAGTCAATTTCTTGGCAAGCAGAGCTAGGAAATAAGGTCAAAAGAGAAAATGTACTAAGGGTAGGGTAGATGACCTTCAAAGGGTTTGGAAATAGGATTTTTGATGAAATGGTAAGATCTGAACAAAGGGGAAATGAAGTATCCTTAAGTTACATAAAATAAGATGAAAGAAAGGGGTCAAAAGGGACTAAGTGAAGTTAAGGATTCTTAAGTCCGGATATCAGCAGAAAACATATCAATGAATAACTAGTAAAAAACAGGGAGATTTTGACACTAATCCTGTATAAACCTTCCTAGTCAATCATTTAAGACAGAAAACATGTAATTGTATGTATGGAACTTAGAAAGATAAACAGTGAAAATAGGAAAATACTTGACTTATCTGATCAACACAAGAATCCTGAGTTATGATGTCTGTTTGACTTATTTCCAGTCTGCTGCTTTACAAATCGACTCACAAAAACTCCCAATCTATTCAGAAAAATGTCTATATTAGTCTTGACAAATTTTATTCCACACAAAATACTTCAAGGAGTAAAGTATTTATACAAATTCTAAACTAGAATATCTTGAAAAAATATCAAGATTGGTTCACAAATCTCTCCAACTGTTTTACATAGATAGAACTTAATTAAAGGACACTAAAAAATAATGCATCTATTTGGCACTATTTTTTATGGATAGGTGATGAAAAAGAGGAGAATTCAAATTTGATCCAACTCTTATTTGATGATGAGGCATCCAAGTCACTAACTGCTTCCTTTCTTTGTGCATTCTGCTCCAACAATTCTGCAAACTTGGGATCCAATGATATATTTGTATTTCACAATCCGTAATAGATATGTAAAAAGTGAAAGAATTTGTTGTAGATAAATATGTTGGTGAGATAAAACTCTTTCAGTTTCCTAAAATTATGCTCCAGATGTCCATAATAGGCTCTGTAAAAAGATGTGTAAAACAGAGTTTTACAGAGTCTGCAAAATAGGTTGTAAAGATGAGCATGTATCTCTTGTTATGTAACACCTGTGCAAAAATTGAGATAGGTTTTTGCAGATAGGTCTCTTAAGAACAAAAAAATCCTTCAGTTTTGTATGATGTATTTCTAATTGGCCACAATCTTCTCTGCAAAATGATGACTTGACAGGAATTTTATGCAAAAAGTGCTTTCCAATATTGTTTAATATTTCCAAAACCATAATAGCTGTTAGAAAAGTGAGAGAGGTTTTTGTAGTTGGGCATCTTATGAAGATAAATGTCCTTCATTTTTTCCAAATTCGGCTGGGATTGGTCACAATAATTTCTGCAAAACAATGACTTTAAACAAGAAATTTGTGCAAAATTATCCCTTTTGGCTCTTTTTTTATCTTTTAACCTTATTGTTCTTTTAATTGTTTTACTTTCACTTTGGATAAATTTCATTGTTGGTGAAAGCATTTTCTTCTCTTTTTACCATTACTGCCTCTGTATTTACTTTTACTGTTTTACCTTTGACTGTCCTATAACTTTGTTTTGACATTTCACTCTGACTTTTACCGGATACACGTTATCCACTGATACTCTTTAATTGTTATGCTTTTCTTTATCCCTGTGAATTTTGATTTCAATTTTATCATTCACTGTGAAAATTTCATCATTTTGATCTCTCCCTGACTTGATTTTATTCTTTCTTTGTATACAAACTATTTTTTGAATGAAGCTTTTGATTTAAAATCTGAGAATTTGGAGCAAACAATTTTGTCAACTAGTATTGAAACTGTTGGCCCAAATCCATATTCTGATGATAACCTGCAAAAATCAAACAACTTGTTAATGAAATCTTAGCTGCAGGGAGGTGATTGAAGGCTCTTTTGAATGTCTTGAGGAATGGGATCTGTCTGTGGAGGTTTTAACTCTATTTTTTAGGCATTGTTAGGCTTACTTCTGCAGGATTAGATTGTTTGCGGGAGTGTTTCACTTTAACAGAGGGAATTTTGAGAAATTCTTGGGAAAATATAGTTTCAATGGGTATTTTAGTGCTCAATTAGGAATTTGAGGATTGATACTGGGATAGGACAGAAAACAAGGGTTTTATGAATTGTTGAGATTGCAAAAAGTGATTTTTCAGGAAATTTGTAGGTTTAAAACCTTTTCAAGTTGTGGAATTGATGTTTAGAGGTTTAAAACAGAGGATTTGGTTTTCAAAGAAGCTTTCATGAATACAGTGAATTCTGGAAAATTTGCGAGGGTTTTCCCTGATTTTGACAGTTTTTGGGAAAATTATGGATAAAATCTCAATTTAGAGTTCAATTTGCTCACAGAATATTCAAACTTTGATTTATGCATATTGGAATGTAAAAATACCTTTTTTACAGGTATTTTAATATTCGGGAGGTTTTCTGGTGAGTTCGGCTTTAATACTAAATCCTTTGGCACAGAGGGTGTCTTCAACCAGTTTCAAATATATAAGATCAGTGGGCAATTTCAGCTTTGGGGCAAGAAAATGGTCAAACAGAGGCTCAAAGTTCTTGAAATAGTGGGGTGAAGGTGAAAGGAGTCGGGCATGGCTTTAATATGCAAAATGCATTGAAAAATGAGTTAATAAATTTTATAACCAAGGTTTTAAAATTGATCACAAGTCTTTTGATAAGAGGACTAATGGCGAGAATTGAATGGTGGGAGGTGGTTTGTTTTAGAATGCGAAAACAATCGGTGGTTTTTGCGCTGTGAATAGGCTGTAAGGGGTTTCAAGCAATTCGAATGCGATCGAATCCTTTTCGGCCACATAGCATCGAGTGGTAATTAGAAACGACTTTTATCGTGTTATTTTTGACAAACTTCGACCGATTACTTTCGGCGCGCGAAGATTGACGCGCACCGTTAGATTTGATCGGAAGATGTGAACGGTCATGATTGGTATCCAAGCTGCGGGGATGGATAGATTGGTCCTGGGAAAAATAAAAGCCGCTGATCTGATATGGTAAAGATCTACAGTCAACGTTTAACGCGATAAGGAATGGTGGGGCATGAGGCCTGCGTATCGCATTAAATTTGGACCGTTAGATTAGAGTGATTTTAGTTGATTAGGCGGCTAGGAATTAATGCAGAGGCATCGGGTTAATTTATAGGATAACGGGTTAGTATATATAAAAGGAGTTTATATATAGGGTAAAGTGAATGGGGGCGGGAGTAATGGTGTAAGTATTTATAAAAGCATAAGCTTAAAATACTTAGGATAAATGGATTTAACGGGGTAATGGGCAATAAACTCTTTTTTCCACGTTGTTTTAAATACACAGTATGTAAATAAAATGCGCTCTTTTGTGTTATTTTAACTTTATTATATAGTTTTAGATTTATTCAAAGGTCTAAAACCATAGGGGAGCGAGGTATTTCTTTATTGGTAGTTTTATGTCAAAGGGATAATTTCGGGGATGTAATTTCAACATGTGAGTAATATCTTTGACATAAAAAAGCATATAATAAGGGATTTTTTGGGATAATTAATAGAAAGGAATTATATTAATAGGACTAGGATTTTTATATAGGGATTTAAATAAAATAAGTTAGGTGTTAATATGAAAAGGGAAAAGTGAATACTCAAAACATACAATTATAACCAAGAAAAGTGAAGATAAAAGCCAAACTTGCATTATGATAATTTCATCACTTCAACTTAGGATAAAATGCCATTTTTAGGGTTTTATACTTCATGAGATGTAGGAAGTTAATAAAATGGGGTTTCAAGTATCATTAAGTAAAAATTGGGTTTTTACTTATAATTTTTCATGGTAATGAATGCATGAATGGAAAATTATGTGATTTTTGGGATTAATATAGAAACTTAACACTTTCAACTAGTTAGTCATTGAGCCTTGGGTCCGGTTCCAACAGAAGTAAGGGAAATGCCTTAAGCCTCTCTAACTGATATTATAGAATGTTAAATAGCTATGGGGAGGGGGAATTAGTTATTTGTAGCCTGGTGAAAAATATTTACAATGGATTTCCCACCTTCTTCTACCTACCTAGTCATATCTTCTAACATTTTTTATTCTATTTCAATCAGGTGCATTTGAGCTAGCAACCTTACAACATTTTATTCTTTTTGAAAGCAGGAAAACTATCTAATTCTAAACTTATTTCATCCAAGAATCCAGATTAAACTGTTGGATTCTTTTATTCTCTACCTAACTACTGAATTGTCATGATTAAACTGTATGACAATTCTTTATTCACTATCTACAATGTTTGAAATTGAAACATGATAAGTCAAGATTAAATTGTTCAACCCATCATGGATTATGGCATTTATTGACACTCTACAATAATCAACTGCAAAAAGTAAAAGTAGTGGCATTTAGACTTGCACACTTTCATGTTTTATTCATCTTTTTTCTTTTGGGGTATATTGTTTTTTTTTTAAGTCCTTTGATTTTTCTTTAGGAATTTTTACCCTTTTTTTATTTTTGATTTTTTTTTTTAATTTTTACAAAATATGGGAAAATAAATTGCAGAAAGAAAAGTTTGTACATATTTACAAGACTATCATCAGTCAAGTCAAAATTATGAATCCTATATTTATAGGTTACTAACAGCTGCTAGATACCCTTGGTATCTACTTAGCTTCTTGCTTTCACGAATATCCCCCTTTGGGGCCATATGTCCCTCGGCATCCTCGAGAGTGTCCCTGAGCCATGATGGTCTCTTCCTTATTGAAGGAGGTGGATCAATTAGGTCCATTGGTACTTCAGCATCAGGCATCGTCTCATCCTTTGATTCTTCTTGATTTCCAGGCCTTGCTTCATGATCTTCCTCAGATCTCAGAAGATTGACTACTTTCCTCAAGGAAGCATCTTTGTTAAAGGTAATATCATGGCATATCTCCACTTCCCTTTGACCATGCACATATAATTTATAGGCTGTCAAAATTTCGCTATAGCCCACAGACATTGTGGTCTCCCTCTTGATTCTAGCTCCTCTACAAAAGTTCTTGAACTCATTCGTATCATATAATAAGAACATCCTCCCAAGGATGTCATGGGCAGCATACCAAAAAGATCAGAATGTACCAATTGCAAGACATCAGATGTCTTTGTGACACTTGAGGGGAAATGTCCCCTTCTATGATTTCCTTCGGCACAACCCTGACATACACCTTCATGATTATTTTAGAACTCAGGCATCCCTGTCACCACCTTCCTTGCTTCGGGAAGCGCCTTGTATTGAAGTTGTTCAAACCTCTGGTGCCATAGTTTAGTCTATTGGATAGTATCACATGTCATTGCTCCCAGTGGACTTCCTCCAACCTGGTAGAGTGTACCAACTCTAAATCCAATCATGATAGCTTCCTTGAAACTCTTCTTCCACATGCACACCTTCCATCAATGAATGCCACATTGAAACCTTTGTCTTCCATGGCCAAAACAAACACAAAATTATTATTCAAATTAGGTACATATAGTACATATTTCAGGTGGAGGACTTGACCTTGAGACAAGTGGAGGGTCACAGTCCCTGTCCCTTTCATGGGATATGTGGCATTATCTCCAAGGATAATTTGTATATTAGTATCCTTCTCAACCATATCAGTAAGTGATTCCTTGAACCCAATGATGTGCCTTGAGGCACCACTATCTATCAATTAGACATCCATAGTGTTGGGTGGAGATGCAGTAGAGAGGGCAGATACAAGAATGAATTCATTTCTTTTATCATCAAAAACATTTGATTCCTCATACCTGGAATTTCTTGACCTTTTGAAAGGTTGCACATTTCCGCCGGAGGGAACCTTCCTTTTCTTGACCTTATTGAAAGGGCATTCTCTAGAATAGTGACCTAGCTCAGAGATGTAGGCAACCAGACTCTTATGAATTTAGTCCCTAATCATCAACTTTAATTTGATTTCCCCCTTCCTGTACTTTGATTTGGCAACAACAGTTGTAGTGGATGGAGGCTCTTGGATTTTACCCTGCACATAGTCCATGACATCTTGGTCTTCCAAATTAAGATCCAATGTCATATTCCAAGCGTAGAAGTCATCCTTCCCAATCAATTTTCATCAGCCTTAAAGCCATTGTAGTTTGAGGAACCCATCCTCTTCTTCAGTGATTGATACAAACTAGGGATTTGTCTTCACCTTAGCTCTGATACCATGTAATTTTTTGAAGATGTTCTATGCTTGATGCAACTTTACTTTTATCCCCAATTTTAGTCAGCAATCACATAAACAAGAAAGTAAAGTGCTGATAGAACATACTAGTAGATCGACATAAGACAAGCCAGAAAAATATAAGTGTGTTGGTGCATTACGGCGGTCAACAGGATGCTTCAACCAAAAAAGTCTCAATACGATTAACCAACCAGAAGTGTCACACACATAGCCCTTAAAGACAAATCATCAACATAATTCAATAAAGGAATCCCACATCCAGATTTATGACATCATCCATATTTACGGCATCCATTTCCGACATCATCCAAGTTTACGACATCATCCATATTTACAACATCCAGATTTACGACATCCATTTCTGGCATCATCCTGATTTACGACATCATCCATATTTACAACATCATCCAGATTTATGGCATGATCCAGATTTACAACATCCATTTACAAAA
Organism: Pinus albicaulis; assembly: GCA_034641835.2. NCBI lineage: Eukaryota > Viridiplantae > Streptophyta > Pinopsida > Pinales > Pinaceae > Pinus > Pinus albicaulis. The sequence goes on along the minus strand of CM076580.1, from coordinate 1,825,069,126 downwards.
TCCATTTCCGACATCATCTAGATTTACGACATCATCCATATTTATGGCATCATCCAGATTTACGGCATCCATTTTTAGATCATGAGGATGTGTGTGATGAGATGATTGAAATTTACTCTATCAATCACTGAGGGTGTGTGACACATTTTCTGGGGGTGTAAAACCTTAAGGTCGACTTGCACATATTTTGAAAGTATTAAAATAAATTCAAAATAAATGTTCTGCTCATCGGATCAAGATGATCTTTAGATCGATCTTGCACCTCCTCGAAAGAGGAACCCAATAAAAATATTGGTGTCTTCATCTGAGCATCACAACATGGAGTTTAGACCTAGTTGTCCAATTTTAAAAGATCACTTTAACGATAAACTTTAAAAATTGTGATTTGTGAAATCACTTCATCTGCGTTTTAATATTCACAGTTGATTAGCGCCCAGATCTGCCAGTCTTCCTTGATCGCTCTTCGCCTCATCGCATCGAAAATCACTTAACATACCATGCAATTTGACTTAACAATAAACTTTAAAAAATGCATTGTGCAAAGTCGCTCCATGTGCCCTTTAATCTCAGCTGTCGGTCTGCTTCCCTTTGGATCTACGATTAGATCATGGCCATCCGTTTCTTTTGCACGCGGTTCTTCTCCGTTGCTTCATTCCTTAGTCTATTTCACGGCGAGCTTCCTTTAAATATTGTCTGTTGCTCTTCTCCGGATCTCCCACTCTGTTGGTTATGCTGTTTTCTTTCGACTGTGCTTTGATTTTAAAGAACTCTGGTTGCCACGAAGCCTTAATTTTCCTGCTTTGAAAACTGATTACCTGTTTAACTGTAACCTATTTTCTGAGATAACCAAATTTGAGTGAAATAGCTGCACTTTTCACTATGTGGAATATATGACCTCCATTTCTGAGAAATAGCTACCCTTTACTGTTTTGAAAATAAATTTGCAACAAAAGTAGCTATTATTCCAGACTAGATGATTGAAATTTTATTACCCAAACATCGACTAAATTTCAACACTAAAATAAGCCAAAACAAAGATTTTAACTTATTTTAGGACTCTAAAACACTATGAAACCTATTCACTTAAAAAATACCTTGATGTTGGGACTATTTTTTAAATTTGATTGGAAATGACTCAAACTTTGGACATGGACTAAGACACAATAAAAATTTGAGAACAATGACAATATGGCAATTACACCATTAACATTTTCAATTATAACAACTCTGACTATTATTCCGCTGCATTTATGGATTCCCAATGCCTTTCCTCTTTTCCTGTGCTCTAAGGTCGTGGACGACCTTCTCTAATTGGAGGGGGAAAGGTATACATTATGAACAAGATGTGAACTAATTATTAAAATCCGCCGAAACCTGCTGATGTGAAAAACAAATATTATTGCATTTACATTTTTAATAACAATTTCAAAGTGTTGCATGCAGTATTTGTGCTGTTCCAAACTAACGAAGCTGTGAGAAGTGCATGTAGAAGTGTGAATTTTGTCTCTGAATCACAAAACCTATGGGTGGGAGATATATTCGCAACAAACCCACAGTACTTAATATAACAGAGCATGCTCACACTATTCTTTAGCGCACTGGCTGGCTTCCATATCTGGACAAATTACAAGGATTTCATACTGAGATAACTCTTGAATTCTTGCAGAACTTGCAGGATGGACACACAATTGTAAGGGGAAGATATATAGCAGTGCTAGAAGTAGCAATAGCTGAGATCTCTGGACTTCGAGCAGAAGGAACAATATGGACTGATAAGCACGTCCTCTTACATGATGCAATTACAGTGTTTCAAGACCCAGATGAGAAATTGGTACACAAAGGAAAAGGGATTCACCCTGCATCTTTCAAGCAACCTTAAAAAGAACTGGCAGTCAATATTTAGACGTACATCACATGTGATGGACATCAAGACGTGGTAAAACCTCGAAAAATAAAACTATTAGCCATACTCAAATAGAAAATTTTAGTTAATTTTCCATTCTTTTTGAATTCCTTGTTGCATGACATTTCTAGTTGGGCTGCTAAGGCTTTCTTAGAAGTGTTTCCGGTAGTGATAAGACCAAGGTGTAAAATTTTTTCTTGTTCTCTTATCAAAGAATCACAAAAGGAATCAAAAGAGGGATTCTTTTAGGTGGTTCCTGAATAAATGATGGCTTCTCTAGTGGAATGGAAGGCGGAAACAAATACAGAGTATGCAGGGCCAAGCTTAGAAAGAATGCAATAGATGAGGCTACCATCGTCCTTTTTGATCTTACAACCTTCTAAAATAATTCTGAGGGTCTTAAATTTGGACAAAAAGTCTTCAATGGAGGAGAAATTATTGGGGTCCAAAGTAAGCAACTCATTTTCAAGCTAGTGGGCCCTGATTTGATTTTGAATGCCAAAAACAGTTTTTAGCTTTTCCAGGGCTTCATCAGGGGTGTCAATGTCATGGATATGAAATCAAAGATCTTGAGCAATGGACATTCCTATCAATCCTCATGCTTGATCTTGTTTATTTTCCCATTTAGCATCTTTATCATCATCAGAAGGTTTATTTTCTTGTCCTGTGGCTATTCTATAAAGCCCTTTACTTCTAAGTATATCTACCATGTGAGGTAGCCATTGGAAATAATTGGTACTATTAAGAATAACCGGGCATGCACTTTCCATTTTAAAAAAAACTGAAGCTGAGAAAAGCTAAAACTAATTGCTCCAATGGAAATATCTCTAAAAATTATTCCGTTTAAAAAAAAAAACGGCTCGAAAAATGGCTTCTGGATGAAGAATTTATGCCTTTTGGAAAATCTGAGTTGTGGATGCCGAATAGTTACGGGAACAGGATGAAGTGTGGCTTTTTAAAAAAAATTCCGCCCCTTTTAACAATTTTTTTTTACAAAAGAAGCTTGAGAAGGAGACTTGAACCCAAGACCTCTATTCTCATAAACTAACCCCTCACCAAGTGAGATAGTAAAATGATAACGTTATTGTATGAAAGGAGGAAGGGGGGGTTTTTTGTTTTTTTGTTTTTTTTAACCCTTCAGTGTGCGTGCCTTTTCTAGCACAAAAAAACACAAAAGCTGACCAAAAAAAAAAAAAACGAAATGCAAAGCCTTACGGCAGAATGTTAGATTTTTGGTTAGCCTTACCGACAACTATCACTTTTTTTACTATTTCTGATTTCCTGAGATCACATAAAGACGTGGGGAAAGAGCATACGTAGCAAAAGAATCCCTTTTTCATGTTTATGATTTGCTGAGATCACACACAGTGCACAACAAAGATCATACACAGAGAAGAGGGTATAGATCTGGAAAATAAATAAAACCTAAAAACCGAAAATGAAAAGAGGGAACCAAAATAACCAGAACTATTAACAATATAACTGCAAAACATATGCTTTATACCTCAAGATCTAAAATGTCATAACTTGGGCAGCCATAAACCTTTTCGCATGAAATTAAAGGCGTTCCTCACTGTAACAGACGCTCCAGACACAACTGAGCAGTTCTCCAAGCCCAAAAATGTTCAAAAATAGTAGATATACAAAATGACATTCAGATGCAGTCAAACCGGCTTCGGATTTTGATCAACAATGAACGTGACCCTCAAAATAGCTTCGATACCATGTAGGAATTTACAAGGTAAGTTCCTTAGATCAAGAACCAAAGGTCACCGCTCAAAAATAGATCACAAATAAGTACACCAGTATAATCACGTGGTTAAAACCCTCAAAGAGGGAAACAGTCCACGACCTGAGCCAACGCAGCCACTTCAGGCAATTTATTAATATAAAAAGAAAAGTTACATATGTTTCTCTCATAAACAGTTACCGGAAAAATGATCCTCCATGCTCTTTAAATAGAGATCATGGACCAATCAGGTGTTAAGCCACATATCAAGTGTCGTTAATACTGAGGTTAGAGATAACTGTCCGATCACTACAAATCGTGACTGTCATATTATAAGTTACAAATGTACATGGTAAAGAAACACACTTTACCTAACTCTACACTAGACTAAGTTATTCTTAACTAAATCCTATGTGTCGAAATATCCTAACAGTTAGGAGGGATAAGAATCCACATACAATTATCAGTTATAATGGTCTGATAAAGTTGATTATCATTCATGAATTGACCAAGCATCAGTTAACTTGGGACAACTTTGTAAATCCTGACCTAACCCCATCAGAAGAAAACCCTGATAAAATATAGATTGAGCAGCCCAGAATAGAAATATCAGTTCCAAAGAAGGAAAGAAAAAAGAGGACTTATCCCTCGGCCTCGGGACCGGTAAAACGAAGACGCTCTAAAAGGATAATTTCACAACAAGATACCTAAAATTTGGTAGACGAGGCAAAACCGTCCCATACACCTCATCTAAGCACGCAAAATGAGTTCCTACAGGGAAGAAGAAATGGCCCAAGTACTAGAAAATATGGGTGCATTTTATGAGGAAAGGAATCCATCTGGGAATTCTAAGGGACAAAGTTACCCCCTGGACTAGTCTTCCTTTGTTGGAATTTCTGGCCACACTGAGATTTTACCTTCTGCCGAAGAATTGCAGGATTCAAGGGATTCAGTTCCCTTTGGTAATTAATATTTGGAAGAAGAAACCCATATAGAGAGAGCTCCTGAATCTGAAAACTAGTCGGGAGATACTGTTCCATTAGATCAGGATACCGATATTGGCACAACCCCCTGGTTCCTAAATAAAACACTACCCCACTAGATCATGGCCTTGATATTGGCACAAATCGTCTTGTGCCTGAAATAGATATTGTGCCATCTCCTACTGAAAAACCTATAAAGAAGAACAAATCAGTTAGGCCTAAGTTACGGAAGTGGCGCAATAAATACAGAAAATTTAAGGAAACAGTAAAACAATTAAGGGAATGGCTAGAGGAGGCAGACAAGGCCTAGAAACCTAAAGTATAATCAGACATTGTTGGGACCCAAACAGAACAATGCTCTACTAAATATTTTGGGACCCAAATAGAACCATGTCCTACAAAAAAAAAAAAAATTGGCACTCAAACTCAATAGTCCTGTGTTCATTCGATAGAAAACCAAACAGACTTTGTTGTGGAGTCATTAGATGCTGTTGTTCAAACAGATTTTGAGGAAAATATCCAGGAAGATTACTGCATTTCCCAGGAGACAGTTGAAACTTCTTTGAAAAATGATATGATGCCAACATATGATAGGGAAACACAAACAAACGAACCACCTTGTTATACTCCTCTAATAAAAGAAGTTGTTATTTTGAGGCTTCAAAATGAATTGACATAGACCCAACATGTGTTGGCTAAATATAAGAAGGAAGTGGTGCACTTACAGGTACATCGGGAATTGTTGAAGGAACTCAACACACTTCCTGCAACCAAAGATGAAACTTTCACCAACCTCAGAGGCGAGCAAGAGAAAGTAAAGAAAGCACAAGCTCAACTTGAGGAAGCCATGAAGCAAACCAACACTATTTGTTCTCTTTGTAGGTTTTAACCCTGAACAGAAATTATCTACACACGAATCTTATAACAAAAATAAACAATTGCGAGAGCATAAAACATAAAACAGATAAACACAGAGATTTTCCCCTGGATCCCAAATTGGGACGACCAGCTTGATTTTTCATTATATTCCTTTTAGTGTTACAGCACATATATATACATGCCGAAGCATACATAAACCCCAATCCATTAACCCTGGATTAGAACATAACCGTAGTTCCCTTGACCGGATCTACAAAAATACCAGGGGCCGAAAACCATCGAACCCAAAAACCATGTGCAAAACCATGCACAAAACCATGGACGCAGACTACCCAGCGGAAATTAAGGAACCAAAATTTTCGCCAGGGCGCTGCCCCAAACCCCGACAGGGGGGGCTACCGCCCCCCATGTGACCCCCCCGTTGCACCCAGCGCGTGCTTAGTCGTGGAAAGAATATAACACATACCCAACACTCTTTACTTGAATGTTTTATCTTGCAGATCACCTGCTACTAATCATGCATTTTTTTTTGTTGGAGAGATATCTATTGTTAAAAGTGAAAACTGTTAGAGCAGGAAAACCAACTGAATTTAAGATCACTGTAGAGTTCATTAAATGCTGTGGGGAACAAAATGAGAAGGTTCAATGCCTTCTATGTGAATTGTATTTACATAATTTATTTTTGGAAGATCAACGAGATAGTAACCCTAGACCCTTCATTGGGGACATCCAATTTCAAGCTTTCCTTTCTTTTGCTGATAATTAGATTTAATGGGATAAGGCTGTAATATTCCAAATTTTTCACTTGATATTTGGAATATTAGAGTTCTTAACTTTCTTAATGAATTAAGTAAATAAAAGGGTGGAGGGGTCCATAATCCTCAATATGAATAAATATCCATTTTTTGTGTGTGAATGTGGATTAATTAAGCCTAGATATACATAATGAGTTAGTTGAGCAACTACAAATGTGAATGGAATTAGAGATTATGTCTCATTAATTGAGATAGATCATGGAGGTTGATATAGTCAACTAAGATCTTGAATATGTCAAACATAAGATCATGGAACATTCATGATAAAGTGATGGAGGATGTTGTGCAATTAAAGCACACATGATGGAGAGGGTGTACATTGCACCTAGACATGATGGATGATTTGGTCAAACAACGCAGTCAAACTTGGAGGATATTTCCCACATGCACAACGCAGTATAGATGTCAAGGGCCAATGCATGGGAAGTCTCAAACATTATATAAAGAATATGAAGGCAAGGATGTAGGTATGCTGGTGATTCTTGATGTTAAGGATCTTTTCAGATATTGAATTTTCATGTGACATTCCATCGATTTCTTGGGCTGTTTAGCAGAGATTTCAAGTGTTGTTTAGCATAGGGTGTTCTCGAGCGGGAATCCCACCTCTTTCTTAGAGTAGCTTTGGAAAGAGTATCGTGCTTCATTCTACATTAGGCATTGGTGCCACATCAATTTTCCTACTTTTTGCAGAACATTCATATTCAGAAATTGCAGATTTATGAAGATCAGTTTGGAAGGTGGAAGTTGTCTTCAGTACTTTAGTTGGGGAACTGGTGAGGGTTTATTACTATCACCTTGGGCTTATATATCAGCATTCCCAAATCTTCATTTCAGATTTTGCATCAGGCCAAAAGTTATTTACCTCCTAGCAACAGTATTTCCTTCAGGAATTACGCTATCCAATTTGCAGATCCAAAAGGAGGAAGGAAGTTGCTAGAATTTCAGCTAGTAATCCTGTGAGGGATCATCCCCTCACATTGCCATCAGTATTTCCATCAGCCTGGAGTTTATTGTAGCATTTTTCAGTAGGAATAAGGCCTCTCTTTCCTTCACATCATAGTTTCTATTGGCAATTGTGTTGCAGAAATTGTAATCATTATTGGAGGATTGAGAAGCTAGATCTAGAGCTTCCAGCTTGTAGATTTGAAGAAGGGATCAACCCTTATCTGATCTTGTGACATTTTTCAGCCATCTATTTGATAGATCTATCTTTAGATCTGTATTTCCCAGTAGATCAAGGATCAAATCCTAGCAGGGTGATTTTCCAAAGTTGTAGATCTGGAAATCCTTTCTGGGTTATCTTGGGAATCCATCACATTGGCCAGATCTTGAATCTTGGCATCATTTGAGCTCCAGTTTTGAGTAGATCTGCATTTTATTTTGTAGCCTGTAGTCATATATTCATATTATGTTTAAGGAACATCGCAATATTTGCTTCAGTGACTCTCCAGTTACGCAGTGCCTATTGTGGCATGTTTTCTGGGCGATTCTAGACCATCTCTTTGGCTAGATCTCCTCATATTTTGTACATTGTGTAACTGAATCTTCTCCAATATAATAAAATGGCTCAGCTTCTCTGTAAATTTTGATGTTGTCTTGAGATTTATTGTTTACTTTGCTGCAGTTCTTATATTGTTCTTTAGTATTACTACATTTTTCGTTTTGGGATATTACAGTGGTATCAGAGCATGATCTTTGGCTCAGCTTGTGGACACTTCATATTTTACATCAAAAGAAGAAGAAAATAGATGAGATCTATCATAGAGGATGATAATTCTACCACTCCTCTCTTTAGATCCATGCATGATCTCTCCAAGGAGGTCAATCAAATGAAGAAGGAAGGACAAAAAGAAGATCCAAGAAGAATATTTGATGAGGAAGGTCCAAGCACTTCCTATCAGAAAAGAAGAAAACCGAAGAATCATCGATCTCCTGATAGATCCACTATGCCCACTTTCTTTGGAGAAGGTGAGAGGTGTAAAAATGAAGACATGAATGAACCTGAAACTCATGAGACTCTTAGTATATATCTTGATGAGTACAAAGCACAGTCTAGAGCATTCAAGGAGAACCTAACTCTCCAAAAATTCTTCAAAATAAAAGAAGAAAGAGGATCCTATAGCATCAATAGAAGAAAGAGGCATAATAGATTCTATTTTCCTACATTTGATGGGTCTTCCTCAAGCACTGTCAAGGCTTGGAGGAGAGAGCTAGATACATTTTTCATGCTACATCCTGTGGCTGAAAAAGAGGCTGTCCAAATTGCAGCACTTCATCTCTTAGATGAAGCCAAGGATTGGTGGTTTAGTCACATGGAGCATGCAAAGGTGACTAAATATTTAGATTTATTTCACAAGTTGAGGAAGAATTTTTATGGGAAGAAGACAGAAATCGGCTACAAAGAGAAATTTCCTAAGGAAACAAGGGAGGATGTCATTCTGTCACTTTGGACAAGAGGTCACTACATTCACCACCAGCTGCAGAAGTACTTGCATCCAAAGAAGAGACACTTGAAACCTTGCAAGATGGTATTGAGCTCTTAACACATAGAGTCCCATGCATGATTCAGGATATGCATGAGGAAGAGGAGGAAGATTCCAGTGCTGGTACATTGGAAAAAGAGCAGCCATCTCTCTTACCAGTAGTTGGAGACACCATTGTACCAGTTCGAGGAACTCTTGTGTTCTGTCAAGAAGTTCCCACATCTCATTTGATCCAAGGTATGCATACACATTCATCACCTATTGTTTCAGTAGATCTTATTGAAACTTATGGGGACATGCCATCAAGGGTAATGCACGACCAAGGGTTAGATCCAAATGCTGATTTGAAGCAGTAAAATATCACAACGTAGAGGACCCTTGATCCAATCAATGAGGAGATTAAGAACTATCCCAGTTCATCATTGTTGAGCTACATTCAACCCTTTGAGTTGAAGTGTAGAGTTTCAGAAAATGGAATGAGTATGATCATACGTACAATAACTGGTTATGAGATCAGTATTATGCCTTGCTTTGAGACAACACATTTATTACCATGTAGATCTACAACACTGTCACTTAGTGGCTGTGAAGATGAAGAGGCCCCATTATTCTTGGAGCATTCTGAAGGTAGCTTCACTCATGAAGCAATGGAGGACAAGATGATGAATGGTATACATCTAGATATTAGAAATATTTTCTCCTTTCTTGATGACACTTTCTCAATGAGAATATCACAGCTCAAAGAGAGACTTCTACCTACAACAGATCTAGGACCTCATTGGTTGTGGAAGGCCATGGATGAGAAGAAGGTCTCATTAAGAGATCTCATTGGAGGTGCACTTCAACATTTCATGAAGTGAAAAGTTCTTCATCAGTTTGGGGAAGATGGTATTCTACAAAGGGAGGATACCATGATTATGTAGCACATCACTCATCTTCCATATTGGGGTGAGTGGGTGAGGATGATAAGAAAGGGGTTGCATGACCACTTTCAAATTTATGACATGGGCCAGCAAGCTTGGTTACATTGGTTGACCTTCGGAGATTCTTGTCACTGCCCAAAGGTTCCTATTTCTTTGATCCATGCCTTGAAAAACACTTATGAAATGAAGAAGGAGGCATGGCTGCGCTGGCTGCTCTTGCATGAGTATGGTTAGCACCCAATAGCTCATAAATTTCCAATTCATGCCTTGTGTATCAATGATAGAATTCAGAAAAATAAGGCATGTTCATTTTGGTTTTCCTTGAGAGAGTTTGGCCACCACATGACATCTCCTATGTCTATGTGTTTTGTATTGGGTAAAGCTTGACATGATGCTCTCATGGTGTGTATTGATGGAGTTAATTTATATTGGGCTGATGTGACATTCCATATGTCACTTAGTATGTTTCTGCTCCATGATACACATGAGGAGGAGAGAAAGCAGCAAGATCTCTTGTTGCTTTGGTTGCTTTTGGGGGAGTTTGGCTTACATAGAGGAGATGGAGGATGGCACTCTGGTGGTTACTATTAGGTGAATATGGTTTGACATATTTTTCTACCCATATATCTCCTTTCCTTCTTATTTTGCATAACTTTGGAATGATGCTCGGATCCAACAAGGCCAACAGGGCTAAGGATGAGAGCATATCAATGATCAATAAAATTCATAAAGCATGGGATGAAGAGATATATTGTGAGAGGGATATTTTCCTTTGTGGAAAGAACCACTTTATTTTATGTATCTCATGTATTAATGATGAAGTTGGAACTCATATGGTTGTCACTTGGCACTTCATGGTGGAAGGAGGACATCTAACCATACAGTTGGAGGCCATCCTATATATATTTTTGAAAGACAACTTTGGAACCAAACATGCATAACACATTGCAGAAAATGGAGGAAGCCTTCCTTATGTGGATGCCATTTGGAGAGGAATAGATGGACTTGCATCTATTTTTGGAGTTTCTTGAGGACAAGCAACATTTTGTCAGGGAGGGATGTAATATTCCCAAATTTTCACCTAATATTTGGAATATTAGAGTTCTTAAATTTCTTAATGAATTAAGTAAATAAAAGGGTGGAGGGATCCATAATCCTCAATATGAATAAATATCCATTTTTTGTGTGTGAATGTGGATTAATTAAGCCTAGATCTACATAATGAGGTAGTTGAGAAACTATTAATGTGAATGTAATTGGAGATTATGTTTCATTAATTGAGATAGATCATGGAGGTTGATATAGTCAACTAAGATCTTGACGATGTCAAACATAAGATCATGGAACATTCATGATAAATTGATGGAGGATGTTGTGCAATTAAAGCACACATGATGGAGAGGGTGTACATTGCACCTAGACATGATGGATGATTTGGTCAAACAACGCAGTCAAACTTGGAGGATATTTCCCACATGCACAACGCAGTATAGATGTCAAGGGCCAATGCATGGGAAGTCTCAAACATTATATAAAGAATATGAAGGAAAGGATGTAGGTATGCTGGTGATTCTTGATGTTAAGGATCTTTTCAGATATTGAATTTTCATGTGACATTCCATCGATTTCTTGGGCTGTTTAGCAGAGATTTCAAGTGTTGTTTAGCATAGGGTGTTCTCGAGCGGGAATCCCACCTCTTTCTTAGAGTAGCTTTGGAAAGAGTATCGTGCTTCATTCTACATTAGGCATTGGTGCCACATCAATTTTCCTACTTTTTGCAGAACATTCATATTCAGAAATTGCAGATTTATGAAGATCAGTTTGGAAGGTGGAAGTTGTCTTCAGTACTTTAGTTGGGGAACTGGTGAGGGTTTATTACTATCACCTTGGGCTTATATATCAGCATTCCCAAATTTTCATTTCAGATTTTGCATCAGGCCAAAAGTTATTTACCTCCTAGCAACAGTATTTCCTTCAGGAATTACGCTATCCAATTTGCAGATCCAAAAGGAGGAAGGAAGTTGCTAGCATTTTAGCTAGTAATCCTGTGAGGGATCATCCCCGCACATTTACATTAGTCTTTCCATCAGCTTGGAGTTTATTGTAGCATTTTTCAGCAGGCAGAAGGCCTCTCTTTCCCTCACAACACAGTTTCTATTGGCAGTTGTGTTGCAACAGCTGTAATCATTATTGGAGGATTGAGAAGCTAGATCTAGAGCTTCCAGCTTGTAGATCTGAAGAAGGGATCAATACTTCAGGCTTAGATTTGATCTTGAAACATATTTCAGCCATCTATTTTACAGATCTAGCTTCACATCTGTATTTCCTAGCAGATCAAGGATCAAATCCTAGGAGGGTGATTTTCCAAAGTTGTAGATCTGGAAAATCCTTTCTGGGTTATCTTGGGAATCGATCACATTGTCCAGATCTTGAATCTTTGCATCATCTGAGCTCCAATGTTGAGTATATCTGAATTTTCCTTTTTAGCCTGCAATCATATATTCATATTATGCTATAGGAACAATGCAGTATTTTCTTGAGTGACTCTCTAGTTACGCAGTGCCTATTGTGGCATGTTTTCAGGGTGATTCTAGACCATCTCTTTGGCTAGATCTCCTCATATTTTGTACATTGTGTGACTAAATCTTCTCCAATATAATAAAATGGCTCAGCTTCTCTGCAAATTATGATGTTTTCTTGAGATTTACTGTTTAATTTGCTGTAGTTCTTATATTGTGTTTTAGTATTACTGCATTTTCCCTTTTGGGATATTACAAAGGCCTATAAAATTTTTCAAAAAAGGGAACATGGTTTGGATCTTTGGGTTAGAGGGGAGCCCACAAAACGCTCGCATCTCTTCACCTAACATAAGAGATTCATGAAACAGAAATAGGTTGTAGCTAAATTGGGGCCACTTCACAAATAAATTGTACAGGCAGGGAGAGAGCATTTTCAAGATATCAGGGAGGACATTTTATTGGCAGCCAAGAAAATATGGCAGGCTTCCACTAATAACGTAAAAAACTAGGAGCCATTTAGTTATAGGAACTTCAAAGATGCCACTGTTCTTTTCAACATGTACAATAACATAATTCTATGCATGGGTCCTACATGGATAGGGTGCCCCTACATATATCCTATTATATGGTATCCTCCCAAAGGCTATACCATGACTATGATCTACCAGAGGGTCATGTAAACCAAGGTTTTTAAAAAATCAAACAGAAAAATGGTTTTATACTATATAAGGAGGAAGTCTATCTTTCTTTTTCCTTGACATACTTACACCTCAACCATCTCATTGCATGAGAGCATGCAAAAAGGTAAGTAGGGGAGTATGTTTGGCCATGAAAAGGTACATTTTACCCTCATAATTAGCTCAATTTATTACTAAATTTCATATGTTTACCTTCACTTTGGAAATAAATCTAGAAGAAACAATTGTAAAAGAAGGGTAAAACTAATTATCAACAAACTATGTGATTATTGGCATAAAAAATAACTTTCACTGCTTTTATGTGCATGAAATATGAACCAAATGACTGTTGTTCAAACAATTGAACAACAATGACCAAGAAAAGGAAAATATCGTATCCTGTTCATGCGAACCAGCGAAAGATGAGGAGAATCACGCCTATTTCATAACGCAATCCGATTGACAACTGTGAAATCCTCAGGATCTCCTTATCTTGATGATTCACTATTACCCGTTTTGTTTTTCCATAGGTTATAAAAGACCAATAGGTGAAATAGAAAGAGAGATTTTTTTACCAGTATGTTGTAATTTTACATTATTAACATTTATTTAGGACATATTTTTTGCACTCAGTGATGTTGTACCTTTACTGTTGAATTTAATGAAAAAGGTAACGGTTCCTTCATAATCGTGTTCTGAATATCTTATGGAAGATACTTCTAGAGGCTCTGGGCCCGGTCACTGGGATCTCTACTGCTTTTCTGTGTTATATTCTTATTTTCTCCTTTATGCAAGTAATCACTTCTGTATTTCATAGAATCGTAGTTAATTCAATTACCGTTAGCATTGAGTGATTTTCTTTTCCATTGATTTGAAGTCTTAGTTGCTTTTAATTTTTTGCCTGAGTGTTATTATTTCAATTACCAGATTTATTCAAGCATTTTTGAATGATTTTTGTTCATTACACATGATGTTATTTGGTTAATTAGTTATTGTGAATTTCAATTGCAAAGTGTGAATAAGTTACTTGATGTTCACTTGATGCAATATTCACTTTCTGATTAAATAGATTTCCATAAATGTTAGTTAATGATTTTGGTTTAGTGTGAATTCCTTAATTCTCGCATTTCAGTTTTCTTTATGATTAAGTTTAATCAGAATTAAGTTAAGTTGATTGATTGAAATTATTTCACAGTTGCTTTCAGAAATGTCTTGATTTAACTTCGAGAATTAGATATTGCTTATGGCAATGATTTGGAATTGTTAACCTCTGATTTCACTTGCATAAAATTTGTTGAGCACTCTTGAAATAAACATACTTACCCTGGGTTGATAATTAATGTAGGTATTAATATTACTTTTAAATAGTCGTCTTAGTGCACCAACAGAGGTACTGCTAAAGATCGAAAATGGGCCCTGGTTGGTTGGGACACTTTAGTTGTAACGAAGTGTAAGGGAGGTTTGGGGCTCAGAGATCCCCAATTGATCAACCAAGCATATGCTGTGAAATTATGGTGGCTCTGGGTTAAGGGAGGATAACAACTTTGGAAGTAGATATGGAAAAGAAAGTACCTACCTCTGTCATATGCACTATAGCTTGATAAATTTTCTACATCAGACAACCATGAAAAAAAATACCAAATTATACCACAGTTTGTGCCCTAAATCAGATTGTCCACAAAGGCATATCAAAACCCAATTTGTATAGAGAAAATTGTGAAGATTTTCCTCACAAGCGTGCCTTGCAATGTTCCACAAAAATCACAAGGGAAACTCAAAACTTTGAGGAAATTGATCTCTGTCAGATCTCTTAAAATAGCTACAGGAGTTCATAAGTATATTATGCCATATATTTTATTTTCTAATGTCTGAAGAAACTTCAATACATGTGCAAAGATAATGGCTTGAATCTAACCACAATAAATCATAGAATAAACCAAATAATGATCAAGTTATGGTCTTAAGAGATTCACAGGGCTAAAATCTCATTCAATGCTTTAGACCAACCTTTAATTGGGTGATATTAACCAGATTGATTTGTATCAAACCATGCCATGAAGTAGAGTCTATCTTGAATTGTCTTGTCACACTCCCTCAGAATTGTATCAAATATTTCCCTACCACATGGCAAAAATTTTCTCCACAGGAACCCTTAGATCTGTTTATAAATGTTCCCCAAGATTATTTAAGATAAGTCTTGATGGGGAGGCCAAGTAACCTTAGAAACTTAGCGAATCCCTTTACCCAAAAAAATGCTTCAAATCTCAATGATCTGTGCCCTAGTAGGGGTTGAAAACTTCAGAAAAAAACAACTCGGAATGATATGCAATTTTTTCGTCAAAAGTGAAGTCAAATACCCTCAGAAAAAGACTTTTTTTACCAACGAATAAGCATGCAAATAATGAAGAAATTATTCCAATCAATCTTCAGGCCTTGACCTATTCTTGGGATAAATCATAAGACGTGACTATCATAGGTCAAAACCTCAGATGATGAGCATGAATTTGATATTTGAATTTGAGATGAGGTCGATCCTTTTTATAGTGATGAAAGAGGCTTCAAAGAGCCAACATGAAGGAGAGGAGGGAGGTCAACTTAGGAATTTGGATGGAAATATTTAAATTTGAATTTTAAAAGAAGAGCCAAAACAATTGCTTTTGGCTGAATTTTCGAGGGAAATATTGGAGTTGACTTTGATTAGGAGCCAACATAAAACGACAAGTAATGATGATATATTGACCATAAAATATTTAAATTAATTCTTAAATGAGGGTCCTTCTTGGCTTCATGAATTTTAGCTAATGATAAGCTGCCACATCAAATCCTTTTGGGGACTGTTCACCCACATAATGGGGTTGCAATCATTAAAAATGATATAACTATGAAACTGTGAGGAGCCACATACAATTAGAAATTTCATGATGAAGGCTATCCAATGGTGATGATATCATGATCAAATTACTATCCTCTATTTCCAATTTCCTCAACCAATGTGGGGCATCAAGGGCTTCCCATATTTTGTTCTAGGATGCTTGTCATTTGGAGCTTCCAATTGATCCATTTTAGAAAAATATTAAGATCATTCAAGAAATGACATTGGCATCAATGATAACACCATTCAATAACCAATAGGAAGAAACCATCACCTCAAGACATCCTATCTCAGTAAGCCCTGACTTAGAACACCTTATAGATAGGGACACAAAATTTTTCGACACTATACTCACTTCAAAATTTCTAGAGAAAAATATAGTTCAATTTATTAGAGGTTTAATGGTATTATAAGAAGTTGTTCATCCTTGGGGATGAAATTTAGCTAAATCCATAGTTCTAAGGACTTTTCACTTTCTTGAGTTTTTCATAATGTGTGCATATGACTCAACTCATAATATATATAGATGGTCTTGTCACTGAATATGCTGTATTGAAAATGCTTTTACTAGTTGACAATCAAGTGTTCCTAGATGAGAAATATCCTAGGAATAATTTTAATTCATTTTCATTGGAACATAAATATTTCTTATTGAAGCTATTGCTAGAAAATTCTATATTGTCAGAGCTAAAATTTTCACTAGACTTTTCAATGTTTAAAGAATTAGTCAGGGAAGTCATAGAAATGGTTTGTTTTATATGGGATATGACTTTGATTTCATTGTTGATGAAAATATTTTAGGGATTATCCTTAAAATTAGTCAATCAGAAAAGTTTAACTTTGATAGATATCTATATGATATTATCCAAAAGGAATTCATTCAATTTTAGTGATTAAAGTGTTCGAGATAATAGTCATATTTATCATCTCATAATATATCGTTAAAAAACTCATTTTCAACATTTGGGATTAAATTCAATTTATTAATATGGTGGATTGATTTTAGTTTTTGATTGGATAAATAGTAACAGATTTTGGCCAAAAAGATGGTTTTAAAACATTTGTAGAAAATTCATGACTACAATTCACACCTTAATTCATAATGAATGTCCTCCTAGAATGTTCAAAGAGTGTAAATTATTTCTTAAATATAGTTTAGACAATAAATTTGCAGCTTGATTAATTTTTTATAATTATACAATCAGAAGAGTTTATGGTTCATAATTAAAGCTTTACAAACTCTCAATTTTCTTAGTTCGTAGGATTTTTTCTCTAGAATATGTTAGGCAAGTTTTAAATATTGATCATATTAATTTTATCTCAAGAAATCAGTGGTCATTAATTTTGTCTCAAGAAATTAGGAAACCTCTTTCATTTTGTGATTAGAAGTTTTCTTCTTTATATTAAAGGGTAGAAAAACAATAATGGTATTTCAACAAATACTAAAATCATTTCATTTAGAGGAAGATACAATATGGCAATACGATTCTTACTATTTGATTTCTAACATGAGCATTGTTGCTAACTATGCTCCATATATTCATCATGTATATGAAAAAAGTGAAATATTTACAAAGATAATGGTTTGAAGTTCAAGAAATTTTGCAAGGACATGGTTACTTGTCACTTATAGACAGTAATGTTAAGAAAACAGATTGTCAAAGAAAGTCTTGGATTAATCCCAATTATTGTAATAAAAGCAGATTAATTAGACAAAAAATAATTGTTGTGACAGAGAACCTTGAAAATATAGAATTTCATAGAAGAGCTTAAGTAAAACATGATTCAATGGAAGATGATGTTCAAGGACCATCCAAAAAGATGAGATTTAATCCTAGTTTTGAGTTATAAAAAAACCAATCAAGGTGAAGGATGTGAAGGATGCGAGTGGACCTTTGTTTGAAAAGTTAGTCATATAAATAACTAAACTTGTAGCATTAAAGAATCAAAGTTACAATAAAATAAATTTAAGGAGAAGAAATTTCAAAAGAAGTTTTAATTCTTGTGAAAGAAATGGATATTTTCATAGAGATGATTATAGCTAAGAAGTTGGCTAAACAATCTAAAGATAAATTATATTCTTAGACCAGCCAAGAAGTATTTACACCACATAAATTGTTATCAACATTGAGTTGTAATAAAAATACCCTAGACATGGTGGTTATACATCCAAAAATACATAAATTTGAAAAGGAGATCAAGCCTCATGAATATGAGACTAGGAAAGTGATAATTGACGTATAGTGAAATGCCAATTGGTGATACTATAAAATGTTCATAAATAGATAGGTAATATAGTGTTTAGAGTTCTTGACCAAGGTGGAGAATGAGGGTGGGCAGGATGTTGGGGGGGAAATCCCGCCACCCCACCACCTCATGCAACATTTAAGAGGGGGGTGGTGTGGCCAACCCACCACATGCAAATGCTTGCAAACACTTCTCCCTCCTGTTATGAACATGGAAATATTGTTTTTCAAGCTTCAATCTGATTACAAAGTGCTATTGCAATGAGTTAAATCGTGCAATTTAGTCCTCTCCCTAACGTAGGTGGGATTTTTTCTAGTTTTATGGTGTCTAGGGACTTTTGTAGGGAAATTCACTTGCTTTCTTGGATATTCTCCTTCATTTTTTCCCGAAATTGGACTTGTCTACTCTAGTTAATAAACTCTATATGTTTGGCTTTGTTCATAATTTTATTTGGAAAGGACTATGTTGAATTTTCCTTAGGCCCTAGATATGTTCTAAGGCTGATCACACACACAAACACACTAGGAACCCTCAACTTTATAACACTTTGCACATCGTAAATATTCAACACTGAAATAATTTAGTACACAAATATTTGAACCCAAATCTTGATTATTATTAGTCTGTCAGTAAAAGAATAATGGGTCTCCCGCACTAGGGAGCATGGTCCTCGATCACTAGTACAACTTACTATACATAGTATACAAAAATAGGTATTTCTATCTGCTTCTTCAGATCTGCAATCTGCCCAAAAAGAGACAAGAAAAAATACACATGACTTGCTGATAAACCCTTTTAGTCCTCATTTGTCTTGACATCTAGAAGGTCCTTTGATTCCTTCACTCGCAAAGAGATTACTCCTTTAATATCTCTGCATACCAACTACTCACAATGATTTAGAAACTCACAAAAAATTTCATCCATCAAACTCACTGCATATTAGCTTTATAACCTTGTTGTTCAAGGGTCCTTTCTTGAACATACTTAAAATACCATACTTAACAACTCAAATTATTCAGAATAATAGCCCTTAGAGTCCTACTTTGAGCTCTTCTTTGGCCTATAGTTGTCTTGGTAATTCAGCCACTATTAAAAATTATTAATCACATGCAATCAAAGAAAATTTCAATCAAAAATCCTAAAGTCACTAAGGAGACAATCAAATGATCAAACGCTTATAAAATCTAGGAGATCAAACCACACAGAAACAATAGATTCCGACACTAAAAACACTAGTTGGTGATGAAATCTAACATCATAGTATTTTAATGTAGAAATGGTGGTTGGAACAGTTACCCCGACAACCTGCTTAATGAAACAGACCAATGCAAGTTTCTCCAGTTAAACCATCTCGAGTGAAGATAACCCTACGGAGAGTCCAAGTGAGTCTAGTCGACGTCTGTTGTAGGTACAGTGGGATCTTTCCTCCACCGTCATCTTAGGAAAAAATCTTAAATTTTATGGCCACTAAGGTCACCAACAGGAAAAAATATACATGGGGGAACAGTCTACGATCCGATATACACGCAAGGGCAGAGTAACAAAGCTCAATCCCCTTGAAGGCTCCTTGACATAATCCAAGGTATACCGACAAGTGACCCCGAGATCCTCGACAATGGTCAATCTGAGGTTTACCGTTGTTGATATGCGCACATCTTCTATCGTTCCCAATGAGATAGAATTGATCACCTCACTGGTTGGGATATGATCTCATGCTTAACTCCTTTAGGAGGATCTTCCCAGAGCATACAAGATACTATTGGATTTTTCCTACCGCAAGATCAACTACTTGTTTGTTTTAATTGTCTTGGAGAGTTAATTACTCCCTACTCCAAGACACTAGCCTAAGCTATGTTGGTGAAAAGAGTCCTAGAAATATAAAAATTACTAGATTGATTTTAATTTAAGCGTTGATTTTAATAGGCTGTTTCTTAGGACAATAGGTGTGAAAGTGAAACTTTGATGATATGTAGTGACCCGACTCAAAACACACTAAAATGCATCTATTATGAGAAACAATTCATTTCCTTTCAATGAATTCTATCTAAAAGAAAGAGTTGAGAAATGCAAGCTTTTTATAACAATTCTTTCCTTCAAAACAAGAACATATGAAAATAAATCTTATCTTATGAGAACTCAGAATGATCAATTGCTCAAAAAGAAATCCCTTTACTCTTCAAGATCAAAACTACAATCAAACATTCTCCAAAAGAAAACTACAATTTCTAGAAATAACACTCAAAACTAAAAACACTAATTTCGAGATCTAAAAATTCCAAGAATTAAATCTGAAATCAAAACTTTAAATATTTTGAGGACATTTTGCTTAGTTTGTAATCTAACTAAGAAATCCTTTGCTGAAATCAGCAAAAAATCAAAAACATCTCATTATGGTTTTTTAAGTGAAATTCAAAACTTAATGAAAAAGTCATTAAAGATTTTCAAATGAGAAAATGGGATCTAATTCTCATAAAACAATTTCTGCTATGAAGTCACAAAATTAGCAAGAAAACAATGAAATACCAATGATCTAAGGTATACAAAGGTTTCTAATCTTTGAGTGACACAAAGACAGAAAAAATCACTTATAACATGCAAATCTTGTAGAAAATCATTCAAAAATTAAAAAAGCTAAAAGAAACTCTCACACAAATCTTTCTGACATAAAATACAAGTCTGGGTATATACTGAGACTCTTGCAAGCCGATCCTAGAAAATAGAATTTTAAGTTTTTCAAAAATTTTCTCAAGGTCCACAGGTTTTAGTGTAAACAGGTGTGGTGCCGCACTATGTATACAGAAAAACAATGAAGATGACTGCACTAAACCTAAAGACTAAGTGCGAAGACCAGAAAACTTAAAGAAAAATAAAAAATTCTAAAGCACTTTTCAGGGATTCTACAGGAATAAATTACCCAAGCCAGTATCAATTAATCAAAATCAGAAAAATAATTGCACAATTCAAAAATAAAAGAAAACTAAGTTCAAGATCCATTCCCCAGTGGAGTCGCCATTTTGTTGGGCAGATAAATCGTTCTTGCGGACAAGACATATCTCCCCAATATCCTACGATAACTAGCAACAAACAGACATATGTAAACTACTTTCTCTAGATTATATTTGATCTAGAATTATCTATAATGAAGGATTTAGGACTTACCTGTAGTCCAACGCTGATCGTAGTCTTCTTTCCTGTCACTTTGAATACGTCTCCTTTCGGGATCTGCAATCAAAAACATGAAAGAATCAGAAGCACCTGCATAATATATATTAATTCATAAACCATAAATCTATCTTGATGATCAAGGAATTCAAGAAATAAGCCATTTAAGTAAACAACTCATTGAGAAAACAGGATCCATTTGTATTATCTTTGATGAAAGCAGGAGCCTTACAACTGTGTTTGCCTTGATGTTGTACAGGTCCTTCCGGGGTTCAGAACAAGCATTTCCTCTACTTTGACAAGCCTTTGCACTCTCTCGACTAACATACACATGAGTGTGTAATCATTCCCATATGGTAATTAGTTAAGAGAGTTTTATTTTCTCTAGCAATTATCCTCAAAAAATCTCAAAGCCTAACTCCCCTTGAGGCTGAACTATGGCCTCAATTTATAGCAAAAGAGAAGAGGTTGTAGTTCCAAATAAGAGGGGATAGAATCCTCTTTCAAAGGGATTAAGTTCCACATATCAAGGGATATGCTCCTTTAATGGAAGGATGAATGTACATGAAAGGGGCAAACTTTCCACCAAATAATTGCTTCCAGAAGCTTCCAAATTCAACCAGCTGGGCTTCCAAATTTTACTTCTGCCTTCACTTTACCTTTTACAGGAATCCACACCTTTAATGATGAAAAAGTGCGGCCGGTTCCGCATGTTCTAGAACAAACATATGCGGCACCGCAGGTAATACTAAGAGAAAGTGCACTACAAGTTTTTTATGACTTTTATAAGCTTTTCTCTCAATCTCAAGGCTTAGTTTTAGGAACTTGACGTTTGTAGACTTCTAAGGGAGTATTGTATGAGTAATGATGAACCCATACAGACAGTAAAATGTCATGGTGAAAATTTTAGTGTAACAGACTTTTCCTTGGAACATTGAACTGCAAATTTGGAAGTTTAGAACACTTATTACATATCAAAACATTAAAATTACATTTAAAAATCAAAATTCTTGAATAAATTTGCATTTATTACCACTCTTCCAATTTTCCGGATTTTATGCATGAAATGGCATTATGATGACCTTTAAACCCTAATGACCTAATGGAGACTCTTAACTGAATGTAATCATGATTGAGATGACTAGAGTGATGATTAAAATCTCTTAATGATGATGCACTTAACTTATTTGATGAAATGGAATAGCAA
This sequence comes from Pinus albicaulis, assembly GCA_034641835.2. NCBI lineage: Eukaryota > Viridiplantae > Streptophyta > Pinopsida > Pinales > Pinaceae > Pinus > Pinus albicaulis. The sequence continues at coordinate 1,825,046,727 of CM076580.1, read as the reverse complement.
TTGAAATTTTTGAAGGAGTGGAAAATCATCCTAAACCTAATGCTCAATGACCAAATTTTGCCTGAAAACCTAGTGAAATGACAAAAATTGACTATGGGACCCTAAAAAAACATGACAAGAGTCCATTTGATCACTGGTGGCAGGATGCAAAGACTGACACTAACATTGGATCCAACTGGGGATGGTAGGTCCTTAGAGGTGTCAATAACACCATACACCAAGTAGCCTAACCATTGGGCATGGAGTTAAAATATAAAAACCAGACTGAATACTGAAAACTTGACATGATAATATGACTCAAAACTGGACTGAATTGACTTTAACTAAACTTTGAAAACATCAGCAAATCAATGGAATTTTACGGCCTTCACCTCAGGCTCCAAGATCCAATGATTCTTTGCTTCACACTTTCTAGAAAAATTAAACTGATATGTAAATGAAATTGGGAAATTTTCATAAATATGCATCAGAAAAGGTAATTCTTAAGGATCCTACCATTTACTGGTACTCATAAGCAATCTTCTCCATTCATTTCTTCCAATAGTAAATCATGTTTTCTGCGAGAGGTTGAAATCTTGTATGGTCCTTTCCACAAGTTCTCAAATTTATCGTGCTTCCCTTTTACCTCATTTCTAGCATCCCAACGAAGGACCACATATCCAATCTTGAAATTATCTACCTTTGTCTTGCGGTCATATACCTTCTTTATCCTTTCATGAAGATTTGAGGTGTTCTGAAAGACCTCATCTCTATTTTGTTGAAGATGGATCATCTGATTGATTTGGCGTTGCAAATCATTCTCTTCACTACCTGATTCTTGTAACAACAACATAATCGAGACTATAAGTGATGTAGGGAAAAAAATATCTACTCCATATACCAATTGAAAAGGAGACATTACTATTGACTTCTTAGTACTCACCCTATCCACCCATAAAGAATTAAAAAGCTTCTTATGCTAGTTCTTCTTGTTTTCCTCCAACATATTCTTTATGATATTAATCAAATATTTATTATAATATTATGCCAATCCATTACCTTGTAGATAATATGGTGTTGAGTGTCCCAATTTGATGTTTTACTTGTCAAAAAAATCAACAATTTTCTTCGACTTGAATTCAACCGCGTTGTATGTAATGATCTTGTGAGGACAGACAAAATGAGACAAAATGTTAGTCTCCAAAAACTGAATAATGACTAAATATGTTGCTTGCCTTGTTGGGATCGATTTGATCCATTTGGTGAAGTAGTCGGTAGCTGTTAAGATCCATTTATGTTGGGCAGATGATGCAAGGTGAATTTCTGTGATAAAATCAAGGCCCCACTGCTGAAATGGTGCTTGAACGAATATAGGCTGCAAAGGCAATGGGAGAAGCTTCCTTTTACCTTGAAATATCTGACACTCATGGCATCTCATCACTATTTTATATAAATCTACAAAAAGAGTAGGCCAATAATATCCAGCCCTCAACAATTTATTTTCCGTGGTTTTCCAAAACAAGTAACCTCCACAATCTCACTTATGGAAATCATTCATTAACTCCTTGGCTTCATATTCTACTAAACATTTCAACAAGACACCTCTTGGGTATTTACAATATAGAGCACTATCCAAAATACAGTATTTGGAAGCTTTCAACTTTAATGACCTACCCTTACTTTTAGACATGTCTGGAGGAGGATTAAGATGATGAAGAACATATATAATGTCAGAATACCAAGGAGATGAGAGAAAAAATCAGATACCTACATCAGTGTGCCATCATTTTCCTCATTGGAAAAAACTGAAATGAGGTTGATATCAATAGAATGTAATTTTGATTCAACCATGAGCTTGGCTAATCCTAGAGATTTGATCATATTTGTAGCCTTTATCTCGAGGTCATACTCTAACATAGCTGCTATCCACTTTCCTCTTCTGCCCTCCAGATTAGTTTGCATTAGGACATCCTTCATTGCTACATTGGGGACATAGGCTAGAATATGTGAATGAAGGATATATACTCGAAATTCCTTCAATTCCTTTACCAGGGCCAAGGCTTCCCTCTCAATGATGTTATATCTAAGGGTTGCATCTCTTATGGTACGACTGAAGAATGCAATGGGTTGCTCGGTCTTATCCTTATTTTTCATCAAAATCGTGGCCAAGGTATGTTCGGAGGCAAATCAAAATATGATGAAATCAATGAAGTAATCAGAGTTGATCAGAATAGGAGTTGTAGTTAAGGAAAACTTCACTAAATTAAAATATTTTTTGGCATCCTCGGACCACTTTACCTCATTTTCCTTTTTTAGCATGTTGGTCATCTCTCGAAGATGCTCGAAAAGATTTGGAATAAATATTCTTAAGAAGTTCATCTTACCATTGAAAAGTTGAATCTCTTTCTTGCTACATGGAAAATAAATTTGCTAAATAGCCTCAATTCGAGAAGGATCAATTCGGATACCATCTTTGGAGATGATATGACCGAGAATATTTCCCTCCATGGAAAAAAAGAATCTTTTTGGGATTAAGTGAAATCTCAAATTTCCTGCATTTCTAAAATGCAATTCTCAAATGATACAAATGTTCTTCATCATAACGAGATAAAACTGTCAAATCATCAAGATATACAACTAAGAAAACATCCTTTTCATTTGAAAAGGCTATGTACATCACTCGCTGAAAGGTGGCCCCTACATTCTTGAGCCCAAATGGAATTTTAGCATATTTGAAAGTGCCCCAAGGTTTCATGAAAGCAGTCTTGTATTGATCATCCTTGTGCACTAAAATCTGATTGCATCCTGGATATCCATCAAGAAGCGACAGTTGAGAGGCCCCAACTACTTTCTTTAAGATATGGTCCATCTTAGGAATGGGATAATTATCCTATAGAAACACCTTATTTAAGTTTCTAAAATCGATGCAAAACCGGATTTCTCCCGTTTTCTTTCTTACCAAAACCAAATTTGACATCCAATCATAAAATCTGATGGGAAAAATGATACCAACTTTGAAAATGATGTTTACCTCTTTCTCTATCGACGATGACAACTTTGGTTTGATTCTTCTCAACTTTTGTCTGAAGGGATTTTGGTTAGGCTTGACCGAAATTGCATGTTGAATGATATTCTTATCATAAACTTTCAGATCTGCATATTCCCAAGAAAATAATTTAGAAAGTTGAGACAACAAAGAAATGTATTTGTCTTTTACCTTTGAAGATAAGGACTTGGAAAACTTAACTATCTTGGGCTTGTCTCTTGTTTTTATGTTCACATCCTCGACACCTTTCTCGGTAGGAACCATGGTTGGCTTTCTAGAAACATCATCCTGATTAAAAAATTATTCCAAAGGTACAAGACCCCTTGCAATGTTGTTATCCTTCAACTGTAATACATCAACCTGAGTGGCCTCGATGACTTGATCATCTTTATCATAAACTTCATCAATAAAAGAATTCTCAAATTCACCTTCATTTTGCAGAAAGTTGTTCACTTGCTTGTCATCCCAAAACACTTTCCAATACCTCAAGTTGTCAGGGAAAGTTGGTCAATGTTTGACATGAATTTCAAACTTCCTATTAGAATAGATGGGAATGTTAAAATTACTTGCTACTGTAGCGAGCGAATTTTCCATAAGATTTTGACATCTTGGTACTACTGACAATCTATAATCAGGAAGCATCTTTAGGATATCAAGTACAAAAATTATATATGCTCTCATTTGTGGATGCTTAGCATGGTATTCCCCTTTTACCTATTTGATTACAAGTTCAGAGTTGCCATAAACATAAATGATTTTTGTGACCTACTTTTCAGAATTTTTAGATCGGTGATCAATGCCTCGTACTTAGCCTCATTATTAGAGCAATCGAAATCGAACTTATATAAACATAATCTTACACTTTTTGGAACTTTTCCTTGTTGATGAAGAGGACTATGGATCCAAATTCCGATGCCTGCCCCATATTTCCCTAAGGCACCGTTGAAATCCATGGTCCAAAGACCATTTTCATCATCTAGAAGTTGAAATTATGCATTCTGTTTTGTTTCATCTTTTAGGGACACTTCTTCAATATGTTTTGAACCTTTTTCTGACTTATTTGATGATTGAACTAGGCTGATTTCCTTTTTTCTCATCTAAAACTGCTCTTACACTATTGAAAATTTCTGGAATTTCTTCTACTTCTATGAGTTGACTATCTACATCATTTAAACCATTATCATTAAACAAAATAAACGATTCAAGATCTGTCTGTACAACACTAATATGATGATTTTTAGGTTTTTCTTTGCTGGTAATCATGTATTTCATCTTTGTTTCGTGGCACAACTTCCTCAATTGTCCAAAAACCGGGATGGTGGCATAAGAGAAATCCAATTGCAAAGTACCTCTTAACTTCGCTCCCCAAGAACTTGATAGTAACATACCAAACCGTGGTGGTATATTATATACTACCACATCCATCAAGACATTTTTTGCTAGGATTTTCTCAAGAGAAACTACCAAATCCTTTATGAGACCAAGACTACATAATCTACTAGAATCAAAGGAGTACAAATCATGGTAAGGATAGGTTATATCCAAGGCCAATTTTTCCATAATGGCATTCGGCATCAAGTTATGGGAAGTTTTGGAGTCAAGCATGGCATTGTGAAGGATACACTGATGAATTATTAGACTCAGATAAAATGGGGGAAATTCACTATCCTCTAACTGACCATCTATGGTTGGAATAAAAATGAGCCTGGGCTGATCATCTTTAACATTTACATATCAAACAAAGGATATACTTTCATAATTTTGGCCACGTGAGATTTGTATTGATTGTTTTTTACAAGCTTAGTTAAAGGGATAAAGAATTTTAACTTATAGATTTCACTTTCTAAGCTAAAAACATTGGATTTCTTATCTACCTCTTTAATGGAAGTGTCCCTCTTTTCAGGCTAGTCCTTTTTTGTAGTTTCCTTCTTTTGATTTTCTTTTTCTTTGCTTGGTGTTCTTGTAGATTCTTGATTGATCTTGATCTAATTTGCAGCTGCAAGATCCTTTCCTTTGTTCTGATTACCTTGAGGATTTTTCTTAGGTTGAGTAACTTTTTTCTGGGATGCCCTCTTTTGAATAGGAGTGACATGAACATCTCTACTTCTCAATAAATATTACCTTTGCTACGAGCTGAGTGAATTTATATAACCTTGCTGATAATCATCGGAATAAACCTCCAACTCATGATCATTTTCAAGTATGTAATCCTCATCTTTAGGAAAATATGTTTTCTCAATATATTCTTCATCCTCTATCAAGAATATAGGTTGTCCATATGCTGTGAAGAAATTATTTTCCTCCACAATCTCATCTTCTTCTTCCGAACCCCTTGAGCATAATTTTGCCGCAAAGGTGTCTGAATCTGTTGATGTGATGGTTTCTCTAGAGCCCTTTTCTCCCTTTGTTTGATCCTAAACTGAGGCTACTGTTGCTATCCTCATAAATTAGGATTTATAACTTGTGCTTCCGATTGTCTTTTAGTGATGGAAATTCTATCAACCATTCTTTCCACAGTTCCAATCAAAGTATCCAATTTAACCTCAGAGGATGTGGATGGCTCTTCCTTGATTATTACCTTTCTCTCACCTTTTTTTTTGAATTTTTGATTGACAAGTTTGCTTCAACACTAACTACATTTATGTTCATATCTTCTAGTGTTTCAGGACTTCGCTCTCAGAGTTGGTATGCCATATCTGGATCAAAGGCATCCGAATAGTGCAAGAGAGCCAAACCTGGAGGATGTTTAATCTCATTTTGGATTGAGTTATACAATCAGTTGAAATGAGTAGTGAAATCCATAGCTGACTCATTTGGATTTCTCTTCAAGTTGTCATTCATTAGAAATAATTTGCAGTGGATTCTTATTTACTTCCCATTGGGTTGTGAATGCATCAGTCAGTTGCTCCATATTTCTTATAGAATGGGCAGTCAAAGATCAGAACTAAGTGTTAACATATTTGGAGAATCTTTGGGCAATGATTCTCATCTTGCCATCATCAACATCTATCTCTTCTAAGTCAATTAAATTAGTGACTTTGACTAAGTGTTGTTTGACACTAATTTCAGAATTCTCATCAAATAGAGGGAGTCTCTGACCATAGCCTTGTGGCAAGGGTGCAAATTGACTAGGTAGATCCAGGGGTGAAAATCTCGATGAATCCTGCTGAATGTAGTGCAGGAGTAACAATGGGAGAGGTAAAATGAGAAGGTAATGAAGTATAAGGGATGGAGGAGGAGGCAAAAACTGATTGAGATTGTGTCGAAATAAACAAGGCCTCTTGTTGGTATTGGATTATGGATTTTTCATATGTGTATTGGAGTTGATTAGCTAATTTTTCAAGCCTATCAAATTGACTCCGGACTTTTCTATCAAAATCTAATTCGGATTTATATTCTTCGGAAAATAAACTACCTTAAAGTTTCAGAGAATCAAAAACCACCTTAGACAATGATTTTACTTCAGATAATCTTAATGGATCAAATACTATCTTAGACAACAAAGTTTCTAACTTAGACCTAAATAGAGAAAACTCAAACTTCAAATCTAATGGAATGCCTTCAAGAGATAATACTTTTGCAGGTGATGAGGAAGATATTACCAATGGATAAGGATCTGACTTAAAATCTGAGTGCTGGGATATCTGATTTCAGACAAGTTTCTCTAGATATTGAACTGGAGAAGCTGGATGAGGATCTGGATTCAATCTTGTGTATCTTCTTGAAGCTAGAATGTTCTTTGTTTTTGCAACTCGGTTCTCTACAATTTTCAGATCAACCTTCACGAAGACTAGGGCCTATCACCCACAGACCTAGTATTCAATGAAATTATGGTAAACTGAGGGAAGATCTGTAACTTCGTTTCCCCAGAAATTATGCCAAAATGTTAGTACTCCACTGGTTCTTTGAAGGCTGAGAAGGAAATCAGCAAAGGTAACCAAAGACGACTTTGACCTAGTAGCTAGCCCTACTAGGCTGAGAGGGCTCTCTAAATTAGATCCAATCCAAATTGACTGGATGATGAAGATTTTAGGCTAGACATGCAGATTGAGGTTTGATTTTATTATGAAGGTTTGTTCTGGATGAAATTGGACCTTTAGAAACTAGGCTTGAAAACTCTGATTAGGGTTACAAGAGAAAAAATTAGAGGGGAATGAAGGGGAAAGGTAGGAAATCTCAAATGACCAAATAGTTTGTATGATTATGGTGTAGGATGAAAATAAATATCAGTAACAAGAATATAAATATGAATTCATTCCTTAAGAATAAAATAAACACAACATCATCATCTCATCAAAATAGGGCATGTATTCCTCATGAATCCTGCTTAAAGAACTCTAAAGACAATGAGTGAAAGAAATAGATATGTAATGGAAAGAGAAAGTATTCAATGGAGTTAATTACTGAAGAGAAACATAGCCATACAATCTCACCACATGAATCCCTAAATTTAGCCTGCAACTTTTCTCTGTATTCACTGTATACTTAGTCAAAATAGAATACACTAGTTCAATGTCCAATGTTCCAACATCCAACCCTTGAAAATGATTAAAAAAGGCCTCATATAGCTACTAAGGTAGAAATCCTCCCTTGGAGGTCGAATTTGACAATAATAAATTCAACTACATGCATCTATTTGAAGTCAGCTACACCCTAGGGAGGTTACACAACAAATTCCTCCTTTTCCTAACCACTAGAGACATATCCTCAATGCAAAAAATGGAGGATAAGACACTTATTTACCTCCATATTTACCATTTACATTTACATTTTGACTTTTACATTCATCTACATTCATATTTTCACTTTTACAAAAGTCAAACTAGGAATTACCAAAAATTACATAGTGAAATTTGTAATTAAAAACAATGAAATTTGTAGATGCGCAATACCAACTTGGAGGCCACTTTTGAACACCTTCCTGAAGTCAAAATGGAAATATGAGAGAACGGTCAACTAGCCTTGCATGTATAGTTACCAAAACAATTTGAATTCTAGAAAACAAACCATAGGAAGGCCCTCAAAAACAAATTATACCAAGGTGTCTGTAGTTGCCCAGTGCGTGTCAAAAAGAGGGGCATAATGCTGATTTTTGACCCCTTTTTTCCACTTTTCTCAAATCTTTGCCCTTTCTAGAAAATATGAGGAAATTGGTTTTGAGAGGAGGGCATAATATTTCCAAAAATTCAAACCACTTTTCAATTGGTGCCCTTAGGAAAAAGCACAGCGCCAAGGCATTGCACATCCAGCCTTAGTCAATCTTCTGAATTTTGCCTTTTTTCACAAATTTTGACCAAAAAACCAAAAATGATCCAAATCTCCAAAAAATTGGTCCATAGCTGCTGGATGAGGTGTACTATGCAACCATTAAGGCATCAGCAATAAAATCAAACTTTCCCTTCTCCTCTTAGCTGATTAGGGTTTGTTTAAGCTTGTCTTGGGTTTGCTTGAGTTTGTCTTGCAATTGTTTAAGTTTGATGTGTGAAATATGATTTCTTGTTTGGTAGCGGGAAAACATGAATTTTGAATCTTGTTATCCCTGTTTTCATTCTCCAAGATATTTTCCAAGTGAATTTTTACCTTCTCAAGCCAAAACTCCTTGTCCTCATTGATCTCTTTAGCCATTCTCTCCTCAAAAGTGAGTTGCTCATATGTATGATTTTGTTCTTTCCCTTTTCGCAGTGTCTTCTTGAGACCCATAGTTCTTGGCTTCTTCCTCTTCACTTGGTGTTCATTCTCATCATGTTTAGCCACTATTTTTCCCTTCTCATGTTTGTTAACCTCAAACAACCTCTTCTCCAAAATCAATTGATTTGTCTTCGATTGACTATTCTCCTGCTCAAGAAATGAAATGATGAATTGAGCCCTTGCTAAGTTTTCTTGGAGCTCTTTGATTTGAGCATCCTTGTCTTTGATTTCCCTCTGCAATTTTTCATGGTCGTCATGGTCCTCTAAGTCAACCAAATCAAAATCATGTTCCTCCTCATCATACATGGATGTCTCATGCAGTGCTGATGGTGATCCCTGTAATGAAATATGCTTTTCCCCTTCCTCTTTCCGAGGAGAAAACACAAGCCTCCTACCTCTTTGATAGGTGAGATTAACCTTAGGCCTAGGCCTCTTTGAAAACTCATCATTCTTGCTTGATGACCCCACCTCCATGGGCTGTGCTAACATGGCAGGTGATATGTTTTGTTACTGAGATGGTGTAGTGGTTGAGTGCATCTACAAATCTAACTCAATGAAGGCATCCCATGTCATGTTCTTCTCTGCCAATTGATGGAGTACTATGGATTTCAACAAACTGTAGTGAAAGAGGCCAATGTAATGATCTGTGTTTAAATCTTGCACTTTTTCTGCCATCTTTCTCACATTGTTATGCAATAAATTGTATAATTTTAAGGACTTCACTGCTCTAACATGCATGAGCAATCTAATATGATATCGGTACAATCTGGAAAACCTGCCCTCACATGTGAATAATTTCATCACAACCCACATCAATGGTGCATACCTCTCCAGTAAGTATCTGAATGGAAGAATGTGGGTATGAATCTCTTTGTGCTGTGATTTGATGAAGGATTTGTACTTCTCAAGGTCAAGGTTCATGCCTGTTATCACTTCGCCAGATTCCTAAGGCTGAAGAAGGAATCCCAACAGAGGTAACCACATACCAAGATTTTGACTTGATAGCTAGCCCAATCAAGTTGGAGAGGGCTCTCTCCAAAAGGGTCACAGCCAGGAGGGCTGGAGAAATTATGGTTTTTAGGCTAGATATTGAGTGCAGGGGTTGTTTGAATTTGATTTTGGTTGGGTTTCAATGGATGAAGAAATTAGGTCAAGGGAGCTAGGTCAGGGAAAATGAGATAGGGTTGCAGGGATTAATGGGGCAAGGTAGGCACAAGGCTTATCACTTGAAGATGATTGTGATGGAATTTTTTTTATATTGAAGAGAAGCTAGGAAGAACATGGAATATTTATTCTTCTTAGACAGATGCAAATGGACAAACTATGATCAATTCCCCAAAACAGAGCATGAGAAAGCATGTATTATGATTATCAAAATTGAAAGAGATCATATCATAGAAATGAAGTGAACATGAATACAATACATTATAACATATTAAACTGAAGAAAAGACAATGATAAACATCAATACCACAAGTATCCCATAAAATAGGTACAACTCCTCTTTATTAGCTGGCAAAAACTAAGTACAGTTGTTCCTTGATCAATAAGCAAACATACAAACTAATTCCAACCCTTTCTTAGTGTGAATAAAGGGACTAAATAGACATCAAAACAAGCTTCACTCATCCTCAGGGGTCAAATCCATGAGGTGAGGAGGAGATCCACTAATTTCTGAACTAAAAACTGAAGTGTAGGATGGTCCAAGTGACTCACTCCTCATCACACTCAAATTGATTCATCTTGACTAAAGGATAACTTTACCTAATGAATATACCCTAGGTAAATTATCCTTGACATAATTACATTTACCATGATGAATTACATATGTAAAAAGATCATTTATTGAGATAAAATCAAAATTTAAAGTGAAAAACCAAAAAACTCAGCAAACTGTCATATGCACCATTTTCCTATAATATGCACCCTCGCTTAAGGTTGTGCACCCTCTATGTTCAAGGTGACTTTTGACTGAGCTATGGGTGTCCAAATTTGGCTCAAAATGGCTTTCTAGAAATCCATTCCTATCCTCTTTATAAATATGCCTCAAGTTCTAAAAATGAAGCTGATTTGACCCTTGAAATTTGCAATCTCCCAAGACTTCTCTATGCACAGTGCCTAGGCACAAATATGGATAGAAACATGATTTTTTGGTGGTTTTTTACCCTTTTGACTTACCAGTTTGACTCAAAAACCTTATAAAATGTACAGGGTATATGTATTCATCATTCTGAACCCAATGGTGGTGACCTTTTGCCTAGGCTTGAAGGGAAGCCTCGGCAAGAATGTCCAACTTTTTCTTTTCCTCCATGGTTAACTCCTCAATTTATGCATTGGCACTTTTGATCTTGGCCAATGAAATTTTATCCTTCAGAGCATAGTGTTTGACCTTTCTTCTCAATAGGTCATTATCCATATTTTCCTTGGCTAGCAGCTTCTCCAAGTGTTTATGAGCTCTATAAAACCATTGCTCCCTGTTCTCACTGATCTCTATAGTAAGATGCTCATTAAGGGTTAGATGATTAGGAAGCTCAACTTCTCTTTGCCTCTCTAGAGCTAGAGATATTTTTAGCCCTCTAGTTCTACGTCTCTGTCTTGGTACCTGTTCTTCTTCAACATCAAGTAAGCCATACCTTTCAAGTGTTTCATTAAGTATGACTTTGGCCTTTTGAGCCTCCCTTTGAGTAGTGAAATACTTAACCTCATCAATGACTTGTTTGGTTTTCAATTGGTCATTTTCTTGCTCAAGGAAGTGTATGACATATCTTTCCTTGTGTTAGTTTGAAGCTCCTTAATCTTGAAATCCTTACCTTTGATGTCAGCATTCATGATTTTGTCATTGTCATCCTCGTCTAGGTAAACAAGCTGAAATTCCTGCTCTGTTTCATTGGTGTCCTCCTCATCATGAATGACTACCTCACTGAACTTCTCTTTACCTTTTCCCACCTGTTGTTTTGTTGTAGAAGGCATGGTCCCTTCCACTCCATGTGGAGAAAAAAATTTCCTGTAGCCTTTCTGGTAGGTTTTTGGCAATTTCTCAACCTTAATCGTACTAGCCCACTTAGGGTCAATATCTTCCATCCTGCTGGGTGATCCAATGTCATGGTGAGATGGAGATTAAGGAGGTGAAGTGGACTGATCAGATGATGATGAATGAGCTATGGGTTGAGATGGAGGAATGGAAGTGGATGGCTGGGATGACGAAGGCACATTTTGTGCATTCTGTGTAGGAGGATATCTGAATATATCATGGGCTATGAAGGTGTCCCATGAAATATTTATTAGATTAAGATGGTGGAGGACTATGATCTTAATGAGGGAATGATGGAATATACTTTTCATTTGATGTTCATATTTCCTTTTCTGGACAATTAATGCCATCTTATCTATGCTTCGGAAAAGGTAGTAGGGTATGTTCAAAATCTTCACCCTAGTGAAATGCATCAAGAGGTGGATGTGATAAGTATAGAGTCTTGAAAATCTACCCTCACATGAATTTTTTTTCATGATTATCTTCATCATCAGTGCATATCTATCCTGGAGGTGGGAAAAAGGAAAAAACCTCTTTCTCTCATTCTTATACCTTGGTTTCAGGAAAGTTTCAAAGTATTTTTCCTCCAAATCACTCTTTTTTAACCACTTCTCCCCAACATTTGGGATCCAGGTGGTAGCTGAAATGGTGGCAGTTGAGATAGTAAAGGTGAATCCAACTAAAGTGACTTGGTTTTTGTGGAGGTTGGATATGAAGATCTTGGTCAACTTGGCATGGTGCTGAACCCTCTGAACTTGTTCAAAAAAATCATAACAACCAATATATTTGAAACATGTAAATGTCATTGGAGAGGCTAAAAGTTCCCTAGTGTTAGCAGGTTCAAGTCTGAGCACTCTTCCTCCTCTATGTGGCCTCCTCTCCTGTGTTTCCTTTCCTTCACTGAAGATTATGTTCCCTTCTTCTTTTGCCATGGTGTTTTTGTCAAAACCCTAGGGATTAGGAATGATAATGTGTGTAAGGTGACTTTATTTTTGGATAGGAAATGGGGAAAGGGAAATTTGTGGGAAATAATTTTAGGGATATGAAAAATGAGGGAAGGGAAAATGATTGATAGTATGATGGGAATTGGAATGGGGAATTGGAAATTGGGAGCCTAGGTAAAAAGAAGCACCTAGGGCTTAGGGTTTTAGGTTTAAAAGCATAGGGACATGGATTGTACTAATCGGAGATTTGGGAATGAGTATTTGCAATATGGGAAGGGTATGAGAGTGCAAGGGAAATTGGTTTTAGAGTTGCGAATTTTAGGGAGGAAAACTAGGTCTTTGAATGGTTAAAACACCAAATTATCAAGAAAATTACACAACACCAAACAAATAAACTTGAAGGAGGTAAATGAATATGGAAGACACCTTTAATTGCTTGTTGGAGGCTCAAATAGCTTTTTCAGAAGTTTTGGAGGCGATTTGGCGAAGTTTGGATGATTTTCTAGTTTGTCGAACATATGCGCAGTGCCTTAAGGCTATGTGCCCTCTCTTTAGAATGTGCACAACACCTTAAGGATATGCGCCCTCTCTTCAGCTTATGTGCATCGCCTTAAGAATATGCACCCTCTGCACAATTTTTTTTCCAATTTTTCATAGAAAATTGAAAATTTTCCCTCTTCAAGTGTTTTCTCAATGGAATAGGAGGCAAATGAATTTCAAATTGATGTATAGGAGTCTTTAATGCTTTAGTGAATTTATATTTAAATCAAAAACCCACTTTTCGATTGTTTCCTTTCACTTTGTTGACACATTTGCTAATCACCCTTTTCTTTCGACTTTTCTTCTTTGCAGGATGAAGTTGGTGGAGTTTGGAAATTTTCACTTTCAATTTGTGATATTCAGTTTGGCATATGTGATTTGAGTTTGCAGCTAGGGAAAGCAATTTTTACATATTATAAGCATAAAATTACATAAAAAATTAAAAATAAATTACATTTTTTTTTTAATATCAAAATTACAATTTTGATATGAAAATCAAACTTTAAAATCAAAATTACAACTTAAAAAATATCATATTTTCATGTTGATAATCTTCTGCAGATGATAATGAAATGCTTATTGAGTCACTCTCACACCTTTTGCTGACCTTATTGAGAAGAAATGGTGCATTTTTTGACCTTGAACAATAAAACCTAATGACCTAATGGGACCATGAAAGACTTGACTCCATGGTTGACTTTGACTGACATAAGACATAGTGAAATGAGATTTTCAAAAGTGTTATAATGTTCAACAATACATGAAGTTGGGCCAACAAATGTGAAATTTTGAGGGAGAGTGAGGTGTTATGAATCAGACTACCATTAGTGAATCAATTTTTTACATGACCTAATGGAATGATAAAAAATTTCAGAGTGGGACCCCTAAATGAGTATAAAAAGAGTAATTTTGATCATTGATGGCAGAATGAATATTCAAACACTAACATCAAACTTATTGGGGATGGAAGCCACTTGGAGGTGTCAAAAACACCATAGAACAAGTGCCTAACCATTGAGGCAATAAGGTCAAAAAAATTTCAAACTGAAATGCATGACTAAATACTGACAACTCAATGACACAAACTGACTTTAATACTGACTAAAATTGACTTTGATCAATGAATCAAATCTTAACTTACTTTTTCTAAATACTTAACTTGAAATGGAAGAAACTCAATGAAGCTCCATGGCCTTCACTTCGGGCTCTGAACTCCAATTCTTTTCCACTTCACACTTGCAGGAATATCAAAGTGATATATACAATGAGGATGCATTTTTTTCACAATTTCAGATATAAAAAGATAGTGCTTCAGTAGCCTACCATTAACTAGCCCTCCTAAGAAACTTTTCCCATTCATTTCTTTCAAGAGATATGCATTTTGTCCATGAGAAGCTGCAATCTTAAAAGGACCTTTCCATAAATTATCGAATATCCTGTGCTTACCCTTGTCTTCATTCCTGGCATCCCAACGGAGTACTACATCATGAATCTTGAAATCATCTTGCTTGGTTTTTCTATCATAGATTTGCTTGATCTTATCATGGAGCTTAAAATTGTTCTAAAAAACTTCTTCTCTTGTCTGCTGCAAGTGAATCATTTGGTTTATTCTGTGTTGTATGTCATTGTCTTCACTTCCCGCTTCTTGTAAAAGTTTCATGACTGGGACAACCAATGAAGAAGGGAAAAATGTATCCACCCTGTAAACTACTTGAAATGGAGACATGCCAATGGATTTCTTGCTACTTATCTGATATTCCCACAATGCATTAATTAGCTTCTTGTGCCAATTCTTCTTGTTCGCCTCCAACATATTTTTTATTATGTTGATCAAAGAATTATTGGAGGACTCCACCAATCCGTTTCCCTGTGGATAATATGTTGTAGAATGACCCAACTTAATGTTGTACCTATCATAGAATTCTATCATCTTCTTTGATTTGAAAGTTGCGGCATTATTCGTGATGATATTTCTAGGACAACCAAACTGGGATAAGATGTTAGTTTCTAAAAACTAAATTATAACTAAGTCTTTAGCTTGCCTGGTTGGGATCGCTTCGATCCACTTTGCGAAATAGTCTGTGGCAGTAAGTATCCATCTGGGTTGAGTGGATGAGGGTGGATATATTTCACCAATAAAATATAATCCCCATTTCTGGAAAGGAGCTTCAACTAAAATGGGATGTAATGGTAAAGGAAGAAGCTTACGTTTACTTTGGAAAAGTTGGCATTCATGGCAGCTCATGACCATCTTGTACAAATATGCAAACAATGTCGGTCAATAGTAACCTGCTCTCAGTACTTTGCTGGTCGTGGTCTTCTAGTACAAATGACCTCTGCAATCACCCTTGTGGAAATCCTTCATCACTTCTTTGGACTTATATTCAACCAAGAAATTGAGTAACCCTCCTCCAAGATCCTTCCAATAGAGTGCACTTAGTATGCAATATTTTGAAGCCTTAAGCTTCAAGGACCTGCTCTTACTCATTGACATGCCTAGAGGAGGGTTCAAATGTTGAAAAACATAAATGATATCAACATACCAAGGAGATGATGAAAAGAGATATGATACCTGAATAAGACTTACACCTTCTTCATCATCAGACAGTGCTGATATGGGATTGATATCAAGTGCATGTAGATTAGACTCAACCATGAGCTTGGCTAAGCCTTGCCCTTTGATCAGCTTGTTCGGCTTGATCTCAAGATCATACTCTAAGAGTGCTACTATCCACCTACCTCTTCTTCCTTCTGGATCTTTTTGCGTGCCATACTTCTTTAACCGCTGCATTTGGAACATATGCCAAAATATGTGAGTGCATAATATAAACACAGAAGTCTTTGAGTGCTTTAACCAAGGCCAAGGCCTGTTTATCGATTATGTTGTATCAGAGGGTTGCATCCCTTATTGTGTGACTAAATAATGCTATTAGCAGCTCTGTCCCATCTTTTTTCTGCATTAGCACCATTGCCAAAGTATGCTCAGAAGCAAAATAAAATATAATGAAAACCAGTGAATAATCAGGACTTGTCAAAATTGGAGTAGTGGTCAAAGAAAATTTTACCAAGCTGAATGACTTATGAGAATTTTGAGACCATTTTACATCATTCTCCTTCTTCCGCATGTTAGTTAAATCTCTAAGATGTTCTGCTAAGTTGGGAATGAACCTACATAGGAAATTCATCCTACCGTTGAATGCTTGGACTTCCTTCTTGTTATGAGGGAAATCAATTTGATGTATCGCTTCAACTCTAGAAGGATCTATCAGGATCCCATATTTTGAAATGATGTGACCCAAAAATTTTCCTTCTTCCATAGCAAATAAGCACTTTTTAGGATTTAGGGAAATCCCAAATTTTCTACATCGCTGGAACACAACTCTCAAATGGTGTAAATTCTCGTCATCTAAATTTGAATAAACAATCAGATCATCTAAATAAAAAACAATGAATACATCTTTCTCGTTACCAAAAGATATGTCCATGGCATGCTGGAAAGTGTCCCTGACATTCTTCAAACCGAACGACATCATGGCATATTTGAAGGTACCCCATGGTGTAGTGAACATTGTCTTATCTTGATCATATTCATGCACAAGGATCTGATTTCACCCTGAGTAACTATTCAACAATGACATCGTATTGGCTCCTACAACTCACTGAAGTATGTGGTCCATTTTGGGCAGAGGGTAATTGTCTTTCAATGACACTTTGTTTAGATTTCTGAAATCTATACATAGTCGGATTTCACCGGTCTTCTTCTGCACTGGAACCAAATTAGAGATCCAATCAGAAAATCTGACTAGAACAATAATTCCTTCCTTATAGAGCTTGTTTACCTCCTTCTCAATAGATGGAAACAAATTTGGGTTTATTCTCCTGAGCTTTTCCTAAAAGGCTTTTGGTCTGGCTTTATCAGGATGGCGTGTTGAATGATATCTTTATTGTACACCTTTATATCTGAGTAATCCCAAGCAAAAACATCAGAAAAATTAGTAAATAAATCAACATATTTATACTTTACTTCTGGAGGTAAAGACTTTGAAATATTAATGAACTTTGGATGCTCCCTTATTCCAATATTAACATCTTCTACACCTTTTTCTGGGGGAACCAAATTATGTTTTCTTGCCACATCATCTTGATCAAATAACTCTTCCAAATGTATGAGACCTTTTGGAATGTTATTGTTCTTGAGCTGAAGTATGTTAATATGATCTGCCTCAATGACTTGGTCATCCTTGTCGTACACTTCATCTATAGAAAAGTTCTCAAACTCACCTTCACTTTGAAGGAAATTGTTCACTTGTTTATCGTTTGAGAATACTTGCCAAAATTTCAAGTTATCCGGAATGGCGGGTCTGTGCTTTATATGAATCTCAAACATTTTATTTGAAAACATTGTAGTTTTGAAATTACTTGCAGCAGTGGCTAATGAATCGGCCATCAAGTTTTTCAACCTTGGCACTACTTTAAGTGTATGTTCTGAAAACATTCTCAAAATTTCAAGTGATGCATTCCTATATTTCCTCATCCTTGGGTGATTAGCTTGATACTCACCTTTTATTTGTTTAATTACCATCTCTAAATCACCGTAGACTGCACTTCTTCTAGCACCCAATTTTTTCAAAATTTTCAAACCGGTAATGAGTGCCTCATATTCAATCTCATTGTTTACAGTCAAATGCTAATTTGTAGGACCACAACCTAACATTATTAAGGAATTTATTTTTCTGTTGAAATGGGCTACGAATCCATAAACCAATTCCAACACCGTCTTTGCTAATGGAACCATAGAAGTCCATGCTCCAAAAACCATCTTGTTCCTCAAGGTGCTGAAACTCTTTACTTTGTTTTGACACAATTTTCTGATCTGATTCTTTATACTGTTCTAAACTTTCATCTACCTTCTCTGATGACTTCTCGGATATAGTAGGCAGATTCTCTTTCTTTTGTTATAACATTGTTCTAATGCAATCTGAAACTTTAGGAACATCCTCTATTTCTACTAATTGAAAATCAACATCATTTAATTGAGAATCATTGTACAATATGAAGGACAAAAAGTCTGTATGTACATCTTTTATAGGATTATTATTAGGCCTTTCCTTGTTTGTGATCATGTATTTCATGTTAGTCTCACTGTATGGTTTTCTCATTTGACTGAAGACAGGAATGGTGGCATAGGAAAAGTCCAACTGCAATGTACCTCTCAATTTAGTCCCCCAGGATCTTTATAATAGCATAACAAAACGTGGTGGAATATCAACAACTACCATGTCCATAAGGACATTTTTGGGTGGGATTTACTCTAGGGAGACAACTAGATCTTTGATTAGACCCAAACAATGGACACGACCAGAATCGAAAGAATATGAATCATGATATGGGTGGGTTATGTCAAGGTTGAGCTTCTCCATGATGGCTTTAGGCATGAGGTTGTGGGATGCCCGGAGTCTAATATAGTGTTATGAAGGATGAATTGGTGAACTTTGAGACTCAAGTAAAATGGTGGGACCTCACTATCTTCAGATTGACCATCAATTGCGAGACCAAATATTAACTCGGGCTGATCATCCTCTATATTAACCATGTCGGATAAAGGGTTAAATTTCAAGGTTTTGACTACATGGGATTTTTATTTATCAACTTTGACCAATTCAGGAAGTGGAATATACACCTTTAACTTCAAAATTTCTGACTCTAAAATAAAAGGTATAGTTCTGTCTACCTCTTTTATGATAATATCCCTTTTCTCAACATGATCTCTCATTGTAGCTTCTTTTCTCTAAATATCTCTTTCTTTGACAGGTGTACTTGTAGAAGGCTAATTTCTTGTGTTCTTATTTGGTGCTGCAATCTCTTTAGCCTTATTTTGATTGGCTTGAGAAACTTGCTTCTGTGGTGCTTCTTTTTGATGAACTGTCTTCTTCGGAGGTGGATTGATTGGAACATCACGAGTCCTCAAGGAGTATTTCCTTTGATAGGAACTCAATGCATTCAGGTATCCTCTCTGATAGTCATCATATTCTACTTCTAACTCATGATAATTCACCATTATGTAGTCTTTATCATTACGTATACTTGTTTTTTCCACATATTCTTCATCTTCAGTGAGAAATATGGGTTGGCCATTAGATATGAAAAGAAGGTTCCCCTCCTTTGTTGATTCTTACTCTTCATCACTTTGAGCATAATTATGTTGTATTGGTGTCCAAATTGGCTATTTTTGTTGTGTTTAGGGAGCTCTTTTCTCTCTCTTCTTTATCCGGAACTGAGGCTGATGCTGCTGGCCTCAAAAGTTCAGATTTCTGATTTGTGGCTCCATCTGTCTATCTGAAATAGACATCTTATCGACCATTCTTTCCATGGTTCTAATAAAATCATCAAATTTAGTATTGGATGAAAAGGAAGGTTCCTCTTTAATGGTCACTTTGCGTTCAGTTTTTAGTTTGGAATTTTTAATCAAGAGGTTGGCCTCAACACTCACTGAATTTATGATCATCTCTTCTAGAGTAGTGGGATTTCTTTCTTTCAATGAATAGGCCATATCTGGGTCAAAAGAATCGGGATAACGTAGAAGGGCCAAACCAAGAGGTGGTCTCATTTAATTTGAGATGGAGTTATAGATTCTGAGGTATTGAGAATTATAATGAGGCACTGATTAATTAGGATTGTGCTTTAGGGAATCATATTCAGCAAGAATTTGTAAAGGTTTTTTCTTCTCATCCCACTTGGCTAAGAAAGCATCAGTTAGTTCAGTAGAATTCCTAATAGAATTAGCTGCTAAGGCATAGAACCAAAATTTAACTTCACCAAAAAAACTTTGTGTGATGATTCGCATCTTGGCATCATCTGCATCTAACTCCTCAAGATCTATGAAGGTTGTGATTTTTTCCATGTGCTGACGGGCAGTGATTTCATAATTTTCATCGAAGAGGGGAAGTATTTGGCTATATCCTTGAGGTAATTCATGCAGTTGGGCTGGTAAGACGAGTGGGGAAAATCTTTCCATAATTTCTACTGTATGTAATACTGGATTGACAATAGGAGGGATGGGATGAATAGGTAAAGGAGTTGAACTTGTTGGTATTGAAATGTGATGCAGGAGCATCAAGGTCATTTTTCATTTGTAAATATGTGATAAAAGGGGGGTGTGACATTTTTATTATTTTATTAATTAATTTGTTATTTTTAATAAAATAGGAGATAATTTGGAGAAGTGAGGATTTTGTAAATATTCTTTTATTAAATAAAAGGATATGAGAGAAATAGTTTAGGAGAAAAATTAGAGATCAGGAATTCTATGTATGGGACTTTGTTGAGTCCACACCTAAAATATAGATTAGTTGAGGATTAGGTGGAGAGATATTTTGAGTGAATTAAATGCATTATCTATGTATAAATATGAGTGGTTTTTGAGAGGAAAAGACACTTGAATGGTTGAAGAGAGAGTGAGAGTGTGAGTAGAGGGCAGGTTTCTACTTGCAAGCCTTTGGGCAATTTGTAAAGGGCCATCGATCTCGAATATCTGGCCAAAAAAGAGTTTGTAAGTATTTTTGTTAATGTTCAGAATTGTGTGTATTGATTTAATGAGCAGGTGTATATTTAGTTTCTGTAATTAGGTTTATGAATTTATGTTTTAATGTGTGAACTTAAATGTCAAGAAGGGGAAATCTAATTTTGGTTCAACCCAGAGTAAATTTCTTGATCGAATGAGAAAATCGATGAGATGAATGGGAATTTGACATATGGCAAAACTGAATTGAATTCTGTTTGAATATCTGTGGGTTAAACGTATGTGAAAAGAAATCGATTTCAGTTAATGTCAATTTATGTATTAAATTGAATCCAATTTGTATATGTATCGATTTTTCTTGAGAAGGATTGAATCAAAAGTTTTTAATTGAATTAGTGTTAGCATATCGACTTGGGTGAGTCGATTTCATGGAGGGTGCCATCGCTTTAAGGAGAATCTGACTGAAATATCGTGTAAGAGTGCAGAATCAATATTTGAAATTGTGTTGACAGGCACACAGTTAATGTTTAAACCTGTTTGAAAGAATGGTATTCCATCAGTCGAACTCAAGGTTGAGGAATTTACGTTGCATAAATATTTGAGGGAATAAAATCGAACTTGACTGTTCGAAATTGTGCATGGAGCACTTGTATTGGGAGTTGATTACAAACATTGGATTATTACTTCATACTGTTATATATATGGTTGAATGGTGAATCCAACGCGCAGAGGTGATTGAACAGCATGGAAAGGAACGTCAATGATCCATCTCATGGAAGAAATCGTAGACACAACTTTTTTTTCTTATAATAAGTGGAGTTCTGAATCATTGCCAGGTGAATCGACCAGTTTTAAAGACCGAGTAACAGAACCCATAGTATTGAGATCGAGAGAGATCTGTAAGTAATTATTTATATTACATGAATTTGAATGTTGTGGTGTAGAAATGCATGGTATAGTTGAATGCTACAGTTTGGTCAAATCACATTTGCAGTGATCGATTGGGTAAATTCAGAAATCACTATTAGTTTAATGCATTGAAGCCCAGCTCTAATATGCCCAGAAGTTGTGGTTTTTCTTGAGTTACTATATTTTCCGGATTGCTACAGCTGAGCATCGTTGGATGGACAGAGTCCTCGAATCCGATTTAATAAGTTGATTTCAAAACTGGCGATGGAGTACATGACATATAGTATTTGCAGAATCAATTTGCAGTGTTGAAAGGTGTGTAGTAAGGAGCTGAAGAGCGGAACCGTGGAAATGGGAAGCCAGAATAGAAGGTAAGCTAATTTCCAGGTCCTAAATTTTAATATCTGGTTGTTTGCTGATAATTGCCAAATTCAAGTTGTGTGTTGCAGTTTGAGAGAAGACCGAAGAGATTGACGAGGTGATCTGCTAGAAGTTGAAGGCAGAAACTTGGAATGTAAATGCAGTGATATTGAAGGATAATTTGACTGCTGGTTCTATGGTTCACATTAATTTGTAATGGCTCAATTGCATACATTGAATATGGGTGATAATGAAAAGGCAAGGCGCACATCATATTGGAATTTCTGAGTTGAGCTTTGGTGGAGAATTTAAATAATTGGGGTTTTTAATTAAAGTCTTTTCTTAAGACTTTTGAAGGAGTATATATGTTGAATGATTTTGAGCCACATGTTTGCAGAAGCTTCCGCTTGTGTAATGGTTTATTGATCACAATGAAATGATTTTATTATACAATGTTTTTAAACCATAAGTTGAAAAGCTTCCGCATGCAAATGGTAAAGTATGAATTTGCCAACAATTGAGGTTTTGATTTGGGAAAATGCTGAGATGCATGTTTATATAAATGGTGATAAATATTTTGGGTATGGAAGGGCTATCCCTGCATCATTTTTTGGTATCAAAGCTGGAAGGCTCTGTTGAAATGGAAAATGTTTTTTTTTTTTTTTTTTTTTTTTTTTTTTTTTTTTTTTTTTTTTTTTTTTTTTTTTTTTTTTTTTTTTTTTTTTTTTTTTTTTTTTTTTTTTCCGAATGAGTGCAGGAAGTTTCTGTTGGGAACTGAAGGATGTTTTATTTGAATATGATTCTAAATCTGATATGCAAGCTACACAATTGCAGTGAACATGATTGCAGAAGTGAATGGAGGACAAGATCATGTAGGATCTTAAAGGTGAGATGATTTTTGATTTGAAATTTATGATTGAAGTTTATTGTTGCAGAGAAGAAGATGGAAGTGAACCTGACATTCAGCTAAAGGCTGGATAGGGAGTACAATTGCAGTGTCCTGAAGAGGAAGTGAGTTGAAGAGATATCCTAGAGAGAGAGCAGAGGAGAATGCTCAAGAGGTTCCAGAGGCAGTGAACCAGTACTTACCAAAATACTGAGTGAGGAGAGCTTGGTGAGGTAAGTGGCAGCAGAAGAGATTACTGTCATAGAGGCTAGCGAAACTCATGGTGAGTGAGAAACTCATGCAGAAAATGATCATGGAGGATCAGAGAAAAGGTTCAGAGGAATGCCATAGAGGTAGGATGACTGATGAAGTCAGAGAAAGAGAGATTGCAGTAATGAAGGTACAATTGCAGGTACTAGAAGAATGGCTGCAAGAGCAGGAAAATCAGAATAGAGGATGGATCTTTCCACTGAAGGGAAAGAGAGTGATTTGGCAACCATTGCAGATGAAGTTGAGGCAAAGTGTGATTGCCTTATTGAAAAGGGAACTTAGAGTTCTTGAGCCAGAGATGGAATTTGAAGATTCCACACGTAGATCTGTTCAGAGAGAAGTATTTCAGGAAGCAGTCAAGACTGAAAGGTCTTGTGGTTTTAAAACTAATGAGTTGTGTATGTTTGCAGGTACAGTACAAGGAGATGAGAAAGCTTTAGAGTTTGTACAAGAAGAGTTGAATCTGAAGGTTGTTCAGATCGATGCTAAGATAGCAAGATCTCAGGAGGAAATGAAGACGAAGGAGTCTAATCAGAATATTGGTGCAGAGAGAGAAAGACCAGTTGATGATTAGTTAAAAGCTGGTGAAGGTATGGAAAATCGTGTGAAGTTTCCGAGTTCTACTCCTAATGAAATTGTTGAATTGTATAGGAAACTAGATCTTCAGAGAAAATAATTGGAGAAACAGAGGACTTATGTGCAGGATAATTTGTTGAGGAAGCAAGGCAGGAAAGTTTTCATGAATGACAGTCATGAAGCAGATGATGGAAAGAAGGAGAGACTAGCTGACAGTCTCATGATGAATGCAAATCAGCATACTAATGTGCTGACAAGGGAGTTGGAAGAAAACTCAAAGCAACATACTGAAGTGTTGCTAGGGGAATCTGAGGAGAAAGCCAGTAAATATTTTCTGAGTCGTGAAGAAGACTTGAAGCTACAGAGAGAAAACTTGATGACTGAATCAACAAGTGAGACCATTGAGTCTTGTGATTTTAAAGCCGACAATTTGATTGTGTTTACAGGTATTACAAAGGACATTCCATCACTTGGAATTATCTTGGAAGAAGAAGAATTGTTGCGGAAATAAGATGAGACAATCATGTCTCATATGCAGAGGTTTTTTACCATGGGTGACAAGAAAGAGTTGGCTTGTCTGTATAACCAAGAGAATACTGGAGAACAGAATTTTGGAACTGCTACAGTGATAGAGGATGAGGCTACAGTGGTTGAAGAACTTGATTTGATTGCTATAATCAATCAAGATGATGATGGACAATTTCTGAAGATTGTCGAAGGGGAAGATGGAAGTTATGCTGGAGTTAATTTGCAGCATGTTGATGAAATATTGAAATGTTTGCTGGAGACATTTGAACCAGAGAAAGAAGTTGCAGATGAAATTGCAAGTGATGAGCAAAAGAATGTTGCAGAGGGACAGGAAGTTTGGGAGGCGGCGACATTTATGGTGGTAGCTGAGACAACATTGACATCAACAATATTTATGGTAGCAGCTGAAACAACAAAATTTGGAAGCAACAGCAGAAGATTGGACATAGAGATTGAAAGCATCAGAAGACTGATGATGGAGGTGTCTCAGAGGCAGCAGACAACAGCAAGAAATAAGAGGAATTTCAGCAAGGGAAAGACAAAGGCATAGTATGAAGGCATAGCTGGAGGCAGAATGCAACATAAAGTGTGGAGACCTAGAGAAGAACAACAGATAGAAGCAGCGACAAGTGGAAAGTTACAGCACAAGATATGGGATCCAGGCATACACAGATCCGAACACATGATCAGGCGATCATGATTAATTTCAACATTGGGAGTCTGATGCAGGAGCATCAAGGTCATTTTTCATTTGTAAATATGTGATAAAAGGGGGGTGTGACATTTTTATTATTTTATTAATTAATTTTTTATTTTTAATAAAATAGGAGATAATTTGGAGAAGTGAGGATTTTGTAAATATTATTTTATTAAATAAAAGGATATGAGAGAAATAGTTTAGGAGCAAAATTAGAGATTAGGAATTCTATGTATGGGACTTTGTTGAGTCCACACCTAAAATATAGATTAGTTGAGGATTAGGTGGAGAGATATTTTGAGTGAATTAAATGCATTATCTATGTATAAATATGAGTGGTTTTTGAGAGGAAAAGACACTTGAATGGTTGAAGAGAGAGTGAGAGTGTGCATAGAGGGCAGGTTTCTACTTGCAAGCCTTCGAGCAGTTTGTAAAGGGCCATCGATCTCGAATATCTGGCCAAACAAGAGTTTGTAAGTATTTTTGTTAATGTTCAGAATTGTGTGTATTGATTTAATGAGCAGGTGTATATTTAGTTTCTGTAATTGGGTTTATGAATTTATGTTTTAATGTGTGAACTTAAATTTCAAGAAGGGGAAATCGAATTTTGGTTCAACCCAGAGTAAATTTCTGGATCGAATGAGAAAATCGATGAGATGAATGGGAATTTGACATATGGAAAAACTGAATTGAATTCTGTTTGAATATCTGTGGGTTAAATGTTTGTGCAAAGAGATCGATTTCAGTTAATGTCAATTTATGTATTAAATTGAATCCAATCTGTATATGTATCGATTTTTCTTGAGAAGGATTGAATCGAAAGTTTTTAATTGAATTAGTGTTAACATATCGACTTGGGTGAGTCGATTTCATGGAGGGTGCCATCGTTTTAAGGAGAATCTGACTGAAATATCGTGTAAGAGTACAGAATCAATATTTGAAATTGTTTTGACAGGCACACAGTTAATGTTTAAACCTGTTTGAAAGAATGGTATTCCGTCAGTCGAACTCAAGGTTGAGGAATTTACGTTGCATAAATATTTGAGGGAATAAAATCGAACTTGACTGTTAGAAATTGTGCATGGAGCGCTTGTATTGGGAGTTGATTACAAAAAGTGGATTGTTACTTCATACTGTTATATATATGGTTGAACAGTGAATCCAATGCGCAGAGGTGATTGAACAGCGTGGAAAGGAACGTCAATGATCCATCTCATGGAAGAAATTGTAGACACAGCTTTTTTTTCTTATAATAAGAGGAGTTCTGAATCATTTCCAGGTGAATCGACCAGTTTTAAAGACCGAGTAACAGAACCCATAGTATTGAGATCGAGAGAGATCTGTAAGTAATTATTTATATTACATGAATTTGAATGCTGTGGTGTAGAAATGCATGGTATAGTTGAATGCTACAGTTTGGTCAAATCACATTTGCAGTGATTGATTGGGTAAATTCAGAAATCACTATTAGTTTAATGCATTGAAGCCCAGCTCTAATATGCACAGAAGTTGTTGTTTTTCTTGAGTTACTATATTTTCCAGATTGCTACAACTGAGCATCGTTGGATGGACAGAGTCCTCGAATCCGATTTAATAAGTTGATTTCAAAACTGGCGATGGAGTACATGACATATAGTATTTGCAGAATCAATCTGCAGTGTTGAAAGGTGTGTAGTAAGGAGCTGAAGAGTGGAACCGTGGAAATGGGAAGCCAGAATAGAAGGTAAGCTAATTTCCAGGTCCTAAATTTTAATATCTGGTTGTTTGCTGATAATTGCCAAATTCAAGTTGTGCGTTGCAGTTTGAGAGAAGACCGAAGATATTGACGAGGTGATCTGCTAGAAGTTGAAGGCAGAAACTTGGAATGTAAATGCAGTGATATTGAAGGAGAATTTGACCGTTGGTTCTATGGTTCACATTAATTGGTAATGGCTCAATTGCATACATTGAATATGGGTGATAATGAAAAGGCAAGGCGCACATCATATTGGAATTTCTGAGTTGAGCTTTGGTGGAGAATTTAAATAATTGGGGTTTTAATTAAAGTCTTTTCTTAAGACTTTTGAAGGAGTATATATGTTGAATGATTTTGAGCCACATGTTTGCAGAAGCTTCCGCTTGTGTAATGGTTTATTGATCACAATGAAATGATTTTATTATACAATGTTTTTAAACCATAAGTTGAAAAGCTTCCGCATGCAAATGGTAAAATATGAATTTGCCAACAATTGAGGTTTTGATTTGGGCAAATGCTGAGATGCATGTTTATATGCATGGTGATAAAGATTTTGGGTATGGCAGGGCTATCCCTGCATCAAAATGGTAGGTATGTATGATCAAGTTGAAGGTGCAGATGAATATACTATAATTAACTGAGTTTTAGGTTCAGATGAAACAAAAAATTCTTCTGGATGATAGAATTGGATCCACTCCTTAATGTTAAGGTCAGACTCGAGCTTAATTTATTCAAAAACCCAATCTTTCAAAGGACTTAAGTCTAATTCAGACAAAGGTTTTACCTCAAATAATCTTAGAGGATACAATACTATATCGAAAAAAGAAGTTTCGGATTTGGATTTAAATAAAGATAATTAAAACTTTATTCATAGGATATATCTTCTAGAGAAAGAAACTTAGCAGGTAGAGAAATTGATATTACCAACGTAACTGGTCCTTATTGAATATGTGGAGTTTGATATCGATGTATTTGAAATAAATTCTTTGAATCATCAACCGGATCGACTGGATTAGGGTATGGATTCGCTCTGGTATACCTTGTAGAAGCCAGATTTGCTATGAGGTACTGCAATTATTAAATCAGCCTTATGAAACTTGATCCTATCATCCAAAGGATCATTTTTTGATAAATGTTTGTCGTACACCCAGGGAAAATTTGTCTTTTCGTTCCCTGGCAATGCTGCCAATATGTTATCACTCCACCAGATTCCCAAGGATGAAGAAGGAATCCCAAAAATGTTGGAAATATTGTCATTGATGGCAAAGGAGAAGAAAGGGGCAACACTTGAACTAATTCTAAGACAAAGGAGACAAAGGAGACAGACAAGGAGCAGAGGAAGCAAAGGCAGTGAATTGAAGCAGAGAGCTATTCAAGTGGCAGAGTAGGAGGATAAAAAGGGCCTTTGTAAGTAATTTCATCTACATATATGAGGAATCTGTTTCAGTATTACATGGGTATCATTTGGTTTAAGTTATGTGTGGTAGACTTTGAGGTTCAATAAGAAATTGTATGAGTTTGTGTATAATTGAATGAATCTATTGTGAAAAGGGCAGAACCTTTATAAGGATTCCATGTATGAAGTCAAAGAGAATTTCTCTGTAAAGACAGAGTGAGGTTTTGAATTCGCATTCATGGTTTTACTATAATCAGAAATGAGCAAGTGTGGTTAATTTATATGAAGAAATGTTGGATGAGTGGATCGTAAGGGTAGTAGTGTTGTAGTGGAAGCGAAAGAGCAGCGTTATGAATCAGAGAAACCTCGTAGAATTGAAGACAAATTGTGAAATAACAAGCGGAAGGAAGGCGTTTTGTGAAGTCCAAAGGGGTTCCGCATAGAATGTAACGAAGGCAAACAATGTAGGAATTTGTGCAGAGACACAGTATTGAAAGATTGAATTGGAACTATGAACCGGAAGACATAGTCGGACAAAGATCAATGAATGTGGAATAAAATCAAAGATAAACTGCATTTGGAGCAGAACCCTGAGTCAATAAACGGAACCGTGATCTAATGTCTAATGGATAGGAAAAGCGGGTTTGAGGTGAAGACTGGTGGTTTGAGGTGAAGACTGGTATGGTAAGCGGAATCGAAGAAAAAAATGCGATAAGGGTCTGCGTGTGACACGTGTCCTGAGGTGGTTTTTAAAACCACGATTTTCGCATTTTTTGGAGTGTTAAGTCGCGGGGTTAAAAATTTTGCAATTTCCATCTGATTGCTAGCCATTGAAGATCGACAGCGTTCGCACCATGAAGATGCATGAAGGTTAAGGCAGGGTTATAAAGTCGTGGGCCCGACTATGTGTTTGTGTGGGAATTAAAATGTTAAATGTGAATTGAATGATATATGGTGGGACTTAATATTAATTATGCGATATATTATGTTTAATCCAAAGTCAGAGATTTGTGTGAAGGAATAGATGTGGGACCCAAATATGTTGTGGATTCTTGGGTGATATAGGTTTCATGGTTCAACATATAATGTGAAGCGTTATGATATGCCGAGGTTTTAAACCAAAGGAAAGGGGTTATATAATGGTGATTGATATGCTCGGGCCCTTACATAAGGGTTTAATAACAAAGGTTTGTAAAATATTGATACATATATTAATATATGCTGTGGGCCCGAAGAATTCATTAATATAAGTGCTGGTGACATTCGATGGTGAGTGTGATGGTCAAATACTTGTTACAAAGGTTTCATAAAGTTGGATTAAAGACATTATGTATATTAAATACTATGTTGGATGTGTAATGATAAAGCCGTGAGCAACATATGCATTCAAGAATTATAAGCTAAGAACGAAGTTTATTGCTTTGGGCTATTCGAATATGCATGCAATGGGTTTTAATATGGTTTCAAACCATAAGTTTTAAAAGTTAACCTTCACATATGAAGTCACAAAAGTGGATTTTTGACCATAGAGCATAAGATGAAGAGCTACTTCCGCATTAGAGTTGTTGGGTTGAAACTGTGTTGATTGTTTTTTTCACAGTGTGTTAAAGGTGGGCTTATGAAACTGAGTTTGCCAATTTGAGAATTTCCAATAAATGAAATTGCATTATTGTGTTATAACAGAGATTTTAATATTTGATGGAAAAGCTTCAGCATTAATTTAAACTACCAGATTTGAGGAAAAAGAAGGGGTACATGCATGGAAAATAGGAGAGTATGCAGAAACTGAAAAAGACAGTGACAACAACAGAAAAGACAAATGCACAACAAGCTAAGGGCCGAAAAAGGGCTGAGTGAAATTGATTTATGTAACTGTAAATGTGAATGTAAATGATTTAAAATTATTTTTATTGTGTGTGATGCAAAGGCAAGTCTCCGTAGGCAAACAAAACTCCACTGTAAAACTAAAATATGTACATATTGCTATATTCCTCTGAATGAGCTGGACAAAGAAATGAGAAGGAAAAAGTCAAAGAGTCATGGCTGTTCATTTCGAATTCCCTGTGGAATACAAAAATTCATGAGGTGAACTATATAAATGATATCACATATATATTCATATAGAGGTTAGAGAATGGAGATATGAGGTAGAGAGGGTAAGAAGAAGGAGCAGCAGATAAAGAAGTTGTGAAGATTCAGAGATGATATAAGGCAGATATGAAGGCTGGTGGACAATAGTGAAGAAGTAACAGAACAGAGCTGATATCCAGGTAAATCAACATGTTTTTTTTTTAAAGAGTGAGGAAGTTGGTGCTTCCATATCAAGTTGTAGCTTGATAGATGTCAGTTGTAGCTGGCTGAGGTAGGAGCCTCCTGTAGGTTGTAGTCTGTAGAAAATAGATGGGAGTTGGAGCTTCCTTGCAAGTTGTAGCTTGTAGAATTGAGGTAGGAGCCTCCTGTAGGTTGAAGCTTACAGAAAATCAGTGGTGAGAGGGAGTTGGATCTTGCCTTTGCATCACAACAATAATAAGATGTGGTTTTATCCCTTATGGGTTTCCACTTATATCCGGTGTTTATGTGCATGATGATTATGTGTTGATACTTTGTATTTAATATACTTAAAACCCGCTGCTCACATATTAATATTGATGTTACATTATGTAATAAGTTGATCATGAAATGAAGGTTTAAATAAGTTTAAAGGAAATTTTTAAAAGTCCATGAATGTGTTAAACTGATTCACCCCCACCCCCCCCCAGTTTAACCAAGGGTTCAACAAACAGAGGTAACCACAGACCAAGCTTTTGAATTGATAGATAGCCCTATCAAACTGGAGATGGCTCTCTCCAAAAGGGTCACAACCAAGAAGGCTGGAGAAATTAAGGTTTTTAGGCTAGATATTGAGTGTAGGGGTTGTTTGAATTTGATTTTGGTTGGGTTTCAATGGATGAAGAAATTAGGTCAAGAGGGCTAGGTCAGGTAAAATGAGATAGGGTTGCAAGGATTAATGGGGATAGGTATGCACAAGGCTTATCACTTGAAGATGATTGTGATGTAATGGTTTTGAGATTGAAGAGAAGATAGGAAGAGCATGGAAACTATATTCTTCTTAGACAGATGCAAATGGACAAACTATGATCAATTCCCCAAAACAGAGCATGAGCAAGCATGTATTATGATTATCAAAATTGAAAGAGATCATATCATAGAAATGAAGTGAACATGAATACAATAAATTATAACATACGAAATTGAAGAAAATACAATGATAAACATCAATACCACAAGTATCCCATAAAATAGCCACAACTCCTCTTTATTAGCCGGCCAAAACTGAGTACAATAGTTCCTTGATCAATAAGAAAACATACAAACTAATTCCAACCCTTGCTTAGTGTGAAGAAAGGGGCTAAATAGACATCAAAACAAGCTTCACTCATCCTCAGGGATAGAATTCATGAGGTGAGGAAGAGATCCACTAATTTTTGAACTGAAAACTGAAGTTTAGGATGGTCCAAGTGACTCACTCCTCATCACACCCAAATTGATTCCTCTTGACTAAAGGATAACTTTACCTAATGAATATACCCATAGGTAACTTATCCTTGACATAATTACATTTAACATGATTAATTACATAGGTATTAATATAATTTCTTGATATAAAATCAAAATTTAAAGTGAAAAACCAAAAAACTCAGCAAACTGTCATATGCGCCATTTTCCTATCATATGCGCCCTTGCTTAAGGCTATGCGCCATCTATGTTCAAGATGACTTTTGAATGACCTACAAGTGTCTAAATCAAGCCCAATAAGGCTTGTTGGAAAGAACTGTATGTCCTATTTCTGAATATGCCTCAAGTTCTAAAAATGAAGTTGATTTGACCCTTGAAAATTGCAATCTCCCAATACTATTATGTGCGCAGCGCCTAGGCAAAAATATGGGCAGAAAAATGTTTTTTTGGTGGTTTTTTACCCTTTTGTCTTACTAGTTCGACTCAAAAATCTTAGAAAATGTACAGGGTGTATGTATTCATCATTATGAACCCAATGGTGGTGACCTTTTTCCCAAAAAGTGTCCTATACTTTTCACAACGCCTAGGGCGTTGCGCATATGAAATTTTTTTTGCTAAATCCTTATTCAGAAAAACACAGTCAAAATCAGAATTTGGAAAAAAGTTTGTAAATGCCTCAAAATTTGTAAACTAGCTGATGGTGATATGTTTAGGCTTGAAGGGAAGCCTCAACAAGAATTTCTAACTTTTTCTTTTCCTCTGTAATGTCCCAAATTTTGCAATAAAGTATTTGGGACATTAATCTTTCTTTTATTTTAATAAAAGGAATAAAATGGGTGAGGGAACCCATGTAGCAATTTAATAAACATTCCTAAGGTGCAAAAAGTCACTTAAGTGGCTTAATATAGCAGCCCAAGTGTGAAAAGGGGCCAAAGGCAAGTGAGCTAGACCATGGTTGACCAAAGTCAACAACGTACCCTAAGAGGGGAAGCTTGCTCAAGAGATTGCATAGTTGGAGTGGAGGGAAAATTTAAAATGAAAGAAACCCTAATGTGAGTGGGGTCCATGCATGCTTTGCATAAAATATAAAGGAGAGCCATTGTGGAGATCATTTTTGAAGATAGAATTTGAAGTTGAAGCTCTCTTCAACTTGTTGCTGCTTAGCACAAGAGGGATTCCTATTTAGGAACACCCTTCTCTTCCATGGGAGGCCATGGAGAGATTTTTCTTCATATTCCTCACACCATGGCTTAAGGCCAAAGCATTCATCTACAGCTACTGCGTTATTCTTGCAGCAAGAGAATGCTGGAGTTGCTGGTGTTGCAGTGAGGGACCTTCATCACCACTTCCGGAGCTGATTTGTAGAGAGGAAGCTCATTCCTTCTCTAGGAGATCAACAAAGGATCATATCAGAGCTTTATTGCAGATCTGGCATCAGGCCATATGTATTTCTCTCATGCCCAACACAGTCCCTTCTTCTTACAACATTATATTCAAAAAGGGTTTGCAGATGGAGCTCATTTTGTGCACTAGTGAGTGCAATCTTCAGTAAGGGGATCAGCCCCTTCATTTTGGAGATATTTGGAGGAGGTTTCATTGTTTATTTCAACATCTACTTCCTTCTCCATTCTTGTATTATTATTGATTTGCAGAAGCTACACTGCAACTCTGGAATTTTCTAGTTTTATGTATTTTAGCCAATCCCTTGGAGGATTGTTGTAATACGTTTTCTGGGGTTGAGATCTTACTCCCCCATCTTTATTTAAGCTTTTAATGCTATATCATCATATGTAGATCATATTGTAGTCATTTTCTCTTAGAGACTGCACAGTTATAGAGTAGCTGGATCATGTAGTAGTGTATTCCCTTCATTACATGTATATCTTCCTATGAGGTTGATTTGTACTCACCTTGAGAGGTCTTTTCCTCAAGGATTTATATAACATTTCCTGCTACACTTTCTTTATCAGATTTTTGCTCTTCTTACATCATGTGAGACATTATTTCACTGTTGATACTTGTTGAAGTTTTAATGATGCTGAAGGATTTCTCATTGAGCATTATTTCAGTGCATATGTTGGTGGGAGATCTGAATAACCCCCTTAGGGTTATTTCTTTGGGCTTATATTCTGCAGGGAGTTTGCATCAGATGTATTCCAAGGCATCCTAGCATTGGATGGCCTTATTTTCACACACACTTCCTTATATAGTGTCCTCATGGATAGCTGGTGCAGAAATTCCTTGAAGGGAATTATTAGCCTTTGACAAGTTCTATTGGCAGAGTCTGCTAGTGGGCCAGGTAGCCTCTAGATCTCATCCTTCCTTGTGAAGGTGAAATATCCAGCAAATTACCCTACAGAAAATCTCTGAAATAGTTCAGTGTTGATTGTTAATACTCCCGGAGGTGGAAATTAGGAATATCTTCAGATATTCCCGACAAAGAAAAAATTTCCCCATTTGGGACATTACAGTGGTATCAGAGTTTCGACCTTGGCTCAGCCTATGAAGTTTGAATTCCAGAGGAAGAAGAGGTCAAGATGATGCAGAGGATGAGATTGATCTCATCATTTTTTGGGTCCAGCAACAACCTCTCCAAGGAGGTTGAGAGAATTGAAGAAGGAGAAGAGGAAGGACCATGCACTTCCTATTCTCATAGAGGAGCAGAGCAGAAGCATGGAGAACACTTAGAATTCGAAATTATAAGTTATTAGATTGCTGAATATGGATCAAACCCCAGAGTCTTCCAAGAGACTCTATATTTTCACACTTGTTCAGCAAAAGAAGAAAGAACTTGGTGGTTCAGCCATGGGAGTCATGCAAGGGTTTCTACTCTTGCTGATTTTTCTCAGATCTTGAGCAGAAGACTTGGCGAAAGGAGAGAGGAGCCCTCACCACTAGAGGCACATGTTAGAACTGTCACATTCATGGAGGATCAGCCTCCACCTTCATTTATTGAGGCATCCAACACATTTGAGGAGGAGACTCTTGCAGCAAAACAATATTCTTCCAAATATCTCCAAGGTATGCATGAGTTTGCATCTATCATGGAGGATTTCACATTATAGCATGCTGATTGTCTTAAGGAAGGAAATTTCTCTGCACTTTTCCATTTTGAGGAAAGAAACCCTCATCATCCTCATGCACTTTTGATGAGCCATGCATCACATGTGAGGGTGGGGTTTTGAAATTTTGTTATGATGGAGATTTCATTTCAATGTCCCATGAAATGCAAAAGGATAAATCTGTTTTGGGACAATGGTAGCTCTTATGAAAGAGGTACCAAGTGGTAGGATACTTACACCAAACAGCAGAGCTTTGTGGATCATATGTTCCCAGCGGAAATGTGGAGGATCCATAACCCATAGGTCCCAGGATATTTTCACACTCATTGCACTTGATGGACAAAGGGGAGAGTATGGGTGCATCATGATGAGGTGGAATTTATCTTACCACTCATTATGTTCCCATTTCAAATTAAGAATGGTGGAATTATAGGGGAGCAACAAACATTTTGTTGCTCAAATTTTGTTTAGATGTTGAGGGAGCAAGAGGAGGCACTAGCATAGTGCAAGAGGATTTCTCTTTGATCTTGGATTCCAAGTAGCACCTTCTTCATGGGAGGAGCTCTACATTTGCAGCAACATGGGAGGAGTCTTCGGCAAAGATTCATGTCAAAGAGGGGATCTTTGAGTTGACTGTACCCCTACTGCAAAGGCTAGCAGCGCTGTCACTTGAGAGCTTGGATTACTTGTTGGAGTTTTCTCCAAAACCACTCCACAAGTGATATACTTTGGAGGCATGTAGATGATGAGCATGAAGGAGTAATGGAGGGAAGCATTCCTCACTACATTTTGAATCTCTTGGCTTGGTTGCATAAGCACAAGAAGAGGGATCTACATGCAATGTTTATGGATTCTTCTTTCATGCATTTTTCATGCATATTATTCATTGATGGAGGAGTCCACTTGGGAGGGCTTTCTAATGGATGTATATCAGCATTTGGTTAGATGCATAGCCCAAGAATATGATGAGATGGTTGGCACAACCACTCCCCTACTTTGTTGCAGTAAGGGGGACTTTTCATTGGAGCCATTTCAGCTCAAAGGCCAAAGTATATGATTTGGCACTCTCTTATTCTTATGATCAGCATGTTATATCAAGGAGGATCCTACCTTCTTGCACATTATGTTCAGCTATACTTATGGTCTATTGCAGCAAGAATGATGGCCATCTTATGGGTGGTTTGTGGGGGAAGCCACATGGATTTTGGTGTGCACCCTTGGCACCAAATTTGGTTTCATGATCACATATTGTAGGATGCATGTGGCAGCAAACAAGTGGCTGCAAAGATACTTGTTGCATTATATATTGAGGCAGGCAAATGATGCCCTGTGTTGGTTCCATGCATCGGACCAATTTCACCTCCTTGCTCTCATAAGTTTATGCTTCCACATGTTGTTGATGGAATGATGTTTAGAGGAGGAATAATTTTGAAGGAGGAAAATGAATTGAAGATGCCCATTAGGGAGTGTGATTCTCTCCAATTTTCATGCTGTATGTTTCAGGAGAAGCAATGGGCAGCCCATGATTTCCAAACTTCATCTCTTTCCTTCATGTGGGAGGAGTTATTTGGAGAGTTCAAAATTTTGGAGGAGGCATTTCATGGTTTGAAAAGATTAATGGGGTGGCTTGGGTCTCTCATGAAGGACATTTATTTCAGCCATGTATCAATAGCAGCCCCATATGTATCATGAGGAGGGAGAGACTCATTGGGTGGATGTGCCCTTTGGGAGAAAATACCTCCATTCTTTTTTGCAGCACATGATCCAAGAGGAGTATGGAAGATGATATGGTCACCATGTACATCCATGTGTTTTTCCCATGAGTTGGACCATATGTTGTTTGGATGCCATATGTGGATGACTTCCAACTCATCACATATGAGGTGATTTGGGCCAACTTGATTTGCAGCGTTGGAGGAGAGATCTTTGGAGATCTAGACTTCATTTTTGCCTATTGAAGGCAACACTATTGCAGCCCAAGTTCAGCCTTCACTCCACATACATCCTAAGTGGAGAAGAGGACAGCGTGGGGTAGGATATGAAGCTTACCAAGTTCAGAAATTCAGCCCACCTATTTCTCATAAGCACAAGGTGAAGGAGTACTTTTAGGAGTTGCCTAGTTGGAGGGTGACTCATTTTGCTTGATTGCTTGAGGATGGATGATCTACAAGAGGATATTTCAGACTCCATGCCTTGAGTGGAGGACCTTTTTACAGTTCATCCTTGCTCTTGCTTGAGGACAAGAAAGTTTTGGGAGGGGAGGACTATAATGTCCCAAATTTTGCAATAAAGTATTTGGGACATTAATCTTTCTTTTATTTTAATAAAAGGAATAAAATGGGTGAGGGAACCCATGTAGCAATTTAATAAACATTCCTAAGGTGAAAAAAGTCACTTAAGTGGCTTAAGATATCAGCTCAAGTGTGAAAAGGGGCTAAAGGCAAGTGAGCTAGACCATGGTTGACCAAAGTCAACAACGTACCCTAAGAGGGGAAGCTTGCTCAAGAAGATTGCGTAGTTGGAGTGGAGGGAAAATTTCAAATGAGAGAAACCCTAATGTGAGTGGGTTCCATGCATGCTTTGCATAAAATATGAAGGAGAGCCATTGTGGAGATCAATTTTGAAGATATAATTTGAAGTTGAAGCTCTCTTCAACTTGTTGCTGCTTAGCACAAGAGGGATTCATGTTTAGGAACGCCCTTCTCTTCCATGGGAGGTCATGGAGAGATTGTTCTTCATCTTCCTCACACCATGGCTTAAGGCCAAAGTAGTCATCTACAGCTACTGTGTTATTCTTGCAACAAGAGAACGCTAGAGTTGTTGGTGTTGCAGTGAGGGACCTTCATCACCACTTCCGGAGCTGGTTTGTAGAGAGGAAGCTCATTCCTTCTCTAGGAGATCAGAAAAGGATCATATCAGAGCTTTATTGCAGATATGGCATTAGGCCATATGTATTTCTCTCATGCCTAGCGCAGTCCCTTCTTCTTGCAACGTTATATTCAGAAAGGGTTTGCAGATGGAGCTCATTTTGTGCACTAGTGAGTGAAATCTTCAGTAAGGGGATCAACCCCTTAATTTTGGAGATCATTGGAGGAGGTTTCATTGTTTATTTCAGCATATAATTCCTTCTCCATTCTTGTATTATTATTGAGTTGGAGTAGCTACACTGCAACTCCGACATTTTCTAGTTTTATGTATTTTAGCCAATCCCTTGGAGGATTGTTGTAATAAGTTTTCTGGGGTTGAGATCTTGCTTCCCCATCTTTATTTGAGCTTGTAATGCTATATCATCATATGTATATCATATTTCAGTCATTTTCTCTTAGATACTGCGCAGTTATAGAGTAGCTGGATCATGTAGTAGTGTGTTCCCTTCATTACATGTATATCTTCCTATGAGGCTGATTTGTACTCACCTTAAGAGGTCTTTTCCTCAAGGATTTATATAACATTTGCTGCTACAATTTCTATATAAGATTTGTGCTCTTCTTGCATCATGTGAGACATTATTTCACTGCTGCTACTTGTTGAATTTTTAATTCTACTGAAGGATTTCTCATTGAGCATTATTTCAGTGCACATGTTGGTGGGAGATCTGAATAACCCCCTTAGGGTTATTTATTTGGGCTTATATTCTGCAGGGAGTTTGTATCAGATGTATTTTTTGAACCTCTAATTAAACTGAGAGGGGGGGTGAATCAGTTTAATACATTCCTGATCTTTTAAAACTTTTCATTAAACTTATTTACACCTTCATTTCAAACTCAATTTGATGTGAGAGTAATTTTAGAATGTAATCAGAAAGTATTAGTTTAATAGAGCAGTAGACTTAATATGAGAGCAGCAGGTATTAAGCAAATAATACATATCAGATCAATGCATAAATATCATGCACAGAGACACCAGATATAAGTGGAAACCCATAAAGGGAGAAAACCACATCTTATTATTGTTGTGATGCAAAGGCAAGCTCCAACTCCCTCTCACCACTGTTTTCTGCAGGCAACAACCTGCAGGAGGCTCCTACCTCAATTCTGCAAGCTACAACTTGCAAGGAAGCACCAACTCCCTTCAGTTTTCTGCAGGCACCAACCTACAGGAGGCTCCAACCTCAGTCAGCTACAACTGAAAGCTATCAAGCCGCAACTTGATAGGGAAGCTCCAACTTCCTCATTTTCTAAAACTGAATGTTTGCTGATTTACCTCAGATATCAGCTCTGTTCTGTAGCTTCTCTTAATCTTCTCTGCCTTCTATATTCTGCATTCTCTCTATATATGCTCTCTCCCTTGCTCTCAAAAACTAACTCTGCATATCAAGATGATATTATTTATAGATTTCGTCACATGACTGTTTGTATTCTGCTTGGAATTCGAAATGGAAAGTCATGTCTCTTTGCCTTCTGCCTTCTCACTCCTTTTATCAGCTTACTCAGAAATTATGACTGTAGGTGTCAATTTTAACATTACAGTGGGATTTTGTTTTCTCTCGGAGACTTGCCAATGCATCACAAAAAATAAAAACAATTAAAATATTTATATTCTTATTACAAAGTGAACTCTAGCTCAACGCATTTAGTCTTTTGAATCGATGCACATTTGTCTTTTCTTTGGTTGTCTTTGTCCTTTTTGTGACTGTGTTTTATCTCCTCTCGGCTCTATTTGCTTTTCTGTCCTCTATGGGGGTGTAACAGCTGCATACGTGTAACTCTGCCTTTTAAATAAATGAAATGCAATTGCTGACTTTTTAAATCAGGGCAATTTCAACCCTTTTCATGCCACGAGTGTCTTTTTGATGTGGAAGTTCTGCAAGTGGAACGAACATAGATCACAGTCGTTGTATATTAATAATCGCCCTCCCATTAAGCCGAGGCCCGAGGGTTCACAACCCATGTGGCATATTTTAATACAACTGCAACCGTGCTTTATATATATCTAACAACAATCCTTTTATATATAAAAAATCTCCCTCCACCTTAAGCCTTTGGTCTTATTTTACAATCCAATGAGTCGAATCACAACCACTAATATATGAAAGGGTCGGGCCCCACATCTCCGTCAGCGAATCGGTGGTGTCAAACGAAAACTTGCGATTGCGATTGATCAAACGGACGCGATGACCACATAAAACATGTCTCATAGCGCAATCGGGTCCGAACTTTGAACAAATGCAATCGGGGCGCATAATAGAAAAGTTCCGATTGCGATCAGAACACGGATGTGATTTGCACATATTAACTCCCGCATATAACAGGATCGGGTCCGCCACTTCAATCGCAACATTTTACAAAAGACTTGCGATCAATCGGAAAGTTCCGATTGCGATTAAGATCCCGGACGTGATTGAACTGATTAAATCCATCGTATAATGCCATCAGGTCCGCCACTTGATTGGAGCATATTACAAAAGACTTGCGATCAATCGGAAAGTTCCGATTGCGATTAAGATCCCGGACGCGATTGAACTGATTAACTCCATCATATAACGCCATCGGGTCCGCCACTTGATCGGAGCATATTACAAAAGACTTGCGATCAATCGGAAAGTTCCGATTGCGATTAAGATCCTGGACGCGATTGAACCGATTAACTCCATTGTATAACACCATCGGGTCCGCCACTTGATCGGAGCATATTACAAAAGACTTGCGATTGAACCTTTTATCCGATTGCGATTGGGTGAGGGGTCCCACCTTATAACCCATTTCGTTTTGATAGAACCTTTGGTTATATAGATATAAAGCGCTCTGCTTGTATATAACTGATATATATGTTTATATATATATTTTGTTGCTGGAGTGAAGCGATTCCTGGAATAATGTTTGTGTTGTATTATATGTATAACGCCGGTTGGAGTGTGTGATTCCCGTAATATGGTTCTCAAACATATGCATTGTCTCTGCCTCTGCTGCGCCGGTTGGAGAGTGCGATTCCTAGAATTTTATAACGACTCTCTACCTCTGTCTCTGCCTCTGCTGCTTCTGTCGCTCTGCCTTTGTCTCTATCTTCCAATAACGGTTCTTCACTGTGCTTCTATGACTGTTACATTTTGACATTCTTCTTGCTGCCTCTATTGATTTCACTGTGCTTCTTTTGCCTTCGTCTGCTTTAGCACTGCCTCCTTTTCCTGAGTGCTGCCTCCTTTGCCATCAACGAAAATATTTCCAACAGTCTCCCCCTTTGGCATTGATGGCAATCCACTTTCTCTGTTTGCTTGCTCTTCCTGTTTGCCTGCTCTTCCTCCTGTTGTTTGTTCTTCCTCCCCCTTTGACATGAATGGCAAAGGATGACGCCTCATTTCTCTGTATGGGTTCTGTCATTGTATTTCCTTTCTCTGAGTTACGTTTAGGTCCTCTTCTGCTGAAATTGGGCTATGCTGCTCCAGAGTGATGTATGAAACTTGTTGAGAGAACACTTTGGTATAGTGAGCCAATATATGTTTTATAGCTGTGTTTCATTTGTAGTGCCTATAATATGTGCTATATTGCATATAGAGATGATGCATTTTACGATTGAAAGGTTCTTCTTGCTTCTGAATGCTGATAATATTGATAATGCTGATAATACTGATAATGTTGATCCTGTGGACTTGTTTTATGCTTATCTTGCTGGCTGTTCTCCCCATGGAATGATGTCTTCATTTTGTTCTCCCCCTGGAATGGTATCTTCATTTTGTTCTCCCCCTGAGACTGTACTTTCTCTTCATATTAAAGAATAGTATCTACAGATACTACCCCTAGTCTGTCTCTCAAGTATTCGAATGGTTCTCTGGCAAGTGGTTTGGTAAATATATCTGCTATCTGTTCTTTCGTTGATACAGTCCAAGCATTATCCAAGAGCCATTGTTCTCGCAGAAAAAAAATGATACTCGATTGGTATATGTTTAGTTTTTTAATGAAGTAC
The DNA here is from genome assembly GCA_034641835.2 of Pinus albicaulis. Taxonomy (NCBI): domain Eukaryota; kingdom Viridiplantae; phylum Streptophyta; class Pinopsida; order Pinales; family Pinaceae; genus Pinus; species Pinus albicaulis. Next base: position 1,825,005,145 of record CM076580.1, on the reverse strand, counting down.
AGGATTTTTTGATATACTTATTACACTTGTATTGTCACATTTTATAGAAATAGGTTCATCAATGCTTACCTTCATGTCTTGGAGAGTTTGTTTCATCCACGTGACTTGTGTGCAACATGCTACTACTATTATGTATTCTGCTTCTATGGTAGATAGTGAGATAGAAGCTTGCTTCTTGCTTAGCCATGCCACCAGACTTTTTCCCAGATAGAATGCACCTCCACTTGTGCTTTTCCTGTCATCCACACAGCTGGCCCAATCTGCATCTGTATATGCTGTCAAAGTGAAGCTCTTGGCTTTTGGATACCATAGCCCATAATGTGTCGTTCCTTGTAGATATCTGAATATTCTTTTGACTGCTAGTAAGTGATTTTGTTTTGGTGTTGCTTGATATCTTGCCACTAGTCCCACTGCTAGCATGATGTCTGGTCTTGAAGCTGTCAAGTACAGCAGGCTTCCTATCATGGATCTGTAGAGTTTTTGATCTACATCTGCAGACCTATCATCAGCACACACCTTGCATCCCGTGATCATGGGGGTTGTCATTGGTTTGCAGTCCTCCATTTTGAATTTTTTCAGCATTTCTTTTAAGTATTTTTCTTGAGAAATGAATGTGCCCGTGTTCTTTTGCTGAATTTGCAGTCCCAAGTAGAAACTGAGTTCTCCAATCATAGACATTTCAAACTCTGTTTTCATCTCATCAGCAAACCCTTTTGCTAGTTCATCTTTGTTGCTTCCAAACATAATGTCATCAACATATACTACAACAATCCAGGAGTTCATCTTCATGGGCTTTTATGTATATATTGTTGTCTACTCCACCTCTCCTAAAACCCTATTTTTGCAAATATTTGTCCAGTCTTGAGTACCAAGCACGAGGAGCCTGTTTCAGTCCATATAGGGCCTTCTTCAGTCTGCACACATAGTCTTATTTGTCTGTCAATGATAAGCCTTCTGGTTGTTCCATGTACACTTCTTCTTCTAGATCTCCATTAAGAAAAGTAGACTTTACATCCATTTGATATACCTTGAAGTCTTGGTAGCATGCAAATGCCAGGAACATTCTGATAGCTTCCATTCTGGCTACAGGGGCAAATGTTTCTTCATAATCAAGTCTTTCAATTTGTGAGTATCCTTTGCAGACCAGCCTGGCTTTATTTCTGATTACTTGTCCTTGCTCATTCATTTTGTTTTTGAATACCCATTTTGAACCAATGATATTTTTCTCAATAGGTCTAGGAACTAGCTCCCAGGTATTGTTTTTCTCAATTTGATCCAATTCTTCATTCATTGCTTTTACCCATTACTTGTCCTTGCTGGCTTCTTCAAACTTCTTTGGCTCTATTTGTGATAACATGGCTATGTATACTTCTTCTGTTCGTTCTGTTAGCTGCCTTCTTGTCTGGACTCCTGCTTTCTTGTCTCCTATGATCTGATCTTCAGGATGATTCTTCTGAGTGTATCTTGAGGGGGTTTTTGGGCTCAGTTCTGCATCTTCTGTTGTCTTGCTGGTTTCATCATCATTCTGATCTTATTCTTCATGATTATCTGATGGACTGCAGCAGTCTGTATTTCTTGTATTGTTTGGAAATTCTTCATCAAATCTCACATCAATACTTTCAACTATTTTCCGAAGAGTCTTATTGTAGCACTTGTACCCTTTACTTTTGGAAGCATATCCTAGAAAAATCCCTTCATCTGCTCTTGCATCAAATTTCCCAAGGTTTTCATCATTATTCTTTATGTAACACTTGCTACCAAAGACTCTGAAATGTTTTATTGAAGCTAGCTTTCCATGCCATAGTTCATATGGAGTTTTGTCACTGCTTGGCCTTAAGTGAGCTTTATTAAGGATATGTACTGCTGTGTGTACTGCTTCTGCCCAGAAGGTTTGAGCAATATTATTCTCTTGCATCATAGCTCTGGCTATTTGTTGTACAGACCTGTTTTGCCTCTCTGCTACTCCATTTTGCTGAGGTGTCCCTGCAATAGTAAATTGTTGCTTTATTCCATGTTCATTACATAGGTCTACAAAGTCATAATCCGTGAATTCTCCTCCTCTGTTTGATCTGATACATTTCAGCTTGCATCCAGTTTGATTTTCTGCTAATGCTTTGAATATCTTAAATTTTTCCAATGTTTCTGATTTATTTTTGAGAAAAGCAACCCATGTCATTATGGAAAAGTCATCTATTATCAGCATGAAATAGGATTCTCCACTTGGTGTCCTAGTTCTAGCAGGTCCACACAGGTCCATGTGCACAAGCTGGAGTGGTCTTCTTGTTGACAGCTCCTCTTTAGATTTAAAGGATGTGTGAGTCTGTTTCCCCAATTGACAAGATTTGCATATAGTACTTGAAGGCCTTTTTATTTCTGGCATGTCTTTGACAGCTTTCTTCTTGCTCAATTTGATGATATGGTCAAAGCTGAGATGTCCCAATCTCCCATGCCACAACCATGACTCCTCAAGTTTGCTAAGATGGCAGGCTTCATCTTCCTCTTTCACTATGTATACATTGTTCTCTGTTCGAACACCTTTGAGCAGAGTCTTTCCTATTGTGCTTGACCTGACTACACAATCTTGTGCTCTAAAAAGAACTTCACAGCCTTTTTCACACATCTGACTGACACTCAGTAAATTTGCTTTCAGTCCATCCACAAATAGTACCTCTTGGGCTTTTCCTCTGCCATTGTCTATGCTGACTGAACCTTTTCCCTTGATCTTTCCTGATTTATCATTACCAAAAATAACATTGCCAGATTTCTTTTCATCAAGAGTTATAAACTTGCTTTTGTCTCCAGTCATGTGTTTGGAGCAGCCACTGTCCAAGTACCACTGGCTTTTCAGATCTTGAGTAGTTAGAGCCAGGTCACACTTATTCTCCTTCTTTTTCCACTGGAGGAATCCTTCTGTTTGATATCTTTTGTGAGGTGATGAATTGCATCCTTTCAGAGGACATTTGGAAGGCATATGTCCAGCTTGATTGCATATAAAGCATTTGATCATAGTTTTTGCAGAATTTTGAGTATGACCAGAATTTCTTTGATTCATGAACCTCCTTGAGGTGTTGAACATCATTCTTTTTCCATACTTTCTACATTCAATAATTTTATGGCCAAATTCCTTACAATAAAAACAATAACCATAGAAATTATTTGCATACCTGATGTAAGATTGTTTTCTCCATTTGTTTGTTTGAGATAGCCTCTTCACCGTTTGCATCTTTTGCAGGTCTGAATTACTCTTCCTTGCATAACAATATGCAGCAATGTGTCCTGGCTTGTGGCAGACATAACAGGTGGCATTCTTCATAGGAGGGAAGAATCTCCTCTGATGACTTCCAAATTTGATATACTCAAGGGCATATGATTCTTTTTCTGCCATCTTAGTATTCATTATATTCCTTGTTACTAGAGATTTCTTCTGATCTCTGTCATCCTTATTACATGTTTCTTCTTTTGTATGAATTGTCTGGGCTTCTTCATCAGTCTTCTTTGATTTTAAAAAAATTATATTTTTGTTTTCTTTTTCTTTGCCTTTACTTGATTCTCCTTCATAGCCTATTCTTGTTTTTATCATTGGGGATCTTTGAGCAACTAGGATATCATTCAACTTGCTAGAGCTTGTTGTTTGAGAAGAGTTTATAACCACTGTCCTTTGAGCATTTTCTAGTTTCTTCCTAAGACATACCACTTCTTCCTCCAACTTCTCTTGTTCTTGGGTTTTATCCTTGATTTGCTGAAGTAACATATCTTCTATCTTCTTGGCTTCTTCAAGCCTTACCTTCAGCAGCATGAGGACTTCTGAATTTTTTTCTTCTTTAACACATTTGAGGAGAATATCTTTTTGTTTTTTGAATTTTAGTTTGAGTCTCTCAATCTCCTCCAGAGCACTTCTTAGCTCCCCCTCAAGGTCGACTCCCCTTCTTCTTCTTCATCTTCTAGTAGGAGTCCCTCAAGATATTCTATGGCCATCAATAAAAAATCTGAGGTTCCTTCTTCACTTGAGGGTTCATCTGAATCTTCAGATGTACTACTGTCTTGTTGAGCATAGAAATATTTTCTGCTGAACTTCCTTCCCTTCTGCCAGTTCTTTGATTTATTCTTTTCTGACTCTTGAGCCTGATTCCTTGCTTTCTTGTGAGGACACTTAGTAGCATAGTGTCCAACTCTTCCACAGTTAAAGCACTTGAAAGGAAGTTTACCTTTCTATTTACCTGAACCTCTATCCAGTTTCTTGACAAATTTTGCTTCTTCTTCATCTGAGCAAGAGCATATTTCTTCCTCTTCTTCTTTCTTCTTTTCTGTTTTAAAGGCTGCTTCCCTCGAACTTGGTTTCTTCTGTGGGAGCCTCATTTCATAGGCTGTTAGATTTCCAAGTAGCTGGTTCATGGTCAAAGTCTCCCAATCCGATGTCTCTTCTATTGCAGACACCTTGGGATTAAATTTGGATGGGAGTGATCTCAGAATCGTTTGCACAACTATACCTTCTAGTATAGTTTCTCCAAGGGCTTTCATATTGTTAACAATTTCTGCAACTTTTAAGAAGAAGCTGCCAACATCTTCATCATCATTCATTTTTAAGTTTTCAAACTGGGCTCTATATATTTGAAGTTTGGCAGTTTTTACTTTCTGGTCTCCCTCATGTATGTCTTCAAGAGTATCCCATATTTTCTTGGCAGTGTCTTTGTGCATTACTTTAATAAACTCTGCTTCACATAATCCATTCAGGATGGCATTCATGGTTTTTGCATTAGCCACAAAATCTTGTTTTGAGTCCTTTTCTGAGTCAGTTGCCTTCGGGGCATATCCTAATTGCACAGCAGCCCAGACTTCTATTCCTAGGGACATTATGTATGTCTTCATTCTGATTTTCCAGAAAGCATAATTTTCACCGGTGAAGAAAGGGGCTTTATTGGTTGAGCATCCTTCTTTACTAGCCATCTTGGGAACCTAGGATCTCCTTTCAGTTGTTAGACTTGTACAAAGGAACCTGCTCCGATACCAATTGTTGAACCTCTAATTAAACTGAGAGGGGGGGTGAATCAGTTTAATACATTCCTAATATTTTAAAACTTTTCATTAAACTTATTTACACCTTCATTTCAAACTCAATTTGATGTGAGAGTAATTTTAGAATGTAATCAGAAAGTATTAGTTTAATAGAGCAGTAGACTTAATATGAGAGCAGCAGGTATTAAGCAAATGATACATATCATATCAATACATAAATATCATGCACAGAGACACCAGATATAAGTGGAAACCCATAAAGGGAGAAAACCACATCTTATTATTGTTGTGATGCAAAGGCAAGATCCAACTCCCTCTCACCACTGTTTTTCTGCAGGCACCAACCTACAGGAGGCTCCTACCTCAATTCTGCAAGTTACAACTTGCAAGGAAGCACCAACTCCCTTCAGTTTTTGCAGGCACCAACCTACAGGAGGCTCCAACCTCAGTCAGCTACAACTGACAGCTATCAAGCTGCAACTTGATAGGGAAGCTCCAACTTCCTCATTTTCTAAAACTGAATGTTTGCTGATTTACCTCAGATATCAGCTCTGTTCTGTAGCTTCTCTTAATCTTCTCTTCCTTCTATATTTTTCATTCTCTCTATATATGCTCTTTCCCTTGCTCTCAAAAACTCACTCTGCATATCAAGATGATATTATTTATATATTTCCTCACATGACTCTTTGTATTATGCTTGGAATTCGAAATGGACAGTCATGTCTCTTTGCCTTCTGCCTTCTCACTCCTTTTATCAGCTTACTCAGAAATTATGACTGTAGGTGTCAATTTAACATTACAGTGGGAGTTTTTTTTCTCTCGGAGACTTGCCAATGCATCACAAACAATAAAAACAATTAAAATATTTACATTCTTATTACAAAGTGAACTCTAGCTCAACTCATTTAGTCTTTTGAATCGATGTGCATTTGTCTTTTCTTTGGCTGTCTTTGTCCTTTTTGTGACTGTGTTTTATCTCCTCTTGGCTCTATTTGCTTTTCTGTCCTCTGTGGGGGTGTAACAGCTGCATATGTGTAACTCTGCCTTTTAAATAAATGAAATGCAATTGCTGACTTTTTAAATCAGGTCAATTTCAACCCTTTTCATGCCACGAGTGTCTTGTTGATGTGGAAGTTCCGCAAGCGGAACGAACATAGATCACAGTCGTTGTATATTAATAATCGCCCTCCCATTAAGTCGAGGCCCGAGGGTTCACAACCCATGTGGCATATTTTAATACAACTGCAACCGTGCTTTATATATATCTAACAACAATCCTTTTATATATAAACAATCGCCCTCCACCTTAAGCCTTTGGTCTTATTTTACAATCCAATGAGTCGAATCACAACCACTAATATATGAAAGGGTCGGGCCCCACATCTCCGTCGGCGAATCGGTGGTGTCAAACAAAAACTTGCGATTGCGATTGATCAAACGGACGCGATGACCACATAAAACATGTCTCATAGTGCAATCGGGTCCGAACTTTGAACAAATGCAATCGGGGCGCATAATAGAAAAGTTCCGATTGCGATCAGAACACGGATGCGATTTGCACATATTAACTCCCGCATATAACAGGATCGGGTCCGCCACTTCAATCGCAGCATTTTACAAAAGACTTGCGATCAATCGGAAAGTTCCGATTGCGATTAAGATCCCGAACGTGATTGAACTGATTAACTCCATCGTATAATGCCATCGGGTCCGCCACTTGATCGGAGCATATTACAAAAGACTTGCGATCAATCAGAAAGTTTCGATTGCGATTAAGATCCCGAACGCGATTGAACCGATTAACTCCATCGTATAACGCCATCGGGTCCGCCACTTGATCGGAGCATATTACAAAAGACTTGCGATCAATCGGAAAGTTCCGATTGCGATTAAGATCCCGGACGCGATTGAACTGATTAACTCCATCGTATAACGCCATCGAGTCCGCCACTTGATCGGAGCATATTACAAAAGACTTGCGATTGAACCTTTTCTCCAATTGCGATTGGGTGAGGGGTCCCACCTTATAAGCCATTTCGTTTTGATATAACCTTTGGTTATATAGATATAAAGCACTCTGCTTGTATATAACTGATATATATGTTTATATATATATTTTGCTGCTGGAGTGAAGTGATTCCCGGAATAATGTTTGTGTTGTATTATATGTATAACGCCGGTTGGAGTGTGCGATTCCCGGAATATGGTTCTGTATTATATGCATTGCCTTGCCGCTGGAGTTAAGTGATTCCCGGAATAGGGATTATGTATTATATGTATAACACCGGTTGGAGTGTGTGATTCCCGGAATTTTGTAATGGCTCTCTGCCTCTGTCACTTAGTCTCTGCCTCTGCCTCTGCTGCTTCTGTCGCTCTGCCTCTGTCTCTACCTTTCGATAACGGTTCTTCACTGTGCTTCTATGACTGTTACATTTTGACTTTCTTCTTGCTGCCTCTATTTCTTTCGATGTGCCTCTTTTGCCTTCCTCTGCTTCAGCGCTGCCTCTTTTGCCTGAGTGTTGCCTCCTTTGCCATCAATGACAATATTTCCAACAATATTCCAAGGCATCCCAGCATTGGATGGCCTTATTTTCACACAGGCTTCCTTATACATCGTCCTCATGGATAACTGGTGCAGAAATTCCTTGAAGGGAATTATTAGCCTTCGACAAGTTCTATTGGCAGAGTCTTCTAGTGCCCCAGGTAGCCTCTGGATCTCATCCTTCCTTGTGAAGGTGAAATATCCAGTAAATGCCCCTGAAGTCAATCTCTGAAATAGTTCAGTGTTGATTTTTAATACTCCCGGAGGTGGAAATTAGGAATATCTTTAGATATTCCTGGCAAAGAAAAAATTACCCCATTTGGGACATTATATCCTCCATGGTTAACTCTTCAATTTTTGCATCGGCACTTTTGAGCTTGGCCAATGCAATTTTCTCCTTCAGGGCATAGTGTTTTACCTTTCTCCTCAATAGGTCATTATCCTTATTTTCCTTGGATAACAACTTCTCCAAGTGTTGATTGGCTCTATCAAGCCATGGCTCCCTATTCTCACTGATCTTTATAGCAAGTTGTTCATTTAGGGTTAGCTGATCGGCTAGCTCAACTTCCCTTTTCCTCTCTATAAATAGAGCTATTTTCAGCCCTCTAGTTATAGGTCTCTATCTTGGTACCTGTTCTTCTTCATCATCAAGTAATCCATACCTTTCAAGTGTTTCATCAAGTATGACTTTGGCCTTTTCAGCCTCCCTTTGAGCAGTGAAATACTTAACCTCATCAATGACTTGTTTGGTTTTCAATTGGTCATTTTATTGCTCAAGTAAGTGTATGACATATCTTTCCCTGATAAGATTAGTTTGAAGCTCCTTAATCTTGACATCCTTACCTTTGATGGAAGCATTAGTGATTTTGTCATTGTCATCCTCATCTAGGTCAAAAAGCTGAAATTCCTGCTCTGCTTCATGAGTGTCCTCCTCATCATGAATGACTGCCTCACTGACCTTGTCTTTTCCTTTGTCCACCTGTTGTGTTGTTGTATAAGGCATGGCCCCTTCCACTTCATGTGGAGCAAACACATGCCTATAGCCTTTCTGGTAGGTTTTTTGCAATGGCTCAACCTCAATCATACTAGCCCACTTAGGGTCAATATCCTCCATCCTGTTGGGTGATCCAATGTCATGATGAGATGGAGATTAAGGAGGTGAAGTGGAATGATAAGATGATGATGAATGAGCTATGGGATGATATGGAGGAATGGAAGTGGATGGCTAGGATGATGAAGGCACATTTTTTGCATGTTGAGTAGGAGGATCTCTGAATATATCATGGGCTATGAAGGTGTCCCATGCAATGTTTAGTTGATTAAGATGGTGGAGAACTATGATCTTAATGAGGGAATGATGGAATAGACTTTTCATTTGATGTTCATATTGCCTTTTCTAGACAATGAATGCCATCTTATCTATGCTTCAGAAAAGGTAGTAGGGTATGTTCAACATCTTTACCCTAGTGAAATGCATCAAGAGGCGGATGTGATAAGTATAGAGTCTTGAAAATCTACACTCGCATGAAAATTATTTCATGATTATCTTCATCATTGGTGCATATCTATCCTGGATATGGGAAAAATGAAATAAATTCTTTCTCTCATTCTTATACCTTGGTTTCATGAAAGGTTCAAAGTAATTTTCCTCCAAATCACTCTTTTTGAACCACTTCTCCCCAACATTTTGGATCTCGGTGGCAGTTGAAATGGTGGAATTTCAGATAGTAAAGGTGACTCCAGCTAAAGTGACTTAGTTTTTTTGGAGGTTGGATATGAAGAGTTTGATCAACCTGGCATGGTGTTGAACCCTCTGAACTTGTTCACAAAAATAATAACAACGAACATATTTGAAATATGTTACTATCCTTGGAGAGGCTAAAAGTTCCCTAATGTTAGCAGATTCAAGTCTAAGCACTCTTCCACCTCTATGTGGCCTCCTCTCCTATGTTTTCTCTCCTTCACTTAATATTATGTTTCCTTCTTCTTCTGCCATGGTGTTTTTGTCAAAACCCTAGGGATTAGGAATGATAATGTGTGTAAGGTGACCTTTCTTTGGTATAGGAAATGGGGAAAGGGAAAATTGTGGGAAATAATTTTAGGGATATGTGAAATGGGGGAAGGGAAAAGGAGTGATAGTATGATGGGAATTGGGATGGGGAATTAGGAATGGAGATGGGGAATTGGGAGCCTAGGTAAAAAGAAGCACCTAGTGCTTAGGGTTTTAGGTTTCAAAGCTTAGGGACATGGATTGTACTAATCAGAGATTTGGGAATGAGTATTTTCAATATTGAAAGGGTATGAGAGTGCATGGAAATAGGTTTTAGGAGTTGTGAGTGTTAGGAAGGAAAACTAGGGTTTTCAATGGCTAAAAAACCAAATTATCAAGAAAATTACATAACGCCAAACAAATAAACTTGGAGGTAAATTATGATGGAAGACACCTTCACTTGCTTTTTGGAGGCTCAAATAGGTTTTGCAGAAGTTCTGGAGGTGATTTGGCGAAGTTTGGATGATTTTTTAGCTTGTTGGACATATGCACAATGCCTTAAGGTTGTGCGCCCTCTCTTCAGATTGTGTGCATCACTTTAAGGATATGCACACTCTCTTAAGAATTTGCATAGTGCCTTAAGGATATGCACCCTCTGCTCAAATGTTTTCCAATTTTTCCCATAAAATTGAAAAATCTCTCTCTTCAAGTGTTTGCTCGATGGAATAGGAGGAAAATGAATTTCAAATTGATGTCTAGGAGTCTTTAATGCTTGAGTGAATTTATATTTAAATAAAAAAACCACTTTTCCATTGTTTCCTTTCACTTTTTTGACACATTTGCTAATTACCCTTTTCTTTTGACTTTTCCTCTTTGCAAGATGAAGTTGGTGGAGTTTGGCACTTTTCACTTTCAGTTGGTGATCTTCAGTTTGGAATATGTGTTTTGCATTGGCAGCTAGGGAAAGAAATTTTTACATATTATAAGGATAAAATTACATAAAAAATTAAAAAATAAATTACATCTCTGTTTTCATATCAAAATTACAATTTTGATATGAAAATCAAACTTTAAAATCAAAATTACAACTTTAAAAATATCATATTTACATGTTGATAATATTCTGCAGATGATAATGAAATGTTTATTGAGTCACTCTCACACCTTTTGTTGACCTTGTTGAGAATAAATGGTTCATTTTTGGACCTTGAACAATAAAACCTAATGACCTAATGGGACCTTGAAAGACCTGACTACATGGTTGACTTTGAATGACATAAGACATAGTGAAATGAGATTTTCAAAAGTGTTCAAATGCTTAGCAAGACATGAAGGTGGGCCAGAAAATGTGAAATTTTGAGGGAGGGTGAGGTGTTATGACTTGGACTACCATCATTGAATCAATTTTTTGCATGACCTAATGATATGATAAAAAATTTCATAGTGGGACCCCTAAAATGAGTATAAAAAGAGTAATTTTGATCACTGATGGCAGAATGCATATTTTGACACTAACAATTTATTTGAACCAATATTCCCCATGGTTTGGTATCCCTGTGGCAAAAGAGATGGCATCAATGGAAAATGTAAACTCAATCCCTAGAATAGTGTTTTTTTCTCCCTTAAGGTTGGTGGAAAATAAATCTATCATCTCCTCATGGTGACCTACCTCCTCCACCCTTTGGAAAAACCCTAGGTAGTTAACATCTTCAAAACATTTTCTGAGGAAGGGTGAAGAGATGATTTAATTACAGTTTGAGGGCTCATACCTCATCATTTTTGCCACTTTTCATATTCTTCTCTTCCTTGATGGTGAGGAGTCTCCTTCCATAGTTTAAAATCCCTAGATGTTGGGGAGGGGAAAAACAAGGAAAAGTGAGTGAAGGGAATAAAATGAGGGAGTTTAGGGAAGGGAGATGGGGTAGAAAAATTTAGGCAGAAAGGCATGGATATTGGGAATGTATAGGGAGTGATATGAAGGAAAATGAGTGAGGGGAGTGAGCTAGGAAATTGAAAGATAGTCCTAGCTAGGGAAAAGGCCCAATTTGGAAGAATAGTGCTAGGGTTTGTAGGGAAATATTCCAAAAATGATGGGAAATGTTTTATGAGGTGTGGGAATGGTGTATAACTAGTCAAAAAAGTTGTAGGGACAATATTTCTAGACTTTCATAGCATTATTTGATCATTTGATAACCAAAGGCATGAAATTTTTTATGAACCCCTAGGGAAATAAGCTAGGTATCATTACTTGATTTTCCATGGAAGAGAGAGCATGAGGATGATTGTACTTACTTGTTACAATGCTTTGGAGAGTGAAAAATCTTATGCGAAGGCTGAAAATTTGAAATTTGGTGTTTTTTGAGCAAAATTGAGGAACTTTTCCTGGTAAGTAGTGCACTTATGGGATGCGCAATGCAGTTCAAGGATGTGCAGTACCTCCTCTAGATGTGCAACACATTTTAGCGATGTGTAGCGCCTTCAATTTTTTGCCTCTTGGAGCTGTAAAAACGTGCTTTTCTCACTGACTGAAGAACTAGCATGATAATGAAGGGAGAGAGGAATACAAATGAATTGTGTTTGTGACTTTTTGGCCCTTTTATAAGCATGGAATAGCTTTGTTTGAGTGATAATGGGCCCCACATGTTTCTTTGGAGGATGACTTCCTTTCTTCTTGTTTTTTGACTTCATAACCCTTTGTAATTTGAACCTTTTTAATTTTCCTTGGAACATTGAACTACGAATTTGGAACTTTCGAACACTTACTACATATAGAAACATTAAAATTACATTTAAAAATCAAAATTCTTGAAGAAATTTGCATTTATTACCACTCTTCCAATTTGCTATATTTTATGCATGAAATGGCATTATGATGAACTTTAAACACTAATGACCTAATGGAGACACTTAACTGAATGGAATCATGATGGAGATGAATGAAGTGATGATGAAAATCTCTGAATGCTAATACACTCAACTTATTTGATGACATGGACCAACAATTGAAATTTTGGAAGGAGTGGAAAATTATCGTAAACCTAATGCCCAGTGACCAAATTTTGTTTGAAAACCTAGTGAAATGACAAAAATTTGATTATGGGACCCTGAAAAAACATGATAACAATCCATTTGATCATTGGTGACAAGATGCAGATACTGACACTAACATTGGATCCAGCTGGGGATGGTAGCTCCTTAGAGGTGTCAAGAACACCGTAGACCAAGTAGCCTAACCATTGGGCATGGAGTCAAAAGCTAAAAACTAGACTAAATACATAAAACTTGACTTGATAAACTGACTCAAAACTGGACTCACTTGAATTTAACTAAACTTTGAAAACAACAATAAATCAATGGAACAGTATGGCCTTCACCTCGGGCTCCAAGCTCCAATGGTTCTCTGCTTCACACTTTGTAGAAAAATTAAACTAATATGTACAATGAAATTGGGAAATTTTCAGAAATATGCATCATAAAAGGTAATGATTAAGGAGCCTACCATTTACTGGTCCTCCTAAGCAATCTTCTCCATTAATTTCTTCCAATAAGAAAGCATGTTGTCTGCGAGAGGCTGAAATCTTGTATGGTCCTTTCCACAAGTTCTCAAATTTATTGTGCTTCCTTTTTTCTTCATTTCTAGCATCCCAGTAGAGGACCACATCTCTAATATTGAAATTATCTGCCTTTGTCTTGCGGTCATATACCTTATTTATCCTTTCATGAAGCTTTGAGGTGTTTTGAAATACCTCATCTCTAGTTTGTTGAAGATGGATCATCTGATTGATCTGATGTTGTACATCATTCTCTTCACTACCTACTTCTTGCAAAAAATTCATAATTGAGACCGCAAGTGATGTAGGGAAAACAATATCTACTCCATATACCAATTGAAAAGGAGATATTCCTACTGAATTCTTAGTACTCACCCTGTCCGCCCATAAAGCATTACCAAGTTTCTTATGCCAATTCTTCTTATTCGCCTCCAACATCTTCTTTATGATCTTGATCAAATATTTATTATAATATTTTGTGAATCATTTACCTTGCGGATAATATGCGATTGAGTGCCAAGATTTTATGTTGTACTTGTCACAAAACTCAAGAATTTTCTTCGACTTGAATGCAGTCGCATTGTCTGTAATGATCTTGTGAGGACAGCCAAAACGAGACAAAATGTTAGTCTCCAAAAACTGAATAATGACTAAATCTATTAGTTTCCTTGTTTGGATTGCTTCAATCCATTTGGTGAAGTAGTCGGTAGTTGTTAAGATCCATTTATGTTGGGAAGATGATTCAGGATTTCTCTGATAAAGTTAAGGCCCAAGTGCTGAAATGGTGCTTGAACAGATATAGGTTGCAAAGGCAATGGGAGAAGCTTCCTTTTACCTTGAAATATCTGACACTCGTGGCAGCTCATCACTGTTTTATATAAATATGCAAAAAGAGTAGGCCAATAATATCCATCCCTCAACACTTTATTTGCCGTGGTTTTCTGAAAAAAACGACCTCCACAATATCCCTTATGGAAATCATTCATTACCTCCTTGGCTTCATATTCTACTAAATAGTTCAGTAAGACACCTCCCAGGTCTTTCCAATATAAAGTGTTGTCCAAAATGTAGTATTTGGAAGCCTTCAAATTTAACGACCTACCCTTACTTTTAGACATGTTTGGAGGAGCATTAAGATTTTCAAGAACACATATAATGTCAGAATACCAAGGATATGAGAGAAAAATGTCAGATACCTGCATGAGTGCGCCATCATTTTCTTCATCGAACAAAACTGAAATGAGTTTGATATCAAGAGAATATAAATTTGATTCAGCCATGAGCTTGCCTAATCCCTGAACTTTTATTAGATTTGTAGGCTTGATCTCGAGGTCATACTCTAACATATATGCTATCCACTTTCCTCTTCTGCCTTCCAAATCAGTTTGCATTAGGACATCCTTCACTAGTGCATTGGGGACATAAGCTAGAATATGTGAATGAAGGATATATACTCGGAACTCCTTTAGTGCCTTACTAAGGCCAATAATTTCTTCTCAATGATGTTATATCTAAGGGTTTCCTCCCTCATAGTATGACTGAAGAATGCAATGGGCTTCTCGGTCTTATCCTTATTTTGCATCAAAACCGCAGCCAAGGTATGTTCGACGACAAAAATGAAAATATGATGAAATTGATGGAGTAATTGGGGCTGATCAGAGTAGGAGCTGTAGTTAAGGAAAAATTCACTGAATTAAAATATTTTTTGGCATCCTCGAACCACTTTACCTCATTTTCCTTTTTTAGCATGTTGGTCATCTCCTGAAGATGCTTAGCAATATTTGGAATAAATATTCTTAAGAAGTTTATCTTACCATTGAAAGCTTGAATCTCTTTCTTATTGTGTGAAAAATTATTTTTCTGAATAGTCTCAATATGAGCAGGATCAATCCAGATACCATCTTTGGAGCTGATATGACCAAGAAGCTTTCTCCTCCATGGAAAAAAGACTCTTTTTGGGGTTAATTGAAATCCAAAATTTCCTACATTTATGAAATATAGTTATCAAATAATGTTTGTCATCATAAGGAGAGAAAATTTTCAAATCATCAAGATATACAACTAAGATAAAATCATTTTCATTTGCAAAGGCTATGTCCATGGCCCGCTGAAAGGTGGCCCCTGCATTCTTGAGCCCTAATGGAATTTTAGCATATTTTAATGTGCCCGAAGGTGTCATGAAAGCAGTCTTGTATTGATCATCATTGTGCACTAAAATATGATTATATCCTGAATATCCATCAAGAAGCGAAATTCAGGATGCCCCAACCACTCTTTGTAAGATATGGTCCATCTCGGGAAGGGGATAATTATCCTTTAGAGACACCTTATTTAAGTTTCTACAATCAATGCAAAGTTGGATTTCTCCCATTTTCTTTCTTACCGGAACCAAATTTGACATCAAATCAAAAAATTTGATGGGAACGATGATATCATCTTTGAAAAGTCAGTTTACCTCTTTCTCTATCGAAGGCAACAACATTGGGTTGATTATTCTCAACTTTTGTCTGAAGGGCTTTTGGTCAGTCTTGACCGAAATTGTATGTTGTGTTAGTATCCTATAATCTATAATATCACAAGGTGACTGACTATTCTCCTTAGATCTTTCATATTGTCGATGACATTCCATGGCTATCATTTATTTCCAGAAAAGGAAGGGAAATCCTGACTGTTAAGGACTTCAAAGGAATCAATCTGCATTTTTAGTTCAGTGGAAAGGGGAAATTGTTTCTAATAAGGTGTAAAGGTGAGCCAACCTCATTTCTGCCCTCATTCATTTCATTTACCCTCTTTTACCCTTGAGTTTTCCAAACTCTAAAGTCCAACACCTCATTTCTTTGGAAACCCATTTTAACTATTAAAATTCAAGTTTTATAGTTAAAAAGCAGCTCCGCCCACCCACTAACAACCATATCATATTTCCCTCTAAAATTACCCTATATCCCTTTATTTTCAGCTCTATCCGCACCTCAGCGGACCTCATATTTATATCACACATTACCTATAGGGTATGGTATTTAACATTCCCACACTTAACCGTATTAAATCCTTTCCTTCCATCACCTTTTCACATCGAAAGTCCACAAACTCCATCAGTAACACCATTTATAAATCCTGTAAACTCCCTGATGCAACATGGGTGGGACCCGATTTCATATTGCAAAGCGCAAGTTGATGGCAATGTGGGTGCAGGCATTAAGGAGAGCTGCTCAAATTTTGTTACTATGCTTTCTAGTTCAGGAGGAATTTGTTCCCGATCCTTAATTCCACTCTTGATCATCAAAATTTAATAAATCTGCTTGATTTATTTAAGAAAATAATATGCGGAAGAAAAAGTCCTCTTTATCCTTCGGAAACATTATAATGCAATTTAACCAATGTTTCAATTCTTCGGAAATGTAATAGTTTACTTTTACACAATGTTTAAAAAAACCTTCGGAATTGGGGTTTTAGATCTCAAAAAATTTAATAAAATTCTATTGCAATAGCCCATCAGGTCCATACCTTTGTTTTAAACTCTGTGTAACTCCGACGCAACCACCGTTGGATCTCCAACACATATGATCGAACAGCTATCGCATTCAATTAACCCTGAAGACTTATCGCTCAAAAGCAACGTGAAATTGGTGGTTTTGCCACCATTATTTGTCACAATATTATTTGATCGCGTTTGATTGAAATAAAACCACTCGCACACTAAAATTTGTGCGAACACAGTGACTAGTTTTCTCCAAAACCGCTTGGCTGCAAATTTCACTTTTTTATGGAATTTTCCCACGGATGTTCACTGGTTTTTTGTTTTAACTTCAAATTATCTGAAAACCTTCCTTTCTGCTATGTAATTCAACAAATGTAAATATATTATCAATTTCCGATAAGCAAGAAACCAGAGTTCCAATTTCCTATGAACCCTTTATACAGAGGTTAATATACATTCAAATTCTACATAGGAAACATAAATCCAATGGATTTCGAAGAGATGAAACCCTCCGGGAATTTTCCAAGCATACAACAGATAAATAAATTCTGCAAATTTTATTAACTCAGAGGAAAAATCCTCTCAATCAAATCTTCTATGGTCTAATTCCATTTCCTCCTTCTCAGAGGTTACATTTATAGTTCTTTTACATAACAGTTGACCTCCTCTTGAGGATCGAATTCTTATAATTTAGATAAAAATCCTAATTACATAATATTTTCCCTAAATCTATCAACTGAAGGCTAAATATACTAAATCTAATCTAAAACAGTTCAACCTTCCTAGATACTAGTTCAACCCTATATAGTAAAACTGTAAATTGATAGCTAAAGGTACCAACACCTTTGCTTGTAATTTTTTTTGGATTTTTGGAATAATTAATGAAGCCTTTTGTCTCTAAGCCTCATGCTTCTGCATTAGACTCCTAAGGACAAAAATGTTCACGGGCCCCTATCCATGAGCTCCTCCACATAACCTCCCAATTTCTGCAGCATGGTTTCTGTCATCCAGGTAGCATCCTCAATTGGTTGATCCCTCCACTTGATCAAATATTGAAAATACTCCTGTCCCCTGGTTTTCTTAAACACTTTCTTGTCTAAGTTCCTCTTTGGCTGTAATTTCTTTGCTGTGGGTAACTGTTTTACCCAGTTAATCTTTTCTCTGCCTTTCGGTCTGTCATCTGTGCCACCATCTTCATATCTGTACAAATCAACAACATTGAATATTGGAGATATTCCAATATTAGATGGTAATTCAATTTCATAAGCATTTGCAGAAAAATTTCTCAATATCCTGCATGGTCCTATGTTTTTGAATTTTAACTTGTTATACTTCCTCTTTGGAAATATTTCTTTTCTTAAGTGTGCTAAAACCAAATCACCAACTTCAAAATTAACTTCTCTTTTTCTCAAATCTTCTCTATTTTTGTACTGGATGCTGTTGTCTTATAGCTGCTGCTTTACCTGTTCATGTATTTCTTGAATTTCTGAAGCAAACTCCTCTCCTTCAACACTTCTCATTTCTGCTTTTCCCAAGTTCCTAAATTCAGATACTCCTCTTGGGTGCATTCCATAAACTATATGGAATGGACTCTGTCCTGTACTTCTGTTAGGTGAATCATTATATGCATACTCTTCCTGTGGTAAAATATGATCCCACTGTTTAGGATGTTCTCCTACAGGACTTCTCAAAATATTACCCAAACTTCTGTTAACTACTTCAGTCTACCCACCAGTCTGAGGGTGATAAGCTGAGCTGAAACTTAGTTTAGTACCAAGCTTCTTCCACAATGTCCTCCAAAAATGACCAACAAATCTGGTGTCTCTATCAGAGACAATACTTTTAGGTAACCCAAGTAATCTGACAATCTCCTTGAAAAACAAATTGGCAACATGAGTAGCATCACTGGTTTTATAACATGGAATAAAATGTGCCATTTTTAAAAATCTGTAAATTACAACATAAATTGCATCATTCCCTCTCTATGTCTTAGGCAATCCTAAAACAAAATCCATACCTACCATATCCCAAGGTCTATCTAGAATAGGTAATGGAATGTACAAACCTGCATTTTGACTTTTCCCTTTTGCATATTGACAAATTTTACAATTCTTCACATAATTTTCCACTTCAGATCTCATATTTGTCCAAAAATAAAAATGACTTAGTTGCTCATAAGTATTATCAACACCAAAATGTCTATCAAGTCCACCACTATGTTTCTCCCTGATTAAATTTTCTCTCATAGAACAATTTGGTATGCACAACTGATTTCTTTTGAACAATAAACCCTCTTGCAAGAAATAATCTAACCACTAAATTCTATCTATCAAAACAGGATTGAAACATGCTTCAAATGCTTCTTTGAAATCCAAATTTGTCTTATAGAGTTCTTTAAGAAAATCGAAACCTAACACTTGAATTTGACTTTCTTGAACAAGAATGCTTTTCCTACTCAAGGCATTAGCTACCTTGTTTGCTTGACCACTTATATGCTTCAATACAAAGTTAAAAATTTGAATATATTCAACCCTTTTTTCATGTTTTTGATTCAATTTAGGCTGTTGCATATATACTGTAAAGCATGATTATCTGAATATAGCACAAATTCTTTAGACATTAAATAATGTCTCCACTTCTTCAATGATTGTACAATTGCATAAAATTCCTTGTCATAATAAGAGTACTTCCTCCTAGTCTCATTAAACTTCTCACTGAAATATGCTACAGGTCTATCTTCTTGACTTAATACAACTCCAATAGCTTCCCCACTGGCATCACATTTTACTTGAAATGGTTTATTAAAATCAGGCAAAACTAATACAGGTTTCTTAGTTATCTTTTGCTTCAAGAACTGGAAATTCCTTTCAGCTTCAGCAGTCCACTTGAATGGTTGTTTGTCCTTCTTTATGGTTTCAATGATAGGTGCATTGATCTTAATAAAATTCATTATGAATTTTCTATAAAAACTAGCAAGACCATGAAAACTTCTTACCTCAAAAATACTTTTAGGTGAAGGCCACTCCACAATTGCCTTTATCTTCTCTCCATCCATTTTTAATCCTTCATCATAAACAACAAAACCTAGATACGCCAATTATTCTTTCATGAATGAACATTTCTTTAAATTTACCAGTGACTTCTCTTGATGTAACTTCCTTAATACATAATTAAGATGTCTCAGGTGTTCTTCCTTCGTTTTGCTGTAAATTAATATATCATCCAGATATACTATTGCAAATTTACCAATAAATTCCTTCAATACTTCATTCATAAGCCTCATAAATGTACTAGGTGCATTTGATAAACCAAAAGGCATTACCATCCATTCATACAATCCCTCATTTGTTTTAAAGGTTGTTTTCCATTCATCTCCTTCCCTTATCCTAATTTGATGATACCCACTTTTCAAATCTAATTTTTAAAAATATCTTGCTCCACTCAAAAAATCCATCAAATCTTCAATTCTAGGTAAAGGAAATCCATACATGTTTGTTATCTTGTTAATTTCTCTTGAATCAGTGCACATTCTCCTACCTCCATCTTTCTTCAGACTTAATACTATAGGTATTGCACAAGGACTCAAAATTTCTCTGATCAAACCTTTGTCAACCAATTCCTGTACTTGCTTTATGATTTCTTCATTTTCTATAGGATTCATTCTGTAAGCTGCTTTGTTTGGAAAATTTGATTCTGGAATCAAATCTATCTGATGGTTGATTCTTCTTACAGGTGGTAATTCATCAGGAAAATCATCCACAATAATATCACAATTGTTCTCCAACATTTATTGAATTTCAATTAGCAAATCAGAAATTTTAGTAGAAGTAAATACTACCTTAGGTTTGCAAACTAAAGTAAAATTTACCTCATCATCTTCAATTTGCTGCAAGTATTATTTTCCATTCAACAATAAAGCCTTTGGATCAGACTTTTTACTTGATGAATCTTCTTCTTCCATAGGTAACAATGTTTGATTCATACCATATTTGAAAAACTTGTAAGTGTTTCTCTTTCCATCATGTACTGCTGCTCTGTCATACTGCCAAGGTCTACCCAAAAATATGTGACACACATCCATAGACATCACATCACACATGATTTTATCTTTGTAACTTCCCATTTGCAATTCTATTTCACATTGTTCCTTTAATATCAGTTTATGTCCCTTCTGAAGCCATGACACCTTGTAGGGTGTTGGATGTTCCCTTGTCTTCAATTTCAACTTCTCTATCACCTCTGTAGAGACCAAATTATCTGTACTGCCACTATCAATTACCAATTGAAATCATTTCCCTTGAACTTTGCACACACTTTTGAACAAAGTATTTCTCTGTGTTGGTTCAACAACTTCCTTTGTTTGTTTTAACAAAACCTTATTAACCACCAAAGATTCTCCTTTCTCTGGCATAATTTATTTCTATGTTACAGGCAACTTTGCTGCTTCTTCTTCAGTATGAGAAACAATTGCATTTCTCTGGTTTGTCCCCACATTCTCTGGACATTCATAGGCTTTATGTCCTAATTTGTTACATCTGTAACATCTGACTTCTCATCCTCTATTTTTACCTCCTCTTCCTCTGTAAGGACTCCTTCTGCCACTTGCATCACCTTCTGTGGGTGCATATTGAGGTGAGCTGCTACTAGCTCCATCTCTTGGTGTTGTAGATCTTCCTCTACCACCTTGACTTCCTCTTCCTTGGAAAGTACCTCCTCCTTTGGAAGATTGCTTTCTTATCAGTTTTTCTTCAGCTTTTAAGGCCATTTGGTAAGCCTCTTCTACTGATTTAGGAGACAATATACTTATCTCATCTTGAATCTCCATTCCAAGACCATTTATGTACCTGGAAATCTTCTCTGTTGTATCTTGAATTTGTCATGCTCTTATGCTCACTTTGTAAAATTCTTCTGTGTATTCTTTTACTGTCATTAATATCTGTCTACGATTCTGCATTTGTCTAAATAATGAAAGCTGATAATCACTAGGCAAAAACTTACCTCTCAACTTTTCTACCATTCTGTTCCAATTCTTGATTGGCTACTTACCAACTCTCCTTCTTTTTGCTTGCACTCCATCCCACCAAAGTGTTGCATGTCCTTTCAACCTTGTGACAACAAACTTAACTCTCTTTTCTTCACCCATCTCTTCATAATCAAATCATTTATTCATTTCATTGATCCATTCTATCAACTCTTCTGGATTTAATCCTCCTGCAAAATCTGATACTTCAAGTCTAGGATTGGATGTAGATCCTAAAACTGATTTAAAGAATTTCATCTCAGGAGTAATCTCATCATTTTCTTCTTCTTATTCTTCAGCTTCAGGTTCACTGACATCTTCAAGATCTCTCTGTTGTCCTGCTTCCATTGCTTCCAATCTAGCTTGAATCTGCTACATAGTCTCTAGTACTTCAGCATTTGTAACTGGTCTACCTCTTCTTCTACCAGCACCACCTCCTCTACCACTTCTGACAGCCATGTTGGATTTATTTTTATGACTTTTGGAAGCTTGTTCAGTGTCTAGAAAATGCTTTGAAGACTGCTTCGATAGCACAAATGATGGCAGTGTGGGTGTAGGCGTTAAGGAGAGCTGCTCAAATTTTGTTACTATGATTTCTAGTTTAGGAGGAATTTGTTCCTGATCCTTAATTCCACTCTCGGTCATCAAAATTTAATAAATCTTATTGATTTATTTAATAAAATAATATGCGGAAGAAAAATTCCTCTTTACCCTTCAGAAACATTATAATGCAATTTAACCAATGTTTCAATCCTTCAGAAATGTAATAGTTTACTTTTACACAATGTTTAAAAAAACCTTCGGAATTGGGGTTTCAGATCTCAAACAATTTAATCAAATTCTATTGCAATAGCCCATCAGGTCCATACCTTTGTTTTAAAGCTCGTGTAACTCTGATTGCGACCACCGTTGGATCTCCAACACATATGATCGAATGACTATCACATTTAATTAACCTCGGCGACTTATCGCTCCAAAGCAATGCGAAATTGGTGGTTTTGCCACCGTGACGTGTCACAATATTATTCGATCGCGTTATATTGAAATAAAACCACTCACACGCCAAAAGCTGTGCGAACACAGTGACTGGTTTTCTCCAAAACTGCTTGGCTGCAACTTTCACTTTTTTATGGCATTTGACTACGGATGTTCGCTAGTTTTTTGTTTTAACTTCAATTTCTCTGAAAACCTTCCTTTCCGCTCTGTAATTTAAAAAATGTAAATCTATTATCGATTTCTGATAAAAAAGAAACCAAAGTTCCAATTTCCTCCGAACCCTTTATACAGAGGTTAATATACATTCAAATTCTACACAGGAAACATAAATCTAATGGATTTCGAAGAGATGAAACCCTCCGGGAATTTGCCAAGCATACAACAGATAAATAAATTCTGCAAATTTTATTAACTCAGAGGAAAAATCCTCTCAATCAAATCTTCTACAACCCAATTCCATTTCCTCTTTCTCAGAGGTTACATTTATGGTTTTTTTACATAACAATCTACCTCCTCTTGAGGATCGAATTCTTCTAATTTAGATAAAAATCCTAATTACATAATATCTTCCCTAAATCTATCAACTGAAGGCTAAATATACTGAATCTAATCTAAAACAGTTCAACCTTCCTAGGTACTAGTTCAACCCTATCTAGTAAAACTGTAAATTGACAGCTAAAGGTACCAACACCTTTGCTTGTAACTTTTTTTTGGATTTTTGGAATAATTAATGAAGCCTTTTGTCTCTAAGCCTCATGCTCATGCATCACAAGTTCCAAAGGATAAGCACGTAGGATTGTGTTATAAATGACAAAGTGCTATTTGTGACATGGGTGGGACCCGGTCACATATCTCAAAGCACAAGTTCCGAAGGATAAGCGCACAGGATTATGTTATAAACGCTGAAGTGCGATTTACGACATTGGTGGGACCCATTTCCCTACCACGTCACCCTTTCCCATCACCCATTGCACATCGCATGCGATATGATATAGCAATTAACGTCAGAGACTTAAAATGGCGAAATGGAGATTTGCAATGAGTTTGGGTTGCTATGTTGCGATGTGATATCATCATCGCATATCGCAATTGGAAATTTCTACGTTTATTGTTGAGTAGTCGCAAGTTGAGCCTTGTATGTTGCGATGTGATATTAGTAGGGCCTACTTTGCTACCACGTAGAATCATTAAAATTTAACCTTCGTTCACTTATTTTTCATCTCCGCAACTCCACTCTCCATCCGGTGATCTCCACGCATTTCGCACCCGCCTCTACCTTCAAACTTTAACCTTGGGGTGGGGGGTCCGAAATGGGCAGTATCTCTTACCGCCATTCCCGTTACATGGCGCGCCTAGGCTACTTTGCACCCCCTGCTCCGATACCACCTACCACTCCACTACCCCCTCGAAATATGCTTTTCCCTCCGTTCTGATATTGCCTACTCGCTCCTGCCACCTCATCTCCACGTCCACCTACCTGTTCCGTCCACTGTGACTCCACTACAGTCCACTGTGAAAATAAAGGAGTATGTAGATGGTGTTACCTCTGACATTGAGGACTTTAGATTAGTGTGCTAATAGAATCTACCATAAAGTTAACTACGTGCAGAAGACTAAAATTACAATCAAGTTTTAAAGCTCTACAGTGTACAGGTCAATAGGTGACAAGGCATATTCAAGGTTGTTTTATAGGTGTATCTTCTAGCTATCCCAACGCTTACTCGACCTCAAGATAGAACGGAGATCAAACACTGAATGAAAATCACTATTCTTATATGTTTTCCATCTCTCTAATGGCAAAGAAGATCTTGTTAATAACAACATCCTCAGAAGAAGGAAAACGTTTTACACATTGTTACGTGGATTAATCCCTCTTGCGGACAAGAGCGATCTACCTAGTACTCAATGAGTAACTAGAAAAAAAATATCCATTTGAAAACCTTTTCGTCTGGATTAATTGAATTTCAATATTATTATAATAGTAAGGTATATATTACATTCCCCTGCCTTCAAATCCAAACGTTTGATGTAGCCCTTTGTCTTGTCCTTCCAAAGTGATTTCTCCAATGAGTAGAACCTACAATCAAAGACAAGACAAATAAAAAAAAATGGTAATCCAACTTAGTGATCAAGGAGTCTAAGTATTGACATTATTCCAATAAGAATTGAAACAAATTAATGAGAAAAAGAGATCCATATGTATTATCTTGAATAGAAAGAGTAATCTTACAACTTGATGCCTTGATGTTGTACATATTTCTCCCGGGGTCTTGAACAATTGTTCTCCTTCAGTCTGATAAACCTTCTTCTCTGAATACCAGCATGGAGTTATAGACATAAGGGTGTGATCATTATCATGCCAAAAAAAACTCACTAGTGTAGAAAGTATGCACTCTTATGAACTCTCTTTAGCTTAGAAACTATATAAGTCAGTTTCTATCATTCACAATATACCATGTGTGTACCCTTCAACCTGAAACTTGAGCTCAATTTATAGGGAACTGGAGGTAGTTTCAGTTCCATGAAGAGCGGGATGGATTCCTCTCATGAAGGGATTTGAGCTCCATGGACCAAGGGATAAGCTCCATGAGTGGAGGGATAAAGCTCAAATTGATCGCGACTCGAGAAGCTTCCAGTTGGGAGAATATTCGAACAACTAGGCTTCTAGAATTTACTTTTTTCTTATATTTTCTTTTCATGGGGGTGCACAGGTAATAGAGAAAAAAAGTGTGAGATCTGCCACAGTTTATGGACAGAACATCATCGCATACGATGGGAAAGGCTAGAAAAACCGCGTAGGTATACTTTTAAGGGTTTTACAGAGATTTTCTCAAATTCCAAGACTTGATTTAGGAACATTAGTGTTTTTGACCTCTAAGGGAACTTGATATGGATGGTGATAGACCCATATAAACAGTCTAATGTCATGGTGAAAAAATGATGTGTAATGGATTTCCCTCTAAAGTGCGAAGTATGACATTATTCTGAAGAATGAAGTGCTTTATCATTCTAAGGATTGGATTGGAGACACTGGTCAAAAACTTGTAAAAAAATTCAATGCAAATATATATATCATCATTGAGGTAGGCATTCCCATAATCAGATCAAAACTAACTAAATGTTCTGGTACATATATGGTTTCAATATTAAATCAAAAGCAAACATGGTATGGACACAACCATCTGTCATAAGTAGTCTACTGTATCATGAATAATAAAAATCCTTGTAGCCTGGATGGTGTAAACTAGATCCAGGGTCTTGATTTCCACTTCTTGAACTAGTATGAATCTATCCATGTGATTGATTGTGTCAAAGTAACATGGTAGAAACCACTTGATTACCAGTCAATGATGTGAACCGTTAAAAAGCGTGAGAGAAACCACCAATAATGACAATGGATCTCAAAGTACTCTAGTACAATATATGAAGTGTTAATGAATGATTTGTAGTCGAACACTCATAGAATTGTTCGATCAAAGGCCAATGATGCAAACTGTCGTCAAAGGCGAGAATCTTGTCATTAGGGAATGCAGATCCCAAGGTATCGATAGGATTCTAGATCAAATTTCTAGATAATGAGCTGACGTCGATAGAAAGTGATCCGTCACAGGAAATCCCACGACACGAAACCATTAGATCAAGTTCTGAAGAAATATTTTGCAAGGACCGACTCATGGATGGTCAATGTGAATGGAGACAAATGTTTGCAATGAATGGTTTATTGAAATTTCTCTTGAACACATAATGACACTGTAGAATTCTTGGAAGCATTTGACGTAAAGCTAATACCCAGAAACCAGCTGAAGACTTTCAATGTGGTTCGATTAACTATTAGAGAAAGTATTTCCCAACCCAGGTACAAGTGTGAAAAATTGTCGTGTTAAAGGGTGGCGTGCCGCTTTCTAAACATGGATGACAACTAGATTCTTTTTCTCTCCTTTTCCCCCACCATTACTGGCAATTACCTCTTTATTTTTTGTCAAGCTTGAGGAGGATAAAATTTTCTTGTTTGTGTAAGATCATCCTTCAGATGAGTCCATATTAGTATTAAAATTGAACCCTAAGAAGGAGTGGTTTGGTCCTGTTGTGATCGACAAGTCCTTTACTGTTAAATTTTAACAAGTCGAGTATAGGAATAAATTGGAATTTTTCAGTTTTAGGGAATCAGAAGGAAAACATAAGTAAACTCCATGGTTGTTCTTTTTCGGAAATTTAGTCTCTTAGGCTCGAAAAAACATAAAATAATGTGGGAGAGAACTCTATTGACCATGCTTATTCAATGTATACATTTCTCATAATTAGTCCAATTCAGTCCGAAAAATGGGTAAACTTATATTGAATAGATGACTGTTCATTTACTTTAACGAGTTCGAATACTCAAGTACTCGGTGATCTTTTCATATTTTGAGAGTTTGAAAAGGGCTTAAAAGAGGACTCCAAGGTTTCATTTTTTCATATTTTTACAGAGCTCAAAAAAGTGATAAAAGTGTACGTGATGTCAAAATAATTCTTTTCACCAAAGATCCTGTATCCTGCACAAAAACTAAAAATATTACAAATATCTGCTTCCAAAAAGTAAAAATATTTAAAATTGACCTTTTAAAAGTGAATATAAATAAAATAATAATATTTTATTCATTAAAAACTATAAAAAGGAGTTAAAATAAGTCATTTTCACCTTTCTTTTTTCAGAATAGTGCATAGAGAGCTTTTGGACCAAAAACTTATGGAGTAGATATCAGGAGAACCGACCATTCATTTCTCAAATTGTTAGAACCAGGTAATCCACATCATCCTTAGCTAATTTTTCATCTGTTTCATTTTTTTTTTAGCTTTTATTTCATTTTTTGGGAGAAATTTATGTTTCAAAATATGCCCTCGGGGGTGCGCAGGCGATCCATGTGATAACCGCGCACCCAATTTTTTAAAAGAAAAATCATCAAGCTGTCGCGGGTTCTACATGGAGCGCGTGCGAATGATTGCACTGTCTGCACACAAAACCTACGCATGCACCATGAAAATTTTTAAAACTAAAATTTTTTCACAAAAAATGGCCCAAGTTTCCTCCAACTGATTTTAATTGTTTAATTTGTTGATTTGTAGGCTTTTCAATCATGTTGGAATGGCGGGAACGAGAACACAAGCTTATTGATAATGAAGCCATGGATGACAATGCAAATATGCGTGCATTGAAAAATTATGGTTTGTACAAGTTCTAGTATATTCAGGGAATGAAGGCACAAGTGGAGTTAATGACTTGGCTTGTGAATGCATGGGACGTAGAAGACCAATGTTTCATAATTGGTGATCACCGACTGGAGATTGAGTGAGCAGACATATATTTCCTTACCGAATTATCTCAGAGAGGGATAAACATATCCTTATTTGGGACTAGACAGGGAAGTCTTCCCACTGTTGGCTACAAAGCTCAGTATTGTAGCAATAGAGAATAATTGAAGGATAGTCGCATAGACATTAAAACCATCATGTGATTGGAGCTTAAAGTCATAGAATTCATAGTGACCACGTTATGCGGGAGTGCAACTCCTCATGTGGCTACTAAATCACAAATGAAAACCGCAGTCGAGTGTTTTAGAGGGACAATATTCAATTGGTGTGAATGAGTATTGGCCAATATGAAAGGCCAATTGACTAGAGGAAAAAATGGGAAGTTGAAAAAATTCGAATACGGTGCCATTCTTATCTCATTTTCTCTAGAGGGAATTCCATTTCTCGCTTCTCAATTGATTCCAGTAGATCGTGGAACTCCTCAAGAACCTAGGATGGTGTGTTGGGTAGCACTAATGGCTCGCCATGGTGGCGAGGGTGGTTCAGTAGTTAGGTTTACTCCGAATTATTTCATGTGGCTCAAGAACCAAGTCTTCACCATTGAAGTCTTCCTTATGCGGGAATGGACTATAAAGTTGATCCTGAAACATCCTTACCTCCAGGGGCACAGTGGGACGAGATAGGTTATTAAATCATTTTAAAGTTTTTAATCTGATTTTTATTTTATTTTTTATCATCCAATACTGACAAACATTTTAAATGCAGATGTCATTTCACAACGACCAACAACGCTTCATCACTTTGACAGGTGAGAGGCACAACCAGTAGCACCTCCACAAGACAATGCAACAAAGATTATGAAAAACATGGAGCACAACCTTGAGAGGTTGACCATTGATATTCCTGAGATAGGAACCGATGATATCCCTCTCAGGCTCCAGAGACACGTTACAGGTGTTTCGGGTCCATTCAGGAGATTTCTGCACAAGGTGGCACATGTTATAGTTTATTATCATGATCATCATCATGGATAGTTGATGATCGATGTAGATCGACATTTTTTTTTTGGATCAGTATCTTTTAGATCATAAGGTGTTTGAACCTATGATCACAGACGATGTAATATTTTTTGGACACAAACTTATCTATCCTAATGATATTACGAATTTCGTTTTCTGAGTATCTTTTTCAATATGGATTGAATGCTGTTTTGATTTACTTTGTTAACATTGAAAATTTCTATTTAAAACTCGATTAGCTAATGCATCAGCTAATGTGTTTAAATTTCTTGAAATATGTTGATATTTGATATAATCAATTTTTTGTTCCAAGAGACGAACCTTCAAAAATAATCTTAACAACGTTGGATTTATAATTGCATAAACTCTATTTAAATGTAATACAATGAGTTGGGAATCTAACCTAATGATCAAACATTGAATACCAAATGAAATGGAATCAGATAATAAATCAATGACTGCGCTATATTCTGCAATATTGTTCGTTGTTTGACCAAGGCATATCCAATGAATAGAAACTAACTCGTCGGTGGGTGAATAGATAACCCAAGCCGCGAAAGAGATATTTCATATACTACGACAGGCGCCATCAACAAAACCAATGTATATCATTTTTGGGATTCAACTGCATTAAATAAGTCATTCATCTATGACCATTTCCATGAGAGGTAGTCGTAACTGACTAATTTCTCATGATTTTTGAATAGTCCACTTAACACTCATTGCATCATGTGATGCTCACAGGGGTGAAGAAGTGGGGTTGAAACTAGTGAAATGAATCACATAGCATCAATCATCACTTCCGGGGCTTTCACCCGGTAACCAGGACTTCCCGGGAGGTCACCCATCCCATAACTCCTCTGGTTCATGCGTGCTTAACTGTGGAGTTTTTCCCACAACCAAGCCCACTTATCTTGCTACCCCATTTGCAAAACCTTAGCAAGTATTGTGCCTCATGAACCATTCAAGAAGAGCACCCTTTACTCTTTGTATTTTATGAATTAGGGTTTACGCAGTGCATTATATTAGATATCATTTTTGGGATTCAACTACGTTAAGTAATTCATCCATATATGACCATTTCCATGAGAGGTAGTCGTAACTAGATGAATGACTTAACGCAGTTGAATCCCAAAAATGATATCTAATATAATGCACTGCATAAACCCCTCATTCTTAGAATACAAAGAGTAAAGGGATTTCTTATTGAATGGTTCATGAGGCACAATACTTGCTAAGGTTTTGCAAATGGGTTAGCAAGCTAAGTGGGCTTCGTTGTGGGAAAAAATCCACAATTAAGCGCGCTTGAGACAGAGGAGTTCTGGGATGGGTGACCTCCCGGGAAGTCCTGGTTACCGGGTGAAAGCCCCGAAAGTGATGATTGATGCTATGTGATTCATTTCACTAGTTTCAATCCCACTTCTTGACCCCTGTGAGCATCACCTGATGCAATGAGTGTTAAGTGGACTATTAAAAAATCATGAGAAATTAGTCAGTTACGACT
This sequence comes from Pinus albicaulis, assembly GCA_034641835.2. Taxonomy (NCBI): domain Eukaryota; kingdom Viridiplantae; phylum Streptophyta; class Pinopsida; order Pinales; family Pinaceae; genus Pinus; species Pinus albicaulis. The sequence goes on along the minus strand of CM076580.1, from coordinate 1,824,974,743 downwards.
ACCTCTCATGGAAATGGTCATAGATGAATGACTTACTAAACGCAGTTGAATCCCAAAAATGGTATCTAATATAATGCACTGTGTAAACCCCTCATTCTTAAAACCAATGTATGTTTGAAGGGCTGTCAACATCTGCAATATCAAGAGTAATCAAGATAAACAACGATAATAGTAACAACAAAAACTAATCTAGGCACACTTGTCTAATCTAAGGCACACTATTCTAAAAGGTAACTATTGTACAAGGGAGATCTTCACATGAAAGTCAAGCATAATATCTCTTAAGATAAAGACCATTTCTGGGTTTATCTAAAGAGACCCCATCATAATAAATTAATTCATAGGCTCCTTTTGCAACCACACACTTGAAAATATAGGGACCATGCCACATCGGTTTGAATTTATCAGCGCCTAGCTTTTCGTTAGCTTGATCATATACTAAAACTAGGTCACCTTCTGAATGAATGCGAGGGTTAACACTTTGATCATAATGAGATTTCATACGTTTCTTGTGAGCTTTGGAAGCCAATGAAACAGTGCACCGAGTCTCATCTAATTTTGCTAAGTATAGAAAGCGTTTCTCCTCTTCAGAGCTATCTGGTAATGTTGGCTCGAGGGTTCCTGACCCAGGTTCGTAGGTTAAGGTTTGCCAACAAACCCCTATACTACTGGCCCTTTCGGCAGTGCCATGCTTACGTAGGCCAAAGTCTCACCCGAAGCAGTATGGGAGGGTGTTGGAACCAAGCTTCCGCACCCTCAGAGAGAGTAGGTAAGTCAACATTTCTTCGATCGCAGCCTATCAAGTTCGCACCAAACAAATCTATTCACATGGTTTTTAACACTATAATCACAATATACAGATCTAATATCGTGCACAGATTTAACCAATAACTTCGCATCCACGTGCGTATCAATAGTGATCAACATACATTATCATAACGCATCGTCAAACTGTAACATAGATATATTCGTAGCATAAGCAGAAAACACAACAGTGTTTGCAATAGATCCAACATATCGCATCAACAGTAATATATCAGATCAAATGACACAGAAATACCTTAACCATATCTGCATATATTAGTATCCAAAACCCAATACAATCCAACACAGCCTGCGCACATAGCCAACAGGGTCCACACACAATAGGACTGAGGATCTTTGCGCACACAGCCAGTAGGAGTCCTTACCTAAAAGACCCAACAACAGATCTAACAATTCGCACTTAGCATCAGACCTTAATCCTTCCTAATTTAAAACTCAAAATGTTCATCTATTTATATCGATTTAGCCTACGCTTCCAATGGTCCGCAAACCATGGTTTGCAGATTCTTGGTCTACCCTTGACCCATTACAATGCATTCGGGGCTTTGACCCACCCCAAAACCCCTACGTTGGACTAAATAATACCAAAAATATACAAAATCGTACAAAATTTGCAGTTGTAGGAGACACTGTTCCAACAGTCCCCCAACACAATCTTGTGACTCGTCCCGAGTCACTAAGATGGTGGGGTCTCCACCTGTGCCTACAACAGCCTAATCGCCTCCACCAGTGGAAGTAGTACACCTTCACTTTGAGCAGCAACATTTTGCACAATATCCACCAACTTCTATGAAGTTGGGCCTTCTGTTGCAGCGGTGACACTCTCTAGAGTTTGGTTTAGCTGTTTGACAGCTAAACCAGATGCTCGTGTGGGTCTCCAGGGCCAAGGAATGTTTTTACGTGCAAGTGGGCCAGAGGTTCAAATCGCAAGGTCATCATATCCTGACACTCTTCCCAATCCTGGAATGCCCCCTTATTCATGTCCCACCACCTCGCAGGTGTTGCACGCATGGCTAGATTAAGGGCCCAGATCCTTCGCTCTTGGAACCTCAGCTTCAAATGCTCGCAGAAACTCCTTAATACTACTAGAACCATCAAAATAGGGAAATTCTCTTACCTTTGAGGATATGCATCGAAAGTCCCTTGTGATTCACAGACATCGCAACATAGAGACATCATGCAACCAGTTTTGTAATTTTCCATTTCTCCGTCAGATTTAGAGAAGCATTCACTCTCCTTTTCCTAGCAAAGAAAACCATCGGCCGTAGGATTGATCCAGTCTTCATCCTGCGCAGTCAACTTATAGATGTGATCCACCTCCTCTTCCTCACGCACTAGCTATGAATACCTTTCTACTTCCGCGGGGTCTAGCGGTACTATCACCCGTGTTCCTTCATTTTCAAACACCATGCTTCTCTTCTTCAAATTGATAATACCACCCATTTCTATGGCCCAGTCCAATCCTAGGAGCACAGGATAGGGGTCCGCATCTTCTACAATCTGAATGACCTCAAAATCAGCCCGGACCTTAACTGCTGTGATATCTACCACGATTTTTGACAGCTTTTTGTTGTGCTATACAAAAACCCCCCATTTATCTTTATAAATAGGGATCCTTTAGAAATAAATAGGAAATTATTCTTATAATTTCCTAAAATAAAAAACTTAGAAATTAAATATTTTCTGTTTTTTTGTTTTGTTCTTTTAAAGCGCATCACATATCACATATCTTATTGAATTTCAAAAAGAGCCATAAAACATAAAATATTCGAATTGTGATATGCGCTCAAGCTTCTCTGAAGATATGATTTAAAACTTTGCAAAAAACCCTCAATCATCGCTATATTTACTTTATTGCACCGCACTTCACTTAATCAATCAAAAATATTTAAGAGAAAAATGATATAAGTTGTGACCCCGCGGACCCAGTGAGTAAATAAACTAATAAATATAAAACCTTCGGCTATCGCGGTCACTTTATTTTTATAGAAAATCACAATTTGCATCTCGCTCAACTTATGATATACACTTAATAGTTATCCCATAAAAGTTGTTGTTACACCATTTTTTGGTCATCTAACCTATTACTCCTAGATGGACCTAAGTACACCATTTAAGACCAATTTTACCCTAAGTAAAATTGCTTTCACTATGACAAAAAACTTAGTAAACCACATTTATTAAGTTAGTAAACCACATTTATTAAGTTGTTTCTGGTATAAACAGGAAACCCCATGAGGAAATATAAAATAAATCTACATTTGTTTGATTTTCCTCAAGGAATAATTAGTTAAACACCAGTTTAATTAATATTTCTGGTTATATTTAACCCAAAACAGGGAAATTAATTAGATAAATCATTATTTATCTTATTACTTTCTAGGAATAATTATTTAAACCTTATTTAAATAATATTCCTTGTTAAATATGACTAAATCTTTTATATATAATTAAAGAAATCATTATTTATTTGATTATTACTCCACCACATCCTTAAAATAATAAATAAATCATTTATTTATTTATTATTCACAAAAGAAAGGGATTTGACCCAAGTCAAATTCTTTTTCCCTCCAACAAATATAATAAAATATTCCATAAAAGTTGGATCTTGATTTGGTTAATAATATTATAATTACGCACCAATATCTAGACTAACTCAATATTTTGTTATAAATAGAATGGTTTTTGCATTCATTCACTACCTTTTGTTGCCTAAAGATCACTCTAGATTTATACTTTTGGTCTGACTTTGATCCACCATCATTGTCATATTTTTCTACCATTTTCTTGTGAGCTCCCTTTGAGTTCCATTTTTGTCTGGGTTTTCTACACCATCAAGAGAGAGGGATTTTAGATCTGAAGTGCTGAGGACTTATAAGAACCCATCCCATTGAGGAGAAATGGTAACATCCTTCTACGTTCTCCTCCCAGGTGCCATTAATACAAAATTCATTCAACATATTCTTGTCTTGTCTATTGGATGCATGGAGTAAATCTCATTATTGTTTACTTCTTAATGTCTTTTAATGCATAGATCTAGATTTTTGCTTCATTTATCTTGATCACCTAATTGTAGATCTAAGGATATTGGCAGCCATCTTTGTTGTTAGGGTTGTTTGTTATGCACAGCTAAAGTGGACTTTTTTCGTACACTTGCAATTAAGATTCATACTAATAGTTGCGATTTGAAATTTGCACAGATCGCATTTCGAAACCTTTAAGGGTGAGTATTATGAAATGTTATAAGTTATAATCTGCGATATGCACATTAACATCATTTAATGAATCAAGCGTGTAAAGCAGCTCGTGTCATATCAAAATGAAATCTAAGATATTAACGGCTTTAAAGCAACTGATAGATTTTACGTGTGGAGATATATGAAATATTAAATCAGAAATTATGAATGATGATTGATGTTATATTTTAATAGATTGATATCTTCTCGCATGTGTTTGAAATAAATGATTGATTTATCTCTTTGATAATCCATACTTGTTAAAATTCGCTCTGCTTTTAGGAAACCAACTAACAGATTGAGGAAGAGAAAAATGAGCAAAAAGGGTAAAGAAATTTCTTAGACGTCGTCCACAAAAGATACATATATGTCTCCATTATTCTCAGATACCTTCTGCAACAATGATTGCGGTAGTTTGACATGCGAGGCAATGTATAAAATTTTTGAAAGTGAAGGACCAAGGGTGATAAACAAAGTTTCTTTGACAGGAACTGCTTCTACCTCTGTCACAAATCTTATTGACGTTGCATGCTCATACATTCACAAGATCGCTGCAAGACCAAAGATTATTCCTTATACAAACATGGTTAAGTGGAAAATTCACCACTTAAACATTGAAGACAGAGTGTTCAAGAATTCAAGGGGAGAAACTATGGGTTCTTTTAGGGCAGAGGATTTAACAACAATGTACCATTTACCAACCCTGCAACAGAAATATGACTAAGAATACTTGCATAATATTAAAGGATAGCATCCAGACCTTATCAAATTCATTCAAGAATGGAAGGATAATCAGGGGAAATTGAAGCAAGATAAGTTTAGTATGTACCCAATTTCCCAAATTCCTAATCCTTATTGTTATGCTGCTGGTATGTTATGTAGATTCTTTGCCAAACCATATAGCACTAGATTCTCAAGAGACAGGGTTCCCCTAATTGACGCAATAGTCAATTCATCAATTTTAAATTGGGCAGAAAGCTTATCTAATAACCTAGCCAAGCACATAACCGAATATAGAAATAAAAGAAGTATTTCATTCAGAGAAATACCTCCCTTTTATATGTCTGCCTATGTCATGGATGCTATCTGTTTTACTTCTAGTTTTCCTACCATGGGTTGGAAATGGACTACCAAGGACCCTACCCCACTTCACGTTTATCACAAAGAACTATGGGATTCAGATTTCCACTTACACTTCTATAAATTCTGTTATGGAGTCATATTACCTATACACCATATGATTTTTAAGAAAAGGGCTCCTAGGGTTTCTGAAGAAGCCAATGTAGAAATTCTTCCAGTAGCTAGATGGTTTGCTGAAGAAAATTTTACATATATTAGAGTATTCGAGAGTTATGCTTCTCCCCATGTTTTACCCTATTATGTTCCCAATAAGTTACTTGGAAAAGAAATAGCCTATCAGCTTGTCAATGGTGTTACGAAGAAGCTAAAGGATGCTAAAGAGGCTATTTGGCCTAATTTCCCTCTACAATATGGCACCTTTTATTTTTCTAGTATTGGCCATACTTACAAGGAGGTTCCCAAGATTGAGTTATTGAAATTGGCATTTATGCCGAGAATATTATATGATCCAAATGATGTGATTAAAAATTACATCACAAAGCTTAAGATGAAGCCTTTCGTAAAGGAGGAAGATGGATTTGATGATCTCTTCCAGGGCATGGAAAATTTCTCAGATATTATCAAGTATGTATCTAGTCACTTAAGTCAAAAGGATGTTGAAGCTTTTCAAGCATACAGAAACAAGAGACTAGAAAAAGTCCCTCTAAATTTGTTAACTATTGAAGATGAAGATAAACACACTCCAAGTGTTAGTCTGGATGATGAAATAAAAGAAATGTTTCAAGATGAATCAGGTCAGTCGCAGTAGTAATTTGATAATTCAGATCACTCTAAAAATGAATCCGAATATAAGAAGGAAAACTTAGAAAAGACAATTGACCAAGTCACAACCATCTTATCTAATAACCTAGCCAAGCACATAACCGAATATAGAAATAAAAGAAGTATTTCATTCGGAGAAATACCTCCCATTTTATATGTCTGCCTATGTCATGGATGCTATCTGTTTTACTTCTAGTTTTCCTACCATGGGTTGGAAATGGACTACCAAGGACCCTACCCCAATTCACGTTTATCACAAAGAACTATGGGATTCAGATTTCCACTTACACTTCTATAAATTCTGTTATGGAGTCATATTACCTATACACCATATGATTTTTAACAAAAGGGCTCCTAGGATTTCTGAAGAAGCTAATGTAGACATTCTTCCAGTAGCTAGATCGTTTGCTTAAGAAAATTTTACATATATTAGAGTATTCGAGAGTTATGCTTCTCCCCAATATTTACCCTATTATGTTCCTGATAAGTTACTTGCAAAATAAATAGCCTATCAGCTTGTCAATGGTGTTACAAAGAAGCTAAAGGACGCTAAAGAGGCTATTTGGCCTAATTTCCCTCTACAATGTGGCACCTTTTATTTTTCTAGTATTGGCCATACTTATAAAGAGGTTCCCAAGATTAAGTTATTGAAATTGGAATTTATGCTGAGAAGATTATATGATCCAAATGATGTGATTAAAAATTACATTACAGAGCTTAAGATGAAGCCTTTCATAAAGGAGGAAGATGGATTTGATGATCTCTTCCAGGGCATGGAAAATTTCTCAGATATTATCAATTATGTATCTAGTCACTTAAGTCAAAAGGATGTTGAAGCTTTTCAAGCATACAGAAACAAGAGACTAGAAAAAGTCACTCTAAATTTGTTAACTCTTGAAGATGAAAATAAACACTCCAAGTGTTAGTCTGGATGATTAAATAAAATAAATTTTGAAGATGAATCAGGTCTGTCATAGCAGTAATCTGATAATTCAGATCACTCTAAAAATGAATCCGAATATAAGAAGGAAAACTCAGAAAAGACAATTGACCAATTCATTCAGGAGATAGAAATGCTGGAGGAAAAAATAAATAATGGGACATAATCAAATTCTAAAACAATTCAACACAATCACAACATGCTAGATCAGTCCAGTTTACCACAAGAAAAATATCTTATAAATGAATGGGAAGAATCTTTTGAAGAAATAAAGTCTCCTAAAGAAAATCCCAATACTGATCAAGCAACAAGTTTCCAAACACTAGAACACTCACAGAAGATAGTGGAGACTATTAATCCACTACAAAGAGTTCCAGTAATTCATGATAAAGAAATTATACTTGCCTACCCCACAGATCAGATAGTTTTACAGATTGAAGATATGCCTTCATTAGATATTTTCTATAGTCCTAGTTACAAGGCTGTAGTTAAAAGAAATAAAATAAGGAGAATTGATGAAACAAATCTAAAGCCTACCGATGAATCAGTTGATTTAATATGGAAAGATTCCTCAGAGGACCCCACTGAACATCTAACCAAATTATCACAGTATGCAGGGGAATATGCTACCGCTACTATTGATAAATCTACTGAGGTTAGAGTATTGTTAAAACAGAAGGAAGACATAGTACAAGAATTAGAAAATTTGTTGAACGAAGAGAAATCCAATTCCAGTAAGAAATTGAAGAAAATACAGCCCAATTTCATAAATATATTGAAATTCTAAAATTCCAGCATCAAACAGAGCTTGATGAAAAACAAGCACAGCTGGAAATAGTAATGACTAAGTTACAGAGACAACCACAATTAGAACAATTTAACAAATAAGCACTTGATTTAAACACCAAGTTAAAGAAAGAACAATAAGTGTTTTTTCATCAAGCCTCCATGATTGATTATTATTGTGATTCAATTAAAATAATGATCCAACAAATAATAATTCAGAAACTAGAATGTGAAAAGTTTGAGAAGAAAATTGAAGAGCACATTCAGTGGCAAGTTTCAAATTCGAGAAAGCAATCTAATCTACCTCAAGTAGATAAGCTTCACAAAAAAATTATATTCACAGAATTGGAAGCGCAAATCAATCAAGCAGAGAAAGCAGCGACCAAGGCATCCAGGATATCAAGTGAGATCATTGAATCTATGTGTGAAAAAATGCATAAAATAGAACTTCTTAAGGAAAACACGTCTGACGTGTTTTCAGAAACAAGACATGTAGAAACGAAATGGAGGCAGAGAGTAGATACACAGGAGGAAATGATTAAAATGGTAAATAAATTTGATCAGGAAAATTACTAGAATTTTCTGATCAAACCTTACAATCAACATCAAACTCTTCAATCTCCTACAAATTCAGCAAAAAGATCCCAGCTCTTCAATCTCTTACAGATTCAGCAAAAACATCCCAGTCAGTAACCTCAAATTCTATTTTCAAGGGACTGATCTAATCAAGGATATCACAGCCAGCTCATCTCAAAGCAATGTTAGATATTTTCCAACTCCGTGACCACATTTAGAAAGAAGGGCAGGATTTGAAAAATCAGGATTGTTAGTTTAATTTCCTAGATTATTGTTTAAGTTAGCTTTTTGAGGAAGGTTGTTTGAAACCTCCTCTATATTTTTGTAATAATTTAATTTAGTTTATAGTTAGTTTAGTATTTAAACCCTTCTCATGCATTTAGAGAAGGGTCCAGAAATTTGTCAAAAACATTTGCAAAGAATGCACTATTGTAAGTTTGTGAGTGCTTTGATGAATTAATGGAACACATTCTGTTATATTTTAACAACTAAAGCTGTTTAACTGATGTTGCACTACTGTACTCTTTAATTGATCGAAAGTGAGAAGGAAAAGATTCATTGCTGTCAGTTTACATGAGTAGAACTTCGTACATATGGTACTTCTATTCACTTGTATTAAGTCTTATTTCATAAATTGACAGTTATCTTTTTATTGCATTACATATTTGAAATGTTATCATATATAAATGTTACATGCACTTATATTCTAATATTTAGCTATGGTTTCTTATTGAATATGTGATCACACTGATAAATGCAATATTTCTTCACAATTCTTCTATGCAAACTAATTTGTTAGAAGAATCATTTTACGTAATTTTCATCTCTTTCAGCTGTTAAATAATCTACATTACTAATAATTGAAAGATATCATTTTAGATTGCATAAAGGAATAATTTAGATAGATTACTAATTTAGATAGATGCACATAGATTAAAATCATTATCCATTTGCATGCTATATTCACAACATCCTCATAATCATCCTTATTGGGAAACTGGTCCCATTATCCCCGGTCAGAGCCACTATACCAAACAGAAAAGGAGTTTCTTTAAGGTCTGGACTGGATGGTTTTGCCCCATGTTTTGGGAACGAAATTCCGAGGCCTCAACACTTTGGCGCTAGAAGGAGGGCCAAGTGAATGGCACAAATGTCTGATCAATCTAAAGGTCAATCAAAAAATCCCTCTCCCTCTAGATCTTCATCAACTTCTAGCAAATTATCTAGATCCTTATCTATAAACTCAGAAGTTGATCATCTCTCTCCTAAGTGTCCTAGCAATACTCAAACTATACTATTTCCCGAAATTCATCAACATTCCCCAGAAGTTCATTATTTGATTGAAAAGTTAGAGAAAACATCTATTTTTGTTGAAAATCCTGAAACTTATCAATTATCGGATCTTAGTATCTCATCCTCTTTACCACCTCAAAGAATATTAACTCAATCAGAAAGTCAAAAAACAGGGATTCTCCCTTTTGAATTTCCTATCAATAGTACTTGAAAGAAGTTAAAATGGACTCAATCAGAATCGATCACTAGTGAGGTCTTATCCCATTCACCCCCATTTCCTCCACTCACTTCCACAAATTTCATTCCAACAATCGGTATCACTTTCACTAGTTCCAATACTCAAAACACTGTTCCTAGTACTCAACCTGTCTCAACATCAATTCACATTCAACCCATCCATAATCCAATGGCAGATCAAGTCCCTCCATTGAATGTAAACCCATGGAGTAATCCAGGGGCTGTAAACATGCCTGCTCCTCTTCATGCTCTGCCTAAAAATCTCGAAAGATGGCTACCAAAATTTAACCCTGATGATAGTCTTCCTGCAGAAGAACATATTCATAAATTTATGTTAGCTATCAATTTGAATGAAGTAGTCAAGGAGGATTGCGTTGTACGATTATTTCCATATAATTTAAAAGGATCTGCAGGATTCTGGTATTTTTCATTACTTTCTCGCTCCATAACTAACTGGAATATGTTTTAAGAACAATTTCTGGCTAAGTTTGGAGATGACAAAAATATTGCAACTCTAATCAATGATCTTTCAAATCTTAAAGCTAAAACACATGAAAAGATAAAATATTTTAACTCGAGATTTAATAAACTACTCAATAAAATTCCTGTTACAACAGTTCCTGGTGCAGAAGTTCAAATTGAGTGGTATATTTCATCACTTCCATCTAATATAGCTATTTTTGTTGATAGATAAAAACTAGCAACTCTTGTAGAGAATATGAAAGAACCTCTATCTGTAGAAAAACACATAACTGCTCTTGAAAAAAAAGAATTCTCAGGAAGATCGTAAATCAAAGAAAATATATTTCAAAGATGATTCTAAAAATAAAACGCCAAAAGATCCATTTGATGTAGAAGGTCTTCAAAAAGTTTTGAAAACCATGACCAATGAAATGGCAGACATAAAGAAACAAGTCTCTGAAAATTCAAATTCAAAAAAGGTTTTCAAGAATTTCAATAAGAAACAAACCTCTAGTTCTCAACCTCCAAATATTATATCTAATGTTGAATCAGATCAAGATGACGAGGAAGAAAAAAAAGAGGAAGAATAAGATGACGAAGAAGAAGAAGTTGAACTTAATGGAATGTGGGAATTTATCCTATCAAATGAAGAACAAATTGGAGCTTTTCCTGTCAGCACACATAGCAAAAAGAATACTAAAGCAACACAGCCTAGTCAACAGCAAAAAATTTCTTCTCCTGCTAAAGACAAATCAACAAACAAAAATTCTAATTCAAATGCTACACAAATTAGTCCTATTAAATTAGACTCTCCACCTATATCTAAAACAATGGTTATCTCAGATACCATTGAGTATAAATATAGTTGAAGATATAAAGAAAACTAGAGAAAATATTTCAATTCATGAACTTACCAAATTGAAGCAACAACAAAAAATCTTGCTTAGAGAATTAAAATTTGTTCCTGCTTCAAACTTGCCTAATCCAATTATAGTACAAGCTGCTAATGAAACAGGTAAGCCACCTTCTCCTTCAATAAAAATAAATGCTTCAGATTTAATTATGATAGGTGATCGATCCATAGGCTCATACTCCCCCATTTCTCTTAACCTATGAGATCTATAACAAAAATGTTCATAGCTTTTTTATATACTCAGGGGCTTCTTCGAATATAATTTTGAAATCATTTTGTGCTAAATTGAACATTTCTCCTCAGAGTTCTCCAGTTCATATAGTACAACTTGACAAAACTATAGTAGAAGCGGTAGGAGAATTGAAATATGTTTCAATCAGATTATCATCAAATCCTAAAGTTGTTCAGATAATTGATATTTTGGTTGCATACATTCCTGAATTTTATGGTTTAATTCTAATTCATGATTGGTTTGAGAAACTGCATGGTTATTTCTCAATAAATTGGTCACATAAGTGGTTGCCACATAATGGAAAGCCAAACCAAATTCGAATTGGTTGTGAAAAAATTATGAAACACATAGTGACTGATATTGAAGAAATTAATGAGCTAGTAGCTTTCAATAACAACATTATTGGAAGCTATTCTACACAGTCAATTTTTGGAAACTTTAATGCTCAACCATCTCCTTTATTTGATAACGAGGTTGTATCTCAGATTGAGAATTTTTCCCAGCCAGATAATTCTAGATGTATTAATTTTTCAGACACAGAAATAGTTGATTCTTTGTTTTGGACACTTTATTTCGATGGTTCTAAATCTGAAGATGGTGTAGGTGTGGGTTGCATTTTAATAAACCCAGAAGGCGAAAATACTATGTTAGCCTACCAATTAGAATTTGATTGTACCAACAATGTAGCTGAGTATGAAACATTAGTTCAAGGATTATTAAAATCCATTGATCTAAATATCATATATCTGAAGGTTTTAGTAGATTCAGAAATTATAGTTAGGCAAGTGAGAGATACTATCCATTGTAATTCTGGACATTTAAAACATTATCAATCATTAGTCCAAGAATTAACTACTCACTTCCTAGCCTTCAAAATTTCTTCTATACCTCGAATTCAGAATGCTAGTGCAGGTTTACTCGCTAATGTAGCATCAAAGTTAATCCCATCCTAAGAATTTAGTCCCGATAGAGTTTCTATTGAATTGATTTTTAGAACATCTGCTCCTAATAATATTAGTAATTGGAGAGTATTCAATAATGACTCAGATATCATATATTTTTTAACATCTAAAGAATCTTATGATAATCAAATCATGGATGAGAATGAACAAGACACTCAGATTAGGAAAGACCAAGATAAAAATCCTATTCCAAAATCTGTTGTCAATTTAGAAGACTTATATGACCTAAAGGATAGATTTAAAAGAGTAACTAACTCAAAGGTACAAAGTTCCACCTTAAGATTCGAGTTATTTAATTTAGGAAGTGAAGAAAAGCCTCAAAATATAAATCTAGGTCTTGGTTTGTCTTCTAATGAAAGATTATCATTCATCAGATTGTTTAGGATATACAAAAGTGCCTTTTCTTGGGATTATTCTGATCTTAAAACATATGATACTTCTGTAATCCAACACACGATTCCTATGATCTCTGAAGAAAAACCCATACAACATAAATTGAGAAAGATTCATCCAAATTTGGAAAATCAAATTAAAAATGAATTGAATAAAATTCTCAAAGAAAAAATTATTTTTCCAGTCAGACATTCAAAATGGGTATAAAATTTGGTACCTGTCAGGAAGAAGAATGGTGATATTAGAATTTGCATTGATTTTAGAAACTTAAACAAAGCTTGTCAGAAGGACAATTTTCCACTACCAACCATGGAACAAGTATTGCAAAAAGTAGTTGGTTCTGAACTTATGTATTTTCTACATGGATTTTCAGGTTACAATCAAATCCTCGTTCATCCAGATGACAGGTTGAAAACTACATTCAGAACTAAGTGGGGAACTTATTCTTATCAAAAAATGCCTTTTGGATTAATTAATGCAGGTGCCACTTTCCAAAGAGCCACAGACACAACTTTTAGAGGAATCATAAACAAACTAGTAGTTATCTATTTAGATGACATTATTGTCTTCTCTAAATAGGAAAAGCGTCATGTTAATGACCTAAAGCAAGTCTTTGAACGATGCAAAAGGTATGGCATTTCGTTAAATCTAAAGAAATCATTTTTTTCTTTAGATAAAGGAAAAATTTTAGGATTCATCATGTCAAAACATGGTATCTATATTGATCCTGAAAGAGTTGATGAAATTAAACAAATTTCTTTCCCTCATAACAAGAAAACCATGCAATCCTTCCTTGGTAAAATTAATTTTGTTAATAGATTTGTCCTTGATTTTTCTCAAATAGTTTTACCATTGTAGAACATGATTAAGAAAAATTATGTTTTCAAATGGAGACATAATGAAAGAGAAGCATTTGAACTGATTAAATAGTCAATTGTCAATTCTCCATTCCTGACCACCCCTAATTTTCTTAATCCATTTACATTATACACTTTTTAATTGGATACATCATATGCAGCTGTTTTAACACAGTTGAATGAAAAACAAATAGAAGCACTGATATCATTCTTTAATTCAAATTTACAAGAAGCAGAATTGAATTACACATCTGTTGAAAAACAAGCATTTTCTGTTTTTAAAGCCATAAAACATTTCAGACCTTTTCTCCTAAAGTCTCATACGAAAATCATTGTTCCATTTTCTACAGGAAGACAACTTTTGATGCAACAAGAATTAGGAGAAAAAATAGCTAACTAGGTAACTACATTGCAAGAGTATGATGTAGAAATAAAACCCTCTAAAATCATTAGAGGTCAAGGTTTTTGCAGAATGCTTGCAGGAGCATCACATTCGCCATCAGAAGAAGATTCAGGTAATATGAAAATATCAAAGGTAAGCCTCAATGATTCAGATTCACAATACACTGATCTTATATTTTATTTTAAAAATGGATATGCTCCAAATCATCTCAATTATAAGAAAAAAAGAGCTCTTAGATTAAAAGCTAAACAATATGAGTTAGTCAACAATGTGTTATTTAGAAGAAATTTTGATTCTGTACTTCTAATATTCTTAGAAAAATCTGAAGCAGATAAAGTCTTGCAGGAACTCCATGATTGACCAGCTGGAGGACATTTTGGAGGAAATACAACAGCACATAAAATCCTGCATGCAGGTTACTATTGGCCTACAATTTTCAGAGATGCCCATGAATATTCAAGGAGATGTAAAGTATGCCAAAGTACATCTGGAAAACAAAGAAAACCAACATTCCCATTACAGCCAGTCAATATTGAACAACCATTTGAGCAATGGGGATTATATATAATTGGTGAGATTGTTCCTAAAGGCTTCCAAACAACATAGATATATTCTCACAGGTACAAATTACTTTACCAAATGGGTGGAAGCAATTCCATTAAAAGTAGCTAATTCAGAAAATATCATTGATTTCATTGATCAAAATATCATAACCAAGTTTGGCTTACCTACTGCTTTGATGTTTGATAATGCATCTTATTTCTCTGGAACTACTATGATAGATTTTGCAATTAAAAGAGGTTTTAAACTAAAATATTCTACAAATTATTACCCACAAGGAAATGCCTTAGCAGAATCCACAAACAAAAATCTGATTAGAATAATCAAAAGAACTGTTGATCAGAATCAAAGAAATTGGCATAAATCGTTAATTTTTGCTCTTTAGGAAGATCGAATAACTCAAAAATATTCTATTGGTACTTCACCATTTAATATTATATATGGAAAAGAAGCTATACTTACCACCAATGTAGTTATTCCATCTCTTTCCTTAGTTCAATTCATTAATGAAATTCCTACTTCTTCTTTACAACTTAAACAAGCTCAAATTCTTAAGTTAGAAGAAGAAAGAGAAAAGCCAAACAAACTCATACTCATCATCAAAAAATAATAAAATCCTCATTTGATTCAACTTTTGTCACTCCAAAGAATTTTCAAATTGGTGATTTGGTATTGAAATGGGACAAAGCGCATGAGGAAAAAGGTAAACACATGAAGTTTCAAAAACTCTGGCTAGGTCCATTTCAAATAATTGAAGAAATAGGCCCATCAACATTTCCATTACAAGATTTATCAGGCAAAAAAGATTCTTTGCCTCTTAATGGGCAGATTTTGAAAAAATATTTCTCATAGGAGTTAACCCCTTCTATCTTTGTATATTAACGTCTTTTGTTTTTTTTCTTTTAAAATAAAAGTTTCTTAGTATTAATATTTGGCTTTTCAAGTCGAATATCAGATGATTTTCTTTGGATTTTTCTTTTCACTTATAAAAATTGAAATTTTAAGGAAGGAAAATCGAAATATTTAGAGAGACAGATTGATTTTATCTTTCTGAAAAATGAAATTTCAATGAAAACAATTATTCTTTGATGAACTCTCAATTTTTATATAGCATGGATATTTTTTTTATCAGTCAAGAAAATAAACTTTAATATAGTAAAGACCTTTTTGCAGAAAATCAATCTGAAACTCGACATTATCATCCTGAATATTAAAAAGACCTATGATTCATCCCATCCAGAAAATCTTATAAATTTTCAAAAGGAATTCAAAATAAAATAAAAATATATGATAAGAAGAAAAACTTAAAAGACAATAAGTCTCATCACAATCTTTTTTACGATGTTCATAAAGAAATAGTTAAACTGACATTACCAATACTGTTCACCAAAACAGGGTAATGACTTGAGATTATATCAAGAGACAAGGTGTCTCATCAAGAGCCAACTTGATCAGTTTAAATTACTATTAGTGAGTGGCATTGTCATCATTCGGTTACCAAGCCAAGACAATGGCTTTTAAGTAAATAAAAATATATAAAAATAAAATTCTCAGAGATTAGAATTTACTTCTGAAAATTATAATAAATAATGGATGGGAGAATGGATCATTGCTGGGTAAAAGATAACCCTACCAAAAGCTTAAATTGCCTATTGGAATAGAGGCTCTATCTATGATAAAAGAGTAAATTTTTATAAAGTTGATCTGTAAAGGTTATTTACTTTATCTTTTTAAACTGAGTAAGGAATGATATAGATTTTCATACTTATATCTTTAAAACATGAATTCTTATGGATAGTGAATAAGAGAAATTTTCATTTTTTAGCAAAGATATTAGTTATTTTGAAATTTCATTCCTTTAACTATTTTATTTTCAAAAAGCTTAGAAATTTCAAAAAAAATTTATCAGAGATATCTGGTTCATCCAAGTGAATTTCCAATTGTTGTGCTATACAACAACCCCCCATTTATCTTTATAAATAGGGACCCTTTAGAAATAAATAGGAAATTCTTTTTATAATTTCATAAAATAAAAAACTTAGAAAATAAATATTTTCTATTTTTTTGCCTTGTTATTTTAAAGCGCATTGCATATCACATATCTTATTGAATTTCAAAAAGACTCATAAAACGTAAAATATGTGAATTGCGATATGCGCTCAAGCTTCTCTGAAGATATGATTTAAAACTTTGCAAAAAAGCCTCAATCATCGCTATATTTACTTTATTGCATCGCAATTCACTTAATCAATCAAAAAGCTTAAAGAGAAAAATGATATAAGTTGTGACCCCGTGGACCCAACGAGAAAATAAAATAATAAATATAAAACCTTCGGCTATCGCAGTCACTTCAATTTTATAGAAAATTGCAATTCGCATGTCGCTCAACTTATAATATACGCTTAATCGTTATCCCATAAAAGTTGCGATTTGCGATTTGCGTAGATCACATTTCACAGCCTTTAAGGGTGAGTATTATGAAATGTTATAAGTTATAATCTGCGATATGCGCATTAATGTCATTTAATGAATCAAGCGTATAAAACAACTCGTGTCATATCAGAATGAAATCTAAGATCTTAACGGCTTAAAAGCGATTGATAGATTTTACGTGTGGAGATATGTGAAATATTAAATCAGAAATTATGAATGATGATTGATGTTATATTTTAATATATTGATATCTTATCGCGTGTGTTTGAAATAAATGATTGATTTATCTCTTTGATACTCCATACTTGTTAAAATTCTCTTTGCTTTCAAGAAACCAGTTAACGGATTGAAGATGAGAAAAACGAGCAAAAAGGGTAAAGAAATTTCTCGGATGTTGTCCAAAAAAGATACATATATGTATCCATTATTCTCAAATACCGTCTACAACAAATATTGTGGTAGTTTGACATGCGAGGAAATGTATAGACTTTTTGAAAGTGAAGAACCAAGGGTGATAAACAAAGTTTCTTTGACAGGCACTGCTTCTACTTCCGACACAACTCTTATTGATGTTGCATGCTCATACATTCACAGGATAGCTGCAAGACCAAATATTCTTCCTTATACATACATGGTTAAGTGGGAAATTCACCACTTAAACATTGAAGACAGAATGTTCAAGAATTCGAGTGGAGAAACTACAGGTTCTTTTAGGGCAGATGATTTAACAACAATGTACCATTTACCACCCCCGCAAGATAAATATGACAAAGAACACTTGCAAAAGTTTAAAGGAGAACATCCAGACCTTATCAAAGTCATCCAAGAATGGAAGGATAATCAGGGGAAATTGAAGCAAGATAAGTTTGGTACGTACCCAATTTCCCAAATTCCTAATCCTTACTGTTATGCTACTGGTATGTTATGTGGATTATTTGCCAAACCAGATAGCACTAGATTCTCAAGAGATTGGGTTCCCCTAATTGACACAATCGTCAATTCATCAATTTTATGTAGATTCAGAAGTGTCCTCAGACACATAACTTTATTGATCATGGAAAAAGATTACATAGAAAATTACAGGAGTTTACAAACGTAAACTCTCACTCTCACATTCTCACATTATAATGAAATTAGGAAACTAACCTGTTTATAAGCTCTATGTTCTAACTTAATCTAGTTATGGATCACTTGGAAAACCAACAAGTGTCCATTTACAATAAATGACCTTCTAACCATTCTACTAAATTTATTCCTATTTTAGAGCCTAGGAAACGACTCTGTTCTAGAGTCCTATTTTTACTAACAAAATAATATTTCTAAGTATCTCTAATATTTATTAAATATTCTAATTTAATAAATATATTTATCCTAACTTTAAATTATTTAATTTATGTATTTTTGGATTTATAATTGCCTTTATGAAAGAGGCTGACATTCCCCCCTTCAAGGATAAATCCAAAATAAGAATGAGGAACCATCTTCCAAGTTCTCAAGTTGATGCTGAAAAAATCTTCAATCTCAAGAGACCATGAGTCAGCTGTATGTCTGATTCATCTATGAATGTTGCTTGACAACTCCATCAAGTTCCAAGTTGCAAAAGGATCCATCTATCCTTTGCATGAAATCAACATCAAAATTTTGTTCAAAGCCCATTGGCTAATGATGTCAAAAACAACTCACTGTTGCTTTTGTTGTGTTGAAAATTGTTCACTGCTTCTTTGTTGTTGACTGCCCACTGGAAAATTTGTTGATGCCCACTAGAAAATTTGTTGATGCCCACTAGATGTTTTATATGCCCATTGGCTGCTTTTGCTGGTTTTTTCGAGACTTTCAGTCTAACAACCACTATCAATTTCATTGACAATTTCCCCCCTTTGTCAGCTGAAAGGAGAGACACTTCTCTTGGAAAGTATTCCTGAACTCCCCCCCTTCAAGTGTAGGAGTTTTACATTGGTGTACTCCTCCGTTTAACTGCATGAGAGTACCATCATCTTTTCATTGTTGGCTGCACTATGTGTGATTGGATTCGATTGTAGAACTGAGACAATCGTTTAACTGTGATGACCATTTCCAAGGGTCGATCCATTCATAATGTATCTACAATCTGGCTGATGTTTGTTGTTGGTTGCGACATTTTTCTGAGGAATGATTGGGCTTGTTACAATAGCGACAAGGATGGAGATCAAAACACTGATCTTCCATATGACCGGTTCTTTGACAATGAGAAAATTTCGGTTGGACTTCAACTTCAGATTGCGTGCAATTCTGTTTGTCGGCAACTTTGGGTTGCATGCATTGTTGGTCGTCTGACACTTTCTCAGAACTTGTTGAGGTGAGTGGTGCAAGAAATCCTCCACTTACGAAATTAATGGGCTTGGAATAATCTGGGATATGTAAGTTGGTGTCATCAGTGACATATCCTAAGCCACATCGATTCTTTTTATTCTGAATTTCTTCCCAGGGCTTGATGACCGGCTTGGAAGAAATTGGAACTGGAACAACTTCGACACTTGAAGTTGTTTGAATAAATGACTTATCATTTGGATGGTTCAAAGACTTGAAAGTATTACTCTTTTCTTGCAATTCAATTCTTTGAAGTTGTGACTCGAGCTGAAGAAACTCAATGGTTTCATGTGTTTGTTGTAGATGCCGTGAAAGATCAACAAGAGTGTCTTTGTTGATGTGCACCATGTATTCATCGCTGGAGATGATAAAAATATGAAGAATGCTTAACAACTGAATATGTTGCACCATTTTAACTTGTGCTCTTGAAATCAGGCTCTCTTGTTGTAGATGTCGTACTTTGAACTGTTTCATTTGAATGACAGGCTCACTTGAATTGTATAATATTCTCGCTTAAACTTTGGAATTCACGCTCGCTTGATGATGATCGCGTTTGTTTAAGCGCTCACTTGACTTACTTGATGACTTCACATTCACTTGAATGAATAGTCATGCTTGCTTGATGTCGATCTCAACTTGCTTGATTGTTTGAACTTATTTGGTTGTTTTGTTGGTTTTTGTAATGAAGTTTTACTCTGGCTCGCTTGATGGTTTGATCTTTGTACTGACTTGATGCAAATTGCTTGAATGAATAATCACGCTTGCTTGCAGAAGATGTAAACTTGTTGCTTGTTTGATGTAAAAACTCATGCACTTCACTTGATTTTTTGTGTAAAGGAAGGGTGTCGAACACTGTCGATAATGCACCCAAGAAAGCTTACAATAATTTTAATGATTCATTAAAAATTCTCTTAAAAATTCATTAACAATGAATTTTTAATGATTCACTTTAAAACAATGAATTTGATTACAAGTTCTTAAATGTATTTGCAAGAA
This sequence comes from Pinus albicaulis, assembly GCA_034641835.2. NCBI lineage: Eukaryota > Viridiplantae > Streptophyta > Pinopsida > Pinales > Pinaceae > Pinus > Pinus albicaulis. The sequence continues at coordinate 1,824,954,387 of CM076580.1, read as the reverse complement.
CGCTGATGTAGACTTTATTTGAGTGTGCAGGTACATGAAATTGATGAAGTGAATTTGCTTGTTGATGTAAGATGCTGATGTAGACAATCTTCGATTATATGTTGTAGTTGTTTAGATGCATGTGTTGATCTTGAAGCTATTTCTTTATATATGTTGTGCTTGTTGATATTGAACTTTATGTATGAAATTATTAATGTATCACAACTAGACACAAATAAATAAGCAAAAACATGAAGCCATAAAAAACATGCTTCATCAAACACACATGGTGTACCTAAGATCCCCTATTAAATTTTAGGTGGATCTAGGACACATCGTGATCAGGAGATCCAGTCTCTTGTAGAAAAATGCTCAAAAATGAAGTTGCTTAGAATTGGTCCAAACTAGATCGATTGGAAAGAGCTCGAAAAAACGATCCTGTAGACGTGAACGACACTGAAAACCGACGTCGTATGAGAAATATATTCATCTTTGAAGTTTGTCAATTTCAGTTAAAAAGTGGCCAAAATTTGACTTTATAAAAAAATTATTTTTATTAAAAAAAGAATATTCCACAGAATATTCCGCAGGTGGCCAATCACAGGGCGCCACGTGGCCAGCCCGAAGGCCGCCACATGGCCCCAAGGTGGAATGAAAAGGCGTTTAAATTTTTTTTTATGGTCGCGACGGGATTTGAAACCAAGTCGGGGCGATGGCAACAGAGAGGCCCGACCAACAGGCCACGATGGTTATTGTTTATATATGGCACGAAACTATATTTAAACCTTTCAATTTGTTTGGGCGGGGCCCGAAAGGGGGCCAACCCCTAAGGGCCAGCCCCCACTTCATATGACCCTTAGCTGGGAACCAGGAGTCTAGCAACCAGCGCGCAACGTGTTCAGGTCATGGTCCCGTGGATATAGCGCTTGGTGCGGAGTTTAATAAACATGCGGTTCTAAACCTTATTCATGCCGGATTAAACTCTAAGTTCTTTTAATGAAGTCTGATCGGTGCAGTCACATGGGGGATTATTCGTTAGCACCTCATATTCGGCGGAATTTTCAACGGTTCCCCAATTTTAGCGCCCGCCACCATTTTTAACTGGAGTTAACTCCAGTTCTCCACATTTAGTGGAGTTTTTCTAGGTGACACTGGGGAAAACTTCAGTTAGCCATAACTTTGGCTAGGAAAGTCCAATTAAAGCGAATTTTTTATTTATTTTGGGGTATTGAAGCATTCTGGAGCTGTTGGGATAGGTTTCAGAGCCATCAGGGTGCTCTATCATTGATTTTATCAGCGATTTTGGTTGTGAAGCCACCAGGGCCTGGTGAAAGATCAGCTGTGTTGGACTATACTCATCCATTGGAGGTGAATAAATAGTCGATTTTTATTGATTCCAGTCCTCTGTTTCTGAATTTGTAGCTAATTTTTCCTTTTGAGGCTTTCTACACAGTGTAATTCTTAATTTGAGCATTAATGAAAAAGAGAAAATCCTATTTGGAGGCTTTTAGACCCAGCAGAGGTAGCCCAAGAGAGGGGTGAACTGCTTAAACAAATGCTTACTGTTATGCTATGCATTTTTGCTGTTATATTTCGGAATTTACTACATTAAACAGTAAATTTTCATAAGTCCACTTTTCCCAATCATACTTATATAGTGAATACAACTCATTAGTTTCACTTCAAACCACATTACTTCCATTGCAGAATACTTGAACTTGCTTATTCACACATAAAATTTTGGTTAATGAATACTTTTCACATAAACAAATACTTTCATTTATCAGATCTATTTAGTGTTTACATTATATTTCTTTAGGCAGAGCCAGTAAGAGGGCCAGAAGCTTCTGGTTTCATCCTTTCTAGTAAAGGTGAAATAACCAGTAAAAGCCCCTACTGTCAATCTCTGTATAAGAAATATTTTGTTCACACAATTTCAGATCACATAAACACCAAAAATAATATGTCTTTATTAATCACTAGAGTACATCATCTGAAGCAATGAAAATGCCAAGCTGGGAACCCTTTGAAAGCAATTTGTCTTCAAAATTTGGATATTCACTGACTCAATCTCTCTCAAAGTAAACCAATACTTTGAATTACAACAATGGCTTTCCCTTGTCACTCCAAATTTACAAAAAATAAATCATCTTCTCTCTCCACAAAATCACTTCAAAAACTTTCAACTTTTAAACTTATCACTCCAAAGAAAAATCACCTCAAAATAAGACACTTATCTCAAAATTACAAGGTTCAAAATAAAGAGCACATCTTCACTCACTATCTCTCATGAGCTTTACAAAGTCTCTATTTAAATTTACATAAAGTGAATCAAAACTTGATAAATCACTTTACCCTCCTTATTTTGACTTAAAAAATTCTTTACAAAATTCACATGGCCTTCTTTGTTTTGCTACCACATGTCGTGTTGAAAAACTGTTTCCATCACGAATCCGATGAATATGATAGATAATTGGCAAGCTTACATCTCCAGTTCTAAGGAAATATGAATGTAGGCTATGAGAGAGCATAAGGGGATCCACAGATTTGCTTGATGTAGCCAGTGCCTGGGAAATCAATTATCCCCCAAAAACATTCCTAAACAATGGGGCATATGGTAAATTGATTCCACGAAATATGTCAACTTCAATATTTTCTAATTGTAGTATATGCTCCACTTTCGGACATGAACCCATTTTCTGCTTTGCATTCCATATTGATTCCACTGAAAGAAAGTCTGTATGTTCATGACTTAGCACCAAGAAAATTACCTTGCTCAAAGCAATGACATCAGCCCGCTGAGTCTCTTTAAAAAATCCAATGCCATAGCCAAAATAATCTCCCTGTCTTAGCACAAGTTCTAGACACCTCAATGCCTCTGATTCTGTTGGGGGTGAAACCTCAACCTCTCCTTCCCAGATAAAATAAACACTATCACCAACTTCACCCTCATGAACAAGGTACTCACCGTTATCAAAACTCTTGAACTTGATACTTTCTGCAATTTGTTTTTAGCTCAAATCCTATGGGTCGATAATGTTGTCATAAGCTATGAAACACTGCAACCTAGCATCTTTGTAGCATTTCTAACTCCTTTTCAATGAGATATAAACACTCCTAATTGTCTTCAAACTCCACTTTTGTCCAGTCAATGCCATCTATATTATATTCCTCTTGTTCAAGCTTGAACATAAAATTAGTGTGCAGATTAGTGTGCAGATGAACATAAAATATACTGCACCTAAACAAGATTAGTGTGCATATCTAAAGAAACATGCATTGCCCCTTACGCAGTTCCTTCGTGCCTTCAATTCGACCTCATTCTACACTTACTGTTCAACGCTGTTGGGCTAAGATCACTGGGAAGTCTTGAGACAAGGCAAGTAGCAGCAGTGGCACTATGCATGATACCAGCAAACGAATGAATGATACCAGAAAATGAAAATCTCCTTTCGGATCTACGTTTGTAAAATGGTCGCGCTCAAGTATCTGGAAAATCAAAGGGCAACCCAGCCCGAACTGGCCGAATGGTACAATGCATTGGCTGATCTGTACGAGCGCAAGCTGTGGCACCAACTCACTCTCATGCTGGAACAGTTCATAGCCCTTGCAGTTTTTCAGGCTAGTGATGCACTTATCCAACTATATCACAATTTTATAACAGATTTTGAGACAAAGATCAATTTTCTTAAGCTTGCACATTTTTTTGTTATTGTTTCTCATCAGTACACAGAAAGGGAAGCTGCTATCAGCTACTTAGAGGGAGTAATTGAGAAGCTTCGTGCCACAAGAACCAATACTATATGTTAGAATGTAAAGAGATGCATTAAAACTGGAACAAAGTGAACGAAAAGAATGTAAAAAGCTACTAGATGAAGGAAAAAATACATTGGAAAGTATGATTGATATAGATCCTTCTGTTTACGCAAGCTACCATTGGGTCTCATCTTAGTATCATAAGTTGAGACAAGAATTTGCTGAGTTTTATAAAAGTGCGCTTCTGTTTCTGGCTTATACTACCATAGAGTCTCTTTTAGAACCATTCAAGCTAGATTTAGCACTTCAATTGTCTCTTCTATTAATCCCCAAGTGAATTCATAGCATCAGAAAAGCCACTAATCTATGGTCTGATCCAAAGTTTAAACAAAACAGAGATATGGGCTAAAGTCGGATTCGCTTGAAAATTTATTACTAATACCTGGTAGTGGCATAGGATATAAAATTGTTTGGCTTCCACGCTTGACTTGCAGCCTGCTCAAATCTTTTGAAGACAAAGAAAACTCATCAAATACAGTTCACTGGTTCCTCCATGAAATAAGATGCAACTCAAATCCCCATGAACCACCATCATGAAATTCGTCAAAAACTTTGCTTAGAAAGTCATCTTAGGATTTGTCTGGGAGTTCAAAGGCAGACCTTTTGTCAAGAAGCTCAACTTCTCATCAAGCGCATGTAACTTCTAAAAAAATCCCACCAAGGATTTCTTTGTCCCAATCATTTGCTACAAGCTAAACTAGATCTAGTGATGCGATATTGTGGATGTTTTCTTAGTAACAAAAAACATCAGACGACCAGAACATGAATTACAATATCGTGGATGGATTTTTCAGCGTATTAAAGCTCTTAAAACTCAATTTCTTCTTTTACATAAGTGCAGAAACATTAATACATGAATTCGATTCAATCTTTGAAAAGGGCGCATATTCAGATTAAAAAATTCTAGAAATAAATCACATTAAATTTCTTTTCTCAAAAAAATTTTAATAGATTGCATACCAAACATTTTCTGGTCAATTTCAATGGAGTTTTCCAAGAATTGGTAGAGCTGAAATCCTCCTCCCAGCATTACTGTAGCTCCGATACCACATGTAGATGTAGAAGTTTCCTCAGACACATAAATTTATTGATCATGGAAAAAGATTACATAGCAAATTACAGGAGTTTACAAACGTAAACTCTCACTCTCACATTCTCACATTATAATTAAATTAGGAAACTAACCTATTTATAAGCTCTATGTTCTAACTTAATCTAGTTATGGATCACTTGGAAAACCAACAAGTGTCCATTTACAATAAATGACCTTCTAACCATTCTACTAACTTTATTCCTATTTTAGAGCCTAGAAAACGACTCTATCCTAGAGTCCTATTTTTACTAACAAAATACTATTTCTAAGTATCTCTAATATTTATTAAATATTCTAATTTAATAAATAAACTTTACATTATTTAATTGGGCAAACATCTTATCTAATAACCTAGACAAGCACATAACTGAATATAGAAATAAAAGAAGTATTTCATTCAGAGAAATACCTCCCTTTTATATTCCCGGATGCGGGTGAACTTCGAGACGATTGATCTGTAGGTGATGTGGTGGATTGGCATGCGGTTCATCTCCACGGCCATCCACCCTCTCTTAATGCAAGTGTTTATTACTTCTGATGAAAACGTTAATGCTGCTTTAATGCAGCCAACCTCTCCTCATTATCTCGATCTTCCCTCTGCCATGGCGCCCATTCGGAACTTCCTTTGTGTTCCTCCTCTTCGAACTTGTTGCTCCCTGGTTGATGCTGAGCCCTGCTTGCGCACCAGCACAGGGAAGCGTTGTTCTCTGAATTGTTGCATCAATATTTTGCCTGAAATTCATATATCCTTTAATCCTTATTGTAACCACAGTTGCTCTCCCTCTGTTTTCATTGGGACTCCTCTGCATTCGACCACCAGCCCCCTTTCTGAACATCGCTCCGCCCTCTTTGCTCCGCACATCATGCCTCGCTTGCGCCCACGAATGACTTGTAGACGCGGCTCCTCTCATGGGAAAGCGAATCGCCCGCCCTCATTCCCCTCTTCGGCTTCTTCGTCTGATACCTCAGATTCCAGTCATGGTCATGCTCCTGCTCCTTGGAGAGGACGAGGACGAGGTCGTGGTCATTCCAATTCAGCTGCGCAAGTCCGTCTTTCCTCCAGTGCCCATTTTCACACCGCCCTCTTTCACTACCCCTGTATGCTCAACAATCAAAATTTCCTAGCTTTTGTTACCATCAAGCTTCGAAATAACCCAGTTGATTAGGTTATGGCCACCACTGAAGAGGCTTCGGTGGCTGGGGATGAAATTCTGTACTGCTCCCCTCAGATTTACAGTCTGCAGAGTGTTCCGGGCGGACAAGCCACTTAGAGTGCGCTTCAGCACGCAGGGCCCTGCACTCCTTCAGGTGGTGACTCTACAGGCAAGGAACGCCCTCCTCCAGTTGAAGATGATCCCAATCATTTTTCGTGCCCCGTCGTCGAAGAGGTGCCTTCTCCCACTAATGATGCTTGATCAGGTTTATGCCCGCTGGTTTTTGAATTTTGGCAGCAAAGAGGTGCTCATTCTCCTTCTTCTATACAATTTTTTGATGGCTAATCTTTTTCAAGATCAAATGCTTTATCATTTGTCATATCGCCGGTTTCCCCTGTGTGGGCGGCATACTATTATCTATGTTAATGTTCCCAGGAGAACGCTCCAGCGCTACAATGTGTCTGTTTGTGTTTTCTACCATGGGCAGCGTTTGTTTTTGTTTAGTCAGAAGAATAGAGACCTTTATTCCAGTCAACATTTTAGTCATAAGCATCAGCTGCTTCTAGAGTCGGACAAGGTCATGATTTTAAATGAATTTTTGGTCAGTAACCAGTTGTTTTGTCTGTCAATGGTCAGCACTGCAATGTGAGAATGCCGCATCCATGGGCTAGCTCTCCTGAGGCCTCAGCCTCTCTGTAATCTTATTTTGTATCAATATAGAAGTAGACCGATTCAGAAAAAAAAAAAAAAAAAAAAAAAAAAAAAAAAAAAAAAAAAAAAAAAAAAAAAAAAAAAAAAAAAAAAAAAAAAAAAAAAACTCCCTTTTATATGTATGCCTATGTCATGGATGCTATTTGTTTTACTTCTAGTTTTCCTACCATGGGTTGGAAATGGACTACCAAGGACCCTACCCCAATTCATGTTTATCACAGAGAACTATGTGATTCGGATTTCCACTTACACTTCTATAAAGTCTGTTATGGAGTCCTATTACCTATACACGAGATGATTTTTAACAAAAGGGCTCCTAGGGTTTCTGAAGAAGCCAATGTAGACATTCTTCTAGTAGCCAGATGGTTTGCTGAAGGAAATTTTACATATATTAGAGTATTTGGGAGTTATGCTTCTCCCCATGTTTTACACTATTATGTTCTCGATAAGTTACTTGCAAAAGAAATAGCCTATTAGCTTGTAAATGGTGTTACAAAGCAGTTGAATGACAATAAAAAGGATATCTGGCCTAATTTCCCTCTACAATGTGGCACCTTTGCTATGTCTAATATAAGCCATACTTACAAGGAGGTTCCCAAGATTGAGTTATTGAAATTGGCATTTATGTCGAGAAGATTATATGATCCAAATGATGTGATTAAAAATTACATCACAGAGCTTAAGATGAAGCCTTTCGTAAAGGAGGAAGATGGATTTGATGATCTCTTCCAGGGCAAGGAAAATTTCTCAGATATTATCAAGTATGTATCTAGTCACTTAAGTCAAAAGGATGCAGAATATTTTCAAGCATACAGAAAGAAGAGACTAGAAAAAGTCCCTCTAAATTTGTTAACTATTGAAGATGAAAATAAACACACTCCAAGTGTTAGTTTGGATGATGAAATAAAGAAAATGTCTAAAGATGAATCAGGTCAGTCGCAGTAGCAATCTGATAATTCAGATCACTCTGAAAATGAATCTGAATCTAAGAAGGAAAACTCAGAAAAGACAATTGACCAAGTCATTCAGCAGATAGAAATGTTGGAGGAAACAAGAAATATTGGGATAGAATCAAATTTTGAAACAGTTTAGCACAGTCACAACATGCTAGATCAGTCCAGTTTACCGCAAGCAAAAGATATTATAAATGAATGGGAAGAATTTTCTGAAGCAATAAAAACTCTTAAAGAAAATCCCAATACTGATCAAGCAACAAGTTTCCAAACACCAGAACACTCACAGAAGATAGTGGAGACCGTTAATCCACTACAAAGAGTTCCAACAATGCATGATAAAGAAATCATATCGGCCTACCCCACAGATCAGATAGTTTTACAGATTGAAGATATCCCTTCATTAGATATTTTCTACAGTCCTAGTTACAAGGCTGTAGTTAAAAGAAATAAAAGAAGGAGAATTGATGAAAAAACTCCAAAGCCTACAGATGAATTAGTTGATTTACTATGGAAAGATTCCTCAGAGGACCCCATTGAACAACTAATAAATTTATCATAGTATGCAGGGGCATATGCTACTGCTACTATTGATAAAGCTACTGAGGTTAGAGTATTGTTAAAACAGAAGGAAGCCAGAGTACAAGAATTAGAAAATTTGTTGAACAAAGAGAAATCCAATTCCAGTAAGTAAGTCAAATAAAATACAACCCAATTTCAGAAAGATATTGAAAGTCTCAAATTGCAGCATCAGACAGAGCTTAATGAAAAACAAGCACTTGAAATAGCAATGACTAAGTTACATAGTCAACCATAATTAGAAGAGTTTATCAAAGAAGCACTTGATTTAAACACCAAGTTAAAGAAAGAACAAGAAGTGTTTTGTCATAAAGCCTCCATGATTGATTCTTATTGTGATTCAATTAAAATAATTATCCAACAGATAGCAATTTAGAAACTAGAATGTGAAAATCTTGAGAAGAAAATTGAAGAGCACATTCAGTGGCAAGTTTGAGATTCAGGAAAGCAAGCTAATCTACCTCAAGTAGATAAGCTTCACAAATAAATTATATTGACAGAATGGGAAGCGCAAATCAATCAAGAAAATAAAGTAGCGGCCAATACATCCAAGATATCGAGTGATATTGTTGAATCTATGTGTTAACAACTGTCCAAAACATAACTTCTGAAGGAAAACAGGTCTGATGTGTTTTCAGAAACAAGACAGGTAGAAATGAAATCGAGGCAGAGAGAAGATACACAGAAGGAAATGATTAAAATGGTAAATAAGTTTGATCAGTAAAATTACTAGAATTTTCTGATAAAACCTTACAATCAACATCAAACTCTTCAATCTGCCAAGTTTGCTTGGGCAGTACGTTCGTATCCAATCCCAGGTCCAACATAACCTGATACATTTCATAATCACTGATTTTTGTTTTAAGTCACATTTCCCTACCAGTGTGTTTCTTATGTTTGTATAATTTGTGCACATCCTTAACTTCCAGGGGTGGATTAGTTCTTTCTGTGCAGCTGTCGATTAGTGCTTGGAGGTTTTCAACGGCTAGTTGGTTGCACAGTAGCTTCATACATGCCTATAAAAATGGTTGGACCTCGTTTTCTGCTTTGATGTCTGCAAGGTTCTGATAAGTAGATGCCTCAGCCGTAGCAAAGTCTTGTCGTGCCGTGACAAAGGTTTCCTTTTCCTTTTGTAGGTCTAAACCCTCTGGTTTAATGACTGCTTTCTGGATCATAGGCTCAGCCGCAACTTTCTCTTCCACCCCCTGTAGCCATGTCGCTGCGTGTTATGACATTAACGCTTGGTCCTTCGTCTCGAGGTTCTGCCTTCACCCTTTGCACATTCTGTGTAGGTGTCTACTACTTTTCCTGCATCTTTGCGATCAGAATCAGACAATATTCGATCACCTAGTCCAGCTATCTATAATATCTGCAGGACTGTCTTGCAAGGTTCAGGCAATCTCTCGCAAAGTGGCTTGCCTCTCTGTAGTTATAGCAAATCGGTTGTCATATTCCCCTACCTACGCTTCCACCTTGGCCTCCTCCCCTGCCCCTAGCTGGGGAGCCACCTATGCTTGAGGGGGATCTTGGTGAAGAAGGGTTCGATTGTACCCTATATAGGTTTCCCTGATCTGTCATCAAATCATAGGTCCGAAAATTCTATTCGTCATGTCCTATAGATCTAAAAAACCTTCACCATTGTTGCTTCACTTCTAGAATATAGGTGGCAAGGCGGGGGTAGTGGTTGGTATCATGCATCCCACCAACGCGACAATCATCACACCACAGCACTGGCCCACTTGGTCCCGTAGCCTCCCTAGGATGCAATGGGCTAGGTCCCCTAGCCTGCATGTCGTCTGCTAGCAAAGGACAGTTATCCTTGGTGTTACACCATTTTTTGGTCATCTAAGTTATTATCATTAGATGGACCCAAGTACACCATGTAAGACCAGTTTTACCCTAAGTAAAACTGCTTTCACTATGTTAAAACAAGAAACCCCAAAAGGAAATATTAAACAAACCCATATTTGTTTGATTTTCCTCATGGAATAATTAATTAAACCATAATTTAATTATTATTCCCAATCATGTTTAACCCAAAATCAAAGAAATTAATTAGATAAACCTTTATTTATCTTATTATTTTCTAGGAATAATCATTTAAACCTTATTTAGATGATATTCCCTTGTTAAATATGACCAAGTCACCCATAAATAATTAAATAAATCACTATTTATTTAATTATCTTTCAACCACTTCCATAAATAATTAAATAAATCATTATTTATTTGATTATCTTCTAACCGCTTCCTTAAAAAGATAAATAAATCATTTATTTATTTATTTTTGACAAATTAAGGGATTTGACCCAAGTCAAATACCTTTTCCCTCCAACAAATATAATAAAATATTCCATAAAAAGTGGATCTAGATCTGGTTAACCCATGCACCAAGATCTAGAATGACCCAATATTTTATTATAAATAGGAGGGTTTTTCCTACCATTCTTCACCTTTTGTTGCCTATTAGATCACTCTGGATCTATACACTTGGTCACCATTTTCTGCCATTTGCTCCCATTGAGCTCTACTCTTTGCATTGGGTTTTCTGCATCAACTAGAGAGAGAAATCTTAGATCTGAAGTGTTGAGGACTTCCAAGAACCCATCCCACTGAGGGGAATTGGATACTCCTTCTAGTTTTCCTCACAGGTGCTCCATTAATACAAAAATTCTTTCAAAAATTGTTCTTGTCTTGTCTATTGGTATATGGAGCAAACCCTTGTTTTTACTGCTTAATGTCTTTCCATGCATAGATCTGGTATTTTGCAGCTCTTTTCTTGTCTAACTAACCGTAGATCTGAAGATATTGGCAGCCACTTTTGTTGTTAGGGCTATTAGTTATGCGTAGCTAAAGTGGTCCTTTTTCGTACACTTCAACAAAGGATTCATACTAACAAATGGCGACTCCACACGGGTTTTAAATTACGACCGCTGTCGTTTTTCATATTCTTGCATATCCAGCTACTTCAGACCCTAGGTTTTCTTTTCAGCTATTTATTTTTCCTATTTTTATGTTGTTTTTCTCACATAAAACCCTAAAACATAAAAATTTATAACTTCCATGTGTTTCTGGCCCTATTGCGCAGGTAAGCGACACCAGCCGCAACTGAGACGGCAACTTTTCTGAAAATCTGCCGCCGAGACAACCGGAATGGGGGGTCACACTTTTTGGCCCATAAACTGCGACCTGGACCTCTAGGTCGCACTTTTCTGCCCATTTTCTACGACCTGCACTGAAAACAGGTCAGAAACTGCGACCTGCCAGTTTTTCAGTGATTTTTCTGCAATTTTTCTGGGTTCTGCTGCAGCTTCTGTCAGGGTTTTCCAGCCTCTGTCTCAGCCTGCTTTGACCAAGTTCTGATCTGTTTTTACTCATCTAAGTGGGAACCTAGCCCCCTAGGGCTTTAGTACCCTCCACTTTTTGTGGAAGAGTTTTAGCTGCTTCAGCCGTCTGTTTTTCAGAGCTTCAGCCTCCTTTTTTCCAGATCTGTTACCTCCCTTTCAGATCCTTTGAAATCAGCCTTTCTTCCTTTCAAATCACCTCCTGTCGTTTTTTTTGGACCTCCTTTGAAGGCCTCCGCCTTGCCCCCTTCGGTTTTTGCTGATTTCCTTCCTTTTTCCAGCCACCTTGCCTCTGTCTCTTGGCTGTGATCTGCACCTCTTTTCAGCGGCTTTATCCTTTAGATCCCTGTCCCTTTTGACCTTAGATCTATTGGCCCCTTTTCCCTGTGTTTTACATAGATTTTTCCCTTTCTTTTCAGATTAGTTTTGAGAGACCCACCTTCTTGGGTTAGATAGATGCACAAGTAGCTGTTATTTTTCTGTTATTTCAGCATTATATACTGTTCTCTGTAGGTTTATTTTCAGCTACGCAGCACACCTTTTTCTTGCTCTCAAAATGGAAAGGGTTTAAAAATTAAAATTAACGCACGCCACACATTGACCCTAAGCGAAGAAGTGCCTGGTTAACACCGCCTGTCAAAGACTCTAAAATCAATCGTCACTGCACCTTTTCTGCCCTTGACCTTAATTGATTCTGTCCCTTTCTGCCCCTGTCAGTTTCCTTCTTCCTGTCATCATTGTGCCCCCAAGGTGCCTTTCCCAGAGACTTCTTGGCCTTCATCCTCAGTTTCCGGTCGATCGACCTGCTCCGCCCCGCCGTCGTCGAGCCAGTCCACCTTCGAGTCCGCACTCCGACTCCTCTCCTGATTCATCGGGTCCTCCTTCTCCTCTTGGTTCTCCCCCTATCACCTTCACTATGTCTGGTCCAGGGCCTAACGCTAGCGGTTCTCCTGGCCCTAATGCCGGCCCTACTACTAGCGGAACCACCACAGGAACTACCCCGGCCACCCCTGTGCTGCCGTACATTGCAGGCCTCAGCCTCCCCGATTTCCATTAGTTGATCAATGACCCCATTCACCACAATGCTAATTGGCCTGCTATGCCAACCAAGCTCCCCTCCGACATCCCTAAGTTTGAGGGCCTTAATGGAGAAGATCCAACCAATCATGTCCGATCTTTCCACATGTGGTGTTCCTCCAATTCCATTACCGATGACTCCATCCATCTTCGTTTGTTCCAACGCACGCTTACCGGCGAAGCTTCTAAATGGTATGTTGAACAAGCCACCTCTTCGCATACCACCTTTGCGACCCTTGCTCAGGCCTTTTGTCCTATTTCCAGCTCCCTCTCCGATACGACACTGGCACGGAGCTCTTGACTTCCTTCAAGCAATCCTGTTCAACCCGCCTTTCTACCCATGTTCAGGAGTGGCGACGAAGACGGAGCTTGTGTCGAGCCCCTCCCTTCGAAGATCGGGTTTATATGGACTGGTTCCTTTGCACCCTTCCGGCTCCCATCGGAAAGGATGTCACCTCCCATTTTCCTCAAACCGAAGAAGTCGCCCTCCAAATAGCCTTGAAATATGACCTGATCTACGCTCAATCTGGTTATGTTTATACCGTTCTTCCTGACCTCCCCAGGCCCGGCAGCGCTAACGCCCCGGGGGCATCTCATTCCGCCGACGGTATTGTTGGAGCCCTTTCCCATCCATACGCTCAACCTCCTCTGGGTTATGGTCTCCCTCAGGGAGGGGCCAACTCCTCCAGCACTCTCCCCCCTCCCGGTAGCATGTATCCAGGATACGGCATGCCTCCTCCTTTTGCCCAACCTCCTGCTTACCTCAATGTTGCCCAACCTACCCATTACCCTTATCCACAGCCTGGTGCGCCAGCTCCTCCAGCATATGCGCTTCCTCCTCCCTTGCCTCCTCAAACCCAGCACCAGCACCTACAACCCCCTCCAGGGCAAGTATTTGCACAACAGGGCGCGACTAATCCCCCTTCTTCTCAAAGAAGGCGGAGAGGCAATCCAAACCAATCTGCCCCTGGTACCCGTGGACCTAATCCTAGTGTGGACCCTAACACTGCCAACCAGCAACAGGGCACTCAGCCCAAGCCAGACAGGCCGCTTCGCACAAGTAAGCCTTGTTCGTGTTGCGGTGTTTATGGTCATTACACCCACGATTGTCCCCTCTTACCCCAGATGCGGCAGATGTGGGAGTCTCAAGCCACATTGCGCGGACAGCACGCCTCCCCTCATGCTCCTCCTAATGTGGCCACTACCCAACCGGCTGTGTTTACTGATCCTTTCCCTCAGCAAGGATTCGTGGCTACCCAACCGCCCGATAGCCAGGTAGCCGCCCCCCCTTCCCTTTCTGGTTCCTCTGATTACCAGATCCTTATGATGCACTCCGATCCTAACCCGTCCGTCGATCTTCACCTTCAAACTTGGTCTCGCCAGTACTCCAAGCCTCCTGCTCAGTCTGCTCCCGAGCCTCCTTCTTCAGGTTCTCCAGAGCCTCTTTCGTCACCCAGTGGCCCCTTACATATCCCTCAACCAAAAGTTGAGGTCCCCACCAAGATACCTAAGGGCCCACTACATCGAAACGCTGCTCCCAGTCGAGCTGCCCATTCATACAACATAGTAGATGATTTGGCGCAATCCCCTGCCGCCATTTCCACACTGGAGCTCCTTCAGTCGTGCCCTTCCCAAAAGAAAACTTTACTATCTGCCGTGGGTGCTGTAGATCCTGCTGATGACCAAATGATTGTTTTCGACACCACTCAATCGGACCATCCTCCTCTCCCTCCCTCCGTCGCCTTCCAAATCCCAGTCAAAATCCGAAACGCCAACATGTCCCGGTGTATCATTGATGAGGGGGCATCCACATGCGTGATGTCCGCTTCGGTTTGGAAGCAACTCGGATCTCCTGAGCTGGCCCCTTCCACGATCACCCTTCGAGCGTGGGATGGTCATGCCTCCCAGCCCATTGGCCTGTTTCGTAATTGTCCTATCACCCTCGCTGGTAAGACTGTTTACGTTGACGTCGAAGTCATCGACGCCCTGCTAGATTACAACATTCTATTGGGGCGAAGCTACACCTATGCTATGTCTGTTGTCCCATCCGCGGTCTTTCGCAAGATTTTTTTTCCCCCATAATGGAAAGATAGTCACCATTGACCAGTTGACATATCATGAGCCAAAATCTTAGACCTCCCCTAAGACGACTATCTCTTCTGTAGCCAACAAGCAAACCGTTGATTCCTTGACGAGTGTCTCCCCCTGCGTTTACAAAGATTCCTCCCTGCTTGGAACTTTCCCTAACCTTCCCCCCCGTCCTGTCACCGATCCCAGCTCATCGAATGTTTGCATGATGCAATCATCTCAGGCTGCCCGTAAGCGGCCTGCCTCGGCTAGTCAGCAACCTCCTCCTCGCCCTCCGCAACCCGCTCCTAGCCATTCATCTCAGCCAGCCGGACCTCCTCCTTCTGGCCCTACCCCTACAGCTGGTATCCCTGAACCCCTTTACCCTCCTGGATCGGTTCCTCCTGGCCTTAACCATCTCGAAGCCGTCCCTCCTGGTCATTACCCTGCTGGGCAGATCCCTTTCCTCGCTCCCCCTCCTGGAGTATATTCTGTCCCCGTCATGGCCACCCTCTCTCTCCCTAACTTGACCTTGGGCATCCCGGTCTGGTACCTTGATCCCCCAGTCGCCACCCCTCCTGGTCATCCCAAGCCCTATATAGCTTTGACACCGGTTCAACCGGTCCCCCTAGCTTCCTCTGTTGCCTCTGTGCCCCCAGCACCTCCACAGGACCCTTCTCCTATCATGACGGCACCCGGGAAGAAAGGCAAAGCCCGCAAGGGGGCACCCAAAGACAAGACTACCATGACTGACCCGGCCCCTTCACCGCCCGCGAAGCCTTGCGCTTTATGTGATGTCACCGGTCATGCCACCCATGCTTGTCTTGAGTTTCCCCGTATTCAGCCCATGGTTAAAGTCGCGTTCCCCGAGTCTACGGTCCCTAAATCCCCCATTCCTTCTCCGTCCGTAACCAAGAACCCCAAGACTCTCCGCACCAACAAGCCTTGTGCTTTGTGCGGCGTTCATGGCCATTACTCCCACCATTTTCCTCACCTGACGCACTACCGCGCCTCTTTAGAGGTGATCCGAGAGTACGAGGTTGAAAAAAATCAATCCGCCTCTCCTATCCTCGCGCAGTATGCTTCAGGTCAGCCTGAGGATCCCCCCGCTCCCATCGACATTCCCCCCCCTGATGTTCAGATGACAGAGTCTACTATAACCATTCTTTACCTATCCTCCTCTGCGAGACACTCGGAGCCCAGCCCATCTGCATCCTCCCCTGTTGGGTCCCTTGACCACCCTTTTCCTCCCCATACACGAGATCACTCCACCTGTGTCTCTGTTGACCTCTGCAGCTCGAGTCCTCACCATGCTTCCGATAGCCCTCATATACCACCCTGTATGAGTCATGGTCATCCTGCCCCTTGCACTCCCTCCTACGGTTGCCGCCCGATGACTTCTGTACACTCACGCTGCCGTCATTTCCTTTCCTCCCCTCATTTATTGTCTTGTCACACCATTCTGCAGGACCCCTCGTCCACACCCTTTATCGGTTACGCCGATGGTGCAAGTCGCTACTCCAGGAATCTAGCCTCGGCAGGTTGGGCCATCTTCACCCCCTTGCATGCCCTTGTTCTTTCTAACGGGGTATGCATTGGTTCTGCCACCAACAATCAGGCCGAATATGATGCAGTGCGTGGTCTCTTAGCCGATGCCCTCTTTCATCGCATCCTCCATCCGCACGTTCGTTTGGATTCCCTACTTCTTGTAATGCAACTAAATGGTGTTTATCGTGTGCATAACCCTGTGCTGTTTAGACGCTATTTACGAGTGAAAATCTTGATACGTGCATTTGAAACCATAACTTTCAACCATGTACCTCGAGAAAAGAATCACTATGTAGATAGTATTGCAAACCATGTTCTAGATTGGCACTTATCACACACATTTCATACAAGACAATAACATTAATAACCATCAAAAAACGATGTATATCCATAATATGTGTCGCAAAACATGTGTTTAGAGTCCATCTACTCTGATACATACGACATGCCCATAGCATGTTACAAAAAAAACCCAAAACTGGGGGCACCACCTGCCCCTACATACATCATAGGGGGCACCACATGCCCCACCCCTAATCACTATCTGGAGGCTCCCGGGCCAATGGCTCTACCCCTGCAGCATGTAGATCGCGCATAGCCTGACCGGCCATCGCCATGCGCCGCATGACACCTCGCCACTCCGAGGGTAGACCAACACATGGCTCTATGAACTGGTCGTCTAAGTCCTTCCACCCGCGCTCTGATACTCCGGTCAACAACCTTTCGCATCTACGGCGGATATCCTCTAGCAGGGCGGCTGCATCCTCATTTTGCGCCGCTCTCGACCCACTCGGACCTGTAGCTCCAGACGCTGTCGGTCGTCCCATATATCCGGCCGGTTTTACCGGTGCTATATCTGCATACCAAAAGTACATGAATCAGTACCATCAATTACTATTCAAAAAACTTTAACATTCCCACACAAGAATAGCAATCTGTCACTTACCATTGGGCCCCCAGACTCGACCAGGCGGAAGTGGCAGATCCGGATCTCCACAGTAGCTCAACCCACTATAGGGATAGTCGTCTATGTACAATGGCATCTGATCCCAATGGGCAAAAAACTCCGGTCGAAACACTCACCCGACCGCCCCTCCTCCTCTGCACAGTAGCCGTCCCCAATGGCGCATCCTGGGCTCTCTCGGGCCCCCATCTGGAAGCTGTATACGAGGCCTCAAGGTCGGGATCTTCTCAAAGAAGAAGGCGCACAAAAAAGTACCATATGAGCAGTCATGGTACACCTGCCGCCTGCATAGTGACAACTGTCGCTTTAGCGACACCAACATCATTTGGGCCCACCCATAGTAGGTCCCACCCAACACACTTTCCACTATCATCATCTGCCCCCCAGTGATGTGATGGAATTCCTGGATGCCCAGGATTCTCAGCACAGCTGCGGCCACTGCACGGGTGTCTAGCCTCTCTAGATCCCTGATCGGTATTCGAGTCCCCTTGACTTGGTGACCCGGTCGACAATGACGTTCCACGAACTCCATGATATGCCGCCCCCGCGGCAACACTGGCTGTGTGTTTCCCACCATCCCCAGTGGCGGGAGACCAGTCAGGAAGTACACGTCCTAGACTGTCAGTTCGATCCTATGCCCCTGCACTACAAAGATCTCCTGATCTGGATCCCAGTAACTGATAATCCGGGCCAGTAACGGTTCCCCTGCTCTCATCAAAGGGTTCTCCAAAATCTTGAGAACCCCAAATCTGGCCAATACACGGTGGACGCCCTGATCCGCCTGGATCTTTGTCCATAGTGTCCCCAGATCTCTCTCTCTCCAGTTGACCCGTAACTCTGCCATACCTGCACAAACACATCATTTTTGTTAGCGTACAGATCGGGAAAACCATAACCAAACACCAAAACCCAACTTCCAGCCATAAAACAGCACCAAAACCCCCTCATCTCCCAGGTCGCAGTTTTCTGCTCTTTTCTGGACCAGGTCGCACTTTTTGCCCTGATACCTGCATCCTAGGTCACACTTTTTGCCCCAAAAAGTGCGACCCGGCCGTAGAGATGAAGGAGGGGTTGTTCCTGGATTTCTGGGCCCTAAACTGAAAATGTAATCCATCAAAATGTAAGAAAAAAGTTAGACCTCTTACCTGCAACTGACGGATCGCGATTCCAACGGTCGGTTTGTCCGCTACGTTCGCCGCAAGATTTAAGGCCTTCTCTCCTCTCTACATTCACCACAGCAACAATAGCAAATGAGTGATTTTGGAGGGAAAACTGACTTATTAAAAGAGAACCCCTGTTTCTTCTTTCGACTGTTGTGACCACACCGTAGCCTTGTTTGACGAACCGTCTGCACCGTTGGAAAGCCCTCACCGAGTCCTCAAATGGGTATCTGTTAGTTTTTTGAGATTTGATACTCCATCAGGACACATTTTTTCCAAGAAGGGTCACTTCACCCCTCCTAAAAATCGAATTTCCTCACTTACAACACTTGTACTTGGAGCACCATCTTGCCCCCTTACTTGTCCTTGTTCGTGTCGATTTTCGTCATGAGTTCCCATCATGTACTCATGTTTCCACGGTCCCCCCATTGGGGCCTTTACTATGTGGCAGCACCATCGAGACGCCCTTGTTTAGAGCATCCAAGTTGAGTCATCATTCCCTCCATGGAGTCTATACCGAGTCCCTTTATACCCCACTATAGCCCTCCATCCTTCATTGATTGGTCTCTCTCTTGTGTCGTGCATTATGACCTTCAGTTCCACTGTCCCCCATCCCTGATGATGTTGTGTCAGTCGCTGCCATGTAATTCATGCCCTTTATGCTCTAGCAAGGGAATTCGTCCATTAGTTACGCAGTCCTTTCCACTTCACTATCATCATTAGTGTCAGTCTGTTCGTCGCTCTACTCTTTTCTCTCGTGCCTTAGTTGAGGATCTCTCATTGCCTCAACTATGGCGGACCTCCTTCTGTCGACATCAGCTCATTTATTCCAGAAGTCAGGTCTAGAGGGCGGTGTACCTTGGTTCCAGCTTCCACTCTTGTTCGGTGCCTCGGATCAGGCAAAGGGATATCTCTTCCCCTTTGGCTTGATTGTCTCTCCAGCTTCTTCAGCATGATCTAGATTCGTATACTTGATGGTCCAGTGATCCAGCAGCAGCTCGTGATGATTCCCGGGTGTGTGTGAGATGTTTCAACCCTCATGAGGGGGTGGCCCTGCAGGTAGCCCCCCACATGCCCGGATGGCCTCTTCTTTGCAGCCTTCGATGCAGCTCCAGATATTTGATGATGTTGGCCATAGCCACTTGCAGCACCTTTTCGATTTGCATGTATCAGTCAGATTTTGTGAGCCCTTCCCCATTTGCAGGGGGCATTTACGTTGTATTTGTATCTCATGTACTCAGATATTATTGTACAAGTCCTGGCTGTTATCCTAGGCACAGCATGTATGTGGGATTCCTCATTGTATTTTTATCTGGCTCATGATTATGCCATCTATATATTATGGTTCGGTCCCTTGGTTACTGGACACACTATTCTTTTGTACTTTGTCTCAGCGAGCATAGGTATGCCTCCCCCGCCGCCTTCAGCACAGGTACCCTCTCATAAAAAGAGACTTGTTGCACCTGCGAGTCTTGTCTCCTCAGGGTCTAGTCCTTCAGCACACTATCTACCTCACATTTCTCTCTCTGACACCCCTTTTGTTGTCTAGTGATTGTGTTCTTACAACGTACTTCGATCATACGATTTGCTCCTGAAACTCGCACGCTGGGGGGCAATCTGTTACACCATTTTTTGGTCATCTAACTTATTATCATTAGATGGATCCAAGTACACCATGTAAGACTAGTTTTACCCTAAGTAAAACTGCTTTCACTATGTTAAAACAGGAAACCCCAAAAGGAAATATTAAACAAACCTATATTTGTTTGATTTTCCTCATGGAATAATTAATTAAACCATAATTTAATTATTATTCCCAGTCATGTTTAACCCAAAATCAAAGAAATTAATTAGATAAGCCTTTATTTATCTTATTATTTTCTAGGAATAATTATTTAAACCTTATTTAGATGATATTCCTTGTTAAATATGACCAAATCACCCACAAATAATTAAATAAATCACTATTTATTTAATTATCTTTCAACCACTTCCTTAAATAATTAAATAAATCATTATTTATTTGATTATCTTCTAACCGCTTCCTTAAAAGATAAATAAATCATTTATTTATTTATTTTTGACAAATTAAGGGATTTGACCCAAGTCAAATACCTTTTCCCTCCAACAAATATAATAAAATATTCCATAAAAAATGGATCTAGATCTGGTTAACCCATGCACCAAGATCTAGAATGACCCAATATTTTGTTATAAATAGGAGGGTTTTTCCTACCATTCTTCAGCTTTTGTTGCCTATTAGATCACTCTGGATCTATACACTTGGTCACCTTCTGTTGCTCCCATTAGGCTCTCTCTCTCTCTCTCTCTAATGAATAGCCTAATAGTGAATGAATAGACCCTTTATGACTATATTATGAATAGTAGCCATTGGGTTGCATCAACTAGAAAATGCCATCTGAAGTCTTTGAGGACTTCACGCACCCCATCCCAGGGAGTGGATACTCATACGGGCCCTTACAAAGGTGCCCCATTAATACAAAAATTCTTTCAAAAACGTTCTTGTCTTGTCTATTGGTATATGGAGCAAACGCTTATTTTTCTGCTTAATGTCTTTCCATGCATAGATCTGGTTTTTTGCAGCTCTTCTCTGTCTAACTAATCGCAGATCTGAAGATATTGGCAGCCAATTTTGTTGTTAGGGCTATTAGTTATGCGTAGCTAAAGTGGTCCTTTTTCGTACACTTCGACAAAGGATTCATACTAGCACTTGGTGTGGCCATTCACCCTGCATCGTATGCACCATATGTCAAGGCTAGCCTCTGTCCCTCACTCCTTCCGTAGATTCTGGATCTCCCTATGCATTGCTCTAGCTGTCCTTGTATTTGTTGTACTCCTAACTGGGTATCATCTCTTGGCGTAGCTTCCAACTTCATAGCAATATCCAAGGCATTTTCCTGCGATTCAATGGCTTGATGACCCATTGGTACGCGCAGATGGGGCAATAACATAGCAATGAACCACTCCGTGTGCTACCTGTCATCATACAAAAATCATCCTTCTCTGATTACCTTCTTTAACTGTTGGTCAACTTCCCATACAGACTCAAACGAACCTCGCTTGAAATCTTTCAAATCGTTCACTATCTGAGAGTAGGACTTAGGATTCTTGAATTCTTGTTTCAAGGCATTCTTAATCTCTTCAATGGTCACATTCGCATGATGAGCTATGTATCCCATATACCAACCCAAGGCTCTTCCTTCAAAGGCAAGGGATAATTGCACCCTTTTCACAGCATCACTGGTCATGTTCTATGCGGTCCATACCAATCCTGCGACAAACCAGAATCGATCCATATCTTCATCCCCTACGCCCTTGAAGGTAGGTAGCTTCATGTACGAGGCCATATCGTCTTCTGATGGAGGTGGAGGTATGGGTGAGTTCTTACCCCTATGCTGGTTTGAAGGTGGTGTGGACTATAAACAAGTCTATCTCCTTCTTGATTAGTTTTGTAATATTTACCACTCAGTGTTGTCCCCTGACTCTGATCGGAGCTCATTCAATTTGTATGACTGCACAAAATGATCTTTTTTCACAATAAGATTTTAATCAGTAATGGCAAAGTTTTCATAAACTTACTCATAAACCCTTGAAGAACCTTCGCTCTGCCTCATAATAGGACACGAACTAGTCAATTGCAAATTCCGTCACAAATCCTCCCAGCACACTGTCTACCCAGTGATCTACCGTATGAGTTATGGATCAACTCTGGAGTCCACTACATGATCCGTTCAAGCTTCCAACATGTCTGTAAGTCCATGAGCCTTGCCAACCACTCCTGTAGCTCGGTTGCGAATGTCAGGAAAAAATTTCATAGATCTCCATAAAAATGTACTTATTCTTCCACTTCTCTGCGGTCAAATTCGCACTGCGATTCTCTTTCACCGTGAATCCCTGAAGTTTATTTTCAAACAAATATTTGATTTCTTTATTCTCAGGTCTCCAATGTTTTCTTGGCATTACACAATCTCACTCTCAAAATGCTCCCGGTCTCGACAACGGAACCATTTGTTGGCTTGAGGGGTCCTGACCCAGGTTCAGAGGTTAAAGTTTGCCAACAAACCCTTATACCACTGGCCCTTTCGATAGTTCCCTGCTTACGTAGGCCAAAGTCACCCGAAGAAGTATGGGAGGGTGTTGGAACCAGGTTTCCGCACCCTCAGAGAGAGTAGGTAAGTCAACAATTCTGCGTTCGTAGCCTATCGATTTCGCACCAAACAGATCTATTTGTAGGGTTGTTAACATTATAATCACAATATACAGATCTAATATTGTGCACAGATCTAACTAATAACTTCGCATCCACGTGCGTATCAACATTGATCAGCATGCAGTATCATAACACATCGTCAGACTGTAACATAGATAGATTCACAGCATAAGCAGAAAACACAACAGTATTTGCAATAGATCCAATAGATCGCATCAACAGTAATATATCAAATCAGATGACACAGAAATACCTTAACCATATCTGCATATATTAGTATCCAAAACCCAATACAATACGACACAGCCTGTGCACATAGCCAGCAGGGTCTACACACAGCAGGACTGAGGATCTTCGCGCACACAGCCAGCAGGAGTCCTCACCCAAAAAACCCAACAACAGATCTAACAATTTGCACTTAGCATCAAACCTTAATCCTTCCTACTTTAAGACTCAAAATGTTCATATATTTATATCGATTTAGCCTACGCTTCCAATGGTCCGCAAACCGTGGTTTAGGGACTCTTGGTCTACCCTTGACCCATTACAATGCATTCGGGGTTTAACCCACCCCAAAACCCCTGTGTTAGACTAAATACCAAAAATATACAAAATCGTATAAAATTCGTAGCTGTAGGAGACCCTGTTCCAACAGGTAACAACTCAGTGGCTAATTTGAGTGACAGTATTTCACATTCAATGGATAACACAACTTCTAAACCATAGACAAATTGAAAATAAGTGAACCCTATAACAGTTTTTGCAGAGGTTCGGTATGCCCATAATACATAAAAAATCATGGTATGCCAATTCGATTTATGACTCCCAATAATCCATTTAATCATGGTGGTTAAAACCTTGTTGACAGCCTCAACTTGACCATTATCATGTGGGTAATACGAAGTAGAATTATCATGGCATAGCCCAAGTTGATCCTAAAGTTTGGTCATCATAATATTTAAAAAATGACTGCCATGGTCTGTAATAATAGCTTGAGGGACACCAAAACGAGCAATCACATGATTGAATATGAAAGTAGCTGCATTTTTTTCATCATCCGCGAATGTAGGCATTGCCTCGACCCATTTGGTAAAGTAATATAAGGAGAGAATAATATACCCATGCCCCCCGGCCGAGTGAGGGTTACATGTAATGAAATCGACGCCCCATTTCGCAAAAGGACTGACAACAATGATTGGATGAAGAGGAGTTGGA
Source organism: Pinus albicaulis (assembly GCA_034641835.2). NCBI lineage: Eukaryota > Viridiplantae > Streptophyta > Pinopsida > Pinales > Pinaceae > Pinus > Pinus albicaulis. The sequence goes on along the minus strand of CM076580.1, from coordinate 1,824,930,496 downwards.
GGTGCATGCATATTTCGATTAAAAATTTGGCAGTTGTGGCATTTTCGGACCGCGACGATACAATCTTTGAATAAAGACGGAAAAAAATAACCAGCGTGAAATATATTTTGGGTTGTGGCAAACCCAGACATATGACCACCACACGTTCTAGAGTGGAAATCATTTAAAAATCTTTCAGCCTCTTCATGAGTTATACAACGTCAAAAAACAAAATATGCACCACGACGATAAAGCGTGTCCCCAACAATATTGTATTGTTGGGATTGATATCAGATTCTCTATCGATCTGATCATGAAAGCTTTGGGCGAAAGGTTTGGGTCTGAAGATATATGATGATATATCCATACCAAGGGGCTAAAGTACTGATCAAAAACATAGACTCATCTGTGATAGGATTCACTGCCACGGTTTCCAACTTAGTATTGGGAAAATCACATATAAGCTTGGAAAATAATAGTGATTTCTTTGACTTGGATTTCTCGAATTCCAAATCAAACTCTTGTAGGATGACAATCCATTTGGAGTATTTTCCCCCGAGTAATTGTTTTTTCAAGATATACATCATTAGGTTGCAATCAGATATCACTGTTGTTTTACGTAATAATATGTAGTGACGGAATCGTTGGACAACTTGAACTAGTGCCAAGGCCAATTTCTCCACATTCAAATATTTGATTTCCGTCAGGTTGAGATTCTGACTTAGGTAATAGATCACATGTTCGTTGTGAGATTCATCCTCCTAAACCAAAACCATTCCAATCACGGAATCAGAGGCAGCTAAGTATAAAAGGTAATCCTGGTGGTAATTGGGCGGATGCAATAACGATGCATGGGTCAACATGTTTTTAAGTGTATCAAAATATTTATTTGAAATATCATCCCAAATAAAAGGAACACTTTGTTTCAACAATCAGGTAAAACCTTTTGTTAACTCAGCATAGTTCGAGATAAAACTACGTAAAAATTTTGCTTTCCCTTGCAAACTCTAGAGTTGGCAAAGAGTGGAAGGAGGATTTAAATTGATGATAGCCTCTACCTTTGAAGGATCGACATGAATTCCATTTTTCGAAATGATGAACCCAAGTAATCGTCTTGATTGTACACAAAAAACAAATTTGTGTGGATTTAAACGAATTTTGTAATGCCTACATCTCATGAAAATAGCTCGTAAGTGTATAGGGTGATCTTCTCTACATAATGAATGAGTAGGTAAGTCGTCCATATAAGGTTGTACAATATGTTTGATATCATGAAAAGAGTAAGACATAGCTCTTTGAAAAGTTGCACCAACATTTTTTACTCCGAAAGGTAGCTTGCAATAATAAAATGTGCCCCAAGGACATATAAACATTGTTTTTGGTTGATCGGCAGGGAGTATGTTGATTTTATTATAGCCAGAAAAACCATCCACAAATGAGAATATTTCATTTCCGGCATAATCATCAACAATTTGGTTGATATAGGGCATAGGATAGTTGTCTTTTGGACATGCTTTTTTAATGTCCTGATAATCGACACATGCTCTTATAGTCCCTTGTTTCTTCGTAACAGGGATTATGTTAGATACCCAATCCGTCAAAGGAATTGGATAAATAAATCTTTCTCATAATAGCTTCTCAACTTTAGCTTTGATTGTTGCAGCTTTCCGCCGATGTATTGGACATAATCTCTGTCTAATAGACTTAGAATCTGAGTATGTCTTAATTTAATGAATTGCAATCTCAGGATCGATAACTGGTATCTCTTCGTAAGACCAAGAAAAAATGTCTTGAAATTCTTGAAATAGGGCTTTGTAAGTGTTAATCTCCTCTGTCGAACAAGAAGAACCTATATGAATGTTTTCAATAATTCTAGGTTTAATTGATATATCAATAGGAATGGTTGTAGAAATATTTCCCACATTTGTCTCAGAATCCGAATGTGTAATCGATGTGGGATTCTATGGTTCCTTGACATAATCAATCGTAAAAATAGATGAAAAATCATTTTAATCTTATCAAGATCAGGTAAAAATAAAGATCTATGATGTATATCATCCCATGTTAATTCACTCGATGACAAAGTTTCCCGAATCCTCTCATCAGTTTCAAATACATTTTGAAAGGGATCCGAAAATGATGTCAAGGTTGAGCTCGATAGAGAAGATGATTCTTCACTGATCACATTCATTTGATCAGGGATAGCTGATGAGGTGTTAGAATACGATTGTACTGCTACATATGTTGATTCAAAAGGACTCAAAGGCATCTCGCCATTGAAAGAGTCCAACTTTGATTCTGAAGGCACAGTTTATGTGTTGATATTGGAAATTGTTCGCAGTACATTGGGTGGAGGTATAACCAAAGTTCACATGAGAGCAGAATCCTTCAATAATCCTACACCAATATCTTCGTATGGGATAACCGCTTTTCTGACATGCTATATACTATCCATAGAAGTAGTGTTTGATGAAAAGTATGACAACTGATCGATTTTCACAATCTTTCCTTTGTGAGGAAACATGATTACCTGAAAGACTGATGATACTACAATAGTCATGGCATAAGACCAACTATGACCCAAAAGAAGGTTGTAAGCAAGAGGGGCATCAACAACTTCCACCTCTAGATTAATGGTTTTACCTTCTACTTCTATAGGTAGATCTTGGAGTATCTGTATGGATGAAATCCTCTTACATCAAAGGCTTTAAGGATGGTCGGTGATTGGTTGAGTGCCGGAGAACCAAGGATTTTCCAACAATTTAACGACATTATACACACAGATGTCCCCTTATTAATTACAGTACGAAAAACTCATCTTGATTTGACTAATACTAGAATCTGAAAAGCCATCTGATGAGGCAGTATAGGTACAATTTTTTTTATGTCAAATACCATGAGGTTCGAATCCTGAGGATCAATAGCTCTGATAGTTGATAATAGTAATTTCCTTTATGCTGGACATGATTTTAGCACTTCTAAGGTTAACATTGTTGAAGGGGATACCGCCAAATCTTCAACAATGTTATAATTATGAGCAACTCTCGCATGTGGATTGAAAACTGAATTTTTAAGTACACCTTTAGCAAGTGGTTTAATCACTAGATCAGGATTAGGTTTCTCGATTTGAAGCGGTTCAAAAACTGAAGGAGGTATGGCAGGTGTTTGACTAGAATTTTCAGTCTTTTTACCAGTTACAAGATTCTTAGTTCCATAGTCTTGAGATCGTGTCGCAACCATGACCTGAGACATCATTCAAATATATGTCGATGAATTAGAATAAGATCCTATCATTTTACTATCTTGAGTGGGAAAAGGATCCTTTAACAAGCAGGTGTGGGCGAACCTTTGAAAAATTTGGATACCTCGGACCGATGTGGACACTCTTTAGTATAGTGATCCTTGTCACAGATAAGACAAGGATAACAAGGTTTCTGCTTTTCATCAGCTGGTTCGTTTTTTTTTTTCTATTTTCTCTTTAGGAGATGTATTTTTCTCATTTTTATTCTTTCCTTTATTTTTATTACCAGTTTTAGCTTTAGTCGTGGATAAATCTACAACATGAACGTCGACAAAAGTTTCAAGGGAAAATCTCCTTTAGGTGAATCTGGTAAAGTTATTATGGGAGAAGTAGGTTTGGATGACTTCTTCTTACTCTTCTTAGCAGTAACTATACCAATTACACCATTTGCAGAATGAGAGCCAGAAGGAGTTGCAGTTATTTGACCTAGTCATGGCAAGTCTGGAATATTTTCGTATAAAGTACCAGACTGTGTGTATACAAGGTCTAAGTGTTGTGCTTGAGCTATGACTTGTTCTTCTGTAACAACTCCTCCCTTAGCTACGTCTTCAATGATCTTTGGAAGTAATTATTTGATGAACCATTCTGCCAAGATTTGATCCGGAATGAAAGCTTTCCATAATTTCATCTACGTCTCCATTCATGTATGTGATCTGAAATGTATGTAGACGCACTATGTTTTAATTACGTTAAGAGTTCTGTGCCATTATCGTAACGAAATGGAAACTTAAAGTGACTTATGAAATTTGTTTCTAACACATTGAAATTATTGAAAGAGCCATGTGGTAGTTCAATATACCACTTTGCAGCTAAGCCTATTAATGTTCTTTGAAAGAGTCTCAATCGAATAGAATCATCTATTAAAGAGTTGGATGTGCACCAAAGGTGATAAGTCATCACATGGTTTGAGGGGTCTTCTCCTGATTTTCTTTCAAACTTAGGTATGTCACTGGGCAACTTATTTGGCATTGGTGTCCAAAATGGAAGATAATAAATGAGATCGTTTGTGAGGTGCGACAAATCTGGCAAGTCTAAAGTTGCAATGAATGGTAACCGACGGTTAGGGTCTTATTGAGAAAACTGATAACCTTAAGGAACGATACCAGTACCTGGAGGAGGATATCCAGGGTTAGCCATACCAAATTGAGTTTGATCTGGTATCTGATACATATAACCAGGGTATCTTTGACTTTGGTAGACTCGATTTTGTCCTATGGGTCCATATTGAAACTACCCTTGATACGGTTGATTAAAAAACTCACATGTATAAGGTTGGCTTATTGGAATTGTAGTTTTAGCAGGTTTTCCTGCAGAGGTTTGAACAGTAGACTGAACCACAGGTCCACGTTGATGAGCAGTGACTTGGGGGATTTCCTGTGATACAGTTGATGTCATCGTTTGAGGGGTTGTAGCAATAAGGACTTGGGAAACTCCAAGGATAGGTGTACTTGGTTGTTGAGCAGAAGTTTGCATAGCAGATTGGGAAGGATTTATTGGTGTAATTGGACCATATTGCTGACTACTAGGTATAGATACCTGAAGTAAAATTTGAATTGTAGGTTGGGTAGGTTGCTGGACTTGGGTATAACCAAATTGACCAGTTGGTTGACTAGGTTGATTATAAGGTACTTGCATAGTAGGTTCCAAATTTTTTTGGTTCAACGATGGGTTCCACACTGTGTTAACTTTGGGATAAGGAGCTCCCATTAAAGGTTGTGGTGCGTAAGGTTAACCATAACCATGTTGAGGTATTGTAACGTAAGTTTGATAATTTTCCGGATAATCTCCAGTAAAGTGTTGACCTCCTTGAAAGGATTGTTGCTCTTGATAAAATTGCTGCCCCAAAGGAGGTTATTGTCCTTGAATAGGTTGTGTTCCTGGCATAGGGTACTGCCCTTGAAGAGTTTGTGGCCCTGGCATATGGTACATCCCTTGAAGCAGTTGTGGCCCTAGTATAGGGTACTACCCTTGAAGAGGTTGTCCATGAGGAGTATACTACCCCCCAGGCGGTAAATTGCTACCTTGATTGTCAGGTAAAGGAATATTTCCAGACATCATAAGACTTGTTTCATTTTTATATTTTCGGTATAAGATTCATTGGGACCAATTGATTGTGTAAGTTTTTCAGGAGAGGGAGAGGCTCCTGAGAAAGTACCAGAGAGTGACCGGTATCCAGTACGAACTGATGGACCACCATACAAAAAAGTTTCTCGCGATGAAGAAAACATGGATGAATCACCAGACATGTTTTATGAAGGCATGTAACTACCTCTGGGTATGGAGTAAAAAGTAATGCGAGGTGGTGAATAATTGAGACCATAATTATGTAGAAATTTGGTTAACTAATAATACGAAGGGTCTGGTTTAAAAGGGTTGTAATGGTAAATCGATTCACTATGCCTTAGATATAAATATTCTTGACGTGAATGAAGTACAATGTCTTCTTTCGTGTCAGTAATCTCTTCGATACTAATCAGGCCAGGAGGAAGGTTCTCAGTGATGTGAAACTTCACTTGAGGTGAACAAGGATGACCAGGGGTTCGGGCTATGAACTTTGAAGTTGACTCGGATGAAGTAGATTCACTTTCAAGTTTAGATATTTCGGGTTCAATAAGTTGACTATCTAAGAATTCACCGGTTGTAGACTCAACTATGATTAATTCCAAAATTTCTTGTTGTTCTTATGTCTGAGGTTTATTTAATTCATAATCTAAATTTATAATTATTGATGTTTCTTCGTGTTTAGTAGATATGGTTCCTGATTGTTGACCTCTTTCAGATTTAATATTTTCTAATTGACTTGGTGTATACTCAGGGGGTTTCCCATGCATTCTACGAGAGTGTCTCGGTAATTCAGCCACGATTAATGTTTAACACACAAAATCAAAAAATGTTTCAACAAAATAGACCTAATGTTTCTAAGGAAACAATAAATTTTAACATACGCCTACAAAATCTAAGAGACAATCCACACACAAACAGTACGTTTCCACACTAAAAACACTAGTTGGTGATGAAATCCAACGTCATAGAAATTTAATGTGGAAAACTTAGTGGTTGGAACAGTTACCCCGACAACCTGCTTAATGAAACAATCTCGTGCAATTCCCTCCACTTATGCCATCACGAAGTGAAGAGTACCCTCCGGAAATTCCAAGTGAGTCTAGCCGACATCTGCTCCAGGTACAGTGGGACCTTCCCTCCATTGTCACCTTGGGGAAAATCCTGAATATTATGGTCACTAAGGTCACCAACGGAACCAAATGCACCTAGGGGAACAGTCTACAATCTGATATACATGCAAGGGCAGAGTATCAAGCTCAATCCCTTTGAAGGCTCCTCGATATGGTAAATCTGAGGTTTTCTGACAAGTGACCCCAGGCTCCTCGACAATGGTTAATCCTAAGTTTACCATTTGTATTACGTGCACATCTTATATCTTTTCCAATGAGATAGGTATGACTATCTCACTGGGTCTGACATGATATCGTGCTTGACTCTTTTAAGAAGAGATTCCCAGAGTACAAATGAAACAATTGGATTTTCCTACTGCAAGATTCTACTTGTTTGTTTAAATTATTCTGAAAATTTTATTACAACCTATTCCAAAACACTAGCATAATCTATGTTGGTGGAATGAGCCCTAGAAAATGTAAAATATCTAGATTGATTTTATTTAAGCGTTGTATTAATTCGGCTGTTTCTTAACACAAAGATATGGAGTTGAAACTTTAATGATGTTTGTGAACCGACTCAAAATAATCTAAATGCATCTATATGAGAAGTGCAACTCTTTCTTTTCAATGAATCTTATCTAAGAGAAAGTTGAGAGATTTTATCAATTTCCAAAACACAAACTCTTTCATTCATAAAAAAATAAAATATTTTTTTAAAAGAAGACGATTTCATGAAGAACTAAATTTGCAAGAATGATCAATTTCTCTTTTGAAATAAAATTCCTAGAAAAAATCAAATCAAAAACTACAATTTCAACAAATAATCAATTCCCAAAAGAAAATAATCTCTAAAAAAATTTAAAAGCATAAATTTCAAAATTAAAAGAGAATTCTAATTATGAATTCTATCTAGAATGTTTGAGGATGATTTCTCTTAATTGTGATCAGATTAAGAAAATTCCCACTTATCTCAGTAGAAATGAAAACATCCAAAATTTCTTTGGTGTTAAATCACGGTTCAGTAAGCTAGAAGCTCTTCAAGTTTGCAAATTAAAAATGAACAAGTTTTCATAAAATTAAGGTCTGATTTGATCATAATGGATCAAAAAACACAAAATCATAATACCAGTAAGCTGGGGCAAATGAAGGTATATTTTTCATAGAGCATCAATAAACTAGGGAAAAATCTCACTTATAAAATGCAAACAGAATGATAAATCACACAAATACAAAATTTGCTAAAAAGAAATTCTCACACAAGATTTGACAACTAAGATAGATCAAGGAAAACATAAAGAATCAGGTTATCTGGCTCTAAAAAAGAGAAATTTATTTTTTTTCAAAAAATTCCAGGGGGTGCACAACTTACAGTGGAATATAGTGTGCATGCGCACTGAATTGAACTAAAATTTGCACAGGTTGCCGCACTGATTTCTGTCAAAAACTGCGCAGGCAAGGAAAAACTTCGAAAAAATAAATAAGAAACTTTCTTTTTTAGCGATTCTTAAAATTTATCTACCCAACCAAACTCAGAGAAGTCAAAATCAGAAAAATTAAAATTCAAATTGAATACAAACAAAGAAAACTAAGCTCTAGATCCCCAGTATGGTCGCCAATTTGTTATGTGGATTAATCCCTCTTACAGACAAGAGTGATCTCCCTAGTACTCAATGAGTAACTAGAAACAAATATCCATTTGAAAACCTTCTCCTCTAGATTAATTGCATTTCAAGATTATTATAATAGCAAGGTAGAGAGGACATGCCCCTACCTTGAAATCCAAATGTTTGATGTAGCCCTTTGTCTCGTCGCTCCAAAGTGATTTCTTCAATAAGTAGTGTTAGTATGAATCTTGATTCGAGGTGTATGAAAAAAGACCACTTTAGTTGCACATAACAAACAGCCCTAACAACATAAATGAATTCTAATATCTTCAGATTTGCAGTTAGATGATCAAGACAAATGCTACAAAAATACAGATCTATGCATTAGAAGACATTAAACAGTAGAAGAATAAGATTTACTCCATAGATCCAATAGACGAGACAAGAATATATCCAATGAAATTTTTATTAATGGCACCTGGGAGGAAAACACAAGAGGGTGTTCCCTGTTCTCCTCAATGGGATGGGTTCTTGTAAGTCCTCAGCACTTTAGATTTAGAATTCCTCTCTCTTGATGGTGTAGAAAACCCAAAAAAAAATGGAAAAATATGGCTATGATAGTGGATCAATAGCCAGACCAAGAGTTGAGATCCAGAGTGATCTTTAGGCAACAAAAGGTGACAAATGAATGGGAAAACCCTTCTATTTATAACAAAATATTGAGTTAGTCTAGATATTGGTGCATAATTAAAATATTATTAACCAAATCAAGATCCAACTTTTATAGAATATTTTATTATATTTGTTGGAGGGAAAAGGAATTTGACTTGAGTCAAATCCCCTTATTTGTAAATAATAAATAAATAAATGATTTATTTATCATTTTAAGGATGTGATTAAGTAATAATAAATAAATAAATGATTTATATATTATTTTAAGGATATGGTTAAGTAATAATAAATAAATAAATGATTTATTTATTATTTTAACGATATGGTTGAGTAATAATCAAATAAATAATGATTTATTTAATTATCTAAGGGAGATTTAGTCATATTTAACAAATAATATTATTTAAGTAATTTTTAAATCATTATTCTTAGAAAATAATAAGATAAATAATGATTTATCTGATTAATTTCCTTGTTTTGGGTTAAATATAACCAGGAATATTAATTAAATTGTTGTTTAATTAATTATTCCTTGAGGAAAACCAAACAAATATGAATTTATTTAATGTTTCCCCATGGGGTTTCCTATTTAGACCATAAACAACTTAATAAAGGTGGTTTACTAAGCTATTTTTCATAGTGAATGCAATTTTACTTGGGGTAAAATTGGTCTTACTTGGTGTACTTGGGTCCATCTAATAACATTGGATTAGCTGACCAAAAAATGGTGTAACAGATTGTCCCCCAGTGTGCGAGCATTAGGAGCTAATCGTATGACCGAAGTACGTTGTAAGGTAAACCAAAGTGCTGAAATAACTAGACCCCGAGGAGGTGACTTGCAGGTGCGACAAGTCTTTTTTATGAGTGAGTACCTGCTATAGGCGGCGGGGGAGGCATACCTATGCCCGCCAAGGCAATAGTACAAACAATAAGGCACCCAGAAAACCACAGAACGCATAATGCTAGCATAAACATGAGCCAGATAAATAACACGATAATGAATCCCACATACATATTGTGCCTGGGATAACAACCAGGACTTGTACAATGATATCTGAGTACATGAGATATAAATGCAACCCAGATGCCCCTAAAAATAGGAAAGGGCTCTAAAAATCTGACTGATACATGCAAAAAAAAAAGGCGCTACAAGCAGCTGAGGCTGACATCATCAAATGTATGGAGCTGTATCGAAGGTTGTAATGAAAAGGTCATCTGAGTGTGTGGAGGGCTACCTGTAGGGCCACCCCCTAATGAGCGCTGAGACATCTCACACACACCCGGGAATCATCGATGTCACCTACTACATTACTGAACCATCAAGTATACGGATCTTGATCATGCTGAAAGGAGTTCGAGCTGAGAAGAAATCAAGTCAAAGGACAATAAGGAGTCCCTTTTCCTAATCTGAGGCACCGAACAAGAGTGGAAGCTGGAACCAAGGTACATTGCCCTCTAGACCTGTCTTCTAGAATGAATGAGCTGATGTCAATAGAAGGAGGCCCGCCATAGGTGAGGCAAAAAGGGATCCTCAACTAAGGCATGAGAGAAAATATCAGAGTGATTGACAGACTGACACCAATGATGATGATGAAATAGGGGGGAAATGAGTAGCGAATGGACGACTTCCCTTGTTAGAGCATAAATGGCATGGATGACCTGGCAGCAAATACCACAATATCATGAGGGATAGGGGACAGTGGGAATGAAGGCCATAATGTGCGACACGAGAGAGGGACCAAGCAATGAAGGATGGAGGACTATGGCGAGATGCGAAGGGATTCGGGATAGACTCCATGAAAGCAATGATGACTCAACTCGGATGCTCTAAAAAAGGGTGTCTCCATGGTGCTGCCACACAGGAGAAGGGTCCAATGGGGACCATAAAAGCATGAGTACAAGATGGTAACTCACAACGAAGTTCGACATGAGCGTGGAAAAGTATTGAGGCGACATCATGCCCCTGGTACGAGTGTTGCAAGTGAAGAAATTAAATTTTGAGGAAGGGTGAAGTGGCGCTTCTTGGACAACATGTGTCTTGGTGAAGTATCAAATCATAAAAAGCTAATAGATACCCATTTGAGGGCTTGGTGGGATCTTTCCAATGGTATAAACAGTTCGTCAAATGAGCTACAGTTTGGTCACAGTAGGCGAAAGAAAAATCAGGGGTTTTCTTTTAATAAGGCATATTCCTTCTAGATTCACTCATTTGTCGGTGGAGTTGTGGTGAATGTCGTGAGGAGAGGAGGCCTTAAATCTTGCGGCAGTTGTAGCAGATAAACTTACTGTTAGAATTTAAGATCTGACAGTTGTAGGTAAAATTACTAATCCTACTCTTTCATTGTAGTAGGTTGAGAGTTCAGGTTAGGTACCTAGAACCCATGAACAGGTTAGGTCGCACTTTCTTGGGGTTTTTTTTGTGACCTGGGTAGTAGGTACTAGGCAGAAAACTGCTACCTATCCCAGGGAATGACCTAAAAAGTGTGACCTGCCATAGAAAGGGGTTTTCAGTGCTGTTATGGGCTGAGATCTGGGATTTTATGTTTGAGGGGTATGGTTTCCCCCAGGCATGTTATGGACATGCCAAAATGTATTTAGAAAAAGGGAAATCTAAACACATTTTAATGATGTGGTGTGCCACTTGTTTTCGGTATAGTTATGTAGTTTGAAAAGGGAAATAGACGATTACCAATCTCTTTTGGTACTGCATATATGAATCAAATGGACTATTAATTTTCTGGGTTGGAATACATGGTGTTTCTATCCCAAAAGTAAGACTTGGGGATAACAAACTGATGTTCTCCCAGAAATCTCATAGTTTGGTCAACCACAATGTCTATGAGACTAGGTTGTTGATGAAATATGAAGGAATGATAAAGAGTATCATCCCTATAGTGATCTTGAAGTGATATGGGACTCTAGAGGTTCTTCTAAATGTGTAAGAATGATGGGACTAGAGTCGACATGACTAGATTCACTAGGAGAGTGGTGGAGAACTACTTCTCATGGTCACTCAAATATGGGTGCCCCCTTACCCATACATTGGGTGTCAATGTAATGGCCACAAGGTGCATGTGGTTCGAATGCATGAATTCGATGTAAGAGGGGATAGATAGAGTCAGGAGTAGTCGCTGCTTCCATAATATCATCATCGTAATAGAATATGGGGTGACTGATGGAAGAAAGACCACCTGACGCGGAAAAGTGACCTTACTCCTCATCATGAGAGGAGAGGTTTGCATGCGTATCGTCACAAGGGGTGATAGAAGGGTGAGTGGACAAAGCATCTACTGATGTTGAGACTAGGGAGGGTGCTGAAGGGAGTTCAAGCAAAACATCAGGGGAGGTCTCATCGTGGACTTCTGACCAAGGCCCCGTTATCTCAACATCATAAGGGGAAAAGTTAATGGGAGAATTTGTGTCCTCGGGTGTTGCCGAAGCAAGATGCAAAAATAAGGGAGTGGGTGACTCATTGCGCTCGGCCTCGAATTGGCGTAAGGCTTCTAAAGAGGAATGATACTCTTCGAGGCGAGGACAAAGGTGAGTGTAGTGACCATGGAAATCACACAAAGCACAAGGGTGATTTGTGCTCAATGGTTTGAGTTTCAGGATTGAATCAGGGATAGTGACATATACCTCTGGGATATCAGATTCCGAAAATGGCTCATTGACCATGGACTTGAGGTGAGGAAATTCTGGACAGGTATGGGTGGCGTGGCTGACAACGTCACACAAAGCACACTGGATGGTATGCTTTGGGGGCCAAGAAGAGGTAGGGTTTATCAGGGCATCCTTGTCCTTTGATGCCCCCTTGCGACCTTTGCTCTTCTTACCCGAAGCAGTCGCAACGGGAGGTGGCTCCTATTGAGGTGAATGAGGCATTGTTGCAGCGGGAGAATTCATAGGGACCGGCTGAACCGGAGTCAAAGCAAGATAAGGTTTAGGTTGACCAGGCGGGGTAACGGTTGTAGGATCAAGGTACCAGACGGGAATCCCAAGGGTCAGGTTAGGAAGAAAGAGGGTGGCCATAACAAGTACTGTGTACACTCCTGGTGGGGGAGCTAGGAATGTTATCTGAATAGAGAGGTAATGAATAGGCGGGACGGTGCCAAGATGGTTGAGGCTAGGAGGAACCATCCCAAGAGAGTAAAGGGGGTCATGAGTACCAACTGAAGGTGAAGGGCCAGGAGAAGAAGGTTCAGAAGGCTGATCAAAGGACATCATGAAAATCTGGTAATCGGGTGAACTAGCTGGAAGATATTGAGTGGTCATCTATCCTTCAGGTGGTTGGGTAGCCACAACGCCTTGTTGAGGGAAAGGATCAGTAAGCACAGCCGGTTGACTAGGTGCAGAACTGGGAGGAATGGAAGGGATGGCTTTCAATCCTCTCAATGTTGCTTGAGATTCCCATCGCTGTCGCATTTGTGGTAGAAGAGGCAAATCATGCGTATAATGACCATAAACACCACAACAAGAACAGGGCTTTTTCATACGAAGAGGCCTATCCTGCTTGGGCTGAGTATTTTCAGGAGCATTATCTTGATTAGGTCCAATATTACCAGAGGCAGCTTGATTTTGATTGTTTTTCCTCTTCCTTTTTTAGGTAGGAGGATTAGTCGGGCCCTGCTGTGCGTACACCTGCCCCGGAGGGGGTGGTGGTTGTTGTTGCGGGGGTTGAGAAGGCAAGGGAGGAAGAGGTGCTAATGTTGTAGGAGTTGGAGCACCAGGCTGTGGATACAGATAATAAGGAGATTGGGTAGTAGTGTGGTAAACAAGAGGTTGGGAAAAATGAGGAGGCATGTCATATCCTGGATACGTGCTACCGGGAGGGGGAAAAGTGTCGGAGGAGCTGGCCCCTAACTGAGAGAAACCATAGCCCATGGGAGATTGAGCATACGAATTAAAGAGAGCTCCAACGATACCGTCAGTGACGTGAGATGCCCCCAGTGCATTGGCACCACCGGGTCTAGGAAGATCAGGTAAGACGGTATAAACATAACCTGACTAAGCATAGATCAGGTCATATTTTAACGCAATTTGGAGAGAAGCTTCTTCGGTTTGAGGAAAGTGAGATGCGCCGTCTTTCTCGATAGGCAGAAAGAGAGTCCTAAGGAACTAGTCCATGTAGACATGATCTTCGAAGGTAGGGGCTCAACATAGGCTGCTTCTTTTCCACCATTCCTGAACATGGTCGAAGAGGTGGGTCGCAGATGATTGATGGAAGGAGGTCAAGAGGTCGGTCCCAGTGTCGTAACGAAGGGGGAGCTGGAAATAAGACAAAAATGCCCGGGCAAGAGTTGCAAAGGTGGTATGAGAGGAAGGGACTTGATCAACATACCACTTAGAAGCTTCACCAGTGAACGTTCGTTGGAACAACCGAAGACGGACAAAGTCATCGGTAATGGAATTGGATGAACACCACATGTGGAAAGATCTAACATGATTTGAGGTATCTTGTCCAGCAAGACCTTCAAACTTTGGGATGTCTGAAGGGAGCTTTGTTGGCATAGTGGGCCAACTAGCATCATGGTGTATAGGGTCGTTTATCAACTGGTCAAAGTCGGGGAGGATGAGGCCTGCCATGAAAGGGAGCAAGGGTGCAGTTGGGGCAGTGTCCGTTGTAGTCACACTAGTGGTATTCCCGTCGGGAGGGCCAGGGTTACCACCAGTATTAGGTCCTGCACTATACATGGTGAAGGTGACAGGGGGAGAACCAAAGGCAGAAAGAGAAGGAGAACCCGAAGGACCAGAAGAAGAGTCAGTGTGCGGACTCGGTAGTGGACTAATTTGAACTCTATGTGGAGGAGTAAGTCTTCCAACCAGAAACTGAGGATGAAGGCCAAGAAGTCTTCGGGATAAATGCCTTGGTGGCGCAATGGTGATGACACAAACACGACACAAAGGAAAAAGAGACCGACAAGGGCAAGGAGGTGCAAGATAAACCGATTAGAATGTCGAAACAAGGGAAGAGAGGTGAAGGATCAATTGATTTCAATGTTTTCGAGTCTTTGCTTGGCGGTGTTAACCAAGCCCTTTTTCTCTTAGGGTGTGTGTGTAAAAGTGTGTAAATTTTAATTTTTAAACCCAGACATTTGTAGAGAAAAAATAAAAAGTGTGTTGTATAGTTGTAAATAAACTTGAAAATGTCAGTATATAGGCCTGCAAAACAGAAATTAAACAGCTTATAATGCACCAATATAAACCCAAGGAGGCGGGTCTCTCAACAACTAGTCTACAGGTGAGTAAAAAAACTAATTTAAACACACTAAAAAAGGCTAATAGATCTAGGGTCAAGAGGGACAAAGATCTAAAAGACAAAATCTGCAGGAAAGTGGTGCAGAAAATAGCAACAAATCAGAGAAAAATTGTTGTAACGATAGGTGGCGAAAGGCTATCTCCAGGAGGGAAGTGGAGTGCACCCTAAAGGAAAACCAAAAAAAAGATAGATTAGGTGATTTGGATGGATAACAAGCCGTTATGAAGTGGATCTGAAGATGAGGTATCAGATCTGAAAAAATGGCTGAAGACTCTAAAATTTCAAACAACCTGCAACAACAAACACTCTTCCACAAAAAGTGGAGGGTACTGAATCCCTAGGGAGCTAGGTTCCCACTTATTTGAGTGAAACAGAACAATTACAGGTCCAAAACGGGTGGAGACGGAGGTCAGACAACCCTGAACAGAGGCTCAGCAAAACCCAGAAAACTTTCAGAAAAATCCCTGCAGAAAGTCCAGGTCACAGTTTTTAGCCTGTTTTCAACAGAGGTCACACTTTTTAGGCTCCAAAGTGCGCCCTGGAGGTCCAGGTCACAAGTTTTGGGCAGAAAAGTGTGACCTGCACTTCTGGCGCTCTTGGTGGTAAGTTTCAGAAAAATTTGTCGTCTTAGCTGCGGCTGATGTCTGTCACCTGTGCAATGGGTCCGAAAACACGCGGAAGTTAGAATTTTTATCGTTTTAGGGTTTTATGGGTTAAAAACAACATTAAGAATAAGAAAAAAAAGGGGCTGAAGAGAAATCCTAGGGTTTGAAGCAGCTGGATATGCAAGGATCAGAAAAACGACAGCGGTCGTAATGGTAAACCCGTGTGGAGTCGCCAGTTGTTAGTATGAATCTTGATTCGAGGTGTACGAAAAAAGACCACTTTAGTTGCGCATAATAAACAGCCCTAACAGTAGAAATCACTGCTAATATCTTCAGATCTGCAGTTAGATGATCAAGAAAAATGTTGTAAAAATATAGATCTATGCATTAGAAGACATTAAACAGTAGAAAAATAAGATCTACTCCATAGATCCAATAGACAAGACAAGAATATATCCAATGAAATTTTTATTAATGGCACCTAGGAGGAAAACACAAGAGGGTTTTCCCTGTTCTCCTCAATGGGATGAGTTCTTGTAATTCCTCAGCACTTCCAATTGAGAATTCCTCTCTCTTGATGGTGTAGAAAACCCAAACAAAAAATGGAAAAATATGGCTATGATAATGGACCAATAGCCAGACCAAGAGTTGAGATCCAGAGTGATATTTATGCAACAAAAGGTGAAAAATTAATGGGAAAACCCTTCTATTTATAACAAAATATTGAATTAGTCTAGATATTGGTGCATAATTAAAATATTATTAACCAAATCAAGATCCAACTTTTATGGAATATTTTATTATTTTTGTTGGAGGGAAAAGGAATTTGACTTGAGTGAAATTCTCTTATTTGTAAATAATAAATAAATATATGATTTATTTATCATTTTAAGGATGTGATTAAGTAATAATAAATAAATAAATGATTTATTTATTATTTCAAGGATATGGTTAAGTAATAATGAATAAATAAATGGTTTATTTATTATTTTAAGGATATGGTTGAGTAATAATCAAATAAATAATGATTTATTTAATTATCTAAGGAAGATTTAGTCATATTTAACAAAGAATATTATTCAAGTAATGTTTAAATAATTATTCTTAGAAAATAATAAGATAAATAATGATTTATCTGATTAATTTCCTTGTTTTGGGTTAAATATAACCAGGAATATTAATTAAACTGTTGTTTAACTAATTATTCCTTGAGGAAAACCAAAAAAATATGAATTTATTTAATGTTTCCCCATGGGGTTTCATGTTTAGACCATAAACAACTTAATAAAGGTGATTTACTAAGTTATTTTTCATAGTGAATGAAGTTTTACTTGGGGTAAAATTGGTCTTACTTGGTGTACTTGGGTCCATCTAATAACATTGGATTAGATGACCAAAAAATGGTGTAACAAGTAGAAAATGCAATCGAAGACAAGAAAAATAATCAAAGCATCTACAATATATAATAATCAAAAAATGGTAATCCAACTTAGTGATCAAGGAGTTTAAGTACTGACATTATTCCAATAAGCATAGAAACAAAGTAATGAGAAAAAGAGGTCCGTATGTATTATCTTGAATAGAAAGAGAAATCTTACAATCTGATGCCTTGATGTTGTACAGATTTCTCACGGGGTCCTGAACAATCATTCTCCTTTAGTCTCATAAGCCTTCCTCTCTGAATACCATCATGGAGCTATAGACACAAGGGTGTGATCATTCGCATGCCAACAACAACTCACTAGTGTAGAAAATATGCACTATTATGAAATCTCAGTCTCTTCAGCTTAGAAACTATATAAGTCAGTTTCTATCATTCACAATCTACCATGTGTGTACCCTTCAACCTGAAACTTGAGCTCAATTTATAGGGAAATGGAGGTAGTTTCAGTTCCATGAAGATGGGGATGGATTCCTCTCATGAAGGGATTTGAGCTCCATGGACCAAGGGATGAGCTCCATGAGTGGAGAGATAAAACTCGAACTGATCAGGACTTAGAATCTTCCAATTGGGAGAACATTCGACCAACTAGGCTTCTATAATTTACTTGTTTCTTTTATTTTATTTTCACAGGGGTGCGTAGGTAATAGTGGCAAAAAGTGTGGGAGTTTCCACAGTTTATGGACAGAACATCAGTGCATGCACAGGGAAAGGCTAGAAAAACTGCGTAGGTAGAATTTTAAGGGTTTTACAGAGCTTTTCCTCCAATTCCAAGACTTGATTTAGGAACGTTAGTGTTTTTTACCTCTAAGGGAACATGATATGGATGGTGATAGACCCATATAAACAATAAAATTTCATGGGGACAAAATGGTGTGTAACACACATGTCACACCTGTTGCAATCACTTCCTTAAAAATTGATAATTAGTTATACATGTGTCATTAGTTTTATAACAATTTTTCTATTTTTAGGAAGAAGATGGGGGATTCGATCCAATTGAGCATTTCAAAGGAATCAAAACACTGCCATATGTCCAGATGTCCTTTATAACCCCAATTGTTTTATTTTACACATGTCAAATAATGTTAGTCCTTCTCTGTTATGTAGTTAACAAGAAAGAAAATGTTAGTTACTGCATTGATTGTAATGAGTCAGTAGGATTAGGATAAATGCTTGATTGTTCGAAGTATTATGGGGGGGAATCTGCAATGAGGAACAATCCCATTCTGTAATGTTTTCATTGTGACTCAAGTGACTGTTTGAAGAGTAATACAAGACCAATTGTTCATGATTCATGTGGTGTCTGAAATGGTGATGTTTTCTTCTGTTTTTATGTATTTTTACATTATGTTTCTCTTCTCTGTATTTCTGTAAACCTAATTGTAAAACAGAAAGTGTGATGAATAGGATTTGTTGATTATAGCACCCTATTCTTGTTGTGTTTACAATATTCTATGTTTTCTACTTATGCCAAATCGAGGAATTATTAATTTCTCTTCGGTTTCTGATGAACTTTACATCCTAGGAAATATTGAGGAATTCTTAACTTCTCCTCAGTCTCTACCTAGCCTTACACTTCTTCTTTTCATAATCCATTTAAAAGTTTAAAATATCCATGGTAGTGCCCTTATCTTGCCCTGTTCACTCATGCTTGATATTTCTGCAATTTAGTCACCTGAGCCTCTTTGACTCCATTACCCAATGGATTTCCCTTGCTCTTCCCACCAAACCAATTCAAAAATCCAAACTACGAACCCATTAACTAGCCTAAAATGCCAAATCAAAAAATCTATATCTAGCAAAGGGATCCCTCTCTGGGTCTAGAAGGGCTAGAACCCAGGCCCAAAGCGGTTTTGATGTTGCCTCGGAGATTCTGTCTTCAGCCTCATAATTATGGAGTGATAACATAGTCGCGACCATATTGGGGACGATTTTTGTGCTCCTCAGTAACAATTATCGAGTTAAGATGTGGTTGATGATGGTGGAAAAATAGCCAGACATAAGAAGGTTGAAATCATCCACCTAGCAACTCCACAATTTTCAGTTGACCTAAAGGCTCCATTGGTAGAAGAATC
Organism: Pinus albicaulis; assembly: GCA_034641835.2. Taxonomy (NCBI): domain Eukaryota; kingdom Viridiplantae; phylum Streptophyta; class Pinopsida; order Pinales; family Pinaceae; genus Pinus; species Pinus albicaulis. The sequence continues at coordinate 1,824,911,384 of CM076580.1, read as the reverse complement.
TAGATTTGTTGTGAAAATACGGTAACTCCATTCTTTGATTGATTGACAAGATGAATTCAAGAATACAACACAGGTATGATCCTTTGGACAGATCTAAGATCCCAAGTTTTCCAATTCTCATGCCAAAAATTGATTGGTTAAAATATTTTCCCGTGTTTAGAGATAAGAAAGGAGATGATGCTACTATACATTTGTTAATATTTCATATTCATGTTCGAAGATTTAAAATCCAATTTCCAGAGGACTGCCTTATGAAAATTTTTGTGGCCAGTTTAGAAGAGAAAGCTAGGATTTGGTATGAAGGTCTACCAGCTGCAAGTATATGTTCTATAAAGTGTTTTCATGTTGTGTTTTGTGACAAGCATAAAGAAGATTATCCCTCTTTGTCACTAGTTCAAGACTATTGTGATAACTTTCAAAGTTTTATTGAATATCTGGAGGATTACTATGATAATGATCAGTTTATGAATCATGAGATATTAGAAGTTTTAGAAGAAATACCATTTCAGAAAGTGGAAGTTTTGTCTGAAATGTCTTCTCATCATGAAAAAAGGAATGAGATATGTTATCCAGAAGTTTGTGAAGTTTCATCACAGGAAATATCCCTAGCAATACAAGGACAATCTGATCAGTAGATGATTAAAGAAGAACTTCAACTCCTTGAACTAGATCCAGCAGAGGACAACAGTGAAAACCTCCAGCAATCTAGTAATCTAGAAGAAAAATCAGCAGAGTTTGAAGGCCCAGATTCACAAGAGCATCTTCAACTAGCAGTGTTTTATCCAGAGATTGAACACCAATATAGTTTTCCTAATGAAAGCCAAGAAGGTTTTTTGATTGAAGACCTCTCTAATCCTCTTTCTGAATTTGCAAACCTTGAAGAAGATCACAAAATTTCTCCATCAGTATTTTCCTCTTCGGATATTGACAAAATTGCACATCATATTGTTATAGTTAATAATACTTTGCCCGAGATGATTGGGATTCAGAAACTTCCTTGCAAGTTTTTGAATGATAAAGGGAATGATGAAGAGCACACAGAATAACTGATTATCATGGACAGAGATGAAAAACAAGTGTCCTCTTTTCCATGTGACGACAATTAGTGCCATCACAGAGGCAAGGGAACAATCTAGGATGAGGTATGTTTTTATATCACCAATAATTTGAGGGATATCATGTTGCATGTTTACCTAGATACTTTGAGCAGTTTACTATAGTCATCAGGGAAGGAAGAGTCTACCGGGTTGATTAATAGAGCTATTGAATTCATTCGAAAAGTTAAGTGACCATGTTTTGAGCCCACTGCTCTACCCAAGGAAATGGAAGGTCAGTTTTAGTTAAACACTCATTTGTTTGATTGTTTACATTGGAATTCTGATTATTATTTGATGGGATATTTTTTTGTCGGACTTGATCTAGGTAGGAGTGCCAATAAGCTCAGTACTTTGAGCATATTTTTTATGTTAGTTTAAGATTGCCTTCAATTTTCAGTTTCAGCACAGTTTAGATTTCAGCATTCAGATTTTCTAAGTGCAGCAGTGATTTCAGTTTGATGGTTTTTCAGTCCATAAGTTCAGCTATAGTTACATTTCAAATTGCAGTATATAAACAAGATTCTTATCTGAGGTTTAGAACATATGATTAAAGAATTTTAGCCACAGAGGTTTTGTAGCATAATAAGTTGCAGATTTGGGATTAGCCCAATGGATTAGGCTACTAATCTATGGTGTTCTTGGCAACTTTTGAAGGAGTTGCCATCCCCAGCTAGACCCTCTGTTAGTATTCTATAATCTATGGTATCAAAAGGTGACTGATTATTGTCCTCGGATCTTTCATATTTTCAATGATATTCCATGGCTATCATTTATTTCTAGAAAAGGAAGAGAAATCTTAACTGTCAAGGACTTCAAAGGAATCAATCTGCCTTTTAATTTCAGTGGAAAGGGGAAAGTTTTGTTGATAAGGTGTAAAGGTGATCCAAATTCATTTCTGCCCTCATTCATTTCATTTACCCTATTTTACCCTTCAGTTTTCCAAACTCTAAAGTCCAACACCTCATTTCTTTCAAAACCCCTTTTCATTAGGGGAATTTTGAGGTCTAAAATGGGCCTCCTAAGGAAAATGTACAATCAAAATTCACTTTATGAGAACCAGTCACATTTTAGGGGATGACATCATCCCTAATGGTTGAGGTAGCATTTCTTGAGTTAAATGTACTTCCTTGTCACATTCTCAATGGTGGATAAAAACTCATGGTTAACCATGGTATTGCTCTAAGTAATTTTAAAGTCAAAGTAAAGTGCTCATAATAAATGTCATTTCACACTTTTTGAATAATAATATATTATTTTCATTTCATATTTCTTGAAAAAAAACAATGCATATCCCTATACATTTATTATATTATATTATATTATTTTTATATAGTATATTAATTACATGTTATTATACAATTTAAATAATATAAATTTTAATTAAAAGCATATAATATAATTAAGAATTTATAAATTTATATTTATATTTTATTTTAAGTTATTTAAGTACAAAGGACAAATGCATCAGTTATTCAATGATAATGACTTTTTCTTGAAAAGCTCATTCTTATTTATAGTCACATCAATACAATTTTTTTGTTAATTATATTTTGGTACAACTTTTGAATTGAATTTAACTATGGTTACATAGATTGTGGTGCAAAAAGTGAATTTAAAATTCATTAATATTATTTTATTGGTTTAGCTATTATTTTATTATTTCCTTAGGAGGCCCATTTTATACCTCAAAATTCCCCTAATGAACTATTAAAATTCAAGTTTTATAGTTAAAAAGTAGCTCCGCCCACCCACTAATAGCCATATCATATTTCCCTCTAAACTTACCCTATATCCCTTTATTTGCAGCTCTTCCTACACCTCAGCGAACCTCATATTTATATCATAGATTACCTATAGGTTATGGTATTTATCATTCCCCACACTTAACTGTATTAAAGCCTTGCCTTCCATCACCTTTTCGCATCACAAGCCCACAAAATCCATTCGTAACACCATTTTCGAATCCTATAAACTCCCCAATGTGACTTGGGTAGGACCCGATCGCATATCACAAAGCACAAGTTCTGGAGGATAAGCGTGCAGGATTATGTTATAAATGCCAAAGTGCGATTTGCGACATTGGTGGGACCCATTTCCCTGCCACGTCACCCTTTCCCACCGCCATCGCACATTGCATGCGATATGATATAATAGTTAACGACAGATACTTAAAATGGTGAAATGTTTATTTACAATGAGTTTTGGTTGTTATGTTGGGATGTGATATCGTCGTCGCATATCATAATCGGTAATTTCTACATTTATTGTTGAGTAGTCGCTAGTTGAGCCTTCTATGTTATGATGTGATATTAGTAGGGCCCGCTTCGATGCCACATAGAATCATTAAAATTTAAACTTCATTCACTTATCCACCATATCTGCAGCTCCACTCTCCATCCAATGATCTCCACGTAATTCGCACCCCCCTCTTCCTTCGAACATTAACCACGACGGGGGGGTCCGAAATGGGTGGTATCTCTTACTGCCATTCCCACTATGTGGCATGCCTAGGCTACTTTGCACGCCCCTGCTCTGATACTGCTTACCACTACCCCACTACCCCCCCCCCCCCCGAAATCTACTTTTCCCTCCGCTCTGATACGTCCTACCCGCTCCCGCCACCTCGACTCCACATCCACTTACCTGCTCCTGGCACCACGGCTCCACTACAGTCCACCTGTGAAACTAAAGGAGTATGTAGACGGTGTTACCTCCAACATTGAGGCTTGCATATGAGTGCGCTAACAAAATCTACCATAAATTTAACTACGTGGAGAATACTAAAAGTAAAATCAAGTTTGAAAAGCTCTACAGAGTACAGGTCAACAGGTGACAGTGTTGAGATTCAACAAGATGATGATCCTAGTGAAAATTAAGAACCTTCACTAGGTGGGGCTCGCATACTATTTTTAAGTGTATGTCTATTTTTAGAATGTTGAGAAAAATCTATTTATAGCGAGAGTCTATTTATAGATGGTTGAGTAAATTCTATTTATAGATGAGTTTATATTTTTAAATGTATGGGTAAAATCTATTTATAGATCACATGTCTAAAAATGGAATGCATGTTGATTATTATTAGCCCTTAATGATAATCAAACAATAAATAATAACTTATTATCTTGAAGCACTTGATTTCAGTTAACTGATGTGGAAAACCAGTTGATTGAAGTAATTGTGCATTCCAAGGTTGGTTGGTGGGACATGCACAGTGGACTTCGTTGTAACTTAGTGTGACAAAGTTGTAACAGAGTTGGAAGAGTAGTTATGTGAGTTGTTATTTAGTTTAACTCGGTTAAGTGAGTTAAACTCAATTGTGTTAGTTGTAACTCATGATGCACTAGTGAGAGATCAGTGAATTAATTATTTAATTAATTCACAAGAAGTGTCTCACATGCAACTGAATAAATACTATTGTTAACTACATGCATGTCAAATCCATTGGAGACCCAGTGGAGAGATAGGTGAAAGGGCCTGGTTGACTATCAGTTGTGACTATAGTGATGCATTCAATGCATCTACACACACATTGGAGATGCCAATGAGGATTGTGCAGACAAGACAAGGCAAGATTGAATTCATTCAGGGATCTTCTTCAGCAAGGATCGCACAGTGGAGGCAAGTTGTCAGGAGGCAGTAAATTGGTACATGTGTGAACCAATTTTTGTATAACAATGTGAGACGATTTTATTTTGTACTGAGAGCTCTATGAGTGAAGCTTTGTATGAGATTTCTTCATGATCCACGATATACATAATATATGATAGTTGGGGTTTTTAGATTTATGCTTTCCCAGTAAAAACATCTTGTTATGTGCGATTGATTTTTCTTCTTGTGTTTGCAATTGGCGATTTAATTTCTGCAAAAAATTAAGTAGAAGGATTATGTATTTAACATTGGATTTAATTTTTAGATCAAGAGAGTCCAGTAATACATCACAATATTTTTTAAATTTCTACATGGTATCGAAGTAGAGAAGATTTAAATATTGAAGCAGTGCTAAGTTTTGTTGGTGGAAACAATTAGAATTTGCTGCAAGAATTACTTAGTGCGACGGTTGAGTAAACATCGAAATGGCTTTCAATGGTTTGCAGTTAGAGTATGCACTCGAGGGCATATCAAAATACATTTCATGGAAGGATAGGATGAAGGTGGTGCTTGAAAATAATGGCTTGAAGGAATTCATCGACATAGATGTTCCTAAGCCCACTTCGACGGATGTTGTATTACTTGACGCCTGACAAAAGAAAGTAGCAAAGATGAGAAGGATTATGTTGGAAGGTGTGAGAGACAATATTGTCTCAATAATTCATGGGAAAGCCACTCTATTTTCAATGTGGAAGGCTTTGACAGATATTTTCCAAAGCAGCAACGACCATAGGAAGTTGGCGGTGAAGGATAAACTAAGAAAAATCAAAATGGAGAAGGGCGAAAGTATTCCAAAGTATCTCACGAAGTTTTTCCAATGTCGGGATGAAATGGGGAGTGTGGGAATCACAGTTTCTGATGATGATTTGGTGAGCTCGGCTCTCTTGGGACTTCCTAAGAGTTGGCATAGTTATGAAGACTTTGTCAACGGATGGGAAAAACTGTCGGATTGGGAACGACTTTGGTCGTATCTAGTGCAGGAGGACATAAGGCGGAACACCAGGGATGGCTCTTCATCAAAGCATGATGATGAAGAGGATTGTGCTTTGGCTGCCAAAGAAAGGAAAGGGAAGGGGAAGAAATTCCACTCAAAATCTGAGGCTAAAGGCAAGAAGCTGGATTTGTCCAAGGTGAAGTGTTTTCACTGTCACGAACATGGGCATCTCACCACTAACTGCCCATAGAAAAAGAAGAACAAGAAGGCTATTGGAGCTGTATTTGGTGAGGCCCTTGCCTTGCAATTTGAACTTGATTTCTCTTTGATCTCATGCTTGGTTTCAAGCACAATGGGATCAGTGTGGTATAGTTATAGTGGTGTTTCCTTCCACATGACGGGAGATAAGGATATTTTCAACGACTTGGAGGAGAAACATCTCCAAATGCATATAGATATGGGCGACGATGGAAGATACAGTGCGACTAGCATTGGTACCATTACCTTTGCGAGGGAGTCAGGTAAAACATTTCTGTTGAAAAATGTTATGCATGTTCCAGGTCTTAATAAGAACTTGGTCTCAGTCACAATGTTGGAGGACAAAGGTTATGATGTTGTTTTCAGCGATGGAAAATATTTCCTGCGACATACAAAAATGGGTCAAACCAAGAAGATATGGATTTGAGTAAAGAATCTCTAAAATATGGAGGTAGAAAACTGCACTGCAATGGTGGGCAAAGCAGAAGAAGTGGTGAGCTGGGATGAGGGCGAATTATGGCACAGGTGATTGGGCCACCTTCACCATGGCGCCCTGAATATTTTGTAGCAGATTTCTACTGGACTTCCCAAGGGTACACTTGCACAATTAGATCAGTGCAAGGGATGTGCTATGGGTAAGTTTGTGAATACCACCTTTCATGAAAATGAGAACCATGCTTCGGTGATCCTAGAGAGAATTCACACAGAATTGTGTGGACCATTCTCGATTGCTTCAACAGAAAAACACAGGTATTATGTTATTTTTGTTAATGAATATTCTAGTAGATGATGGATCTTCTTCATGCAGAAGAAGGATCAAACATTCTCAAAGTTCTGTGAGTTTAAAGAATTGGTGGAGAAAGAGTTGGGGAAGAAATTGAAGGCTCTGTGGAGCGATAATGGTGGTGAATATATCTCGAAATAATTCAAAGACCTTTGTAGCAAATAAGAAATTCGGAGAGAACTCATAGTTCCTCATAACCCACAGCAGAATGGGGTCGCGGAGAGGAAGAACAGAATAATCATGGGTGTTTCACTAGCTATGCTGCATGATCAGGGCCTACCAATGCACTTGTGGGCGGAAGAATGCAACATTGCGGTTTATGTGCAAAACCGTTGTCCTCATAAAGTACTTGGCATGAGTACACCTGAAGAAGCTTTTACTAGTAAGAAACCAGATGTTTCTCACTTTAAGATTTTTGGCTCATCTATTTATGTTCATGTGACCAAGAATGCCAGGAAGAAGCTGGAGCCGACCGCTGAAGTTGGGATATTTGTGGGGTACATAAAATCACCCCATAATTATCGTGTGTATTTTCCAAATATTCGAATGACTATGGTGCGATGGGATATAAAATTCAATGAGTAGAAAGCCATGAAGTTTTCGCTTGAGAGGGAGATAGACTTGCAGGCAGAGGAGGAACTTTTGGTTCCCAAAGATGAGCCTCTAGATGTGGATCAGCCATAGGTGGAGGATCATGGAGTGGAGGAGTCCACTCATGCAGAGCCAAACATCAGAATAGGCAAAAGGCATACCACAGAAGCTGAGAGGTTGAAGCTTGATGCGGCACAGAATGCACGAGTCCCTACTTCACAGCGCAGACAGAGACAGTTACCTGATTGTTTCACTGGATACATGGCTCTCATGAGAAAATCTATTGTGACAGAGCCATCTTCCTTTCAGGAACTAGTGCAGGAGCCCACATGGGTAGATGAAATGGTGGAGGAGTATGACTCCATTGTCAGAAACCGTGCTTGGGAAATTGTTACAAGGTGGGTTGATAAATTAGTGGTAGGTTCAAGATGGATCTACAAGGTATAGCAAGCTATTGATGGGAGTGTTGAGAAGTATAAGACAAGATTTTTGTCCCAGGGCTTCTCACAGATCGAGGGGATTGATTATGAAGAAACCTTTGCACATGTCGCACGGTATTTTTCCATAAGGACCATCCTTGCTCTCTCAACGCAGATGGGTTGGCACATTCATCAGATGGATGTGAAGACTGCGTTCCTTAATGGGATCTTTGAGGAAGAAGTGTACATTGATCAAATTGAAGGATTTGAGATCTTCAGCAGTGAGTCGCATGTGTGTAGACTCAAAAGAGCACTGTATGGGTTGAAGCAAACACCATGTTCTTGGTACACTCGGATTGAAGCTATTTCACTAGACTTGGCTTCACCAAGAGTGAGGTGGATGAAAACCTATACCAGATTGTGGTGGAGGGTAAGCTTTTAATCATTTTTCTTTATGTTGATGATTTAATACTGACTGGTGATGAGCAGCTGATACACTCATGCAAGGAGGACCTTGAAAAATATTTTGAGATGAAGGATATGGGCCTCCTTCACTATTTACCTGGATTGGAAATATGGCAGCAAGATGGGGAAATGTTTGTGTATCAAGGAAATTATGTAAGGGATATACTCGGTAAGTTTCACATGGAGGGCTGCAAACCCATGGATACTCCTCTTCCAGGAAACTGGAGGAAATAGGATGCTACATCGGCAGAGGTAGTGGATGATACTGTCTATCAACAGTTGGTGGGTTCACTCATGTATTTAGTTAATACAAGACCGAACATATGCTATGCGGTGAACCAACTTAGTCAAGAAATGGTTAAGCCTACCAAGATCTTTTTGAAGGCAGGAAAGCATGTCCTGAGATATCTCAAGGGAACATCTTAGTATGTCTTATGGTACAACAGGAAATAGAGATCCTTGGCACTCAGTTTAGTGGAAGCAGAATACATGGCAGCAAGTCAAGATGCATGTGAAGTTATCTGGATGAGGAAGATCCTAGTCGATTTGGTTGGTTCTCAATTAGATCCTATAGTGATTCATTGTGATAATCATAGTTGCATTAAAATCTCTATTAATCCTATGTTTCATGATAGATCTAAGCATATAGATATCCGGTATCATCATATCAGAGATTGTGTGCAGCGAAAGATCATGTTGCTTCAGTACATTCCTACAGAAGATCAGGATATAGATTTTCTGACGAAGGCGCTCACCAAGAGAAAATTCGCATACCATAGAGGCAGGATCAGGGTGAAGGATAATCCCTTTCTTGTTGAGAGGGAGTGTTGAGATTCAACAAGATGATGATCCTAGTGAAAATTAAGCACCTTCACTAGGTGGGGCCTACAGGATATTTTTAGGTGTATGTCTATTTTTAGAATCTTGAGAAAAATATATTTATAGTGGATGTCTATTTATAGATGGTTGAGAAAATTATATTTATAGATGAGTTTCTATTTTTAGATGCATGGGAGAAATCTATTTATAGATTGCATGTCTAAAAATAGAATGCATGTCGATTATTATTAGCCCTTAATGATAATCAGACAATAAATAATTACTTATTATCATGGAGCACTTTATTTCAGTTAACTGATGTGGAAAACCAGTTGATTGAAGGAATTGCGCATTCCAAGGATGGTTGGTGGGACATGCACAATGGACTTATTTGTAACTGAGTGTGACAAAGTTGTAACAGATTTGGAAGAGTAGCTATATGAGTTGTTATTTAGTTTAACTCAGTTAAGTGAGTTAAACTCAGTTGTGATAGTTGTAACTCATGATACACTAGTGAGAGATCAACGAATTAATTATTTAATTAATTCACAAGTAGTGTCTCACATGCAACTAAAGAAATACTACTGTTAACTACATGCATGTCAGATCCAGTGGAGACCTAGTGGAGAGATAGGTGAAAGGGTCTGGTTGACTATCAGTTGTGACTATAGTGATGAATTCAATTCATATACACACACATTGGAGATGCCAATGAGGATTGTGCAATCAAGGCAAGGCAAGATCGAATTCATTCAGGTATATTCTTCAGCATGGATTGCGCAGTGGAGGCAGGTTGTCGGGAGGTAGTAAATTGGTGCATGTGTGAACCAATTTTTGTATGACAATGTGAGACGATTGTATATTGTACTGAGAGCTATATGAGCAGAGCTTTGTATGAGATTGTTTCATGATCCATGATATACATAATATATGATAGTTGGTGTTTTTAGCTTTATGCTTTCCCGGTAAAAACATATTGTTATGTGCGATTGATTCTTCTTCATGTGTTTGCAATTGGCAATTTAATTTCTGCAAAGAATTAAGTAGAAGGATTCTACATTTAACCGTGGATTTAATTGTTAAATCAGGAGAGTTTGGTAATACATCACAATACTGTTTAAATTTCTACAGACAAGGCATATTCAAGGTTGTTTTAAAGTTGTATCTTCCAGCTATCCCATCACTTACTCGACCTCAAGATAGCACAAAGATCAACCACTCAATGCAAATCACTATTCTTATATGTTTTCCATCTCTCGAATGGAAAATAAGATCTTGTTAATAACAACATCCTGAGAAGAAGGAAGAATTTTTACACATGTCACCCCTGTTGCAATCACTTCCTTAAAAACTGATAATTAGTTATACATGTGTCATTACTTTTATAACATTTTTTCTATTTTTAGAAAGAAGATGGGGGATTCGATCCAATTGAGCATTTCAAAGGAATCAAAACACCCCCAGATGTCCAGATTTCTATTATAACCCAAACTTTTTTATTTTACACATGCCAAATAATGTTAGTCCTTCTCTTTTATGTAGTTAACAAGAAAGTAATTGTGAGTTACTGCATTGATTGTAATAAATCAGTAGTATTAGCATAGATACTTGATTGTTCTAAGTATTATGGGGGGGAATATGCAATGAGGAGCATTCTTATTTTGTAATGTTTTTACTGTGCCTCAAGTGATTGTTTGAAGAGTGATACAAGACCAAATGTTCAAGATTCATGTGGTGTCTGAAATGGTGATATTTTTTTTTTTTCATTATGTTTCTCTTCTCTGTATTTCTGTAAACCTAATTGTAAAACAGAAAGTGTGATGAATAGGATTTTTTTATTAGAGCACCCTATTCTGGTTGTGTTTATAATAGTCTATGTTTTCTACTAATGCCAAATCGAGGAATTTGTAATTTCTCCTTAGTTTTTGTTGAGCTTTACATCCTACGATAGATTGAGGAATTATTAACTGCTCCTTGATCTATACCTAGCCTTACATTTATTCTTTTCATAATCCATTTAAAATTATGAAATATCCATGGTAGTGAACCTATTAATCAGGAAATCATGTCCATTGCTCAAAAATGCTTAAAACTGAAAGTGCTCAGAAGTGGTTTCAACCTAAGTGACCGGAAAGGTCTCGTTGTTGTGATTCTGGCACCGTGAACGATTCGCAAAACAGAGGTTGTATGCAGAAGTTATGAAGGTTTCAAAAGCCCAGTAAACTCCAAAAACTCGACCTTTGACCCATTTTCACTTCATATGAAAATCTTGAAAAAAAAATATTTGAGAGAAAAATTTATATTAAAGTTTTATTTGGCCTATCAGTGGGCCTTACGTGGCCTGCCTGGAGGCTGCCACATGGCCCCAGGGCAGAGGTAAAGTGGTATGGAAAAAATATTTTGGAGTCTGTGGGTATTGAACATATGACCTCCTGCCTACGTGCAGAGCGCCTGACCATTCGAGCTACTAGTGTTGCTTAACATGGTAAGGCGGTAGTTTATATTTAAAACTTCGTATGTTTCTCGCCGGCAGCAAAGGGGGCCAGCCCCCGCTTCACAGAACCACACTCCCATGAAGAGTGCTAAGAGCCTTCCAGCGGTGACCACCAAAGTTTATCCGCGTGGTTTTGAAGGGCCATGTGGTCATAACCACCGGTGGTTAAGGTGACATTTAATATTATAGTTCATGCGAAGTTAAGTCGGAAGTTGGTCTGAAGGTTTCGGCGAATGTCCAATGTAACCACTCCCGCCATTACATTTAATGCCAGCACCTAACCGCCGAAAAATTTGGAGTGCGCCCCCCAAATTTGGGGTTTGCATTAAATTTAGCTCCAATTAACTGACAGTCTCCACATTTAGTGGAGTTTCCCTAGGTGTCATTTGGAAAAATGCATGGAGAAGTCAATTTTGGACCAATTTTGGTGAAACAAGAGCCTAGCTAGACTAATTTTGACATTCTAAACACATTGGCAGAGGTTTCAGACCATCAGAGGTCATCTTGTGCAGGTTTAGTTTCAGGAGAGGTCAAGGAGCCACCAAGGCCACTAGGGTGTTTTCAGTGTATTGGGCATCCATTCTCTGTTTTCTGCAAATGAATAGTCATTCCTAGATAATTCAAGCATTCTAAAGCTGTTTTTACAAAGATCACAGCCATTTGAGGCTTTTATTCACATGTACTTACCATTTTGAGCAATAAGATATGAGGGACATGCCATTGGGAGATGGACCAGCAGATGTAGCCTAGGAGGGGTGAACTACTTCATAAAATTTGCTGACTACTATTACATGTGATGGTTAATTCTCTATTATTTACTGTTGTACGGTGTTTTACAAGCAATTTACATGCATCAACCTCACACAAAAATATGTTTAACTAAGATAAAATCATTTGTTTCACCTGCAAACTTCGTTAAACCTTATGCACACAATTTAATTACCATTTGGATATTTACCACAACAAAACTAATAAATTCCATTTAGATCAAGTTGGTATTAGAGCTATTGTTTTACTCTCAGTATTTTTATTGTGCAAAGTTTGTTTAACAATTTGCAAGAGTTTTAATGCTTACTAGGCTAAAGCTTAAGAGAGGAGAAGGTCAATTGGTGAAAGCTAAAAGCAATCCTCAGCCAAGGATGGCAAGAGTGCCATTATCTCTACCTTAAATTTCACCTCAAAGAGAAGCAGAAGATGTTGGAAATATTGTCATTGATGGCAAAGGAGCACAAAGGAACAACACCAAGACAAGGGAGTAGATCAAATTCAGATGGAATTGTTGCAGAGAAAGAAAGTAAAGTGGCATAGGTTACAAGAGGAGGGTTTAAACAGGAAGCAGTTTTTTTTTAACAGATATGGTTTCTGTTGTTGTTGAAAGCCTATGAGAAAATTCGACAGAAGAGCCATTGATCATAATATCAGGCTAGAGAGAAGAGATCCTTTATAATTATTTGATTATATGTATATATGGAGGAATTTGATTTCTAAATCATGGTGTGCATTGATTGAATGTTTGATTTAGTTTTAACTTGTGTGTAAATCATGGTTTGGCACAATATATATGTATGCATATGAATCGGGAAAATTCAAAGGAATGGTATGAGACTATGAGTTTAAGAAGTGAACATTCAATTGAAATTGAATTTTGATAGAAAGCGTATGTCCAAATTGAGCATCGATCACTGAATGGATCGATGCCCTTGAATTTGTTAAAATGTAACCCTGTAATTTGATATCCAAATCACACTGTGTAGAGTAATAAGGTTAGAGGGTTTTCAAAGCTGCGTTATAGTGTAGCATTCAATGAAACAATGGCAGAAGCAAAAATATTTGGTTATCGGCATAACTTATGGAACAGTGGAGTGGAATGAAATGAGAGCACAACAACCGTTAGATCTGAAGGATCAACGAACGAAATTGAAAGGTGAAAAGCGGAATGTATGAAGAAACGAGTGGATACAATTGAAACACGTGTTCGTAAATAGTGTGAATGCTTTCACGAACCGGTGGTGGTATTCGCGTGCATCCAAAGTGGTAAGTGGTAAAAGCTGAAATGAACGCGATAGACCTCCGGAAGTGACACGTCGCAAAGCAATACCACCTATTTCGCGTGAGTTTGGAAGGATAAGTTGTTGGGCTTAATTTTATGTGATAGCCGTCCGATCAAAAGAGGCAAAGATCTGATAATGTTTGCTTCAAAAGGTGTGCAGAGGTTAAAAAAAGTTGCGGGACCCAACATATATATGTTGGTAATTATTTTTAACCAAATTTTTACCCATCGTGCTATTTGGAGCGCGATATCAAGCGATGTTCGTCGGATCTGGAGCAGTTAAATGGACGATGGATATTGGACTTCACAAATGAATATGTAAGTTGTATATGTTGTGGGACCCGTATATAATATTATTTTGGTGCTTTGGGTTTTAACGAAATTAAAATCATAAATACGATTAAACCAAGGTGTGATAGTTGACAGAAGTGGGCCGATGTTAATACATGTTGGTACTTTGGTATATTTATCCAAAGTCGATTTGGTATAGTCGAAAGATAAATGAATGGGTTTTTATTATGGTTTGTGTAAAAATTGATATAAAAGCTTCCGCATATGAAGTTATTACCATTGGGTTTATCATGGTTTACAACCATAGTTTTTTTTTTTAAAGTGAGATTGACTGTCAGGAAATCTGTGGACCCGAATATATATTGTAATATTGATATCTTGTGTTTAAACCAAAGTATGGAAGGGCAAGTTATATTGTATTTATGACTTATGTTAAGTCAGGTAATAAACCTTGAGAATTTGCGATGGATGGAGGACTGTCGAATTGAGAGATGGAGAGTGATGATCGTTCGATCTGACGCAGATTAAATCAACGGTTGAGACTAGAATGATCAACGGAGTGAATTGACGTGTCTAATAGTCAGTGTACAACTGTGGGTCCAAATAAATATGATGTCGACATTTTTTTAACCAAGGTAAGAACTTTATTTAAGCACGTCGACATATTGCAAAATCCATCAGTCGGAAGTATAATTAAAAGCTTTAACTATATGGATATGTATATGGTTTATAACCATAGGTCAAGAGAAGATAGAAAGGTAAGTTGGTAAATGTGGGCCCGAAAGTTTATATATTAATATTGTGTTGACACTTTGGTTTTTAACATTTTTTGATTAATGCGGATAAAATATGGGTTTATACCCACAACAAATATAAGGAGATAAGTTCCCGCATAAAGGGATTTTGATTTTTCACATCAAGATATGTGAATGAGAGTTTAAACCTTGGTTTAAGGAAAGGGTTCTTTACATTTGGAATGGAAAATTCCTGAGCATAAATGAGATACGCATTTTATGTATGAAAAGTGTGGGTAAATGCAGCACAAAAGGCACAGGTAACGGAAGAAACAGGGCAGTTATCCAGCAGAACGGGAATACAATAGCAAAAATTGAAAAGATAGAGACAACAACTGAAAGGAAAAATGCTCAACAAGGGCTGAGTGACATATAATTGTTGTAACTATAAATGTAAAATAGTTAATTATTTTTACTGTATGTGATGCAAAGGTAAGTCTCCGAAGGCAAATAAAAAATCTCCCTTGTAATACTGAATTGAGTACATAGTATTGTAACATCCTGAAGTGCTGAGCGAGAAAATGAGAAGGTGGAATGCAAAGAGTCATACCTGTTCATTTCATATTCTCATATGGAATGCAAAAAACTATGAGGGGATGTCTATAAATGATGTTATAGCAATATGCTTAAGGTGTGAGAGAGTGGGCAGCATAAGGGAAGAAAGTGGAAGAAGAAGAAGGAGAAAAAAGAGAAGTTGTAAAGATCAAGAGATGGGAAAAGGTAGATATGAAGGTTGGAGGACAGCAGTGA
This sequence comes from Pinus albicaulis, assembly GCA_034641835.2. Classification (NCBI taxonomy): domain Eukaryota; kingdom Viridiplantae; phylum Streptophyta; class Pinopsida; order Pinales; family Pinaceae; genus Pinus; species Pinus albicaulis. Next base: position 1,824,895,990 of record CM076580.1, on the reverse strand, counting down.
AGAAGGAATAGAACAAAGCTGATATCAAGGTAAACCAGCATGTGTTTTCATATTTATGTAAGTAAGTTGGCACTTCCATATCAAGTTGTAGCTTGATAGATGTCCAGTTGTAGTTGGCTGAGATAGGAGCCTCATGTAGGCTGGATCCTACAAAAAATCAGTGGTGAGAGGGAGTTGGAGCTTCCTTGCAAGTTGTAGCTTGCAGAATTGAGGTGGTAACCTCCTCTATGTTTAAGCCTATAGAAAATCAGTGGTGAGAGGGAGTTGTAGCTTGAATTTTCATCACAACAATAATAAGATGTGGTTTTCTCCCTTATGGGTTTCCACTTATATCTGTTGTCCATGTGCATGATGATTATGTGTTGATATTCTGTAATTTTTCTGCTTAATACTTGTTGCACACATATTAATGTTGTTGTTTCATTATATATCAAGTAGAACCATGAAATGAAGATGAAAATAAATGTAAAACAAAGTTTAAAAGACCATGAAGTTTTAAACTGATTCACCCCCCCCCCCCCTCTCAGCTTAACTAAGGGTCCAACAATTGGTATCAGAGCAAGTTCCTTCTGTATCAGTTTAACAACTAGAAGGAGATCCTTGGTCCCCAAGATGGCTAGTGTAGAAGGATGATAAAAAAATAAAGCCCCTCTGTTTACTATCACAAACTATACCTTCTAGAAAATAAGAATGAGGATGTACATAATGTCTCTAGGAATAGAATTTTTTGGTTGCTGTGGAATTAGGATATGCCCCAAAGGATTCTGACACAGAGAAAGAAGAAAAACAAGATTTTATAGCTAATGCAAAGCCATGAATGCTCTCTTAAGTGGTTTGTGTGAGGCAGAATTTATCAAAGTAATGCACAACAAAAATGCCAAATAAATATGGGATACATTAGAAAGTATCCATGAGGGAGATAAAAAGGTGAAGGTTGCCAAGCTGCAAGTCTATAGAGCCCAATTTGAAAATATAAAAATGAATGAAGAAGAAGATGTTTCCAGCTTCTTCTTAAGGGTTGCAGAAATTGTGAATAACATGAAAGCTCTAGGAGAAACCATTAGAGAATGTGTAATTGTACAAAAGATATTGAGATATTTACTATCCAGGTTTAACCCCAAGGTTTTTGCCATAGAAGAATCAGCTGACTGGGAAACATTGACCATGAACCAATTACTTGGAAACTTGACAGCTTATGAAATGAGACTTCCACAGAGGAAGTCAAATACGAGGGTGGCAGCCCTTAAGGCAGAAAAGTGCAAAGAAGAAAAGGAAGATACATGCTCCTGCTCTGATGAAGAAGAGGCCAAATTTGTCAGAATATTGGATAGAGGGTCAGGCAAGTATAAAGGTAAACTTCCATTTAAATGCTTTAACTGTGGAAGAGTTGGGCACTATGCTTCTAAGTGTCCTCAAAAGAAAACAAAGAATCAGGCTCAAGAGACAGAGAAAACCAAAACAAATAACTGGAAGAAAGGGAAGAGATTCAATAGAAAATTATTCTATGCTCAACAAGATAACAGTGCTTCTGAAAACTCAGATGAATCCTCAAATGAATAAGAAACCTCTGAATTTGTGTTAATGGCCATGGAAGAGTCTGAAGTATTTCTTCTAGAAGATAAGGAAGAAGGTGAGATAGATCTTGAGGGGGAGCTAAGAAGTGCCCTGGAGGAAATAGACAGACTTAAACTCAAGTTCATAAAACAGAAAGACATTCTCCTTAAATATGTAAAATAAGAACCAAATTCAGAAGAACTCATTCGGTTGAAGGTAGAACTTGAAGAAGCTAAGAAAGTGGAAGACACTCTACTAAGGCAAATTAAGGATAAAATTTAGAAGCAAGAGAAATTGGAAGAAGAAGTAATATCCCTGAGAAAGAAATTAGAAAACGCCCAAAGGGAATTATTAATGAATACTCCACGAATGAAAAGCTCTGAACAGTTGGATAAAATTCCAAATGCTCAAAGATCTCCTCTCATAAATGCTAGGATAGGCTACAAAGGAGAAACCAGCAAATCCAAGGTAGAAGATAACCAGAACATCACTTTTGTAAAAGTTGTAAATGATAATGAAGCAGCTCAAAATATTCCTACAGAAGTAGATGCCAGCAAAAACATGACCTACAATGAAGTAAATAGGAAAAAGCAGAAACCTCAAATAACAAAGAATGAAATAAAGAAATAATCAGCTGAAAAAGGCTCTTACACTCCTGAATATGAATTGAATAAATTCGTAAATTGTAAAAGGAGATTCTTTCCTCCTATGAGATATATCACTTGTTTTGCCTCCCACAAACTGGGACATACTGCAACATACTTTCAGATAAATAAAATCGATTCCAACCAGAAAAGGATGCAGAAAATTAAAATACTACCTCAATCAAACAAATGGAGAGGAAAACCTTTCACCAGGTACACTAATCGTTTCCATGGGTATTGTTTTTCTGTAAGGGGTTCGGTCATAAAGTCTTGGAGTGCAGAAAGTATGGACAAAGACTGATGTATGAAAACTCAAGGAAATTTATGAACAATGGAGAATTCACTCATAATCCATTCATAAATATAATCAAATGCTTTGTTTGCCATCAAATCGGGCACAAGTCTCACAAATGTCCTCTCAAAGAATGTGGTCCATCTTTTGAGAAAAGGTGCAAAAAAAATAGCTGCATGTAGTGGAAAAAGAAGTTGAATAAATGTGACCTAGCTCTAATAGCTCAAGATTAGAAAATTCAATGGTATATGGACAGTGGTTGCTCAAAGCATATGACTAGAGATCGAAGCAAGTTTGTAAACTTTGATGAAAAGAAATCTGGAAATGTTACATTCGGAAATGATAAAGCAGGGAAAATCAAAGGAAAAGGCTCAGTCAATCTGAATAATGGAAGAGGAGAGGCTCAAGATGTACTATTTGTGGATGAGTTGAAAGAAAATATGTTAAGCATCAGTCAAATGTGTGATAAAGGATGTGAGGTCCTTTTCAGAGCCCAATATTGTGAAGTAAGATCGAGCACCACAGGAAAGACCTTGATCAAAGGTGTTAGAATAGAAATTAAGATCTACCAAACAGAACAAGAAGCACAAGCTGCACCAATCCTCCAGATGATCATGAAGCTGAGAACCAAAATAATGATGAACATAGCAAGACAACAGAAGATACTGAATTAAACTCAAAAGGTCCCTCAAGACACACTCAAAAGAACCATCCAAAAGATCAAATCATTGGGGACAAGAGTGTGGGAGTCCAGACAAGAAGACAGCTTGCTGAACAGACAGAAGAAGTATACCTAGCCAGGCTATCTCAAATAGAGCCAAAGAAGTTCGAAGAAGCTAGCAAAGACAAAAACTGGGTAAATGCTATGAATGAAGAACTAGAACAAATTGAGAAGAACAATACTTGGGAGTTAATTCCAAGACCCACTGGGAAAAATGTCGTTGGCACAAAATGGATATTCAAGAATAAGATGAATGAACAAGAGTAGGTAATTAGAAATAAAGCCAGACTTGTATGCAAGGGGTATTCTCAAATTGAAGGACTTGACTATGATGAAACCTTTGCCCTTGTAGCCAGAATGGAAGCAATCAGAATTTTTTTGGCCTTTGCATGCTATCATGATTTCAGGGTATACCAAATGGATGTGAAGTCTGCCTTCCTAAATGGAGACTTAGAGGAAGAATTCTACATTGAACGACCATAAGGATTCTCATTAACAGATAAACATGACAATGTGTGCATATTAAAGAAAGCCTTATATGGTCTGAAACAAGCTCCTCGTGCATGGTATTCAAGGCTGGAAAAATACTTGCAAAAACAAGGGTTCAAGAAAGGAGGATTAGACAGCAATTTGTACATAAAGGCTATGAAAATGAACTCTTAATTGTAGTAGTGTATGTAGATGACATCATGCTTGTTAGCAACAAAGATGAGTTACCAAAAGGATTTGCTGAAGAAATAAAATCATAATTTGAGATGTCTATGATTGGAGAGCTCACCTTCTATTTAGGACTTCAAATTCAACAAAAGAACACAGGAATATTCATTTCGCAAGAAAAATACTTAAGAGAAATGTTGAAAAGGTTTCAAATGGAAGACTGCAAACCTGTGTCAACTCCCATGATCACTGGATGCAAAATTTTTGTTGATGATGGATCTGCAGATGTAGATCAAAAACTTTACAGATCCATGATAGGAAGTCTACTATACCTAACTGCTTCTATACCAGACATTATGTTGGCAGTAGGTCTTGTGGCAAGATATCAAGCAGCACCAAAACAAAATCACTTACTTGCAATCAAGAGAATATTTAGATATATGCAAGGAACTGCTCATTATGGCCTATAATATCCAAAAGGAAAAAGCTTGACATTGGAAGCATACACAGATGCAGATTGGGCCAGCTGTGTGGATGACAGGAAAAGCACAAGTGGAGGTGCATTTTATTTGGGAAGAAGTCTGGTGGCATGACTAAGCAAGAAGCAAACTTCTATCTCTCTATCTACAACAGAAGTAGAATACATAGCAGCAGCAACATGTTGCACACAAGTAATGTGGATGAAAAAAACTCTCCAAGACATGAAGGTAAGCATTGATGAACCCATTTCTATCAAATGTGACAATACAAGTGCAATAAGTATATCAAAAAATCATGTACTTCATTCAAAAACAAAACACATCCCAATAAAGTACCACTTCCTCGGAGAACAAGTAGCACAGAAATTGGTGAAGTTGGAATACGCACCAACAAAGCAAAAAATACCAGAAATATTCACAAAACCTCTTGCTAAAGAACCATTCAAATATCTAAGAGACAAACTAGGGGTAGTGTCTACAGATGTTACTCTGTGATATGATTGAGAAAAAAAAACAAAAAAACAAAAAATAATAATAACGGTTGCATACAAGAAACAGGATTAGTGCAGAAGACAAGTGATAGTCAATATCAGACAATAAAGCATCATTCCAGGGGGAGAGTAGTCAATAAATTGTAATAAAAGAGCTAGAACGATGGAGTTGTGCATGGAACAGGTCCTCAAGATCAGAGGAAATGAAAAGATCGAAACTACATTGGGAAATGTGCAAACTTTGTCATTGATGTCAAAGGGGGAGGAAAAGCAACCAAAAGCAAGCAAGCAGAGGAAGTCCTGGAGGAAGCATTGGAGTATTACCATCAATGCCAAAGGGGGAGACTGTTGGAAATATTTTCATTGATGGCGAAGGAGCAGAAAGGAGCAGCACCAAGACAAGGGAGAAGATCAGATTCAGATGGAATTGTTGCAGAGAAAGAAAGTAAAGTGGAAGAGGCTACAAGAGGAGGGTTTAGACAGGAAGTAGTTTTTTTTGAAAAGATAGGGTTTTTGTTGTTGTTGAAAGCCTACAGGAAAATTAGACAGAAGAGCCATTGATCAGAATATCAGGCCAGATAGAAGAGATCCTTTATAATTATTTGATTGTATGTATATATGGAGGAATTTGATTTCTGAATCATGGTGTGCATTGATTGAATGTTTGATTCAGTTTTAACTTGTGTGTAAATCAGGGTTTGGCACAATATATATGTATGCAGATGAATTGGGAAAATTCAAAGGAATGGTATGAGACTATGTGTTTAAGAAGCGAACATTCAATTGAAATTGAATTCTGATAGAAAGCATATGTCCAAATTGAGCATCGATCACAGAATGGATCGATGCCCTTGAATTTGTTAAAACATAACCCTGCAATTTGATATCCAAATCACACTATGTAGAGTAATAAGGTTATAGGGAGTTCAGAGCTGCGTTATAGTGTAACATTCAATGAAATAGAGGCAGAAGCAGAAATCTCTAGTTATCGGCATAACTTATGGAACAATGGAGCGGAATGAAATGAGAGCACAACAACCGTTGGATCTGAAGGATCAATGAACGAAATCGAAAAGCGAAATGCGGAATGTATGAAGAAACAAGTGGATACGATTGAAACAAGTGTTCATAAATAGTGTGAGTGGTTTCACGAACCGGTCGTGGTATTAGCGTGCATCCAAAGTGGTAAGTGGTAAAATCTGAAATGAACGTGATATACCTTCGGAAGTGACACGTCGCAAAGCAATACCACCTATTTCATGTTAGTTTCGAAGGATAAGTTGTTGGGCTTAATTTTATGCAATAACCTTCCGATCAAAGGAGGAAAATATCTGACGGTGTTCACATCAGAAGGTGTGCAGAGGTTAACAAAAGTTGTGGGACCCAACATATATACGTTGGTAATTATTTTTAACCAAAGTTTTACCCATCGTGCTATTTGGAGCGCGATATCGAGCGATGTTCGTCAGATCTGGAGCAGTTAAATGGACGACAAAGATAGGACTGCACAAATGAATATGTAAGTTGTATATGATGTGGGACCCGAATATAATATTATTTTGGTGCTTTGGGTTTTAACCAAAGTAAACTCATAAATACGATTAAACCAAGGTGTGATAGTTGACATATGTGGGCCAATGTTAATAATGTTGGTACTATGGTATATTTATCCAAAGTTGATTTGGTATAGTCGGAAGATAAATGAATGGTTTTTTATTATGGTTTGTGTAAAAATTGATATAAAAGCTTCCGCATATGAAGTTATTACCATTGGGTTTATCATGGTTTATAACCATAGTATTTTTTGAAAAGTGAGATTGACCATCAAGAAATCTGTGGGCCCGGATATATATTGTAATGTTGATATCTTGTGTTTAAAACAAAGTATGGAAGGGCAAGTTATATTGTATTTATGACTTATGTTAAATCAGGTAATAAACCTTGAGAATTTGTGATGGATGGAGGACCATCAGATTGAGAGATGAAGAGCGATGATCATCTGATCTGATGCAGATTAAATCGACGGTTGAGAATAGAACGGTCAACAGAGTGAACTGACATGTCTGATCGTCAGTGTACAACTGTGGGTCCAGATAAATATGATGTAGACATTTTTTTAACCAAGGTAAGAACATTATTTAAGCACGTCGACATATTGAAAAATCCATAAGTCAGAAGTATAATTAAAATATTTAATTATATGGATAAGTATATGGTTTATAACCATAGGTCAAGAGAAGATGGAAAGGTAAGTTGGTAAATGTGGGCCCAAAATTTTATATATTAATATTGTGTTGACACTTTGGTTTTTAACATGTTTTGATTAATGCGGATAAAATATGGGTTTATACCCACAATAGATATAAGGAGATAAGTTCCCGCATAAAGGGATTTTGATTTTTCGCATCAAGATATGTGAATGAGATTTTAAACCTTGGTTTAAGGAAAGGGTTCTTTATATTTGGAATGGAAAATTCCTGGGCATAAATGAGATACGCATTTGATGTATGAAAAGTGTGGGTAAATGCAGCACAAAAATCACAGGTAACAGAAGAAACAGGGCAGTTATCCAGCAGAACGGGAATATAACAACAGAAATTGAAAAGACAGAGACAACAACTGAAAGGAAAAATTCTCGGCAAGGGCTGAGTGAGATATAATTGTTGTAACTATAAATGTAAAAGAGTTAATAATTTTTACTGTATGTGATGCAAAGGCAAGTCTCAGAAAGAAAATAAAAAATCTCCCCTGTAATACTGAATTGAGTACATAGTATTGTAACATCCTGAAGTGCTGAGCGAGAAAATGAGAAGGTGGAAAGCAAAGAGTCATACCTGTTCATTTCATATTATCATATGGAATGCAAACAACTATGAGGGTATCTTTATAAATGATGTTATAGCAATATGCTTAAGGTGTGAGAGAGTGAGCAGCATAAGGGAAGAAAGTGGAAGAAGAAGAAGGAGAAAAAAAAGAAGTTGTAAAGATCCAGAGATGAGATAAGGTAGATATGAAGGTTGGAGGACAGCAGTGAAGAAGGAATAGAACAGAGTTGATATCCAGGTAAACCAGCATGTGTTTTCATAGTTATGTGAGGAAGTTGGCACTTCCATATCAAGTTGTAGCTTGATAGATGTACAGTTGTAGATGGTTGAGGTAGGAGCCTCCTGTAGGCTGGATCCTACAGAAAATCAGTGGTGAGAGGGAGTTGGAGCTTCCTTTCAAGTTGTAGCTTGCAGAATTAAGGTGGTAGCCAACTGTAGGTTGAAGCCTACCGAAAATCAGTGGTGAGAGGGAGTTGGAGCTTTCCTTTGCATCACAACAATAATAATATGTGTTGTTCTCCCTTATTGGTTTCCACTTATATCTGTTGTCCATGTACATGATGATTATGTGTTGATGTTCTGTAATTTATTTGCCTAATACTTGTTGCACACATATTAATGTTGTTGTTTCATTATATATTAAGTAGAACCATGAAATGAAGATGCAAATAAATGTAAAAAAGTTAAGAATATGATGTGCGTGGAGTTCAGCGCCCCTCCCTGAAGCCTACTTCAGGGTCCAACAATTGGTATCAGAGCAGGTTCCTTCTGTATCAGTTTAACAACTAGAAGGAGATACTTGGTACCCAAGATGGCTAGTCTAGAAGGATGCTCAACAAATAAATTCCATCCATTTACTGGCACAAACTATGCCTTCTAGAAAAAAAGAATGAGGACATGCATAATGTCTCTAGGAATAGAATTTTTTGGTTGTTGTGGAATTAGGATATGCCCCAAAGGATTCTGACACAAAGAAAGAAGCCAAACAAGATTTTATAATTAATGAAAAATCCATGAATGCTCTCTTAAGTGGTTTGTGTGAGGCAGAATTTATCAAAGTAATGCACAAAAAGGCTGCCAAAGAAATATGGGATACATTAGAAAGAATCCATGAGGGAGATAAAAAGGTGAAGGCTGCCAAGCTGCAAGTCTATAGAGCCCAATTTGAAAATATAAAAATGAAGGAAGAAGAAGATGTTGCCAGCTTCTTCTTAAGGGTTGCAGAAATTGTGAATAACATGAAAGCTCTAGTAGAAACCATTAGAGAATGTGTAATTGTACAAAATATATTGAGATCTTTACCATCCAGGTTTAACCCCAAGATTTCTGCCATAGAAGAAACAACTGACTGGGAAACATTGACCATGAACCAATTACTTGGAAACTTGATAGCTTATGAAATGAGACTTCCACAGAGGAAGTCAAATATGAGGGAGGTAGCCTTTAAGGTAGAAAAGTGCAAAGAAGAAAAGGAAGATACATGCTCCTGCTCTGATGAAGAAGAGGCCAAATTTGTCAGAAGATTGGATAGAGGCTCAGGAAAGTATAAAGGTAAACTTCCATTTAAATTCTTTAACTGTGCAAGATTTGGGCACTATGCTTCTAAGTGTCCTCAAAAGAAAACAAAGAATCAGACTCAAGAGACAGATAAAACCAAATAACTGGAAGAAAGGGAAGAGATTCAATAGAAAATTATTCTATGCTCAGCAAGATAGCAGTGCTTCTGAAAACTTAGATGAATCCTCAAATGAAGAAGAAACCTTTGAATTTGTGTTAATGGCCAAGGAAGAGTATGAAGGATTTCTTCTAGAAGATAAGGAAGAAGGTGAGATAGATCTTGAGGGGGAGCTAAGAAGTGCCCTGGAGGAAATAGACATACTTAAACTCAAGCGCAGAAAATAGAAAGACATTCTCCTCAAATATGTAAAAGAAGAACCAAATTCAGAATATCTCATTCAGTTGAAGGTAGAACTTGAAGAAGCTAAGAAAGTGGAAGACACTCTACTAAGGAAAATTAAGGGTAAAATACAGAAGCAAGAGAAATTGGAAGAAGAAGTAGTATGCCTGAGAAAGAAATTAGAAAACGCCTAAAGGGAATTATTAATGAATACTCCATGAATGACAAGCTCTGAACATTTGGATAAAATTTTAAATTCTCAAAGATCTCCTCTCATAAAGGCTGGGATAGGCTACAAAGGAAAAACCAACAAATCCAAGGTAGAAGATAACCAGAACATCACTTTTCTAAACGTTGTAAATGATAATGAACCAACTCAAAAGATTCCTACAGAAGTAGATGCCAGCAAAAACATGACTTGCAATGAAGTAAATAGGAACAAGAAGGAACCTCAAATAACAAATAATGAAATAAAGAAACAATCAGCTGAAAAAGGCTCTTACAATCCTGTATATGAATTGAATAAATTCGGAAATTGTCAAAGGATATTCTTTCCTCCTATGAGATATATCACTTGTTTTTCCTGCCACAAACTGGGACATACTGCAACTTACTGTCAAAAAAATAAAATCGATTCCAACCAGCAAAGGATGCAGAAAATGAAAATACTACCTCAATCAAACAAATGGAGAGGACAACCTTTCACCGGGTACACTAATCATTTCCATGGGTATTGTTTTTTCTGTAAGGGGTTCGGTCATAAATTCTTGGAGTGCAGAAAGTATGGAAAAATACTGATGTATGAAAACTCAAGGAAATTTATAAACAATGAAGAAGTCACTCATAATCCATTCAGAAATATAATCAAATGCTTTGTCTACCATCAAATCGAGCACAAGTCTCACAAATGTCCTCTCAAAGAATGTGGTCCATCTTCTCAGAAAAGGTACCAAAAAAATAGGTGCATGCAGTGGAAAAAGAAGTTGAATAAGTGTGACCTGGCTCTAATAGCTCATGATCAGAAAAGTCAATGGTATATGGACAGTGGTTGCTCAAAGCATATGACTGGAGATCAAAGCAAGTTTGTAACCTTTGATGAAAATAAATCTGGAAATGTTACATTTAGAAATGATAAAGCAGGGAAAATCAAAGGAAAAGGCTCAGTCAGTCTGAATAATGGAAGAGGAGAGGCTCAAGATGTACTATTTGTGGATGGGCTGAAATAAAACCTGCTAAGTGTCAGTCAAATGTGTGATAAAGGCTGTGAGGTCCTTTTTAGAGCCCAATATTGTGAGGTAAGATCGAGCACCACAGGAAAGACCTTGATCAAAGGTGTTAGAATAGAAAGTAGTGTCTATATAGTGAAAGAAGAGAATGAAGCATGCCACATAAGCAAACTTGATGAATCATGGTTATGGCATAGAATATTGGGACACCTAAACTTTTACCACATCATCAGTATGAGCAAGAAGAATACAGTCAAAGATATGTCTGCAATAAAGAAGCCTCCAAATACCATATGTAAATTCTGCCAACTGAGCAAGTAGACCTGCACATCTTTCAAGACCAAAGAGAAGTTATCTACAAGTAGGCCTCTTCAGCTTGTTCACATGGACCTGTGTGGACCTTCCAAAACTAATGCACCAGGTGGAGAATATTATTTCATGTTAATAATAGATTATTTTACCAGATTGACGTGTGTGGCATTTCTCAAATATAAATCTGAAGCAATTGAGATATTCAAGATATTCAAGGCATTGGCAGAAAATCAAACAAGATGCAAGATAAAATGCATCAGATCTGACAGAGGAGGTGAATTCACAAACTATGATTTTTCACACCTATGCAATGAACATGGGATAAAACAACAATTTACAATTGTAGGTACACCTCAACAGAATGGAGTGGCAGAGAGGCAAAACAGGTCAGTACAATAGATTGCTAAAGCTATGATGCAAGAAAGTAACATTCCCCAAACTTACTGGGCAGAAGCAGTACACGCAGTTGTTCACATTCTCAACAAAGCTCATCTAAGACCAAATTGTGATAAGACTCCTTACAAATTATGGCATGGTAAACCAGCATCAATTAAGCACTTTAGAGTCTTTGGAAACAAGTGTTTCATAAAAAATAATGATGAAAAACTGCGGAAGTTTGATGCAAGAGATGATGAAGGAATATTTTTAGGATATGCATCCAGGAGTAAGGGTTACAGGTGCTACAACAAAAGACTGCACAAAATTGTGGAAAGCATTTATGTAAGATTTGATGAAGATCTACCAAACAGAACAAGAAGCACAAGTTGCACCAATCCTCCAGATGATCATGAAGCTGAGAACCAAGATAATGATGAACATAGCAAGAAAACAGAAGATACGGAATTAAACTCAAAAGGTCCCTCAAGGCACACTCAAAAGAACCATCCAGAAGATCAAATCATTGGGGACAAGAGTGTGGGAGTCCATACAAGAAGACAGCTTGTTGAACAGACAGAAGAAGTATACCTGGCCATGTTATCTCAAATACGGCCAAAGAAGTTCGAAGAAGCTAGCAAAGACAAAAATTGGGTAAATGCTATGAATGAAGAACTAGACCAAATTGAGAAGAACAATACTTGGGAGTTAATTCCAAGACCCACTGGGAAAATTTTCTTTGGAACAAAATGGATATTCAAGAATAAGATGAATGAACAAGAGCAGGTAATCAGAAATAAAGCCAGACTTGTATGCAAGGGGTATTCTCAAATTGAAGGACTTTACTGTGATGAAACCTTTTCCCCTGTAGCCAGAATGGAAGCAATCAGAATGTTTTTGGCCTGTGCATGCTATCATGATTTCAGGGTATACCAAATGGATGTGAAGTCTGCCTTCCTGAATGGAGACTTAGAGGAAGAAATCTACATGGAACAACCTAAAGGATTCTCATTAACAGATAAACATGACTATGTGTACAGATTAAAGAAAGCCTTATATGGTCTGAAACAAGCTCCTCGTGCATGGTATTCAAGGCTGGAAAAATAATTGCAAAAACAAGGGTTCAAGAAAGGAGGAGTAGACATCAATTTGTACATAAAGGCTAACGAAAATGAACTCTTAATTGTAGTAGTGTATGTAGATGACATCATGTTTGGTAGCAACAAAGATGAGTTACCAAAAGGATTTGCTGAAGAAATGAAATCAGAATTTGAGATGTATATGATTAGAGAGCTCACCTTCTATTTAGGACTTCAAATTCAACAAAAGAACACAGGAATATTCATTTCGCAAGAAAAATACTTCAGAGAAATGTTGAAAAGGTTTCAAATGGAAGACTGCAAACCTGTGTCAACTCCCATGATCACTGGATGCAAAATTTGTGCTAATGATGGATATGCAGATGTAGATCAAAAACTTTAAAAATCCATGATAGGAATTCTGCTGTACCTAACTGCTTCTAGACAAGACATTATGTTGGCAGTAGGTCTTGTGGCAAGATATCAAGCAGCACCAAAACAAAATCACTTACTTGCAATCAAGAGATTATTTAGATATCTGCAAGGAACCGCTCATTATGGCCTATGTTATCCAAAAGGAAAAAGCTTCACAATGGAAGCATACACAGATGCAGATTGGGCCAACTATGTGGATGACAGGAAAAGCACAAGTGGAGGTGCATTTTATTTGGGAAAAATTTTGGCGGCATGCCTAAGAAAGAAGCAAACTTCTATCTCTCTATCTATAGCAGAATCAGAATACATAGCAGCAGCAGCATGTTGCACACAAGTAATGTGGATGAAACAAACTCTCCAAGACATGAAGGTAAGCATTGATGAACCCATTTTTATCAAATGTGACAATACAAGTGCAATAATTATATCAAGAAATCTTGTACTTCATTCAAAAACAAAGCACATTCCAATAAAGTACCACTTCCTCGGAGAACAAGTAGCACAGAAATTGGTGAAGTTGGAATATGTACCAACAAAGCAAAAAATAGCAAACATATTCACAAAACCTCTTGCTAAAGAACCATTCGAATATCTAAAAGACAAACTAGGGGTAGTGTCTGCAGATGTTACTCTCTGATACTATTGAAAAAAACAAAACAAAACAAATAATAAGGGTTGCATACAAGAAACAGGATTAGTGCAGAAGACAAGTGATATTCAATAACAGACAAGAAAGCATCATTCCAGGGGAAGAGCAGTCAATAAATTGTAATAAAAGAGCTAGAACAATGGAGCAGTGCATGGAACAGGTCCTCAAGATCAGAGGAAATGAAAAGATTGAAACTACATTGGGAAATGTGAAACCCTTTGCCATTGATGTCAAAGGGGGAGGAAAAGCAAGCAAGCAAAGGAAGTCCTGGAGGAAGCATTGGAGTATTGCCATCAATGCCAAAGGGGGAGACTATTGGAAATATTTTCATTGATGGCAAAGGAGCACAAAGGAGCAACACCAAGACAAGGGAGCAGATCAGATTCAGATGGAATTGTTGCAGAGAAAGAAAGTAAAGTGGCGAAGGCTACAAGAGGAGGGTTTAGACAGGAAGTAGTTATTTTTGAACAGATAGGGATTCTGTTGTTGTTGAAATCCTACAGGAAAATTAGATAGAAGATCCATTGATCAAAATATCAGGCCAAAGAGAAGAGATCCTTTATAATTATTTGATTATATGTGTATATGGAGGAATTTGATTTTTGAATCATGGTGTGCATTGATTGAATGTTTGATTCAATTTTAACTCGTGTGTAAATCAAGGTTTCGCACAATATATATGTATGCAGATGAATCGGGAAAATTCGAAGGAATCGTATGAGACTATGTGTTTAAGAAGCGAAAATTCAACTGAAATTGAATTCTAATAGAAGGTGTATGTCCAAATTGAGCATCGATCACTGAATGGATCGATGCCCTTGAATTTTTTAAAACGTAACCCTGCAATTTGATATCCAAATCAGAATGTGTAGAGTAATAAGGTTAGAGGGTGTTCAGAGCTGCGTTATAGTGTAACATTCAATGAAATAGTGGCAGTCTACAGGGATAATTTTAAGGACGGAAAATTATCTTGAAGATTAAAAAATTGGCGAATCTCACTAGTCCCTAATATGCAAACTATAGAATGTTTATAGATTTATTTGGAAACTTATTCAAATTTATAATGATATTATATATATTTTCTATATAATGTTGGCAATTTTTAAGGTAAAATAATTTTGTATTGTAAAATTTGGGCGAATCATTTTTATAAAAAAATGGAAATTGGCGAATATTTTTTTTGGAAAAACCATGGAAAATTAGCCCACCTGCGAATATTAGCCCCTAAAATTTTCCATGGTGGCAGAAGAAGAAATCTCTGGTTATCGACATAACTTATGGAACAATGGAGCGGAATGAAATGAGAGCACAGCAACCGTTGGATCTGAAGGATCAATAAACGAAATCAAAAGGCGAAATGCGGAATGTATGAAGAAATGAGTGGATACGATTGAAACACGTGTTCGTAAACAGTGTGAGTGGTTTCATGAACCGGCGGTGGTATTCGCATGCATCCAAAGTGGTAAGTGGTAAAAGCTGAAATGAACATGATAGACCTCCGGAAGTGACACGTCGCAAAGCAATACCACCTATTTCGCGTTATTTTGGAAGGATAAGTTGTCGGGCTTAAGTTTATGCGATAGCCTTCCAATCAAAGGAGGCAAAGATCTGACGGTGTTCACATCAGAAGGTGTGCAGAGGTTAATGAAATTTGTGGAACCCAACATATATACATTGGTAATTATTTTTAACCAAAGTTTTACCCATCGTACTATTTGGAGCGCGATATTGAGCGATGTTCGTTGAATCTGGAGCAGTTCAATGGACGACGGAGATTGGACTGCACAAATGAATATGTAAGTTTTATATGTTGTGGGACCCGAATATAATATTATTTTGGTGCTTTGGGTTTTAACCAAATTAAACTCATAAATACGATTAAACCAAGGTGTGATAGTTGACAGATGTGGGCCAATGTTAATACATGTTGGTACTTTGGTATATTTATCCAAATTCGATTTGGTATAGTTGGAAGATAAATGAACGGTTTTTTATTATGGTTTGTGTAAAAATTGATATAAAATCTTCCACATATGAAGTTATTACCATTGGGTTTATCATGGTTTATAACCATAGTATTTTTTGAAAAGTGAGATTGACCATCAAGAAATCTGTGGGCCCGGATATATATTGTAATGTTGATATCTTGTGTTTAAACCAAAGTATGGAAGGGCAAGTTATATTGTATTTATGACTTATGTTAAGTTGGGTAATAAACCTTGAGAATTTGTGATGGATGGAGGACCGTCGGATTGAGAGACGGAGAGTGATGATCGTCCGATATGACACAGAATAAATCGACGGTTGAGACTAGAACGGTCAACAAAGTGAACTGACTTGTTTGATCGTCAGTGTACAACTGTGGGTCCAGATAAATATGATGTCGACATTTTTTTAACCAAGTTAAGAATTTTATTTAAGCACGTCGACATATTGCAAAATCCATAAGTCGGAAGTATAATTAAAAGCTTTAATTATATGGATAAGTATATCGTTTATAACCATATGTCAAGAGAAGACGGAAAAGTAAGTTGGTAAATGTGGGCCCGAAATTTTATATATTAATATTGTGTTGACACTTTGGTTTTTAACATGTTTTGATTAATACAGATAAAATATGGGTTTATAACCACACCAAATATAAGGAGATAAGTTCCCGCATAAAGGGATTTTGATTTTTCACATCAAGATATGTGAATGAGAGTTTAAACCTTGGTTTAAGGAAATGGTTATTTATATTTGGAATGGAAAATTCCTGGGCATAAATGAGATACGCATTTTATGTATGAAAAGTGTGGGTAAATGCAGCACAAAAGGCACAGGTAACGGAAGAAACAGGGCATTTATCCAGCAGAACGGGAATATAACAGCAGAAATTGAAAAGACAGAGACAACAGCTGAAAGGAAAAATGCTCAACAAGGGTTGAGTGAGATATAATTTTTGTAACTGTAAATGTAAAAGAGTTAATTATTTTTACTGTATGTGATGCAAAGGCAAGTCTCCGAAGGCAAATAAAAAATCTCCCTTGTAATACTGAATTGATTACATAGTATTGTAACATCCTGAAGTGCTGAGCGAGAAAATGAGAAGGTGGAATTCAAAGATTCATACCTGTTCATTTCATATTCTCATATGGAATGCAAACAAATTTGAGGGGATCTATATAAATGATGTTATAGCAATATTCTTAAGGTGTGAGAGAGTGAGCAGCATAAGGGAAGAAAGTGGAAGAAGAAGAAGGAGCAAAAAGAGAAGCTGTAAAGATCCAGAGATGGGATAAGGTAGATATGAAGGTTGGAGGACAGCAATGAAGAAGGAATAGAATAGAGCTGATATCTAGGTAAGCCAACATGTTTTTTCATAGTTATGTGAGGAATTTGGCACTTCCATATCAAGTTGTAGCTCAATAGATGTCCAGTTGTAGCTGGCTGAGGTAGGAGCCTCCTGTAGGCTGGATCCTACAGAAAATTAGTGGTAAGAGGGAGTTGGAGCTTCCTTTCAAGTTGTAGCTTGCATAATTGAGGTGGTAGCCTCCTATAGGTTGAAGCCTATAGAAAATCAGTGGTGAGAGGGAGTTGGAGCTTTCCTTTGCATCACAAAAATAATAAGATGTGGTTTTCTCCCTTATGGTTTTCCACTTATATTTTTTGTCCATGTGCATGATGATTATGTGTTAATGTTCTGTAATTTATCTGCTTAATACTTTCTGCACACATATTAATGTTGTTTTTTCATTATATATTAATTAGAACCATGAAATTAAGATGCAAATAAATGTAAAAGAAAATTTAAAATACCATGAAGTGTTAAACTGATTCACCCCCCCCCCCCCCCCCCAAGCTTAACTAAGGGTCCAGCTAAAGAAGCCATAAGCATGACTTCAAGAGAAGGAGAAATTCCTGAAGAATTTGATCCCAAGAAGGAAGAAAGAGTGTTTATAAAATCATCCCTTAACATGACTGAAATGGTGAGAGTTTTATACCAAGAAAGGAATGAAATACTTGAAGGAGAAGTGTCTAAACTTCATAAGGAAGGATAGGGATCTTCAGGAGGAAAGAAAGATGAAGATGATTCAAAGAAGGGAAATGGATGAAATGGAGATCCACCATCCTCATCTTCATCCTCATCCTCATCATCGTCATCCTCTACTTTGGTGAATCAATCTCACAAGTCAAAGAACACTGGTAAAAATCCTTTTTTAAAACTTGATGTTAAGTTTGAATTGCCAATGTTTAATGGTGAAGTCAATGCATAAAAACTTGACAATTGGATTAGGTAATTGGAGGTTTATTTGAGAATCCAGAACCTTCATGATGACGACACTAAAATTCAGCGAGCTTCTTTGAGAATGGAAGGTGCAAAACTTTTTTGGTGGGAAGCCAAGACAGAGGAGGAGATTAAAAAACATGGTAAGATTAATTTATCATGGGCTGATTTCATTACTGCAATAAAACAAAAATTTTATCCATTAGCTCATTTACAGAAAGCTATCATGAATCAGAAAAATTTCAGACAACTTAAGGGACAAAATGTACAAGACTACACCCAAGAATTTAGGAGAAGAGCTCTCCTATTAGGGGTAGATTTGTAGAGTCAAGACACTTTGTTGAAGTACATAGGAGGCTTAAATCCTTATGTTAAATCCTACTATTCTAGATGAGGTTTGTGTTCAAGCGACACATTTAGAGGCTAGAGGGAAAAACACTTTTGAAGAGGGTAGAAACAGGCCTTTCAAGGGGAAAAACAAAGACAAAACCTCAAAAGAAAAAGGCAAAAAGAATGCATATGTCAAAAAAGAGGGAGATAAAGTGGTTTGTAAACATTTTTCAAGAGAAGGCCATGAAGAGAAAAAATTTTGGAAGTTGCATCCTGAAAAAAGAACCCAATTTAACAAAAACAAAGGGAAGCAGAAAACTGCAGCTACTACTACACAACAAGACTTAGGTGATGATTCAGGTGATGAAACTAAAATTACAGCCATGGGTTTGAATAACATGAAGGGAAAAGAAAATGAAACTAAGCCAAGTACTGGTACTTCAAACTTTCATGCACAAGCTCCAAATGAAGAAGAAAGAATTGAATTGTTTCATGTGAGGGTTATTTCAAAACATACAAAAATTGACACATTGTTTGACAGTGGGTCACAAGCGAACCCTATCTCTGAAGACTTAGTCAAGCAACTAAATCTTGAGACCATTCCACATCCAAAACCATATCCACTTGGTTGGATTTGTAAGGATGCAAATTTATAGGTTTCAAAGAAGTGTATATTGCGCTTTACAATTACTGCACATTTTATTGACACGGTTGAATTAGATGTTATTCTGCTTGATATTTCAGGTATTGTTTTGGGAATTCCTTACTTATATGACAATAAATATATCTTTTATGGCCATGAGAACAAGTATCATCTATTCAAATATGGCAAGGAATTTATTGTTAGAGCACATCACAATAAGACAAACATTGTGATGGTAAATGATGGACAGGTAAAAAGGCTAGTGAATTCTAGTAAGACTTTCATGCTTCTTATGGTTAAGCCTAAAGCTGTTTTGAATCACGAGTCATTTAAAGATTGTGATCCCAAGTTAAAGTCAGATTTATATGATGTAGTTGATGCACATCATGAGATGTTTCAGGAGCCAATAGGTTTGCCTCCTAAAAGGGAGATTCAACATGAGATTCAGTTGCAACAAGATTATCCTCCTCCAAACATAGGCATGTACCGCATGTCTATCATGGAGAATGTTGAAATAAAGAGGAAATTTAAAGACTTGTTCGACAAGAGACTCATAAGACCAAGCACTTCGCCATGTGGGTCACTGATAGTGTTGATTCCAAAGAAACATGGAACTTGGCGTATGTGTGTGGACTTTAGAGCTTTGAACAAGATTACGGTAAAAAATCGTTACCCACTCCCAAGGATAGATGATTTGTTAGATCAGATGAAATATGCTAAATTTTTCACTAAGTTAGACTTACGTAGTGGATATCATCAAGTCAGAATTGCAAAAAGTGATATTTGGAAGACTGCATTCAAAACTAAACAAGGACTAGAGAAGACTAGAGAATAACATTCATTGATGATTTTGTTATAGTCTACTTAGATGACATCTTGATATTAAACAAGATTAGAGAAGAGCATTTCATGCATGTTAAGAAAGTACTTGATGTTTTGAGGAAAGAGAAATTATTTCTTAAGATGTCTAAGTGTGAATTTGGAAAGACTTCTTCGGTTTATTTGGGACATATTGTAGGAGGAGGTGCATTGAGAATTGATACTTCTAAGGTAGAATCCATTGTGAATTGGCCTACTCCCAAATCCATTACAAAGGTAAGAATTTTTTTGGGTGCAGCTAAATATTGAAGAAAGTTTATTGCTAACTTTTATGCCATAGCAGCTCCTATGCATGCAGTGACCAGTG
Source organism: Pinus albicaulis (assembly GCA_034641835.2). Classification (NCBI taxonomy): domain Eukaryota; kingdom Viridiplantae; phylum Streptophyta; class Pinopsida; order Pinales; family Pinaceae; genus Pinus; species Pinus albicaulis. The sequence goes on along the minus strand of CM076580.1, from coordinate 1,824,875,928 downwards.
TGAAATGTGCTTTCCAATGGGCAGGCAAACAACAGAAAGCTTTTGAATCCTTGAAAGAGAAGATCAGTTCAGCTCCAGTCCTTGCTTTACCGAACTTGAGATAAACATTTGAGATTCAGACCGATGCTAGTGATTATGCAATGGGTGTAGTTCTCTTACAACATGGTAATCCTATCGATTTTCATTCTGAGACATTTAATGGTGCTGCAGTTAATTATCCTACATATGATAAGGAGTTTTATGCATTGGTTAAAAGTGTCAAAAAGTGGAAACACTATTTGATAGGTAAAGAGACAGTTGTACATACAGATCACCAACCATTACAGTACTTGCAGTCGCAAAGTAAATTGCAGCAATCACGTCATTTTAGATGGATGGGTTTCCTATAACAATTTCACTTGGTAATAAGGTACACGAAAGGTATTTTCAATAAATTTTCTGATATTCTTTCAAGGCCTATTATTAGTGCTTCTACTTTGCTTAAGAATGTGTTAGGTCCCTATATTACTAGTATAGTCCCTTATTTTTGTTAGTGTAACCCCCTTATTTTTATTATTGTACCCCTGTAACCCCCATATTGTTATTATTGTGCCCTTAAATTACTATTGTTAGGTTGGCTAGGATTACATTGTGGCCCCACTAGGATTACATTATGGCCCCATGGACTCCTATATATAGAACGAAGGTTATGTAATTTGTAGCATCCAAGAATTTTTCATTCATGTAATATATTGGAGGTTTCCCCCTCAAAGTGTATTATTTCTAAGGCGTTGATATCTCTTTTCTTCTATTTTTGGAGCTGGTTTCACAACATTTGGTATCAGAGCTTTGGATTCTAGGGTTTCGTTGCTCCAAACAGGTCATCGTGGCATTTGCACTATAACTTTTTTTCTACGAAGGTTTAGAAGCTGAACCGTTTAGAGTGCGAAGATGAAATCCTGAGGAACATCTTCGCAAAATTTCAGATCTTGGTTCGCAATATTTGCGGAGATATGATTTGTAGAAGTTAGGTATTTTTGCAGGCTCCTGAATTTAAACTAAATAGGTGATCGTGGAATTTTTGCTATAATTTTGTTTCTACAAAGATTTAGAAGCTGAAATTTTTAGAGTGCGAAGCCGAAATCTGGAGGAACATATTTGAAAAATTTAAGAGCTTATTTCGCAATATATTTGGATATATGGTCTGTGGAATTTAGGGCTTTTTCAAGCTCCTAAATTTCATCTCAAAGAGGTGATCATGGGAAAATATTCATAGCTCTCTCTCTGAGCATTGGATTGGAATGCTGTAAAAATTGGTCACAAGTACACAGACTGTAGTTTTATTTCTATCATTTTCAAAGCCAAAGGAGAAAAACATTGACACGTGGAAAGTCGTACAAGTTTTCTCTACTGAACCAGTCCATAATTGGGTCATTGTGGGAGATTGGACATAACTTTGCCTTGAAGAATCAAAATCAGGTCAGACCTGTGGCATTTGAAAGAAGCTTCAGAGGGCTAATATAGGGCTGAATTTTAGATATTTAGGATCCACAATTATAAAGATAATTCAATTTAAATATCGAGCTCTTTAAAAGCAAGTAAAAGGTGTGTATTTTTCTTTTCCGAATTGCATAAGTCTTGTTTGAAGAATCAAGTTGAATTGATTCCAAGGGCATATTGTAGAATAGATATCAATATTGGATTATAAAATGGCCCTTAAAAATAATTCAACACCCATTAAGCCTTTAGAAGGCTCTACTATGACTCATGAAGATGGAGAATGGCAACATGACATATCAAAATTACAAGAGCAAGTGCAACAAATTTTGCTCTCGCCAAGAGCAACAAAAAATGACATGGAAGTTTTGAAGAAAGGCATGGAAACTAAGATGGATGGTTTGAAAAATGGCATGGAAGCTAAGATGGATGGCATGGAAGCTAAGATGGATGGCATGGAAGCTGGCATGGAATCTAAGATGGAAAACATGAAGAAAGATCTAAAAGCAGACATGGAAGTTTTGACAAAGTTGATACAATAAATGTTTCCTAATGGTGAAAAGATAGTAGAGGAAACTCATGATGAGAACAAAATAAATGTTAATCGTGATTTCATAAACTCTAATGTTGGAGGGAAGAACCACCATATTCCAAAAATGGATATGAGGAAGTTTGATGGAAAGGATTCTGTAACATGGATACTACAGATGGAGCAATATTTTGATCTCCATAATGTGCAAAACACACAAAAGGTACGCATTGCAACTTTACATTTAGAACAAAATACATTTGTATGGTATCGATGGCTTTGCTCACGTAAAAAAATTGTCACTTGGTCAATTTTTACGGAGGAAATGATAGCACATTATGAGGATACAAAGAGCAACACCTTCTTTAGTCAATTGATAAATCTCAAACAAAAGGGTTTAGTGGGGCAGCACATTGAGGACTTCCAAAAATTGAATATAAGGGTAACTGATATTCCAGAGGAACACAGGATTGATCTCTTCATAGGCACTTTAAAGGATAACATCCAACATGAAGTTCGCATTTTGGAACTTGATTCATTGGAGAAGGCATTCAGGTTGGCAAGAAAAATTGAATGTAAAATTATGGCGACAAGGAAGCCTACCACTCACTTCTATAAAGAGGGAAGTGTTGCTACTCCTAGATTTGCACAACCTACAAGGTTGACACCACAACAATTGGAAGAAAAAAGAGCAAAAGGGCTTTGCTACAGTTGTGATAGCAAATACACTAAAGTTCATAAGTGTGCTGAGAAGAAATTATTTTACATAGATTGTGAAGAGGAAGAAGAAAATGAACAAGAAGAGGATATACACCAGGAACTAGCCCTAGAAGAGGAAGAAATGAATCCGGCCATATCGTGTAATGCACTGGAAAGAATTACCACTCCTCAAAATATCAAGATAGAAGGACAAATCAAGAAGAAAAAGGTAATAGTTTTGATTGATTCAGGTAGCACCCATAATTTTATTCATTGTAAGGTAGCCAAGGAATTAAATTGTTTCCTATACCCAGCACCAGAATGTCAAGTGATGGTTGCAAATGGAGGAACTATAAATTTCTCTGGAAAATGCCATAATATCAAGCCAACCATGGGGGAATATGTATTGACTAGTCCAATGCTTTCCATTCCTATGGGAGGTGCTGATGTTGTACTAGGAGTACAATGGTTACAATCTTTGGGGACGGTAGCTTTTAATTTTTCAAGAACTTTTCTTGAAATTTTTTTCAGAAGGAAAGGAAGTCGAATTACGGGGTATTGAAGGGAAGCCGGGAAGGATAATAAGCTCTAATGTCATGACAAAGCTTCTAAAGAAAGAACAACGAGACGTAATTGCACAATTATGCTCACTAGAAGTTCCAACATCAAAATCATCTATTTCTGCAGATCTCCAACAAGTCTTGGACAATCATTCCAAGGTGTTTGAAACTCCCAGAGGACTCCCACCTATTCATGATCATGATCATGCTATTCATTTGATTCCAGGAAGTGTTCCTCCAAATATCAGGCCTTATAGATATCCTTACTTCCAAAAGAGCGAAATTGAACGTATGATTGCAGAAATGTTAGAGGCGGGTATAATTCAACCCAGTCAAAGTTCTTTCTCTGCTCCTGTAGTGCTGGTACACAAGAAGGACGGATCATGGCGAATGTGTCCGGATTATAGGAAGCTCAATAAGCTCACCATTAAAGACAAATTTCCCATTCCTGTGATTGATGAATTATTGGATGAATTACATGGAGCAATTTATTTTACCAAGTTGGATCTTCGTTCAGGATATCATCAAATTAGAATGAAGACTGAAGATATTCCAAAAACAACATTTTGAACTCATGAGAGTCATTATGAATTTTTGGTCATGCCTTTTGGCCTTACCAATGCACCTTCTACATTTCAAGGGTTGATGAATTCCATTTTCAAACCCTTCCTTAGAAAATTTGTGCAAGTATTTTTTGATGATATACTAATCTACAACAGGTCTTGGAAGGATCATGTTGAACATGTTGACAGGGTGCTCAAACTATTGCAGGAGAAACAATTATATGCAAAAACATCCAAATGTTTCTTTGGAGTACAAGAGGTGGAATATTTGGGTCATATTGTATCTCACGAGGGTGTTAAGGTAGAACCTAACAAAATTAAAGCCATTAAGGAATGGAAATTCCCCACAACCATAAAGAAGTTGCGAGGATTTCTCGAGTTAACATGGTATTATTGCAAGTTTGTTAAGAATTATGGGAGAATAGCAGCACCTCTAACAACATTATTGAAGAAAGATGCATTTTCATGGACTCCTGAAGCAACTAAGGCCTTTGAACATCTTAAAGAGGCAATGTGCCTAGCACCGATCTTAGCTATGCCAGACTTCACAAAAACTTTTATTGTGGAATGTGATGCCTCGGGAAATGGAATTGGTGCAGTTTTAATGCAGGAAGGAAGACCCATTGCTTTTGAAAGTCGTCCAATCAAAGGAAAGTATTTACAGAAACCTATTTATGAGAAGGAAATGTTAGCAATACTGCATGCACTAAAGAAATGGCCAACTTACCTAATGGAAGACACTTCAAGGTAAAAACTGATCATGATAGTCTTAAACACTTTTTGGAACAAAGACTATCTTCAGAAGAGCAGCAAAAATGGGTCACAAAGATGTTGGGTTATGACTTTGAAATAATCTACAAAAAAGGAAAGCTTAATGTTGTTGCGGATGCACTCTCAAGAAAGAATGAAGAGGTGGAAGCATTGCTTTGTGCCATTTCTATTATCCAACCAGATTGGATAACTGAAGCAAGAGATGAATGGAAGAAGGACAAAGATGTATGGACACTCATTCAAAAGTTGCAGCAAGATCCTAGTACATCTGCTACATTTAGTTGGAAAAATGATTCCTTATGGTACAAAGATCGCTTATATCTTTGTAAGAATTCCCAACTAAAACAAAAGATTCTTCTGGAATTGCACACTTCTCCTTTAGGAGGGCACTCAGGATTTTTAAAAACTTACCACAGGGTGAAGAAATAATTTTTTTGGGATGGCCTTAAATCTGATATTCAAAAGTTTGTGGCGAAATGTTTGGTTTGCCAGCAGAATAAAGTGGAAACAATTAAGACCCCGGGACTTCTACAACCTTTATCCATTCCAAGTCAACGTTGGGAGGAGATTTCAATGGATTTTATCACAGGTTTACCTAAGTCCGAAGGAAAGAGTGTCATCATGGTGGTAGTTGTTAGACTTACCAAGTATGCACACTTTTGTGCATTATCTCATCCATTTAAAGCAAGTACAGTTGCTACTACATTTATGGACACAATTCAAAAGCTACATGGAAACCTAAGGGTTATTGTGAGCGACAGAGATCCCATTTTTACTGGAAATTTTTGGACGGAGTTATTTTCTTGTTTGGGTACTCAATTAGCTCATAGTTCATCTTATCATCCTCAATCTGATGGTCAAACTGAGATAGTAAATAAATGTTTGGAAGGATGTCTTCGTTGTTTTGTATCTGATAAACAAACACAATGGGTCAAGTGGTTACCTCTTGCTGAATGGTGGTATAACACTTCCTTCCATACTGCAGCAAAATGACCCCATTTATGGCACTTTATGGATATCATCCACCATCCATCACATCATATTTAAGAGAAAATTCGAAGGTTCAAGCAGTGGAAGATCACATCGAGCATCAGCAAGAAGTTCTCCAACTCTTAAAGGATAACCTGAATTTGGCACAAAATCGAATGAAGCAACAGGCAGATCAACATCGCAGCGAGAGAAGTTTTGATGTAGGAGATTGGGTATTTTTACGGCTACAACCATACAAACAAATGTCCCTCAAGCAAGCTAAGAAGGATAATAAATTATCGCCAAAGTACTATGGTCCTTACAAGGTGTTGCAAAATATTGGTACTATGGCATACAAAATGGAGCTTCTTGCTTCTTCGCGAGTACATCCTGTTTTCCATGTTTCATGCTTAAAGAAGGTTATAGGTGAAAATCTTCCAGTTCAAACAATATTTCCAGAACTTGATGAGGAAGGAAAAATCATATTGGAACTGGAAGCGGTCACGGAAACAAGAACTCGACAACTACGGAATCGGTCAATTTCAGAGTATCTCATCAAGTGGAAGAACTTACCCACTGAAGATTCTACATGGGAGGATGAGAATTTTATACAAAAGCACCCAGAGCTACTCAAGCATTGAGGACAACACTTTTTTGAAGGAGAGAGGCATGTTAGGTCCCTATATTACTAGTATAGTCCCTTATTATTGTTAGTGTAACCCCCTTATTGTTATTATTGTACCCCTGTAACCCCCTTATTGTTATTATTGTACCCCTGTAACCCCCATATTGTTATTATTGTTCCCTTAAATTATTATTGTTAGGTCGGCTAGGATTACATTGTGGCCCCACTAGGATTACATTATAGCCCCATGGACTCCTATATATAGAAAGGAGGTTTTGTAATTTGTAGCATCCAAGAATCGTTCATTCATGTAATGTATTGGAGGTTGCCCCCTCAAAGTGGCTTATTTCTAAGGCGTTGATATCTCTTTTCTTCTATTTTTGGAGCTGGTTTCACAACATAATGATTATATTGTACATGAGAGTTACATAGAACAGTATTAATCAGATTTTGATTTTAAGGGTGTGTATGCTAACTTGAGTGAAGGGAATCAAGTTGAAGAGAATGATTATCACTTGAATAACAATTTATTGTTTCATTTGGGCAAGTTGTGTATACCATAAGGAGAGAGACTAAGTGCCATGAGAGAATATCATTCTTCTCTTGTTGCTGGACATTTCGGGGTAAGCAAAAAGGTGGCACATTTACAGAGGTATTGTTATTGGCCTTGCATGGTAGATAGTGTTTCACGTTTCATTAGAGGTTTTTCATTATGTGCTACAAGAAAGCCTAACAATAGGAAGCTTGGGTTATATACGCCATTAACGATATCATCAAGGTCATTCTATGAAATTTTTTGGAGGTCTACCTATGTCTAGAAAGCAGCATGATTATCTTTATGTAGTAGTTGATAGATTCAACAAGATGTGTATTCTTATGCCATGTAAGAAATCTATTACCAATGAACAAACTGCTGAATTATATTTTCAACATGTATGGGTTCTGTTAGGGTCCTATTAATATAGGATTCATAATTTTGAATTGACTTATGATATTCTTGTAAAAAATGTACATACCTTGCTTTCTGCAAGATTATTTTCCCATATTTTGAAAAAAATAAAAAAATATATATAAAAAATCAAAAAGAGGGTAAAAGTCCTAAAATAAAGATCAAAGGACTTAAAAAAAATATTTAGACCCCAAGAGAAAAAAGATGAAATAAAACATGAAAGTGTGCAAGTCCAAAGTCCACTACTTTTTATTTTTGCAAATGATTATGGCAGAGTGTCAATAAATGCCATAATCCATAATGAGTTAAACTACTTAATCTTGACTTGTCATGTTTTCAATTTCCATGTTTTAGATAGAGAATAAAGTGTTGTCAGACAGTTTAATCCTAACAAATCAGTAGATAGGTAGAGAATAATGAGGAGCTCATCTGTTTAATCTAAGCCCTTGGATGAAATAAGGTGGAATTAGATAGTTTATGTTTTCAAAAGAATAAATGTTTCAAGGTTGCTAGCCTAAATGCACCTGCTAAAAGGAAGAAAAAATGTTAGAGTAATGTTGGGTAGGTGGAAAGAAGTGGGAAAAAGCATGTAATATTCATCACCGGGAAAAACTTCACTAATTTCCCCTCCCCTATAAGTATTTGGTATTCTAGACTATCAGTCAAACAAGCTCAGAGCATTTCTCTGACTTTTTTTCGGACCGGACCCAAGGCTCGATGACTGGTTAGTTGAAAATGTTGAATTATTATGTTTAATCCCCATTTACCATTATTTATCCCTCATTCATACATTTTAACACATTTTCATAAGTAAGGACTCGTTCTTACTTAATGAAACATAAAACCCCATTTAATTAACTTCCTTCATTCAGAAAACATACCAAACCCTCAAAAATACTTTATCCTAAGTCAATTGGTGAAATGATGAAATGACAAGCTTTGCTTTATTTATTCACTCTACTTGGTCATTTAAGTGTATTTTTGTGTATTCCATCTCCCCTTGTCATATTAACTTTTAACTTATGCTATTAATTCCCTAAAAAATACCTTGTCCTATATATATAATTCCCTTTCTCTAAAATACCCCCCTAAAACCCACTATTATAAAGATTTTAGACCAAAGATATTAACCACATGCTAAATTATTATTTAAAAAAAAAAAAACCCAAATAATGCTCCCTTTGGTCTAAAAATAACATTAAATAAATATCCCGCCCCTATGGTTATTAAATATTCAAAAGGTTTAATACTATATAATAAATTAAAAACTACGCCAAATTTGTTTTATTAAGACATATTGCAAATGTTTTTGACAAAACATATTTAGCCCCACTACTCAACTTATATCCTAAGTTTTTGAATCAAATTAAGTGTTCTTATAAGGTTCAAAAAACTTTACTCCCGCATATGCAATAATCTGCCTCTTTGCAAGAAAATTCACCTTTTTAACCTAAGGCTAAGGTTGAACATCGTAAAACTTAAGCCTTTCCCTTTTTCATATTATCCCTGTTATATAAAGCCCCACGCCTTATATAAAGTTAACCTAAGGTGCATAACTTCACTTCGCATAAATAAGCCTATCTCCACTTCTATTATGTAAAGCCTTATGCTTTATATGATTAACCTTCCATGTATATTTCTTTAACCATCCTTAGATCCCCGCCTCGTATGCATAAACCCTACTTTTTATAAATAAAACCTTTCATCCAATTCATATTTTATAAAGGTTTTTTTTAACCATGTTGTAACCACCAACACCCATGTAAAGCCCGACCCCACCTTTGCTTTGCCGCACCTTCCAAAAGAGATCTCAACCCTTCTCTCCCGATTATCAGATCCAACGGCGCAAAATCAATATTGCGCTCACAAACTGATCGTCCGCCCAAATCCCAAACGGACGCGAAATGGGTTGTTTTACCAATTCTGCCTCCTACGACGTGGCATCTTCTCATAGGATCACGTTCGTTTCGACAAAAACTTCTTACCGCCTGAGCTCAACGCGAAAACTACTGACAGTTTTGTTTTTGAAAATCCCTCCATTTGATGAGACCTGCATTTAATTCATTTATGATAATTAAATATCAAATTTTAAGACCTTTGATATACCATTTCGGATGTTTATTTGTGCATTCTGGACTGTAAAAGAGCTTCGCTCGACTGTGTAAGAACCCTTTGCTCAAATTGTCGACTTATACCTAGAGAAAATCAAATTTGACCACAGATTCCCCATTGAAGACTAGTAAAGCCATTTGTTGCACCAACAATCTGAACCAGTCCTCAGAATAAACCAATATCTTCTCAAGAACCTTCAAGCAACAAAATACCTGCGTTTAAAGGTATTTCTCGACAGTTAAAACCTACAATTTCAATTTTATACCATGAATGATTAAACCAGACCTGTAATTAAGGGTCTTACCAAACCAATTTGCCTAAAAAAGCCCGAAAAATAGGCCGAACCCTAGCCAATTTTTTCCAGAAAGTTCTGTGTTCTAAAAAACCACTTTTGAAGCCAATCTCCTCAATATGTGACCTCTAAAGATCAATTTAGAAGACAGAAAAGGGTTTAAAGCCTACAGATATCTTAAAAAACTACTTTTTGTAGACCAATCTATTCACGAAAACCTCGTTTTCTGTCTTATCCCAGTTTATATCCTCTGATAAAGAAAAAAAACTTATGCAAACAATTTAAGCTTGCAATAGTTATTCCAAAATGACTAAAGAAAATCATGGTTAAACCTGGAGGTTCTAAGCCAATCAAGCCTGGAGGAACCAAACCTCCTAAATCTGTAACATCTAAAGCTATTAAATCTACTCCAATCCTCACTGCTAAATCCACTGTGTCAGTAAATCCCCTCCAGCCACCTGTAGTTGCTGAAGAAACCCTTCCATTGACTGATATGGACTACAAGATTGTTGATCCTATTGTAGAATTCAACCTTTTAGAAATACATAATTGGTGCTATGATAAATACTTGGACAAGGATGAAATGCCTATTTGGGAGACCCATTTGCCCAAATATGTAGTTCCATTGACCCACCCTGGACAAGACATGGTTAGATTATGTCAAAAACATTATGAACCAGACCAAAGGGCCATTGTTAATAATGACAGAGAAATCCTTTTTAGTATCACAGCTGAGTCAATCAATCAAATGCTGCAATTATAGTCTGATCCTCAATCAGTCCCCCTATCTATAGAAGCTTTGACCCAGTTGTACTTAGGCCTGGATTTCCCAAAGAGGTTTATGATATTTCAAAAATTTTGGCCTTCCCATGTTGACATTCCTAAAATAAACCCTCCCTCTTCTACTGTTGAATTTCCTGAAGGGTCTAGACTTGTTATCTCAATGCTATATTTTATACTGGGATACTTTATAGGATTCATTGATGAATCCATCCTAGGCTTTCTATCCACCTTATCTCCAGGCCAAACTCCAGCAATCATTTTTTATTATGCCAGATTCATAGCAGATAGTATTCATCATCAGCTGACCAAAGTACCCACTAAAGGGGTTTTGAGATACTCATCCTACTTGTTTCACTTTTTTTTATTCTTCCAAGCTGATAATTTTCCAATTGCATTGCAAAATATGGACTTAGAGGGAAAGCCTTTGTCCATTATCTTCTGGACTTCCTTGCTTAGAAAAGAGGGCAGTGACTTCACTTATACAGATTTTTCAGACTTTTTCATGCATCCAGCAATGAACATTTTGTACAAAGCAGAGCAGCCCAAAGTCAATGAAGAAATGAAAAGAATCTTGCAACTATCAGAATAGAATAAAATGGGAGACTAGTTTCTTTATGAAAATCATACAGAGATAAAATGGCAGACTGGATCCAACTTATTACCTTATAAGTTGCCAAAACATATGAGCATGAGAATTTTTGCATTAGAGTATTTAAGACAAATTCTCAATTCTGACTCTATTAACTCTTTAGCTGCCAAGAAAAAGACTCAATTCAAGCTAAAAAATCAGGTTGGTCCTTTCATCATAAACAACAGAGAGGAAGAAAAAGAAATCACAAAGAGGCTATCAGAGTTTAAATTTCAAGAAATTTTTCCATGGAACTATGATCCTCAAGGGATCCTGAGCAATTTAAGGGTAAAATGTAAACTAACACCCTTCATACACGAGCTTAAGCCAGAGATTGAGAAGTTTTACAATCAAGCAGAATGGATGGAGAACACACTGATAGATACAACGACTAATACAGAGACAACAGGAAAAATGGTTACAACACAAGCCCTAGAATTTGTAAAGTAGCCAGAGACTTCAGCCAAAAGAAATAGAGAAGAAGGAGCATACACAACAAAAACAACAACAGAAACAAAGTTCAAACTGATTTGTAATACAAGGCTTAAATTCAGTTTAGTTGGGAAATAAAAGGTAATTGACATTGAAGATACAAATGAGCCAGAGGTAAATAATGATGAAGCTACAGTGATAATCAATGAAACTCCTATAGAAATTGAAAAAGACAAAACAACAAGTAAAGGTGATACTTAAATGATTGAAAAGCCACAAAATATGGAGGCCTCTTCCTCACAAACAACTGAGGAAAAGGATTTAGATATCAAATAGAAATATAAACAGATAAAACAGAAGAATGAGGAGATCAAGACTGAGATATATTCTCAATTCCTGAAACAAAAACCAGGGAATCAAAATAGGCTACTGACAACCTTTGATTTTCTACAAACAAGATGCTTATGTCATTTTTGCAACCAACTACTTCAGCACCAAAGATAGTGGCAGATTATAAAAAGATGGAGCTTGAGGTAGACACTGAAAATGTTCATGAGCTAGAGCAAATTGAATTTCATAGACATAGCTCTGAAATGTTGTATTCAATTTTCGTTACAAAGGCAATGAGTGCTACTAGGTTGCAGAATATTGTTCTTAGTATACAAGATCAAATGAAATTGGATAAGGCATCTCTATATGCCAAACATCTAAGGATTAAAGCCCTAGAATATTTAGTTTTACAAGTGGGATGTGATCCCTCAAATATTCAAGCAGCTAAATTATTGATAAAGAAGAAAAATGATGACATTGCAGCTATGAGGAAAAAACTTAAGCTTCCTCAAAGTGAGCATCCAAAAACCAAAGAAATCCTTCAAGATCAAGCTGATAAAGAAGAGATGATGAAGCTCATCCTCAAATTAACTTCTCAGATCAAAGAAATGGAATCCAAAATAGACCAACTTGTCCAAGAGAAGGAAACTGTGAAAGAAAATGACACTCCTATCATTCCTTCAGTTATACCAGTGATTACCATAGTAGTGGCTTCAACATTGGGAGATAAACTAGCACCAAAAGAACCACTGGCAACTACAGTGCCAGTGATTTCAGCTACTACTTCAACCACAGATTCTTCTACAACACAGTTTCAACAAACAGATGGAGCAAGTCAAATTGTAAAAGCTATGGAGGACTTGTCTTCAAAAAATAGCGAAATCAACAGCCTAAAGAAAATAAATGATAATATTGAAGCTACAAATAAGTTAGCTCTAATAAATGTTAAAACCCATTAATAGAAGGCAATCAAACTTGGAGAACAAATCAAGGGCTTAAGAAAGGAGCTAGCTTTCACTGAACAAATTTCATTTGTAAAAAATCATCTATGGATAAACATAATTGAAGCCATTCACACTCAATGGCCTTTAATTCAAGTTATATGAGCAAAGAGACTTATTATTAGCAGCTCAAACAGAGATTCAAAAGACCAAGGATGAGTTAACTGATAAGACTGCTCAGGCTTTAAAACTCATCACATTCCTAAACAGTAAGAACAGAGCAGAATTGGAAGAATTACAGGTATTGGACAGAACAGAAACCATTTTACAGATTAAAAATGTGGTAACAAAGAAAACTTTGATGAAAAATCTGGAAGAGAAGTGTGAATCAATGAACATTTCCATACCAAAGTTTTTGGCAAAATACACAAATTTGAGACAAAGAGGTCTGCCAGATATCCATGTTTTCAATGAAAAACTGATAAAAAGATAAGGATTATGATAAAAAGATAAGGGAATTTGCCAAGGAGCAAGTCAAAAAACCATTACCACAAGGCACTCCCACAGGAAAAGTCCTCCTTTAGCACTTTGAAGATTTGTTCTTTCTACAACATGAGATTAAACATCTCTTTGTGTTCAAACCCACCTTTGCTAGATACACAAAAGCCAATGAGAATTTCAGAAAGCTAAAGAATGTCAAAATTCCAAATGAAGAACAGTGGAAAACATTTATATATTTAATGTAACAATGAGAGGTAAAACAGTGAAGAAAATTACCTTGAAAAACAGTAAAAAATAAACAGTGAAATAAAAGGACAGTCTGTTGATTTTTACTGCAAAAAGATATATTTTTACAACAGTAAACAATGGAAATAGCAGTTAAAAGTGTGTCAGCATTAAATAGCAGCGTTAAAGAGTATCAGATGAAAGAGTATCAACTAAGGCAACTCAAATGAAGATATTTTCTAACAGCCAGCTGTAATGTTCCCACTTAGCCTTAGCTAAGAGGAACATTCAATTTTGTTTTAATTTTTGTTTCATGAATAAATGAATAAAGGAGGACATTTAAAACTCCTAAAAAGTCTGAATAAATAAATGCCCATGTGAATAAAGACAAATCAGAGCCATGTAAATAATCACTTGCAAGTGTGAAAGAGGTATGAGCTAAAGACTGGGTCAACCTTGACCAAATCAACAGTGTTGTCTAGGTTCATTGCATCTCCAAAAGGGACAATGCAGTTCTAGAAGGAAGCCTATCATGTGAAAAGGGCTAACTCATCAAGATGGTTTAGGGTTTGCAAAATATTTCTCATCTTATAAAAGGAAAAGGAGGGCAACAAGAGAAGGTTGTTGATTGATCATATTTCTGAGTATTTGTTTGCTTAGACAAATACCATTCTCTGCTGATTAGTGGAGGATTGTATTTGGAATTCCTATGCAAGGATTTCACCTCATCCTTGGAGGAATATTGGAGGAAATTTCTCTGAATTGAACCACTATCAAGCTTGAGTCCAAGCTCCACCTTACACTACAACGCTACTCAAGTTGAGAGTTGAGATATCTTGTAAGCTGCAGCAAGTGGGAGTCTAGATATGCAGAGATCTAGTGTATTTTTGGGAGCCTCTTCTCATGGAGTGTGTTCTTTAACCTCCTGAAAGAGTTTCTATGCTTCTTGTACTTCAGATCTGCAATTTTACAGTGGTTTTTTGTGTCATTTGAGCTACAATGTTGTTCCCAAGAGTATACTGCATTATTTCTGTATGAGGGTTTTCATGGTGTCTTGCTCATAGTTTAGATCAGAGATCTCTAGTGCTAGGCTTTTCCTTCCACTTGGTGATCCATGGATTAGCTTGCTGATCTATGTTTTGTTTAGATCTGATCCATTTTAATGAAATTTTATATTCAGAAATTTACTGAAGCAATTTCCGTATCTGCAACTTGTTTCTCAGATCTACTCTTATTTATGCATGCTTTTGTCAAAATTCCAAGTGGATCTTTAAGAGAAGACAATATAGCTTCCAGATCTGAAATAGATCTGATGTTTTGTCCATATATCTTTCCTAGATCTGAGTTGTAACTTCCAATTACTAAATCTCCTCAAAAATAACGTTGTTGAGCAATTTTTGCAAATAGATATGTGTTCTAGCTCTCTTTCCTGAAGATTTCTTGTTGTATTGACTAATAAATTTTACTGTATAATGAAAGGGCTTCATCATAATGCTGATTTGCTGTTGTATTACTGAAATATAAATGTTCTTGTTGATCTCCACTGAACATCTTCTAAAACTGCGCAATTCCTGAAGTAGTGCTTGCATTTGGCTGTAGCCCTCCTCTTTGGGTGCTTTTTAGCTAGTCTAGTTTTTGGGAGATCTTTTTAATGTATCTAAACTGATTTTTTTAATATGAAATTCCATATATAAGTCCCATACATCATAGATAAGAGGAACCAAGCCCCGATCTGCATTATTTTCGCACATTTTTACTTATATAGCGTTTCTCTTGAGCACCTTGTTGAATTTCCTGAAAAAGGATCATTACAATGGTATCAGAGCTCCACTCTTGGCACAACCTATTGTTGCCTTGGAGCACTAGTCATGCTGCATTCCAAAGAAGAGGATCCTCTCACTGAGAGAGAGAGGAGGTACCAAAATAGAAGTCATAAAAATTATGACTACACCACTGATGACCCTAACAAGGGTCAAGACAAGGGGAAAGCCCCTGAATCTGTGAATGATAAGGATAAGGAAGCGGAGAAGTTTGAAAAAACTCTCTTGGAGACTATGCAAGATCTTGCCAAGGAGATAAAAGAGATGAGGGTGGATAGAATGAGGGAGTCCCTTGGGAGATTCCATCAAGGAGGAAATTCTGAAATGTCTCACTATGGGACTGGTCAACCTGTGAGCTTGCCACAAGCACCACAGGCCTCACAATGCTCTACTATGCCCACCTTCTTGGCTGTAGAAAATTAAGGACCGCAAGATCCAACCTCCCTGGAAGGTAACTTTGTGGAATATGACTCACAAAGTCAGAGATTCAAGGATAACTTGAGTTTTCAAGACTTTTTCCATCTCAAGGACTGGAGGAGGCCATGGCAGCAGTACAGAGATGGAGGTTTCTTTCATGGAAGACACCATACTATGGGCATGTTCTTTTTTCCCAAGTTCGATGGATCATCCTCTTGTTCTACCAAAGCATGGGTGGAAAAGTTGGACATCTATTTCCAGTTGAATAAAGTCCCCGAAGTAGAAGCCATCAAGATTGTTGTGCTGCACTTTGAGGGTGAAGCCCACAACTGGTGGTTCCATGGACTATCTACATTGGGACACAGCAATGTGTCTACATATGCTAAGTTCACTAGAAGACTAGTGGGGAGATTTGACCGAAAGGATCCCGAGGCACCTTTTATAAGCCTGGCAAAGCTGAAGCAGACAGGAGATGCAGAGGCCTATATCTCTGAATTCCTGAGATTTTCAGTAATGGTCCCTGATCTATCTGTAGCAAGGAGAGTCTACATGTTCATTGATGGCCTAGAGGAACCTTTGCATGGGTTGGTCAAGTCTACCAAGCACATCACTTTGCATGATGCCATTGAGAGAGCTAGAGATCTCCAAGATGCCTTACCAAGAGCAAAGGAAACTTTCCAAAGGAAAGCCCCTCACTCTTCTAAGGGGAAAGAAGGGAAATATGATCCACCCAAGGAGACCTCACTAAAGAAAATTATTGACCTTGATCTCCAGAGGGAGTTGAGGAAAAAGAGATTGTGTTTCACTTGTCAAGAGCCATGGGTACCGAGACATAGATGTGTTGCTGGAAGGGCACACTATATAGAAGTCTTCTCAGATTTTGAGGAGGAAGATGGGAATGATGGACCTAGGAGGGGTCATAGCACTGGTGATGATGAGGAGGAAGATTAATCACCATCCAGAGGTGAAGAGAGAGCCTTTGCTCCAACAAGTGGGACTCTTGCCTCCTTGAGAGGAGTGCATAAGTACTTGAACCTAAGAGTATAAGGCTCAGTCATGAACCAGAGAGTGTTTATTCTGATTGACAATGGGGCCACCCACAACTTTATTGATGCTCACCTTGTGCAGAGGAGAGGAATCCCACTGAAACTTTTGATGGGTTTTCTTTTTTGGTCCTAGGAGATAGAACCATGCAATGCATGAAATATGTTCCATCACTTTCTGTCACTATGGGATCCTACACCTTGGTGGACCATTTCTTTCTAGTTTACATACCAGACATCAATATCATCTTGGGTGTCCAGTGGTTGATTACCTTGGGGAAGGTTACCACTGATTGGAAAGCCTTGAAAATGGAGTGGGTGGACTTGAAGAGTGGGAAACCATAAATAATTCAAGGCATGCACTTGATGTTTCCACACAAACAACAGAGATGGATTTGCGCAGTGGAAGCAAGGATCTCACAGTTCCTTCTCTCATGTTTATGAGAATGTTGCAAGGAACATTCATATCTCATGGCAACCCACTTGGAATGCCATTAGATTCTGATCATGTGGGGGAAGCCTCACAAAGTGTTGCTCCAAGAATAGACCAAGCAAGGATTGGAGCAATGAAATAGAAAGCCACAATGTTGTGGGAGGAGGAAAGGGGAGGATCAGCCTCCCAGCAAAAAACTTTGGCATGTGTAATGTCAAAGATGTAATCAGAAACAAGGCAAGCACCACCATAAATGTATCAGCAGCACTGTCATTGTTGAGCTGTGTGGATCCATATTGGAGATCTCAACTCCTTGTGGAGTACTCCAAAGATCTTCACACCGGGATGATATTAGATGGCATTGCAAGGGGGAGGCTATGTGGTCCATGAAGGGGTCATCTATCATCTTGGTAAAGTATTCTTGTCTCAAGCCTCCAAGCTTAAGCAAGAGATACTAAAAAGAGCACACAAAGAGTTCCTTTCCAGCTATATGCAGTCAGTAGAGATCTACACCCTAATCATGAGGAGTTTTGATTGGGAGGGTATGAAGGAGGAACTACATCAGCACTATGATTTGTGTAGGTTTTAACCTTGAACAAAAATTATCTACACACAAATCTTATAACATAAAATAAACAATAGCGAGAGCATAAAACATAAAACAGATAAACACAGAGATTTTCCCCTGGATCCCAAATCGGGACGACCAGCTTGATTTTTCATTATATTCCTTTTAGTGGTACAACACATATATATACATGCCGAAGCATACATAAACCCCAATCCATTAACCCTGGATTAGAACATAATCGTAGTTCCCTTGACCGGATCTACAAAATACCAGGGGCCGAAAACCATCATACCCCAAAACCATGTGAAAACTCATGCACAAAAGATGGGTGGGTCCGCACACCAAAACAATTTTTGTTAGGGCGCTGCCCCGGACCCCAACAGTGGGGGATGCCTCCCCCCTTGTGACCCCCCTACTGCGCCCGGCACAACATACAGCACGTGGGGCTAGTCATGGAAAGAATATAACACATACTCAACAATTTGGAGGAACTACATCAACACTTACAAGAGTGCAATATTTATGAGGAGATGGGGCAGCCAAAGGACTCTATGCAGGGGTCATTTCAACCATCTCTTCCTTCTCTTAAAAGAGGATAAATGCCCTTGCCCAACTCCATGTGTGTGGGAGACTTGAATGGTAAAGAATCTGATCTTATGGAGCATGTTTATTTTCCTAATTTGACATATTCTCTTACCATATATATGTAGGCCATGGCTCCTACAAGGAGTGATATTACAAGCAGATCTCATGGCATTGATGAGGCCAATAAAAATTCTAAACTTGGCCACTCCCTTGAGGTGAAAAAAGAGATTCTCTATCATAATGGGTGCTTCCCAAAGGCACCTAACTTGGGTATCACTTTTAGCCATGTCAAAGTGACCCATGCAACAAAGATGTGGTGGGAGTACAACTTACCACACTCAGATCTACTCAAGACAAGGAGTGCATTGCGTTGGTATCTTATGTGGGATTGTGACCCACCTCCTCAAGTGCAAATTTCAGTTTGCATATATGTAATTTTGCTTCCATACATAGATGATATATTGGTATTGTTTATGCGTTTGTATGGGCAAAGAATGGGCAGTGTATATGTACCACATGGGATGGAACTTCATCTTGTACTTCATGATACATGTTTTAGATGTGACATTGCTTCACCCATGTTTATTTCTGTTGAGTTTTACACTCCTGAAGGGATGGACTATTCCCCTATCATGTTAGCATTGGAGGAACAATTTTTGATGTATTGGCTTAATGAGCACTTGGCCCATGATGAAATCTTGATCCTTGATGGTGCCATCAATGGAAAAGGAGAAGAACTACAACTCTTACCCTATCAGTTGCTTGAGGACAAGCAACATTTTGGAGGGGAGGATTGTAATGTTCCCACTTAGACTTAGCTAAGAGGAACATTCAATTTTGTTTTAATTTTTGTTTCATGAATAAATGAATAAAGGAGGACATGTAAAACTCCTAAAATGATCCAGGTGGATATTGGTGGTCACCCGCCTATTCCACTTGGGGCTCCACCATTATCTATTTCAGTTTTTCAGTTTCGGCACAGTTTACTATTTTTAGCAGTTTTTCGGGTCCTAAACTTCCGGAGCCGTTTTGAGGCCCTAAACGACGTTTTTTGGGAAAATAGAGAGCAACATTGGTGTCCATGGACCAATGTTTCTCGTTCCAAATTTGTAGTCCTCGGATAGATCTTTCTAACGAGGTATGGTACGCGTCAAACGGAGATCGTATACCAAAGTTACGCCCCTGGGAAGTTGAAACACCAATTTACCCAAACGGGGCCCATAGTTTTGGCGCTTCATCTCCTAGGGTTAGGGTTTTGGCCGTTTAGGATTTCCCATTGTTTCTAAATGATAAATAGGCCCTCGAGCCTCATTGTAACTCAGTTCAGAGGCCTGTAGCCACCACATCTCTTCTCAGAGATAGCTACCAGCGCCCTAGCTAGTTTTATTTCCATTCTGTCTGTAAGCAAATTTCAATTCTTTGATATTAATGAAATGAAGTGTTATTTCCGTTGCATTTATGTATTTATGGTTATATGTTTATTCTGTTGCATTCCTACATAAATCCGGATCAGTGGTATCAGAGCGGTCTGCTTTTTCTCGATCCTTCTTTGCATGTCCCCAACGAGGTCGGGGTATAAGGAGCTAGGGCTCGATCTGGTGGAACCTTTGCAAGATCAGCCTCGAAAACCTCGACGGACGCCCATGGGGGAAGAAAAGAAAGATGAGGGAGCAGGATATCCTATCAAAATATTGCTCGAGGATGCCCTCGAAAAACAAAGGAACGCGATGATGGATAACTTTGCTCAGATCCTTCAACGGCTACCCACCCGCGGCGCATCTGCATCCAGCAGCCACTCTGGAGGCACGACTCCTTTTAAGGTACAAGTAAATTTTGACATTCCCATATTTGAGGGTCAAATAGACGCAAATGCCGTAGATAGATGGTTGAATCTGTTAGAAGTATATTTCTCGGTTCAATAATTTTCAAACCGAGAGAAGATTATTTTTGCACTCCTCAAAGCTACCCCCCATGTTAAGGACTAGTGGGAAACCTACTGTGAGAACAAGGACCAGACAGAACCCTCTCTGTTCTTGGTCATACCAACTTGGAATTCTTTCCGAGACGCCGTCAAGGAACAGTACTATCTCGTGGGGAGCTATGAGGACAAGTACATACAATGGACCACGCTGCGACAACAAAGGGATCAAGATGTGCATGAGCTGACGAATCTGTTCCATACCCTGCGCACAAAGTTGGGTATCAGAGATTCAGAGAAAAATCTGGTGCTAAAGTATCGCATCTGTCTGCACAGATACATTCAGGAGGAAATGGAGTTCCTCGACATCTCCTCACTTGGTACGGCATACCGGTATGCTGCCAAGATTGAGCAGAAATTCAAGCAGAAGAAGCGAGACTTTGGATCTGCAAATCAAAAGCAAGGGAAAGGTGCTTCCAAACCGCAGAACAAAGGACAAAGCCAAGGCATGGCAGCTAAAGACAACTCATCGAAGCCACAAGAAAAGAACAGCACTGCAAAGCCAAAGAAGGACACGGGAAAGTGGTGCGAGTTCCATAAGAGCTCCACTCACAACACAAGTGAGTGTCGGGCCAAGCAGTCGCTAGTGGCCGAGATGAGGGCTTCTGAGTCAGATGCATGCTCTGACTTCGAATCAGAACCTGAAAAGGCGAATGAAAAAGGGAAACAGATTATTGATGCGGAGCCCAACGCCATTGTTGCCACTGCAAAGATCCAAAAGGAGGAACCGGAAGATCCAGAGGAGGAGGAATGTCTCTTCCACTCCCAGATGTGGGTAAAGGGCTCCCCGGTACAGTTCATTGTCGACAATGGGAGCCAAAAGAACCTCATTTCAGCAGACGCCGTGAAGCGGTTGGGCTTGCCGACCACAGCTCACCCACATCCATACACCATCGGGTGGCTTCAACAAGGACGAGATCTCCGCGTCAGCCAGCAGTGCCGCCTTCCCTATAGCATCAAGCCCTTCACGGATGAGGTATTATGTGACGTTGCTCCTATTGATGTTTCTGATGTATTATTAGGACAACCATACTTGTGGAAACGTCATGCTGTGTATGAGTCTCGACCTCGTGCTGTTATTATTACTTTGGGAAATAAGTTGTACAGGATACCAGAGGTACCACCTCCTACGACTATCTCTTTGGTTACTGCAAAACAATGTAGTAAGCTCATTTCCCAAACCAGGAAATTCGTTTTCCTGATGATCCGCCCCCGGGGCAAGAAGAAGACTGTGGCCACGACCTCCAAACAGGGCTCCTCTGCACAACAACAACAAATGGATAAGGTTGTGGAGGAGTACGGGGACATATTCACCTCACCCACAGGGGTTCCTCTGCACTGTCAGGTCAAGCACCCGATTGATCTGACCCCAGGTGCGCCGCTACCCAATGGACCGATCTATCGGCACTCTGTTTTGGAGAATGATGAAATCAAGAGGCAGATTCAGGAGCTGTTGCAGAAAGGTCACATCAGACCAAGTTCATCGCCCTGTGGGAGCCCGATCGTGTTGGTACAGAAAAAGGATGGGACGTGGAGACTCTGTATTGACTATCGGGCGCTGAACAAGATCACTGTCCGGAATAGGTACCCAATCCCACGGATTGATGACCTTCTGGATCAACTCAAAGGTGCAAAATATTTCAGCAAGATTGACCTGAAGTCTGGGTATCACCAGGTACCAATTGAACCCTCCGATGTGTGGAAGATGGCCTTCAAAGCCAAGGAAGGCCTTTTCGAATGGCTGGTCATGCCTTTTGGGTTGACGAATGCTCCCGCCACCTTCATGAGGATGATGGATGACATCTTGCGGCCATTCACCAACTCATTTGTAGTGGTGTACTTGGATGACATTATGATCTTCAGCCAGACTTGGGAAGAGCACCTTCACCACATCCGACAAGTCCTCCAAACACTGCGACAACACAAGTTGTGTGACAATTTGGAGAAGTGCACGTTTGGCATGACCCAGGTTCAATATCTGGGATACATTATTGATGAAAGGGGGGTGCATGTGGATCCAGCCAAGATCCAAGTCATTCGGGATTGGCCAGCCCCAACCACTATAACAGAGCTTCGCAGCTTTCTGGGTCTTACTAATTTCTACCGGAGGTTCGTGTTGGGATTCTCTCATATCACTTGGCCCTTGAGTCAAGTCACCAAGGGAGGAGCGAGAGCAAAATTCTTTTGGTCGGAACCTCAACAGAAGGCGTTCACAAAATTGAAAAATCGCCTCTGTTCTGCCCCAGTGCTCACATTACCAGACTTGCAACAGCCATTTGAGATCGAGACAGATGCCTCTGACTATGCTATTGGGGCAGTTCTTACTCAACAGGGACATCCAGTGGCATATCACAGTGAGACATTGTCTGAGACAGTTCGCAAGTATCCCACTTATGACAAAGAAATGTATTCCATTGTGCAAGCCTATCGACAATGGAAGCATTACATTTTGGGGAAGGAAACAATCATCCACACAGACCACCGGCCCCTGCAGTTCATACAGACACAAGGGAAGTTGCAGAATGATCGCCATCAGAAGTGGTCCACATATCTGCAACAGTTTCATTTGAACATCAATTACAAGAAGGGTAGCACCAATAATGTTGTAGACTGCCTCAGCCGACCACCGATCGGGGCGCTCACCACCGTGCTCAACTCTTGTGGGCAAGAGACTTCTGATTGGCCGCTCCTCTATGAGAGTGACCTAGAATTCGGCCACACTTACAAGGCACTCTTGGGGGGCACGCAAGTTCCAAATTTTCACCTCCAATATGCACTTTTATGTCACCTGGGACACCTTTGTGTTCCTTCAAGCGAGCGTGCCAAGATGATATGGGAAGCACACTACAGTCGAGTCGCTGGGCATTTCGGGGTCGAGAAAACAGTAGCAATACTACAGAAGTATTTCTATTGGCCGAACCTTGGAAAGGATGTCGAGAAGCACATCAGATCCTGCACTGCTTGTGCCATTGCCAAACCGACCATCAAGAAGCAAGGCCTATATACTCCTCTACGTACCCCTAGTCGACCTTGGGAATCCATCTCCATGGATTACATGTCGGGCCTGCCTTCTACTAAGCAGGGAAATGACTGTGTTTTTGTGGTCGTCGACAGATTCTCGAAGATGGCCATTATGGCGGCCTGCAAGAAGAATACCACGGCAGAAGCCACTGCTAAACTCTTCTTTGAACGAGTGTGGGTGCACTTTGGGATCCCATAGTCTATCATATCAAATCGGGATAGCAGGTTCCTCAGCACATTTTGGTCCAGCCTCTGGTCGATGTTGGATACCAAGCTCACCAAGTCCACAGCTTTCCATCCCCAAACAGATGGCCAGACAGAGGTCGTCAACATAATGATTGTACACATTCTGCGCATGTACAATTCAAAGCATCCACGCACATGGGACGAGAGCCTCCCTTATGTACAACATAGTTATAATCGGGCTCTCCATAGTTCAATCGGCCATAGCCCCTTTTAGGTGGGCTTGGGATTCCAGCCACTATGTCCCATTGACGTAGCCATGCCATTTGCAGCTGCTCAGGCCAATTCAGCTCATGTCCAGTCTGAAGTTGACAAAGCAAGTAGCTTCATCGAGCGCATTCAACACATCCGCCAACGGGTTCATGATATATTGGACAGAGCCAATGCGAAGTACAAGCAGCGCCATGATCAACACCGGGTGCCACACCACTTCCAGGTGGGCGACAAAGTATGGCTACATTTGCAGAAGGAGCGCCTCACTGGACCTCACCGCAAGCTTCGCCCGCTCAGATACGGGCCGTACACCATCACCAAGGCTGTAGGTAACAATGCCTTCGAGCTTAGTATTCCACCATTCCTTGGTCTGCACCCAGTCTTCAATGTGGATCGCCTTCGTCCTTACTTTCCACCTCTACTGGACACCTCGGACATTGCAGAACAACTCACACCAACAGAGTTAAATCCAGACTGCATGGAACAAGCCACCACAGATTGTATCATGGACATGCAAATCAAGAACACTCGCCAGCAGAAGATCCAACTATATCGGGTTGTCAAAGCTGGCCAACTCCTGCACCAAGGAAAGTGGTTCACCAGGGACCAAGTTCAGCAGAAATTTCCTTATCTCGTGGAGAAACTTAATGCAATGGGGACCATTGCTTCCTAAGGGGGGAGGAATGATCCAGGTGGATGTTGGTGGTCACCCGCCTATTCCACTTGGGGCTCCACCGTTGTCTATTTTAGTTTTTCAGTTTCGGTACAGTTTACTATTTTTAGCAATTTTTCGGGTCCTAAACTTCCGGAGCCGTTTTGAGGCCCTAAACGATGTTTTTTGGGAAAACGGAGAGCAACATGGTCCATGGACCATGTTGCTTGTTCCAAATTTGTAGTCCTCGGATAGATCTTTCTAACGAGGTATGGTACGCATCAAACAGAGATCGTATGCCAAAGTTACGCCCCTGGGAATTTGAAACACCAATTTACCCAAACGGAGCCCATAGTTTTGGCGCTTCATCTCCTAGGGTTAGGGTTTTGGCTGTTTAGGATTTCCCATTGTTTCTAAATAATAAATAGGCCCTCGAGCCTCATTGTAACTCAATTCAGAGGCCTGTAGCCACCACATCTCTTCTCAGAGATAGCTCCCAGCTCCCTAGCTAGTTTTATTTCCATTCTGTCTGTAAGCAAATTTCAGTTCTTTGATATTAATGAAATGAAGTGTTATTTCCGCTGCATCTTTGTATTTATGGTTATATGTTTATTCTATTGCGTTCTTGCATAAATCCGGATCATAAAAAGTCTAAATAAATCAATGGCCATGTGAACAAAGACAAATCGGGGCCATGTAAATAATCACTTGCAGGTGTGAAAGAGGTTTCAACTAAAGATTGGGTCAACCTTAACCAAATCAACAGCAATGTCTAGGTTCATTGCATCTCCAAAAGGGACAGCGCGGTTCTAGAAGGAAGCCTCTCATGTGAAAAGGGCTAACTCATCAAGATGGTTTAGGGTTTGCAAAAGCTTTCTCATCTTATAAAAGGAAAAGGAGGGAAGCAAGAGAAGTTTGTTGATTGATCATATTTCTGAGTATTTGTCTGCTTATACAAATACCATTCTCTGATGTTTAGTGGAGGATTGTATTTGGAATTCCTATGCAGGGATTTCACCTCTTCCTTGGAGGAATCTTGGAGGAAAGTTTGCTGAATTGAACCACTATCAAGCTTGAGGCCAAGCTCCACCTTACACTACAGCGCTACTCAAGTTGAGAGTTGAGTTGTCTTGTAAGCTGCAGCAAGTGGGAGTCTAGATCTGCAGAGATCTAGTGTATTTTTTGGAGGCTCTTCTCATGGAGTGTGTTATTTAACCTCATGAAAGAGTGTCTCTGCTTCTTGTACTTCAGATCTACAATTTTGCAGTAGTTTTCTGTGTCATTTGAGCTACAACGTTGTTCCCATGAGTAGACTGTGTTATTTCTGTATGAGGGTTTTCATGGTGTCTTGCTCATAGTTTAGATTAGATATCTCTAGTGCTGGGCTTTGCCTTCCAGTTGGTGATCCATGGATTAACTTGCTGATCTATGTTCTATTTATATCTGATCCATTGTAATGAAATTTTATATTCAGAAATTTACTGCAACAATTTCCAGATCTGCAACTTGTTTCTCAGATCTACTCTTATTTATGCATGCTTTTGTCAAAATTCCAAGTGGATCTTTAAGAGAAGACAATATAGCTTCCAGATCTGAAATAGATCTGATTTTTTGTCCATAGATCTGTCCTAGATCTGAGTTATAACTTCTAGCTGCTGAAGCTCTTCAAAAATAACGTTGTTGAGCCATTTCTGCAAATATATATGTGTTCTAGCTCTCTTTCCTGAAGATTTCTTGCTGCATCGACTCATACATTTTACTGTATAATGAAAGGGCTTCATCATAATGCTGATTTGCTGCTGTATTACTGAAATATAAATCTTTTTTCTGATCTACACTGAACATCTGCTAAAACTGCGCAATTCCTGAAGCAGTGCTTGCATTTGGCTGCAGCCCTCCTCTTTGGGTGCTTTTTAGCTAGTCTAGTTTTTGGGAGATCTATTTAATGTATCTAAACTGATTTTTTTTAGATGAAATTCCATATATAAGTCCCATAAAGCATAGATAAGAGGAACCAAGCCCTGATCTGTGTTATTTTTGCACAGTTTTACTTATATAACGTTTCTCTTGAGCACCTTGTTGAATTTCCTGAAAAATGATCATTACACCAGCAAAAGAAGACAACTAATCACTCAAAACCTCCTTGTTAGATAAAGTAGTTCTATATATTTTGGATAAAGAGGACAACTTGCTTATTTTTTAAGCAGTTGTCCCTCTTATTTTGTAAAGATATTTTCTATTTCCTAAAGATATTCCTAGATGTCTCCTAGGATATTTGTAATAACATTTTGTATAAATACTTCTACATTAGAAGTATTCAATGTGGAATAAAATTGTTGGACTTACTATAGATTTTTTTTGCTGAACATTGGAGGCTATTGTGTGCTGATTTCGAAGTAGCAGTCTGGACAAAGCTAAACTAGCATCATAATTCAGGATCCCTGTAATAAGCTGATGAGTGAAGTACTCCCTTCTTGTCATTGTTTTATTTTCTAAGTGTCATGCAATTCATTATATGTTTGTTCTATCTAAATGTGTAACTAGGAATATTACTACAGGATTAGTCTAGTGCTCCATGTTTTTAACTAGTTACCATTTAAATGTTTTCTGCTGATTTCCAGTGTTAGGAATCCTTGATTGCTCCTACTCCCTTTTGACCCCTGCCTCCTTCTTCCATTTTCCGGATCAAAGGATATTTCATTTCCCTTTATCCCTATCATACCATTTCACCAAAAAACACTTTCCCAAATCTCTGAGGGTTATCTATCTTGCCATGAATACATTTGTACCTTTTTGGCCTTGACTTCTGGTGCTACTAGCTAGATTTAGACTCCATAGCTCAATGGAAAAGTTGATTTCTCTCTATTTTACCTCTAAGTAGTTTTTTCCCACCAAAACCTTTCAAAACAAAACCAATTGTTCTATCATAACTAGCCTAAAAACATAAATAAAAAACAACGATAAATCTTAAAGAGAGGGCCCTCTTTGAAATTTAGGAAGGCTAGATAGAGTTCCAAGTAGGTTTGTGGTTACCTCTAGTATTCTTTGACTAAAAACTCAAAATCACACAACTTAAGAAATTACTAGAGTGATAACAGGTTCATTATGGTTTTCCTACTTCTATTGTTAGTGACAGGGATTCCAGATTTGTTGGGAATTTTTGGTCCAATCTATGGAAGATGATGGAAACCAAGTTGAAAAAGAGTACTTCTTTTCATCCGCGAACAAATGACCAAACCGAGGTAGTGAACAGAACCATTATGCATCTTTTGAGAGGTTATTTCAGCAAGCATCCTAAGTTATGGGATGAGCACCTGCATTACATTTAGCATGCGTACAACCGGGCCAAGAACTCTTCTACAAATACTTCACCTTTTGAAGCCTGTTTTGGGTATTTTCCAAAGTCACCTCTAGATTTTATTCTCGAGAAGGATGTTTCCATTGATGGGCATAGTGACATTGACAAAGCTCGCATGTTCATTGAGATAATTGATCTTATTCATCAGCAAGTTCAATAACCGCTTGAAAAGAGTCAAAGCAAGTACAAGGAGAGGCATGAAAAACATAGAGTTGATCATAAGTTCCAAGAAGGTGATGAAGTATGGTTGCACATTAGCAAAGAAAGGCTGCAAGGAGAAGGTAAAAATATAAAGCCTATTCGTTATGGTCCATTCAAGATTATTAAACAAGTTGATAATAATGTATTTCAACTTGACTTGCCTTCATATATGCAAATGTATTCCATTGTCAATGTGGAGAATTTACATTTGTATGAGCCTCCATTGATTGCTAATCAAGGGAGTGACAATTAGCTGCCATCAATAGAATATTTCTCACCAGAATATTTAAATGAGCTCAAGGAGGATGCCATCCTTGATAGGAGGATACACACTTCTAAGAGAGGAAGTGTTGATTATCTTCGAATTGGGCTTAAGGGCAGCAAACCAAGTAAGGCAAGATGGATGGAAGTGGAAAAGGTGAGAGAGATGTAACCTTATCTTATGAATAGGTAATTGAATGCTTTTGGGGTCCAAAAGCTTCCCAATGGGGAGGTGTGATCAGGAGATCATGTCCATTGCTTAAAAATTCTCAAAAATGAAAGTGTTCAGAAGTGGTTGCAACCTGAGTGACTGGAAAGGTCTCATTATTTCTATTATGGCACCGTGAATGATTCGCAAAAAAGAGGTCGTAAGAATAAGTTATGAAGGTTTGAAAAGCCCAGTAAAATCCAAAAATTGGACCTTTGACCCATTTTGACTTTATATGAAAATCTTGAAAAAAAAAATATTTGAGAAAAAAAATTATATTAAAGTTTTTTTGGCCTATCAGTGGGAGCCACATGACTTGCCTGGAGGCTGCCACGTGGCCCCAAGCCAGAGGTCAAGTGGTATGGAAAAAATATTTTGGATTTTTTGGGTATTAAACATACGACCCCCCGCCCGCGTGCAGAGCGCCCGACCATTCGGGCTACTAGTGTTGCTTAACATGGTAAGGCATCAGTTTATATTTAAAAATTGATATGTTTCCCGCAAGTGGCAAAGGGGGCCAACCCCCGCTTCATAGAACCACACTCCCACGACCAGTGCTAAGAGCCTTCTGGCAGTGACCACCATAGTTTATCCGCGTGGTTTTGAAGGGCCATGTGGCCAGAACCTCTGCGGTTAAGTCAACATTTAATATTACGGTTCATGCGAATTTAAGTCGGCGGTTGGTCCGATGGTTTTGGCAGATGTCCAATGTAACCACTCCCAACGTTACATTTAATGCCAGCACCTGACCACTGAAAAAGCTAGAGCGCGCCCCCAAAATTTTGGGTTTGCATTAAATTTAGCTCCAATTAACTGACAGTCTCCACATTTAGTGGAGTTTTCCTAGGCGTCATTGGGAAAAATGCATGGAGAAGTCAATTTTCGACCAATTTTGGTCAAACGAGAGTCTACCTAGAATAATTTTGACATTCTGAACACATTAGGAGAGGTTTCAGATCCGTCATAGGTCATCTTTTGCAAGTTTATCTTCAGGAAAGGTCAAGGAGCCACTAGGGCCACTAAGGTGTTTTCAGTGTATTGGGCATCCATTCTCTGTTTTCTTCAAATGAATAGTCATTCCTGGCTAATTTAAGCATTCTGAAGCTGTTTTTATAGAGAGCACAACCATTTGAGGCTTTTATTCACATGTACTTACCATTTTTTGAGCAATAATATATGAGGGACATGCCATTGGGAGCTGGACTAGCAGATGTATCCCAGGAGGGGTGAACTGCATCATCAATTTGCTGAGTAATTTTACATGTGATGTTTAATTCTCTGTTATTTACTATTGTACATTGTTTTACAAGTAATTTACATGCTTCAACCTCACACAGAAATATCTTTAACTAATATAAAATCATTTGTTTCACCTGCAAACTTCAGTAGACCTTATGCACACAATTTAATTACTGTTTGGATACTTAGCAAAACAAAACTAATACATTCCATTCAGATCACCTATCTTGCCCTGTTTCACTCATGCTTGATATTTCTGCAATTTAGTCACACGAGCCTCTTTGACTCCATTTCCAAATGGCTTTCCCTTGCTCTTCCCACCAAACCAATTCAAAAATCCAAACTCCGAACCCATTAAATAGCCTAAAATGCCAAATCAACAAATCTATATATAACAGAGAGATCCCTCCTTGGGTCTAGGAGGGCTAGATACCAAGCCCGAAGCAAATTTGATGTTGCCTCTGGGATTCTATCTTCAGCCTCAGAATTACGGAGTGATAACATGTTGAATGATATTAGTATCATAAAATTTTAGATCTGCATAGTCCCAGTCAAATACCTCAAAAAATTCAGACAACAAAGCAATGTATTTGTCTTTTACCTCCGGAGATAAGGACTTGGACAACTTAACCATCTTGGGCTTGTCTGTTGTTCCAATGTTCACATCCTCGATACCTTTCTCGGTAGGAACCATGGTTGACTTTCTAGAAACATCATCCTGATCAAACAATTATTCCAAAGGTACAAGACCCCTTGGAATTTTGTTATCCTTTAGCTATAATACATTAACCTGAGTGGCCTCGATGACTTGATCATCTTTATCATAAACTTCATCAATAAAATAATTCTCAAATTCACCTTCATTTTTCTAAAAATTGTTTACCTGATTTTCATCCCAAAAATCTTTCCAATACCTCAAGTTGGTAGGGACAGTTGGTCGATGTTTGACATGAATTTCAAAATTCCTATTAGAATATATGGGAATCTTAAAATTACTTGTTGCAGTAGCAAGAGAATCTTCCATAAGATTCTGACTTCTTGGTACTAATGACAATGTATAACCAGGAAACATCTTTAGGATATCAAGTACCAAATTTCTATATGCTCTCATTCGTGGATGCTTAGCATGGTATTCCCCTTTTACATGTTTGATTACAACTTCGGAGTCACCATAAACATAAATTCTTTTTGCACCCAACTTTTTCAGAATTTTGACGTCGGTGATCAATGTCTCATACTCAGCCTCATTATTCACATAATATTACACTTTTTGGAACTTTTCCTAGTTGATGAAGAGGACTACGGATCCAAATTATGATTTCTACCCCATATTTACCTAAGGCACCGTCGAAATCCATGGTCCAAAGACCATTCTCATCATCTGGAAGTTGGAATTTTGCATTCTATTTTGTTTCATCTTTTCAGGCCACGTCTTCAATATGTTTTGAACCTTTTCTTGACTTATCTGATGACTGCTTTGAAGAACTAGGCTGATTTCCTTTTTTCTCATCTAAAATTTCTCTTACACAATTGGAAATTTCTGGAATTTCTTCTACTTCTATGAGTTGAATATCTACATCATTTAAACTACTATTATTAAACAAAATAAATTATTCAAGATCTATATGTACAACATTAATAGGATGATTATTAGGTTTCTCTTTGCTGGTAATCATGTATTTCATCTTTGTTTCTCGGTACAACTTCCTCAATTTTCCAAAAACTGGGATGGTGGCATAATAGAAATCCAATTGCAAAGTACCTCTTAACTTCTCTCCCCAAGACCTTGCCAGTAACATACCAAACCGTGGTGGTATATCAGCTACTACCACATCTATCAAGACATTTTTTTCTGGGATTTTCTCAAGGGAAACTAAGAAATCCTTTATGATACCAAGACAACGTACTCTACCAGAATCAAAGGAATACAAATCATGGTAAGGACGGGCTATATCCAAGTCCAATTTTTCCATAATGGCCTTCAGCATCAAGTTATGGGAAGCTGTGGAGTCAAGCATAGCATTTTGAAGGAAACACTGATGAATTCTTAGACTCAGATAAAACGGGGGAACTTCACTATCCTCTAATTGAGCATCTATGGCTGGAAAAAAAATGAGCTCGAGTTGATCATCTTCAACATTTACCATATCAGATAAAGCATCTACTTTCAACATTTTGGCCACATGATATTTTTATTGATTGTTTTTTACAAGTTTAGTTAAAGAGATAAATAATTTTAACTTAGAGACTTCATTTTCTAAGATAAAAAGATTGTATTGCTTATCTGCCTCTTTAATGTCAGTGTCCCTCTTGTCGGGTTGTTCCTTTGTTGTAGTTTCCTTCTTCTGACTTTCTTTTTCTTTGCTTGGTGTGCTTGAAAATGCTTGATTGATCTTGGTCTGATTTGCAGCTGCAGACTCCTTTCCTTTGTTCTGATTACCTTGAGGATTTTTCTTAGGTTGAGTATCTTTTTTTTGGGATGCCCTCTTCTGAATAGGAGTGACAGGAACATCTCTACTTCTCAATTAATATTGCATCTGTTGTGAGCTGGGTGCATTTAGATAACCCTATTGATAATCATCGGACTGAACCTCCAACTCAAGATAATTTGCAAGTATGTAATCTTCATCTTTAGGAAAATCTATTTTCTCAATATATTCTTCATCCTCTATCAAGAATATAGGTTGTCCATCTGTTGTGAATAAATGATTTTCCTCCAAAATATCATTTTCTTCTTCAACCCCTTGAGCATAATTTTGCTGCAAAGGTGTCTGAATCTGTTGTTGTATTGGCTGCTTTGGAGCCCTTTTCTCCCTTTGTTTGATCCTAAACTGAGGTTGTTGCCGTTGTCCTCAGAAATTAGGATTTATAACTTGTGATTACGACATTATTTCAGTGATGGATATTATGTCAACCATTCTTTCCACAATCCTGATCAAAGTATCCAATTTAACCTCAGAGGATGTGGATGGATCTTCCTTGATTGTTACCTTTCTATCACCTTTTGTTTTTGACTTTTTGATTGACGAGTTTTCTTCGACAGTGACTGCATTTCTTTGCATATATTCTAGTGTTGTAGGACTTCTCTCTCGGAGCTATTATGCCATGTCCGGATCAAAGGCATCCAAATAGTGCAAGAGAGCCAAACCTGGAGGAGGTTTTATCTCATTTGGGATTGAGTTATACACTCGGTTGAAATGAGAAGTGAAATCTTGAACCAACTCATTTGGATTTCTCTTCAAGTTTCATTCATCAGAAAGAATTTGTAGTGGATTCTTCTTTACTTCCCATTGGGTTATGAGTGCATCAATCATTTTCTCCATATTTCCTATAGAATGGGCAGTCAAAGATTAGAACCAAGTTTTAACATCTTCTATGAAGCTTTGGGAAATGATTCTCATCTTGGCATCATCAAAATCTATCTCTTCTAAGTCAATGAAATCAGTGACTTTGACTAAGTGTTGTTTGGCACTACTTTCAGAATTCTCATCAAAGAGAGGTAGTCTCTAATCATAATCTTGTGGCAAGGGTGCAAGTTGACCAAGTATAACCAGGGGTGAAAATCTCACCATGAATCTTGTTGAATATGGTGCAGGAGTAACAATGGGAGGGGTAAACTGAGAAGGTAATGCAGTAGAAGGGACGGAGGAGGAGGCAAAAACTAATTGAGATTGTGTCGGAATGAACAAGGACTCTTGCTCGTATTGGATAATTGATTTTTCATATGTGTATTGAAGTTGATTACCTAATTTTTCAAGCCTATCAAATTGATTGCAGACTTTTCTATCAACATGTGATTCGGATTTAGATTCTTCAGAAAGTAAACCACCTTCAAGTTTTAGAGAATCAAAAACTACCTCAGACAATGATTTTACTTCAGATAATCTTAATGGATCAAATACTATCTCAAACAACGAATTTTCTGACTTGGATCTAAATAGAGACAACTCAAACTTCAAATTGAATGGAATGTCTTTAAGAGATAATACTTTTACAGGTAATGAGGAAGTTATTACCAATGGAGAATGATCTGACTGAAAATATGAGTGTTGGGATCTCTGCTTTCTAGAAAGTTTCTCTAGATCTTCAACTGGAGAAGCTGGATGAGGATATAGATTCGATATTTTGTATCTTCTTGAAGCCAAAATGTTCTGTGTTTCTGCAGCTCAGTTCTCTACAATTTTTAGATCAACCTTCACGGAGACTAGGGCCTATCACCCATATGCCTAGAATCCGATGAAATTATGGTACACCCAGGGAAGATCTGTCACTTCATTTCCCCAGCAATGGCACCAAAATGTTAGCACTCCACCAGTTCTTCGAAGGCTGAGAAGGAGACTAGCAAAGGTAACCACAGATCACTTTGACCTAGTAGCTAGCCCTACTAGGCTGAGAGGGCTCTCTCAATGACATAACAAAAAAATTGAATGGATGATGGATATTTTAGGCTAGATATGCAGATTAGGGTTTGATTTTATTTTGAAGGTTTGTGCTGGATGTTGGACCTTTAGAAACTAGGCTTGAAAATTCTGATTAGGGTTACAAGAGAAAAAATTGCAGGGGAATGAAGGGGCACGGTAGGAAAGCTCAAATGACCAAATAGGTTGCATAATTATGGTGTAGGATGAAAAAAAATATCAAGAATAAGAATATAAATATGAATTCTTTCCTTAAGAAGAAAATACACACAACATCATCATCTCATCAAAACAGAGCATGTATTCATCAAGAATATTGCTTAAAGAACTGTAAAGACAATGAGTGAAAGAAATAGATATGTAATGGAAACATAAAGTATTCAGTGGAGTAACTTACTGAAGAGAAACATGGCCATACAAAATCACCACATGAATCCCTAAATTTAAGCTGCAACTTTTCTCTGTATTCACTGTATTACTTAGTCAAAATAGAATACACTAGTTCAATGTCCAATGTTCCAACATCCAATCCTTGAAAATGATTACAAAAGTCCTCATATAGCTACTGAGGTTTAAATCCTCCCTTGGAGGTCAAAATTGACAGTAATAAAGTCAAATACATGCATCTATCTGAACTCAGCTACACCCTATGGAGGTTACGCAACAAATTCATCCTTTTCCTAACCACTAGAGACATATCCTCAATGCAATAAATTTAGGATAAGACACCTATTTACCTCCATATTTACCATTTAAATTTACATTTGGACTTTTACATTCATCTACATTCATATTTTCACTTTTACAAAAGTCAAACTAGGAATTGCAAAAAATTACATAGTGAAATTTGTAATTAAAAACACAGAAATTTGCAGATGCGCAACACCAACTTGGAGGCCACTTTTGGACACTTTCTTGAAGTCAAAATGGAAATCTGAGAGAATGGTCAACTAGCCCTACCTATCTAATTTCTATAACACTTTTAATTTTTTAAAATTACTCATGGGAAGGCCCGCAAAAACTCATTCTCCCAAGGTGTCTCTGGATGCACAACACTTGTCAAAAAGAGGGGCAGAATGTTGCTTTTTGACCCCTTTTTTCCAATTTTCTCAAATTTTGTGCCCTTTCTGGAAAATATGAGGAAATGGGTTTTGAGAGAAGGGAATACGCTTTCCAAAAATGCAAACCACTTGTCAATTGGTTCCCTGAGGAAAAATCACAGCGCCAAGGTGTTGCGCATCCAGCCTTAGTCAATTTTCTAAATTCTACCTTTTTCACTAATTTTGACAAAAAAACCAAAAATGCTCCAAATTTCCAAAAAATTGTTCCATAGCTTCTAGAAGAGGTGTAATATGCAACCACTAAGGCATCAGCAATAAAATCAAGCTTTCCCTTCTCCTCTTGATTGATTAGGGTCTTTTAAGTTTGGCTTGGGTTTTCTTGAGTTTGTCTTGCAATTGTTTAAGTTTGATTTGTGCAACCTAATTTCTTGTTTCTTAGAGGGAAACCATGTGTTTATGAATATTTTTATCCATATTTTCACTCTCCAAGAGATGTTCCAAGTGAAATTTGACCTTCTCAAGCCAAAACTCCTTGTCCTCATTGATCTCTTTAGCCATTCTCTCCCCAAAAGTGAGTTGCTCATATGTACGGTTTTGTTCTTTATCTTTCTGTAGTGCCTTCTTGAGACCCATAGTTCTTGGCTTCTTCCTCTTCACTTGATGTTCATGCTCATCATGTGTAGCCATAATTTTTCCCTTCTCATGTTTGTTTTCCTCAAACAACCTCTTATCCAAAATCAACTGTTTTGTCTTCAATTGAATATTCTCCTGCTCAAAAAATGAAATGATGAATTGAGCCCTTGCTAAGTTGTCTTGGAGCTCTTTTATTTGAGCATCCTTGTCTTTGATTACCCTCTGCAATTTTTCATGGTCATTATGGTCCTCTAAGTAAACCAAATAAAAATCATGTTCCTCCTCATCATGCATGGATGTCTCATGCAATGCTGATGGTAATCCCTGTAATGAAATAGGCTTGGCCCCTTTCTCTTTCCGAGGAGAAAACACAAGCCTCCTACCTCTCTGATAGGTGATAGTAACCTCAGGCCTAGGCCTCTTTGAAACTCAACATGCTTTCTTGATGAACCCACCTCCATGGGTTGTGCTGACATGGTACGTGATATGTTTTGTTGTTGAGCTGGTGTAATGGTTGAGTGCATCTGCAAATCTAACTCAATGAAGGCATACCATGTCATGTTCTTCTCTGCCCATTGATGGAGAACTATGACTTTCACCAAACTATGGTGAAAGAGGCTAGGGTAATGATATGTGTTTAAAGCTAGGAAATTGAAACACGGTCCTAGCTAGGAAAAAGGCCGAATTTGGTAGAATAGAGCTAGAGTTTGTAGGGAAATATTGAAAAAAAAATGGGAAATGTTTTGTGAGGTGTGGTAATGGTGTATAACTAGTCAAAAAAGGTGTAGGGACAATATTACTAGATTTTCATAGCATTATGTGATCTTTTGATAACCAAAGGCATGAAATGTTTTACGAAACCATAGGGAAATAAGCTAGGTATCATTACTTGATTTTCCATGGAAGAGAGAGAATGAGGATGATTGTACTTACTTGTTACAATGCTTTGGAGAGTGAAAAATCTGAAGTGGAGGCTGAAAATTCGAAATTTGGTGTTTTTTTAGCAAAATTGGACAAATTTACCTCATGTGCAGCACATTTCAGGGATGCGCAACACAGTTCAAGGATGCGCAACGCCTCCTCTAGATGTGAAACATATTTCAGGGATGCACAACCCCTTCGATTTTTTGCCTCCTGGAGCTGTAAAAATGAGTTTTTCTGACTGATTGAAGGATGGGCACGATAATGAAGGGAGAGAGGAATACAAATGAATTGTGTTTGTGAATTTTTGGCCCTTTTATAAGCATTGAATAGCATTGTTTGAGTGATAATGGGCCCAAAATGTCTCTTTGGAGGATGACTTCCTTTCTTCTTCTTTTTTAATTCATAACCCTTTGTAATTTGAAATTTTTTACTCTTCCTTAGAACATTGAACTACAAATTTGGAACTTTAGAACACTTATTACGTATAGAAACATTAAAATTACATTTTAAAATCAAAATTCTTGAAAACAAT
Source organism: Pinus albicaulis (assembly GCA_034641835.2). Classification (NCBI taxonomy): domain Eukaryota; kingdom Viridiplantae; phylum Streptophyta; class Pinopsida; order Pinales; family Pinaceae; genus Pinus; species Pinus albicaulis. Next base: position 1,824,838,732 of record CM076580.1, on the reverse strand, counting down.
TGCATTTATTACCACTCTTCCAATTTGCCGGTTTTTATGCATGAAAAGGAATTTTGATGACCTTGAAACCCTAATGACCAAATGGATACTCTTAACTGAATGGAATCATGATGGAGACGAATGAAGTGATGATGAAAATATCTGAATGATGATACGCTCAACTTATTTGATGACATGGACTAGCAATTGAAATTTTTGAAGGAGTGGAAAATCATCCTAAACCTAATGCCCAGTGACCAAATTTTTCTTGAAAACCTAGTGAAATGTTAAAAAATTAACTTTGGGACCCTAACAAAACATGATAAGAGTCCATTTGATCACTGGTGACTGGATTCAAAGACTGACACTAACAAACCTTATGTTATTTCGCCATGAAATCCAGGTTGTTGTAGAATATTTCATATGAGGCCTGAATGTTGTCAATGAACGAGGCGAGCTGTTTGTTACTCTAGATGATCATCCGAAATTGTGCTTTCTCCAACTCTACTTGTTGCCTTTTTTTATTTCCCTATTCAAACAATACCCCTTTGTGTTGCATTGAGTACTTGTGCACGACAATGATGTGTTGGGCCAAAATTGTGAATTACGGATAAATCACGCTTCCCTAGATAGGTGCTAGTCTAGAACAATAGGTGAAATACTATACGACTATTTCTCCTAACTCAGAACATATACACAGAGAGGATTGGAGGCTTACTTGTTCAGTCGCTTCCAAATGGCTCCTTTTGTCGCTTCTGTTGCAACTTCAAATTCAAGCGGTTTGTGAGCTGAATGATTCCTGCAAGAAAGAACACTGAAATAGAAGAAGATGCAATAATATAAATATCTATTCAAGATAGTTAGCTAAATTAGTAAATCATAAACCATATACATCAACCAAGATCTTGCAATATGGAAAATCAAAGCCAATACAGATGCATATAGGGAAAAATAAGAAGTACTCTTTATTGATGATAGAAGGAGAGGTTACAACCTAGTGACTGATTTGAAGTGACCTTATAGCAACGTTCCCAAGCCTCATCACAGTATAAATCTCCCCAGCAGCACCTTCACAAATCTAGCTCTCAATTGAAAATTCTCCAGCATTTCTCTACTCAAATTATTCCTTCTCAAGAACTCATATCTGTGCTCAATTTATAGATGAACTGTAGGTTGTTTTGCAATCAATGAATTTCCAATATTAGGAAAGACAAGTTTCCAATCATGTAGATGTCAAATGAACACTTGGATCCGAAGCTTGACACATGAACTCTTCTAGAAGTCACTGGCCCAGTGGAGATTCTAGAACAATGAGAATTTCGCTCCCAATGTGACCAACGCACCTGTGAATGTTGGGAAGTGCTTTGTAGAGAAACCTTGCATGGGGCTACCTGCATATGAAACGCACCTAAGCCGCTTAGAGCCTAAGTTGGTGAGCTCTCATATGCTATATAATAAGCTTCAAACCATGGAAACCTTTTCTTGATGAAAGTCTTGCTTGATTTGTCTTGTTTCTTTTCTTAGGGCATGTAGCAACTTAAATGATAGGGAATGATAGAACCTTGATCATCGGTCCTGGAGATGATGCCCAGTTAACCAGGTCATTGGGAATGGTGCCCAAATTGACCTATAACAATTTCCCCCTAAAGCATGAGATCCAAATAATAACATTTTATTGAGATGATTTACACCGTGATGAGTCTGGAAACAAAGCGGAGTGGTCACCTGCATCAATATTACAATACATTACATCATGATATATCCTGTTTTGATCATAATTTTTGAGGGTAGGCATTCCCATATTCATCGCATAAAACAATCTAATAACATGTACATAATTCAGAAATTCGTCTTCATTGGAATGTTTCCCAGATGCAGACATGCCTACAGATATAGGCGCATGTTTGGATTACAATCTGTATGTAAGGTCACCATACAGATGATGTGTACAACAATCCTGAAATCTCAGCCTGGATGGTTGAAACTAGATCCGGGGTCTTCTTATCTCATTCACTCGATCATTCGGGTACAAGTCTAGCCATGCGAATATATGATTTATAGTCAAACATGGAAAGACATAGTTTGATTACTAGCCAATGATGTGAGTTGTTAACAAACGCGAGAGAAACACCATTAATTTCAATGGCCCTCAAGGTACTGCAGTACATTTCGTAAGGCGTGAATAGATGATTTGATGTCGAACGCCAAACAAAATATTTTGGTCAAAGGTCTGGAAGCGAGGATCTTGTCGATGCTGTAACAAGCCTCATGGTACTGGAATCTGATGTTTCTAAGTGAACTTCCTGGATATTGATTTGTTGTCGACAGGAAGTCACCTTATTGCAAAACAGGAGTTACTGATTTCGGAGACAAGGGTATGACTTGATATAGAAATTTTCAGGGATGACGGTCATGAGAATGAAAGTTTACAAGTATTGCATAAGGATGAGTTTTTAATCATTGGATGACTTCTCTTGAACATATCGGTGACATTGTGATGAGTTGGCAACATTGACCCAAAACCGAAGTGAAGGTATGATCAACCATAGGTGTGAATGAACCATCAAGATGATTACTCAACCCAAACAGTCATAGACATGGAGTGAAAGAAGTGTCATGTTCAAGAGCAACTTGCTACCAAAAAGAAACTTTGCTTACTTTTCCCAAATTTTCCCCGATCATTTGTCAACCATTACCTCTTTATTTTTTAACAAGCTTGAGGAGGATAACATTTGCTTTATCTATAATTCAACCCTTCGAGTGAATAATGTATCGCTATTTAATAATTTAACGAGTTTAGCGATGAATGAAACTCGATTCTTGCCATGATTGACAAGCCCGTCGCTATTTTATGTTTTAACGAGCTTAACGATAATGATAGCCTGGTCCTTTTTCATATCTAGAGAGTCTGAAAAAGACGACGAAAGAGAACTCCATAAGTAATTTTTCGTAAATTTGTCACTCAGATCCAAAAAAGTGTAAAATAACATCTGAGAGAACCTCTTTGGTCATGTTTAACCAAGGTATTCCTTTTTCGTAAATAATCTATCTCGGTCCGGAAAAGGGTTAAACTTATACTGAGTAGATATCGATTCATTTACTTTAACGAGCTTGAAAAGACAAGTGCTTGGCAATCTTTTCACATTATCAGAGTCTGAAAAGAGCTAAAAGAAGACTCCAGGGGTTCCTTTTTCACTGTTATCGAAGCTCGAAAAAGAGATAAAAGTGTGCTTCAAATCCTTTTTCGTTTTTAACAAAGCTCCAAAAATAAGGAGGAAAAGTATGATTTTTGGTCAAGTCGTTCTTTGAATAAATCTGCACGACTAATCTGTTCATCGGTTGTATTTCCTGTTCAGAACAACATCAAATGGATTAAAAATACCTATTTCATGATAAAAACATAATACAATAGTCATAGCAATATATTTAACTTGCAAACAATTAAATGACTATAAAAAGTAGTTTCACTATTCATTTTTACCATTCCATAGTTACCATTTGCATTTTGGAGATCTAAACCTAATTTTTCCCACGAACTTCAGCTATGGATTGCCTGCAATTGGTAAGAATGTTTTGAATGCCCCCTGCAAGAGCACATGTCGAATGCCCCCTACAAGAGAATATGCCCCCCATGCTTCATTTCATTCACCTAAGTAGAATATTAGTTACTGATAGCTGGATGGAATGAAGGTTCATTATAAGGGAGGATTTGTTTCATTTTTTAACGAGCTTGACACAGGAAAATAACTTTGCTCATGACTTGTTTCATTTTTTTAACGAGGTTGACATAGTAAAAGAACTATCCTCATAGGCACTTGTTTCATTTTTTAACGAGGTTGACACAAGAAAAAATAACTATCCTCATAGGTACTTGTTTCATTTTTTAACGAGGTTGACACAAGAAGAAATAACTATCCTCGTAACTCTGTTTCATTTTTTAACGAGGTTGACACAGAAAAAGAACCATCCTCATTGTGAAGTTGGAGTAGTAAGTGTGCTCTGGAAAATACGTAGTCTAATGGATTCATCATTTAAGGAGTTTGATGAGCACCATAAATGATAAGTTATAACATACATTGAAGGGTCTTCTCCAGGGTTTTCATTGAATTTTGGAATTTCAGAGGGTAATTTCTGTGAAATCATCGGCCACCAAGGAGAATAACTGATGGGACCAGCTTGATATTGTACTGAAGATGTGAATAAAGGATCAAGCTATTCAGTACTCATAAGGGAGGAACCAGATAAGATTCTAGATGATGACATGGGTGAAGTCAATGGACAAAACATCGAAGATGAAGCAGCAACAGATGTTGTCACAACTAAAATAGATGGTTCAATCTGGGATGTTATCTCAGCCATGGTCAAATGACCCAGTGTATACCCTATAGAAGCTACAGGAACTCAAAGTGGAATAGGATCAACAAAAGTAGAGGAAGGCAATTGAGGAAAAGACTTGTACAGGTAAATCTCCTACCGAAAATGAGCTGGAGCTAAAGGTGTCTCATCTTGTGATATTTCTTCAATCGAAATCAAACCAGGTGGAATAAATTCATCGTCAGGCCCAAAGTATATTTCAGGTGGTTGAATGCGCAATATGGGAGACTCAATGGTTACAATAGATTGTGGAGTGACCAATACATAAACAACTTTCGGTTGTTCAACTTCGGGATCAATATTTTCTCCACTTAGGGAATATAGCAACAGAAATATAAGGGGATGATAGACCCTATTTCATTGGTCCTGGGGATGATGTCCAGTTTGACCAATAACATTTTCCCCCTAAAGCACAATGGGATCTGGATCAACTTCCAGTTGAACAATGTTGGGTTCAGGAGGTATGGTCTCACAGATTGGATAGATCATGACCACGGGTAGCTATGAGGACTCTGTCTTGACAATAGTAGACAAACCAGGATTTGTAGAAACAACTTGTGCCAACTCTGGTATTCAGGAAGATTATGCTTCACTAGAGGTACTGATGGTACTGGTTTCGGTAGATCATGATCGCCTTCACCTACCAGAAGTAACTTCCAGTGGTAAAGGTGGTTTTAAAGCTAATCTACGTGAACAACGGGGGATAAGATTTTTTTCTTCCATGATTACTGATTTATTTTAACCAAAAAAAAAATAAAAAAAAAGAGGGTAAGGCTAGGAAAAATGATTTACCAAGAAATTTTGAACTGCAGAATACCTCCTGGCGAACCAAGAAGTACAGGCAGGCAATCTCCCCGAATGTTGTGTTTAGTGTATCACAATTTCAAGGCGGCCAACTCGGTTCACTATGTATGGATATCACCTAAAAGTTGTCCTCCCAAATATACCCGAAGGTACATGGAGGCCCAAGTCCGTATTAGCGCTATCTGATGTGAAACCGCACAATGAGAGCACCCCTTTATACTTATCGTACTGTAACACCACCCGATATACCTGAAAGTAAGTGGACGAGCTACGATATACTTACGTACGTGGAGTGAGGTATCACACTCATAATGTATCGCAGACAAGTTAAAAACAGTTGCTATGTTTTACGACACCGGAGCACGTCTCTAGCCTAGACCTTATAAATGTTATCGTTGTGGTTCCAATTCTTTGTTAGGTAAATTGAGATTAATTTAATGTTGATCTTGCTTACAATTTGTCTTTCAAAGTTTCACCATGATGATGTATGGGAAAATTCCTAAATTGAAACTAAAAATGATAAGCAATCTTTCACTTTTAGTTTATTCAATGAAAAACCTAGCTACTAAGGGAAGAGAGAAAATAATTTTTAAGCAAACAAATCAATGATCACAAAATAAATGCAGATTTCCTAATGTTCCTTTTTGCAAAACACACAAAAATCCTACATGAAAATGCAAGTTTTTCTTTTTAGTTTCCTTAATGTTATGAATGCAGAAAAGAAACTAGGTGCACTAAATCAATAATTCAAATGCCTTTTACTTTCGAGAAATGAAGAATACAAACAACAATTTCTCTTCTGAAGGAAAAACGAGGATTTCAACAACAATTTCTCCTATCAAGGAAATGAAGATTTTACGACAATTTCCTATTTTGAAATAAAATGATTCTTAATGCGACCATAAAAAGTACTTTGAAATCAACTTGTCAATGATAAAGAAAAACTTTTTAAACAAACATTGAACAAATTTTCAGTCAAAGGAGGAAGAATTATATAGAGTTACTAGTCAATATGAGGATCAAAATTTTCAAAACATAGCAGAAAACAAACTAAATCAATTTGCAAAGACAAATTCAAGGGAATTTGGATGGTTTCAGGAGGCAACACAGTCTCTAAGGGGAGAAAGTGCATTGCAAAGCACCCCTAAATGGGAGACAATGCTCTGCAAAGCACCCCTGAGTGGGAGACAGTGCTCTACAAAGCACCCCTAAGTGGACAGTGCTTTGCAAAGCACCCTGAATGGGAGAAAGTGCTCTACAACACACCCCTGAATGGGAGAAAGTGCTCTGCAACGCACCCCTGAATGGGAGAGAGTGCTCTGCAAAGCACTGTGTCTTGACCAACAGTGTATTGGGCGTAGTGTATAAAGAAAAACACAACAGTTTAACACACTTCTTTTGCAAATTAAGATTTGAAAAAGTTTTATCTTTGTGAATAACAACTACTGGGTGGATAAACAAAGCAAATCAGAGGCTAAAACACCTAGAACTAAGAGAAATTCTCCCCAGCGGAGTCGCCAGTTTGTTGGGCTAGAATTGTGAATTACGGATAAATCATGCTTCCCTAGATAGGTGCTAGTCTAGAACAATAGGTGAAAGAATATACGACTATTTCTCCTAACTCAGAATAGATACATAGAGAGGATTGGAGGCTTAATTGTTCAGTCGCTTCTAAATGGCTCCTTCTGTCGCTTCCGTTGCAGCTTCAATTTCAAGTAGTTTGTGAGTTGAATGCTTCTTGCAAGAAAGAACACTGAAAAAATAGAAGATGCAATAATATAGATATATAGTCAAGCTATTTAGCTAAATCAGTAAAGAATAAACCATATACATCAACCAAGATCTTGTAATATGGAAAATCAAAGCCAATACAGATGCATATAGGGAAAAATAAGCAGTACTCTTTATTGATGATAGAAGGAGAGGTTACAACCTAGCGACTAATTTGAAGTGACCTTCTAGCAATGTTCCCAAGCCTCATCACAGTATAAATCTCCCCAGTATCAACTTCACAAATCTAGCTCTCAATTGAAAATTCTCCAGTATTTCGCTACTCAAATTCTTCCTTCTCAAGCACTCAGATCTGTGCTCAATTTATAGATGAACTGTAGGTTGTTTTGCAATCAATGACTTTCCATAATAGGAAGGACATGTTTCCAATCATGTAGATGTCAAATGAACACTTGGTTCTAAAACTTGACACATGTAAAATCTTCTAGAAGGCACTAGCCAAGTGGAGATTCTAGAACAATGAGAATTTCGCTCCCAATGTGACCAACGCACCTGTGAATTTCGGGAAGTGCTTTTCAGAGCATCCTTGCATGGGGCTACCTGCATATAAAACGCACTTAGGCCCCTTAGAGCCTACATTGGTGAGCTCTCATATGCTATATAATAAGCTTCAAACCATGGAAACCTTTGCTTGATGAAAGTCTTTCTTGATTTGTCTTGCTTCTTTTCTTAGGGCATGTAGCAAATGAAATGATAGGGAATGATAGACCCTTGATCATCAGTCCTAAAGATGATGCCCAGTTCACCAGGTCATTGGGAATGGTGCCCAAATTGACCTATAACATGTTGGCTGCATGAACAACCTTGAGGTCTTTAGCATTATCTTTGCACTTTTTTTGCATGTTGTGCAAGTGGAAAAATTCTTTATCCATGGTGACGAGCTCCTCATAAAGACATGGTTTATCCTAATGATGATACTTCTCTAACTATGGATGCCTTAAGTTCTTTGAGACACATCTATGAAGAAATTTTTTTGTGGACCTCTATTAGGATTTGTTCCACTTCTTTCCTTGCAGCCCATAGGTTATTTTCCATTTTTCTATTCTCGACCATGATATGACTTCTATATTTCTTATGGTGTCTATCATAATGACCCTTTCTCTAGTGAATGTAGCAGACATAATTTCATTTGGAAAAATTTTCTTTCTCGCTTGTACAATCTTCTTCTAAAGTTCATCATAAGTCATATTGTACGTATCCATGATCGGACCATCATAAAGAGAAACAATTTCCTCTTCTTTTCTTGGAGCTTGATTTGTTGTTGGAGGAGGGGGAGACTGAATGGGGACTGATTGAGTGCTCGACGTAAGGTCAACATCTTGGTTTTGCGGCTCTGATTCCACCTCCATGTCTTGAATTAAAATCAGTTCTTCAATCTCTTGAGCGATTTCCTTCTCTTGTAACCATTTTCTCTCATCTTCTAGTTGTCAGTTCTGCTCTTGCTCCTATACTTTCTTCCATGCTGCTTCTTCATCTTCCATATTCTGTCTTTATTCTTCCATATTATATCTTTCTTCTTCTTCTTGTTCTTATCTTTCTTCTTATTCTCATATCTACCTCTCTTCTTTTAATATGTTTTTCTCATGTTCTTCTTCTTGCTTCCTTTGTTTCCTCTTCTTTTCTGCTGCTATGACCACTTTCAAGATGATTGGATCATCTTTCATCTTCCATCTCTTCACTTCTGCTGGGCTATGTGAAACCTTCCTCTCTCCTTTATTGCACACTAGGTTTCTCTTTTCTACTATTTCTACCTCTGGAGTTACTTCTTTCTGACGATTAACTTGTGATGTTCCTAAAAATCTGACTGGTTCGCGGGTCTCGGAGGCATTGTAACAATTCTTCATCTCTTCCTCCTCAGGCCTGTAAAATTTCTTGCTTGGCCTCTGAAAATGAATCTTCAGACAATGTTCCTTACAAACATTCCTAGGATCATATGGATTGAATTCCAAAGGACCGAATATAAATTTCTCTATCTCCTTACCTTCGATCTTAGCAACCTTTAGATTCTTGATTTCGTACAATCTGATTTGCAAAGGAAGAGTGGACCAAGGTGCTTTCTTCTTCCTATGAAAAAATCCTAATAAACCTGTGTAAATATGATAGGAAACTTCTTGCATTACCAACTTGTTGGTTTCATACCTTGGTAGAAGATGTGGAGACTTATGACCACCAAACATTCGGATGTAAGTGACATCCTGTGAGGCAAACCAATCTACTAGTTCTGACACTACTTCCATTGCCTCATGAAACATGCAAGGTGGGTCTTCCTCAAATATAAACTTGTACAGTGGAATGATTAAGTGACTAGTTAGATTTTCCATTACTCCCTTTAAGCTGCACTATGAAAGCAGGTTGCAATAAATGTGCACGAAAATTTCTCTTGGTGACTAGGTCCAATTCATGCCAGGAAATGAATTCTGGGTGCATATTGCATCCAACAAGTAGGAATACATGTATCATTTAGCTTGGCTACCCTTGGGAGGGTTCTTATCATTTGTTACATGAATTCTCAATTATTGAGCCACCAGATCCAACTAGTTGAACGGTTTTCCTTCATTCAAAACTTGATTAAGAAATAATTCTCAACCTTCTAGGAAGGTCTCAGTATTTATTTGACCATATATCCATAAACATAATACTATCAAGTACTGATAGGTTTTCCTAAGATATTTGTTCTTATAAGTATTCCCGGGTGTCTCGCGGAATTTTGAAGGCTCTTTCACCCAACCTTTGATAAAATCCTCTATTCTCAGGTAGCTAGTGACTATACATAAGTGTGAATCCATGTAGGAATATCAGATCGTTAAATGATACATAAGTTTATAATGATGTGTCATGAAAGACAGAAACCTTTGTCTGCTCGCACTGCTGAGTCATGGTCTTGCTATTTTGTATGTGACAGTATCCAGATAACAATGTCTGCACATGGGAAAACTGGGTACCTACATGCAACCTTTTGTAATCCTAATCTTTGAACATTGATGTACACCTACTGGTCTTTGAGATATACTTTGAATAGATTTGTTGTGAACAATTCATTCACCTTCTCCCATGTAATGTATGGCTCTTTGTCTATGAACAACTAAGTGTTTGAGTAAACTGGAAAGTTCATTGGAGTACTCTCAACTGCCTCTCTGGTGCTACTTTATGTAGTGTCCTTTGAGACATATCTCTTAGGATCCATAATGACAATAATTTACCAAGATAAGTCCTCCAAAAATGCAGTACCTATAAGAGAGAAATGCACTCATGGAAAACATAAATTAGCTCAAGAAAGCTAACTCTCAAATAAATATCTGAGAAATAACCATAATACTGAGAGGGAAAACTGATAAAATATTGAGCTGAGGGAAGAGACTAAATTCATGAACTACACATTGTGACGTCTCAACAGTTAAGGCTCAAACTTCAGGCTTGATACTGCGTAATGCGCAGTCCCATCCTAGTCAGACTAAGGGAGATATTGTGCATTGCGCAATATCAGTGGCCAAGGATCAGGTTTGAGCCCTGGAACTACATAATGCACAGATGGGAAAGAAAGGGACGACACATTGCGCAATCTCAGAGGCCAACCACGAGGCTTGAACCTTGAAGTTGAAAAATGTGTATTTGAACAATGAAACTGCTAGCCAAGTAACACGAAGATTTTCCTGGGAAGGGGATGGAAAAGTGGCAGATTTGAGTGATAGTGAAAATAAGAGTGAATATTTGACTAAGGAAGATAGATCAGTTCAAATCAAGTGCATAAGATCAACATGAAAAAGGAAAAACACACATGCATAAGAAGTCACTGAAACGACGACCATCGATTGGAAAAACAAGAAATTGATGCGACACTTATAAAAAGAGAACAATAGACTGAACCAACACTTATACAAGATAATATAAGTTAAAACACCATAAACTATAAAAATAAACAAGAAAACAAACACTTATAGAAGCGAAACGACAAAAATTCAAAGAAAAATTCACAAACGATGACAAAAACAAAACTTACTAGGAAAAGCGCCGCAAACTCCACCAAAAGCTCCTTGATCTCCTTGGGAAATATAGAGATCCATGATCGAATGTGAAAATGAGCTCTAGGGGGGTATGTTATATAGATATAGGTTGGTTAGTGTTTGTGATTTTTATGCCTAAAATCAAGGAAAAAGTGACACTTGGAGAAGAATAAAAAATAACAACTTGTGATACTATTTGGGAAACTAATAATCTAGTATGTATTTTATGGGATTTTCTTTTTTGTTTTTCCGAGAACCGACCATTCACACTACCAAGAAGGATTGCATAATTTCCAACCATAGGGACTAGGTAACTCCTTGGCTCAGTGCATTCCACAGTTTCTGAGGGCAAGGGAAGCTTTTGTGCAATTTCTGAGCTCAAGGTAGGCCTGCCTCTTAGGATTTCATAGTTTCTGAGCTCAAGGTTCACCTGCCTCTGATGATTGCTTAATTCAGTTCCTCAAGGATAGCCTTCTTTCCAAGATTGTGAAATTTCTGAAGGCAAGACAAGAAATGTTGCAAGGATAAGGTAGAAGATGGATTGTGTTTGAAAATATCAAATTGAGATCAAAACAAGGCCTTAAAAGCACTATATAAAATGGCAAGTCATTTCATAGCATGAATACTTGACGACAATGAATGATAAGATTCTGTGGACATAAGGGAGGCCCCAAAAGTTAAGCATGGGAAAAAAAATGGAGGGTGGTTGTAGCAACTAAAACACATCACTGGGTCATCATTGGGCCATGCATCCATACATATCGCAGAATGTAATTCCAACTATAACGATTTTGTGACTATTAAAAGTGATCCAAATACCTGTAACCAAAGCGGAGTGTAAAAATGCGAGATTGAATCGAGAGCTATATAGAATAGTCTTGCAACAAGAAGAAACTTTGAATGTTGTAATGAAATACTAGGGTACAGGGTATATACATGATGTGATTCCAGCGAGAAACAAAACATATGATCCATATATTTAATATACAACAATGTTTTGGATCCACACAATTAAATAATGCAATCTTTATAGTGTTTTAGATAGAATTTTTTCTTGAGTGAGAGAGTATACATGAGAGTGAAGTCTTCTGAGAGCTCTGAGGCTAAGTGAGAGAGAGATCATGAGCCATGCCAAGAGTGAAGGACATGTGCTAAGAGACCAAGAGCGAAAAAATTGAGCCATGAAAGATAAATACCCATTTGAAACCTCATAACCATCCATGACATTGAAGTACCATGATCAACTCAACAGGGAATATATATTTGTTTATAAGATCGAAGGAACATGTGAATTGAAGGAATGAGTTGACATACGACCGATATTGACCAACCTAAATTTTCATTTTTTTACCTCCCAATGGATTGAAGTCGACCATAATAAAATTCCTTTTGATCCTATATAGAATTTAATTAACATTTTTTTATTAGGAAATTTCTCCCTGGTTGCCAAATTGAACAAGAATTTTTGCAGCAAATGGAAGATAATGAGGTAAGATTTGCTTTGGTATGTAAAACTAGGGTTATTCTTACTTCCACTTCTGTAAATTATTTTCCTTTTGAGATTCAAGATATGTTGAATGAGTATAGTGATATTATAATGGATGAATTTCCTAATGAGTTTCCACCTATGAGGAGTATAAGTCACCATATTGACTTGATACAGGGATAAATTATACCAAACAAAGGTGCATATAGAATGACCCCTCAAGAGAATGAAGAAATTAGGAAGCAAGTGCAAGAGCTATTAGATAAAGGACTAATAAGAGAAATCCTTAATTCATGTGCAGTGCCTACAATACTAAGTTCTAAGAAAGATCGTGATTGGCACATGTGTATAGACTCCAAATCATTGAGCAAGATCACAATTAGGTATCAATTTAATTTACCTCGCATAGAATATGTGTTGGTCTATTTGAGTGGTGCTATTTGTTTCTCTAAGATTGATCTAAAGAGTGAATACCATCATAGCAATATTAGAGAGGGAGATGAGTGGAAGACAACCTTTAAAACCAATGATGGGTTGTATGAATGGCCAATCATGTAATGTTGGTTGTCTAATGCACCCAACACCATTATGAGATTGATGAATGAGGTAATAAAGGATTTTATAGGAAAAATTGTGATTGTATATTTAGATGAAATTTTGGTTTACAACCAGTCCAAAGAAGAGCACTTCAGGCATTTGAGGTATGTATTGGAGAAGTTACAACAAGAGAATTTTCTTATCAATTTGAATAAATGTTCATTCTTGAATACAAGGACTATGCAATGTATACTTGGGTTTTTTCATATCCAAGGATGGTTTGAAGATGGACCTTGAGAAGGTCAGAGCTATTGTTGATTTCCCCACGCCTAAAAGCATTTTTGAAGTTAGAAGCTTTCACGGTTTTGCTATTTTTTACATGAAATTTATCAATAATTTCAGCAGGATGAGTGCTCTAATTGTATATACTGTACATAAAGACAAACAACCATTCTAGTGGATCCCTGAGGCAGAAATTGGCTTTCAATTTTTAAAGAGAAATATTACAAAACAACATGTTCTAGTGTTTCTAGATTTCAGTAAACCTTTTCAAGTGAAGTGTGATGCTAGTGGAGAGGTGATTGGTGTTCTGTTGAGTCAGGAGGATAAGCCCATAGCCTATTTAAATGAGAAGTTGAATGAGTCCAAAATTATACTTCTTATGAAAAGTATTTTTATGATGTGGTACAATCTTTAAATAAATTGAGGAATTATTTAATGCTTAAAGATTTTATTTTGTACCATATAATCCTGCCCTAAAATACATTATGCAATAGCCAAAATTGAGCCAAAAGCATGTTAAATGGATTTAATATCTTCAAAATTTCACTTTCGTTTTGAAGCACATTAGTGGCCAAGCTAATAAAATCATCGATTCTTTGAGCAAGAGGAATTTAACTATGCATGAAAATCAAGTCCAAATTATGGTTTTTGACTTCATGAAAGAGATGTATGAGGAATATGGAGATTTTAAAGAAGCTTAAAAAGCTTGTAAAAGCTCAAAAATCCAAGATAGAAGTTTGTGGCTCAATTATATGCTTCAATAAGGATTATCGTTCAATAATTAATTATCTATGTGTTCTAAAGTGCATGATAATTTAATTAAAGAAAATCATAGTAGAGGTCTTGGTGGACACTTTGGACATGACAAGACAAATGATCAGTTGAAGCATTTTTACTATTTGCCAAAGATGAGTACTCATGTGCAGAAGTTTGTGAGAAGTTTTATAATTTTCCAGTGTGCGAAAGGGAAGAGCCAGAATACAGGGTTGTACTTGTCATTCCAAATTCCAGACAAGCCATGGGATTTAGTAAGCATGGACTTCATAGTGTTTTTTCCAAAGACTCAAAAAGGAAATGTCACAATCTTTTTTATGTTGGAAATATTTTAAAAAATGGCCCATTTCATTCCTCGTTTGAAAACTAGCGGTGCTACCCATGTTTCTAATTTGTTCTTCAGAGAAGTGGTGATATTGCATGGAGTACCCAAGAGCATTGTCTTAGATCAAGATACCATATTCCTGGGGATTTTTTGGAGGACTTTATGGAAGAAGTTAGGCACAAAATTGAGCTTTAGTTCAACCTATCACCCTCATATTGATGGAAAGATCGAGGTAGTGAATAGAAGTTTAGGGAATATTGTGAGGAGCTTGGTTGGATACCATCCCAAGTAGTGGGATCAGGTGCTTGCACATGTTGAATTTTCCTACAATGTCCTTTATAGATTATGTATGGGATGCATCCAAGAGGATTGCATGAACTCATAAGCTTGGGGAGAGTAGAACAAAGAAGTGCAGTAGAGAAGATTTTGTTTCAGCTCTATAGGAAATCCATGAACAAGTGAAACAAATACTACATGAAAGTAACCTCAAATTTAAGACCACAATATATCTCAAGAGGAGAGAATGAATTTTTGAAGTGGGAGATTTAGTATCGGCACATTTGAGGAAAGAAAATTTTCCTAAAGGAGAATACAATAAACATAAATTAAAAAAAATGATCCTTTTAATATCCTTACGAAATTTCTAGTCAATGATTATGAGATAGAGTTGTCACCAAGGATTGAAATCTCTCCCATATTTGATTTTGCAAACCTATACAAGTATCAACCGGGAAAACAGGTAAGACAACAAAAAATTTAGTGATAGAAGTAGTTACCATCAACATATCCTTTGCAACCATAAATGATTTTAGATAAGAGATTTTTTAAGAAGACCATGGGCAAGGAATAATCTGAATATTTGGTCAAATAGAAGGACCATCCAGTAACTAATGCAACTTGGATGACTGCCATATTACTAAAGAAAAGTGGAAAATTTTTTGAATACCTCATGGGGAGGATCCCATGAATTATTTTTTCCTTGGGAGTATGATGCAGGGGCATCCACAAAAACTATTAACCGAGAGGTCAAAATATTTTACCAGAAGTTGGTTCCTCAATGAGTGGGTTAGTTAGGAAAGAGTTGGTTGGGATTTCCATGAAATTAATTTAAATTAGATAATTGTTGGGATTTGGTTCATTTTCACTAAATTTGTCAATTTGATCCTATTTCCATGGATCTAGAGTGACATGTTGTGATGTATTTGTTTAATCATTGATTTAATAAAAATAATCAGAGCGTGGCGAGATTGATTTTTTTCAAACAAATATTGTAAACTTGTGCTTTTGTGATATTTACTTTTCATTCCTTAATTGCACACACACACACACACACACACACAGATACATATGTTGCAGGGGACTTGGATCATGCCCCTAGCATTTGTTTTAGCCCCCGTAACCAGAGACGAGGACAATTGGACTATTATTTTATGGTTGTGCGAATTGGAGACATGTGTTGGGCCATGGAAAAGGTACATTTTACCCCCATATTTAGCTTGATTTATCATTAACTTTTATATATTTTCCTTCATTTTAGAAATAAATCAAAGAAGAATAGTGTAAAAGTAGGTTAAAACGAATTATTAATAAATGATGTGTTTAATAGTATAAAAAACTAACTTTTGATGTCTTTATTGACAGGGAATCCGAAAAAACCAACTGCTGACCAAATGACCAAACAACAACAGTCAAGAAAATAAAATGAAATCACGTCTGGTTCCTGAGAATCAATAAAAGATGGAAAGACACATCTATTCTTGAAACATTCGGCTGATAGTTGTGAAGCCTCAAGATCTTTTGATCTTGAGGATTCATTATTCTCTGTTTTGTTTCTCCTTAGAGTTATAAAAGGTCTTAGGTGAAAGATTACATGGAGCTTTTTCCATGTATTGTATTTTTTTGTAATAAACATTTATTGAGTCAGAGTCTTTGAACTCGTGATGATGTACTTGTTCTATTGATTAATGAAGGAGTTAGTGTTTTCATTATAAACGGATTCTGAGTATTTCTTGGCAGAAGACTTCTGGAGGCTACGGGCCCGATCCCTAGGAGTTCTCCTACTATTTTGTGTTATATGTGTATTTAGTGATTCTCGCAATTTAGTTATTCCGACGCTTTGTAGAATTACAATTCAATTCAGTAACTGCAAGTGTGGTGCGTTACAATTTCCTTTTCAATCAGGTTGAATTTATCATTAATATTCCTTTATTGTTGAGTGATGTTTTTCCATTTATTATATTGATTTCAGCATGGTTAAGTAGTTGTTTTTCAATTCTGCACATTGTCATTTCTTGAAGTTTTTCCATTGCAAGTGTGAACGTATGGTTTTTTGTTCAATTCTGAAGGTTGTTATTACTTGAATTATAGAGAATTCCATTGCAAAATGTCAATAGGTGATTTTTATTCAATTTATTTAGTATTCCTTTTCTATTGTTGTTCAATTCATTAAGATTGTTGTTCAATTGCAAACATATTTAATTTCAGCATTTGAGTGTTTACTTTCTGCATAAGTTTAGACTAGAATTTCCTTCTTTAATTGATTTAAAGTATTTCATATTTTACTTTTGAATTGATTGATTGAACTTCAAGAATTAGATAGTATTTCTTGCAATGATTTATAGTTAACCTTTGATTTCACTCGCATATAATTTTCTTGCACTCTTGAAATAAACAGACTTGCCTTGGGTTGATGATTAATGTGAAGCATTAAGGTTACCTTTAAAAGTCATATTTTCGAACCAACATTTTGGCATCATTGCCGACGAGAGTGTTTAGGAGTGATGTCTTTTTATTTTTCCTTCTGCTGTGAAAGAACTAGGTATTGAAAACGAGAGGTAAGAACCTGTCTATTAGTAAGAAAAACACTTGCTCACCAGCCCACTTTTCTACAATTGTGCAGAGGTTAAATAGGATAGGTGTTTTTTTTTTTTTATTAATGACTAGAAAGAAAAAGATAGAATTAGATCGAAACCCCCCATATAAATCCATAAAACCTAAGGGATCAGTGACCTTTGGCAGAACAACAATCATAGACGAAATCATAAGGAAATTTGAATCTCAGGCATCTGTAGGACCCAAAATCATTTCTGAAAAGATTCCTACTACAATTCCTCAGGCAACAGCCTCACCATCTGCAGCCCACATCGAGATCCACAACGAAATTGAAGGGTCTGAATGAAGCTTTTAGACTATAGAACATTTGAGTACTAACCCTTCATGAGAGGGAAATTCCTGCAATTTTCAAGAAGGAGAGGGAAAAACCAGTAGTGATGTAAGGATAGAAACTCCAGAGCCTGGATCTCCTGAAATAGTGGTTGAGACAGAGACACCCAACATTCCAGATCGAGGTAGTGTTGCAAGGCCTCCTCCAAATCCACCTCCCAATTCCACTCAAATTATTGTCCCATACTAGGAAATCCCTGAAGGATATTGGCACATATTTGATCAGATGGTGCAAAATCAACCCTAGGGACAAACATCAAAATTGGAGTATCCCATTGTTGACCTGGTTGCAAATGCCCCTATGAAAGCTATTCCGTTAAAAAACATCCCCACCTTCCATGGACTGGCTTCAGAAGATCCAGATGCATTTTTATTTGAATTTGATGTTTTGTGTAGGGGATATGATTACACCATTGACCCTCAAAAATTGAAATTGTTCCCATCTACATTGAAGGGGGAAACTCTATGCTAGTTTATGGGGCTCGGTGGGGGAACCATTAATAATTGGGATCAAATGAAAAACTCTTTTACTACTAAATACCAAGATTATTTCCGGACTCTAGAATTAAAATATGAAATCTTCAACATGACTGCAAAAGATAACGAGACATTAGAAGAATATGTTGAACGATTCCAATATAATTTCCAAAGATCTCCATATACTGCATTGTCTAAAGATGTCCTAAAAGTAACAATAATAAAAGGAATGAAAGAAGAATGGGTAGAAACACTTAATATAATGGAAAAAGGAGACATCTATCAAGACAATTATGATAACATTATTTCATTGTATATCAGGTGCTCTCTAAGTAGTACGTGTAATAGACCAGATGGACGGAATCAGTTACTAGGAATTACAAGTAGTCAGGTGGCAGCGTAACCAGAGCAGAATTCGGTAATCTCTTGGAATATTTCAAAACTAATATCTTGGGCACCCTCATAACACAGTTAGATATCCTGCAAGCCAAGCATAATATAGCTTAGCTATTTTTTGTCCACGTGGTCAGAAGAAGCACAACCAGTGGGAGTGTCTATTGGACATGGTCCAGACATGTGCCATCGATACCATGGACCACACCACTGAACAATGCATTCACTTCCAGGGTTGAAAGCAGTCTTCAAAGAAGCAGAAGAAGAAACATAGCCGGTATATCTGATGAATCAACATCGATAATGACAAGCCCGACCAACAGGTATGTCACAAGACTCGTCTTAGTACTCTCCTTCTTCAAAATTTAATCAACAGAACTCTGGGACAGCATGGAAAAACCAATCACCTTTTTCTGCTTGGCCATCCCAACCATTTTCCATGCCCCCTTGGCCAACTCAACCCTCTCCAGGTAATGGTTGGCCAAATTTTCCTTTCTCTCCTTCATTCTGGCCAAACAATCCATATCTGTCCCGGCGGCCTGCCTCCAACTTACAAAATTCAAATTGGTCTCAAATCTGGCAGCGACCCCTGGGAATGAACAATTTACCTATGGGAACAGGGGCTCAAACTCAACCTACATTACCAGCTCCATACCCAGTACAACAAAATTCTCAGCCTATTATACACCCTCAACTTCCAGCTTCACCAAATCCTAATCCTAATAACATACCGGTTCAACTGATCCAGATTGTTGAGAATCCATACTCTGAAACTGAACAAAAGGAATGAAATGAACTCGGGCCGAGATCAGGCCGTGTTATTTCCCCTAAAGAAGATATCGCCCTGCCACAAATTGAGTCTAAAATTCCAACAGTACCTAAAAAATTCACTGTGACTGAAACAGAGATAAAACAAGGGAGGGACACAGTCGACCAAACGAATCCTGAAAATCTTATTATTTCCTCTCCTCCATTCCCTGAGAGATTATTAATACCCAAGCCAATTTTCTATTCAAATTTTTATCTCATAGGGGAATTAAAAAATATTTGCATTAAAATTCCTCTCCTACATGCTATACAAGACATCCCTATTTATGCTAAAACAATTAAAGAGTTGTGTGTAAAAAAACCTAT
Organism: Pinus albicaulis; assembly: GCA_034641835.2. NCBI lineage: Eukaryota > Viridiplantae > Streptophyta > Pinopsida > Pinales > Pinaceae > Pinus > Pinus albicaulis. The sequence goes on along the minus strand of CM076580.1, from coordinate 1,824,819,153 downwards.
GAGGAAAGAAAAGACATTGCCAACTGTTTATGTTATAGGGACACTGTTAGATTTACTTTTGGGTAAAGAAACACCAATAAAATCTGAGGATTCAGGAATCCCCATAGCCACAATCCAAATCTATGGCCACTCCTTCTCAAACACGTTAGTCGATTGTGGGGCAGCTATTAATATTCTAACAACAGAAACCTGTGAAAAACTTGGTATAAAAAACTTGGTACCCACCACTACCTTGCTGGAACTTGTTGACCGATCTTTTGTTAAACAAGAAGTTGCATTGCAGGATATCCTAGTTCATTTGGAATCATGAGAATACCTGACACATTTTTTATTTATTAACCCAAAAACTAGATTAGATGGACATCCCTTGATATTGGGATGACCTTGGTTAGCGACGAATGATGCTTACATAGGTTGTCGAACATGCAACATGACCATTGCTAAAGGAGATGCCATAAAGAATATTGCTATATATCCCCCTTCCAAACCAAGTCTTTCCATTGTAAATATGCACAAACAACCACCTGCGTACTGGAAACAAAACATTCGTTCACCATTGACAATAGTTGAAGCACTCGAATTCAAAGATCAAACTGAAGATGATGTGATCAATAAATTTATAAATCAACCATCTACTTCAGGAAACTTAAAGTTCCAAACGTTAAAATCACTTCTCGGTAACGAAGCCCAAGAATACCCTTTAACGGATACTGATGACCAGCACATACCCACAAATTTTGTTCTTAACAACATGCCAATTGAAATCGAACCAGGTAAAATTTTAAACATCAATGGCAGTCTGGATAGTGACCAATAACAAAATCTCATTAAAATCTTGCAGAAATATAAAGGAGCCTTTTCTTGGGACTACCCAGACATGAAGGGTATAGATCCCCAACTGTGCACACATCATATTTACATTGATAAGGATTCTCGCCCCATCCGAAATACTCAAAGAAGACTAAAACCACATCTAAAAAAAATTGTAAAAGATGAATTGCAGAAGATGCTAGATGTAAATTTCATTTATCCTATTTCAGACAATAAATGGGTCTCTCCATTAGTGTTCGTCCCTAAAAAGAATATTAAGTGGCGAATTTGTGTGGATTATAGAGAGTTGAAAAAATCCACACATAAGGACCACTTCCCCCTTCCCTTTATTGATCAGGTCCTTGATACAATGGCAGGAAAATGATTCCTTTTTAATGGTTTCAGGGGCTATAATAAAATCCAGATTTCCCCTGAAGACCAAGATAAAACAACCTTCACCTACCCCTGGGGTAAATTTTCCTATAGAGTATTACCATTCGGTTTATGCAATGCCCCAACAACATTTCAAAGGGCCATACTTAGTAATTTTTCCGATTTAATAAATGAAGGGCTTGAGGTCTACATGGATGACTTCACTCCATATGGAGATGACTTCAATCAGGCACTACAAACACTGGAAAAAGTATTGGAACGATTTATTGCTACCAGATTATGCTTGAGCAACAAAAAGTGTCACATAATGATGACCGAAGGCGTGATCCTAGGACACTACATCTCTGCAGCTGGAACATAAGTAGATCCGGCGAAGATAGAGGTAATTCTCGTAGTAGCCACACCTTGTACTCAGACAGAGGTACGTAGTTTCCTTGGATATGCAGGATACTATCGTAGGTTTATAAATATTTTTTCACAAATTGTTGCGCCTTTGTATATGTTAACTAGAAATGTTGAATTCCATTGGTTTGACAAATGTGACACTGCTTTTTTAGATTTGAAGAAACTGGTCGCGACTGCACAAGTACTGCATGGCCTCAATTGGGAGTTGCCCTTTCACATTTCTTCAGATGCATCTGACACAACGATAGGAGTTTTTCTCGGTCAGGAGGAGGACAAGAAGCCCTACGCTATTTACTATATCAACAAGAATCTCACTCCTGCTGAACTAAACTATACAGTGACCAAAAAGGAATTCTTGGTTGTCATTTATGCCATAAATAAATTTAGACATTACATAACTTCCTATCAATTATTTCTGTATACCGATCATTCTGCATTTAGCTAACAAGCCTATTACAGATGGGAGAGTGACCCGTTGGCTATTTCTTTTACAGGAGTTCGATATGACTATTAAGGTCCATCCAGGGAAGGAGAACATAGTTGCATATTTCCTATCTCGAGTTCCAAAGACAAATGATCCACTCGTGGTTGATGATCAGTTCCCCGATGAGAATTTGTTTAGCGTGGCAGTAAAAGCGCCATGGTACACAGATGTAGTGAATTATCTGGTAGTAGGGAAACTACCGAGACACTTGACAACAAAGGAACAGAAGCTTATTTTTCAATGCAGTGCTAGATTCTCTTGGATTGGTGGATATATTTTCCACATAGGAGCTTATATGCACATACGCAGATGCATTCGAGAAGACGAGATCCATGACATCTTGAAGGCCTACCATAACGAACCATGTGGCAGACATTTTGCAGATCGTAGGATAGGGCACAAAGTATTACAAATGGGCTACTATTGGCCCACAATTTTTAAAGATGCAAAGAAATATGTGCAAGCCTGCGATAGTTGCCAAAGAATGGGTTGCCCTGGCCAATCCAACAAGATGCCATTGTATACACAATTGGTAGTAGAACCTTTCAAACGATGGGCGTTAGACTTTGTTGGGCCATTCAATCCGCCATCAAATCAGAAGGCCTACATACTAGTTGCCACAGACTACGTGACGAAGTGGGTAGAAACAGTAGCTTTGCCGAGAGCTACAGAAGAGTCTGTGATTAATTTTACTTTTGAGCTATTTTTGCATTATGGCTTACCCAGGGAAGTGATAACTGATGGAGGGGCACAGTTTGTTGGACATAAAATTCCAGCCACTATACGGAACCACCATGTCACTCATAGAGTCACCTCTCTCTACCACCCGTAGGCGAATGGGTAGGTTAAAAGTACCACTAAATTCATTGAGGCAATTCTCACTAAAACAACCTCAACACATCATCGGGATTGGGCTACTATATTTCCAAAGGCCTTGTGGGCTTATCGCACAACTTGGAAAAACACTACTGGATATTCTTCGTACCACCTGGTATTTGGAAAGGAACCAATTTTCCCCATTGGATTTGAGATAAAGACTCTTAGAACAACCCAGGAAGTGGGGCTACAATTGACAGAGGCCCAAGTTAAAATAATTCAACAGATAAACGAATTAGATGAAGCACGACTACTTGCTTTACAACACACTGCAATTTTTCAACAACAACAAGCTAAGTGCCACGAAAACCTCATAAAAAATAAGATGTTCCAGAAAGGGGATTGGCCACTCCTCTACGATTCCAGATTCCAAGACTTCCCGGGTAAATTACAAACAAGGTGGCTCGGGCCATATGAAATTCAAGAAGTGCACAAGAACGATACCATTAACTTGACCACCATAGATGGATTCGGCTCTGCCTTTTGAGTAAATGGACACCGAGTACGCCTCTATCATAAACCACTCATAAAAGAGTCTTTCTACCAGCAGGTGTGTGACGATCCCACTATCAAAATCTTAGTTGCAGGGAGTAATGACCCGACAACTTAAATTTCATAAAAAAATGTTTCTTCTTTTTTTGCAAATAGTGTATATATGCTTCCTGCATTTTATTGTAATTTACAGTTTTTTTCATCATTGTATAAAATAATTCCATTTTCTTTCTCTTTTATTTGTTTTTGTTGTTCAATAAATTGAATAGTTGTTGTTAAATTGATTGAAAAACTGTTGTTCAAAGCAAATGAACAGCCACATTTTTTTTCCTTTCGTGTTTTTATTTTTATTTTTGTTTTTCAATCCATTGAACAGATGTTGTTCAATCGATTGAACAACTGTTGTTTGAACCAAATGAACGGTTGTTTTTCAGAGCATTTTTTTAATTAATATTTTTGTTGTTCAATCCATTGAACAGTTGTTGTTCGAACCAATTGAACAACTTTATTTTAGCGTGTTTTTTTTAATTAATATTCTTGATTTTTTTGTTCAATCCATTGAACAACTGTTGTTTAATCAATTGAACATTTGTTGTTTGAACCAATTGAACAACTATATTTTTGTTGTTTTTAAAATTTTGTTGTTCAAAGTAGAAAAATTTTGTTTTTGTTGATTTCCTTTTAATATCCACTCTTCCTTTACACATTCTTGACATAAAAAGCATTTTATTGAATGAGGAATTTGCACCTACATAAGAGAAAAGCAGTGATATTACTAATATTCTGTTTTTTTTTTTAATTTTGATGGACATATTTACTTTGGAAGCTGACATGGTTTATCTATATAATGATTGGCTAGATATCTCCTATTCAAACATATTATCACACAATTCATTATCATAATTTTATGATGGTTTATCTTTTTACACTCTCAAGTGGTAATTCTCTTTGACATGAGGATATGGGAATAAGGGCATCATTTGTATTGGAATTCTTTTTACTTCTTACACCATCCCTAACTCTTAAGGAGTTAATGAACCTCACTCCATTTATAACAAAAATAAAATATATCTCTATGTACAAATTTTTAAAAGAGAGGATAAGGGGTCTCATTATGAGCCAACCTACCATGATCATGAGGATATAACAGGTGACATTCCACAATGGCCACCACACCAGGGTAGTGACCTTCTCGACAACTAAAACTGCTTGAAGGACAGGAGGTCTCATCACGAGCCAACCTGATCACTCTGTTAAATCCCTATGAATGACACTATGACTATCTGGCCACCAAAACAGCATAGTGGTCTCTCCACAAAACAAGCAAAGTGTCTACTTTTAAATAGAGGATTCTAACTCATTTTTGGGTTAAAACAACAACCCCGCTGAGGCTATGGATGCCTGCTAGCAATAGTTGCTCTGCTTGTGGTATTGGAGTATTTTTTACAACAACCAATTATTTTACATGCCCCTATCTCCTATTGATCCATTCCTGAAGCGAAACACATTGTTTGACTAAGTGTTATCATTATAATAACCTATATGCATAATCAAATTTGATTTTAGATTAATGATCTTAATTATGTCGAATTGAGTGATAACATCATTCGTCATAATCTGTTACCCGTCACACTTCCATCATATTATGTCGTCAAAATAGAAAATCACTTTCATAATAATTTCTCCTCCACTTTTCTCCTCTGGCTTCTATTTCGTGTGCATTAATGATTTCTTCCATCTTTCCTCTTTTCTTGTGCTTAAAGGTCATGGACACCATTTTCTCAATGGAGGGGGTACGAATATCTATAATAAACATGCATGTGAATTAACTATGGGACTCCATTTGGATAGGCTGATTGGACAATAGAATCATTGCATTAACATCATGTAGTCACATTTCTAATAATAAAATTTATAATATTTGCATGCAGTATTTGTGTTTTTTTAACTAACAGAGTTGTGAGAAGCGCATGCAGAAGGGTGAGGAAATCAGTTCTGAAAGCACAGTAGCTATGGGTGGAAACTCTCTTCGCAATGAACCCACAAAATTTCAAGTTACAGAATTGGCTTGCATTGTTCTCCAGCAATCTGGTTGGATTTCATATTTGAATAGGCTACAAGGGTTCAATATGGAGATAGAAATTGAATTCCTGCATAACCTGCAGGAAGGGCATACCATAGTTAAAGCTAAAATTATACCAGTCTCCGAAGAAGTAATTGCTGAGGTATCAATACTTCCAATGGAAGGAAAAAAGTGGATTGATAAACATGTCCTCATACAAGAAGCATTTTCAGTATATCAGGACCTGGATGAGCAATTGATACAAAAAGGAAAAGATATTGACCTTGTATCCTTGAATCAGCCTTGGCGAGAACTGGCAGTCATCATCCAAAATTATATCACATGTGACGGACGCCAGTATGTGGTAAAGTCTCGCCAACTAAAATTATTAGCTATACTCAAATAAAATATTTCAGTTAATTTTCCTTTTTTCTTGAATTCTATATTGCATGACACTACTGTTTGGATTAGGAAAGCTAAAAACCCTCAGGCAGTTGTCAGCCATCATGGCCTGATTAAATTAATAATTTTTCATGAATTAAACAAACATCAGTTAGCATGGGATAGATTTTTCAATTCTGCCTTGCCTGCCCCTGAAGAAAACCCTTATAGAGCAGAAATTGAGCATCCAAGAACATACATGTCAGTCCCTAGGAAAGCTAGAGGGAAGAGAACTCGTGCCTCGACCTCAGGTCCAGTAAAATGGAGACGGTCTGAAAGAATAAAACCACAGAAAAATACCTCGACATTGCCAGATGAGACAGGGCCATCTTATACACCCCCTCCGAGCCCTCAAAATGCACCTTTACAGGGTTATGAGGAGGAAATGGCTCAAGTATTAGAACAGATGAGAGCATGTTGTGAAAGTAGGAACCCATTTAAACAATTTGAGGAACATAGGGATCTTTTGAACCAGTCTACCTCTGTTGGCAGTTCTAGTCACACTGAAATTCTACCTTCCACTTATGAATTGCAGGATTTGAGGGATTTATCTCCCTTTGATAATGAATTCTTGTATAAGGAAGACCAGATAGAGAGAGCATCTAAGTCTGAAAATCAGTCAGGGGATACTGTTTTATTAGACCAGGACACAAATGTGGATACAAATCCTCTAACACCTGAAGAAAACATTGCTCCACCCAACCAAGATATCAATGTCGGCACAACCTCTTTAGTGCCTGAAGAAAAAATTATTTCATTAAATGATAACCCTAATACCAGCACAACACCACCTGAACTTGAAGTTGTTGCTGCACCTTCTCCTGCCAAAACCCCTTTGAAGGAAAAATCAGCTTGGGCTAAGTTGAGAAAAAAGCGCAAGAAATGCAGAAAATTGAGAAAAGCAGTGAAACAATTAAGGGAATGGTTAAAAGAGGCGGATAAGGCCTGGAAGCCTAAAAATGAATTAGATATTGTGGAAACCCAAACAGATTTTGTCACAAAAACTATAGATGTTGCTGAAGTCTCTATGCAGACTGATTTGATACCTACATATGACAAAGAAACCCAAATAGAGGAAACACCTGCTTATACCCCTTTGGTACAAAGAGATGCCAATCAAAAGCTCTGTAATGAATTGATTCAAATGCAACAAGAATTGGTCCGATATCGGAAGGAAGTAGTGCCTTTGCAAGAATATTAGGCATTACTAAAACGATTTAATGACCTTACTGCAACTGATGATGAAACCTTTTCCCAACTTAGGGAAGAAAGAGTGAAAATGAAAAGGGCACATGCTCAACTATAATAGGCTAAGGAACAAACCAGTGTTGTTTGTTCTCTTTACTCAGATGTGCTACCTTGTAAATCACCGACCACCAATTATGCCTTATTTCTAGTAGAAAGGTATTTGTTGTTGAAGATCAAAGTTGTAAGAGCAGGGAAACATACTACATTTAAGTCCACTAAAGAATTTGTCTAATGTTGTAATGAACAGGATGAACAGGTCCAACACCTTCTATGCGAATTGTACTTGCACAATTTATTTTTAGAAGATGAAAGAGATAGTAACCCCAATCCCTTCATTGGGGACATTCAGTTTCAAGCTTTTATGTCTTTTGCTAAAAACCAGATGAGATGGATTAAGGCCTACAATACCTTCTAGAAAAGGGAACATGGGTTAGATTTATGGGTTAGAGGGGAACCTACAAAACCCCTACATTTATCCATTCAATAGAAGAGGTTTATGCAGAGGGAAGGAGTGATAGCCAAGCTAGGGTCAATTCACAAAGATATTTTACATAATGGGAAAGCATACTTCCAGGATATTCATGGGGATGATTTATTAGCAGCTAAGCAAATATGGCAAGCCTCTACCAATAACGTTAAGAATAGAGAGTCATTTGGTTATAGGAATTTTAAAGCCGCTGCTTCTCGTTTTCATCTGTATAGAAATTTAATTTTAAACATGGGTCCTACATGGATAGGATGCAAATATAGATGCCCCATCATATGGTACCCTCCTGAAGATTACCACCATGATTATGAATTGCCAGAGGGACATACAAACTTGGCATTTGCAAAAGTGAAACAAAATCCTGGTTTTAGACTTTACAAGGAAGAGGTATAGCTTGCTTATTCCTTAACTCAACTACACCTCAATCATCTGTTTGCACAATGACATGAAAAAAGGTAAGCAGGGGAGTATGTTGGGCCATGGAAAATGTACATTTTACCTCCATCTTTAGCTTGATTTATTATTAGCTTTTATATATTTTCCTTCATTTTAGAAAAAAACAAAGAAGAATAGTGTAAAATTAGGGTAAAACGAATTATTAATAAATGATGTGTTTAATAGTATAAAAACTAACTTTTGTTGTTTTTATTGATAGGGAATCTGAACAAACCAACTGCTAACCAAACAACCAAACAACAGCAGCCAAGAAAAGCAAATGAAATCGTTTCTGGTTCCTGAGAATTAGCAAAAGATGGAAAGACATGTCTATTCTTGAAGCATTCAGATGATAGCTGCGAAGCCTCAGGATCTTATGATCCTGAGGATTCGCTATTCTCTGTTTTGTTTCTCCTTAGAGTTATAAAAGGTCGTAGGTGAAAGATTACATGGATATTTTTCCATGTATTGTAATTTTCTGTAATAAACATTTATTCAGACATAGTCTTTGAACTCGTGATGATGTACCTGTTCTATTGATTAATGAAAGAGTTAGTGTTTTAGTTATAAGCGAATTTTGAGTATTTCTTGGCAGAAGACTTCTGGAGGCTACAGGCCCGGTCTCTGGGAGTTCTCCTACTATTTTGTGTTATATGTTTATTTAGTGATTCTCGCAATTTAGTTATTCTGATGCTTTGTAGAATTACAATTCAATTCAGTAATTGCAAGTGTGGTGTGTTACAATTTCCTTTTCAATCAATTTGAATTTGTCATTAATATTCCTTTACTGCTGAGTGATGCTTTTCCATTTATTAAATTGATTTCAGCATGGTTAAGTAGTTGTTGTTCAATTCTGGACATTGTTATTTCTTGAAGTTTTTCCATTGCAAGTGTGAACGTATGGTTTTCTATTCAATTCTGAAGGTTGTTATTAATTGAATTATAGAGAATTCCATTGCAAAATGTCAATAGGTGATTGCTATTCAATTTATTAGGTATTCATTTTCTATTGCTGTTCAATTCATTAAGCTTGTTGTTCAATTGCAAAGATCTTTAATTTCAGCATTTGAGTGTTTACTCTCTGCATAAGTTCAGACTAGAATGTCCTTCTTTGATTGATTTAAAGTATTTCATAGTTTACTTTTGAATTGATTGATTGAACTTCGAAAATTAGATAGTATTCTTGCAACGATTTAGAATAGTTAACCTCTGATTTCACTCGCATATACCTTGCTTGCACTCTTGAAATAAAGAGACTTGCCATGGCTTGATGATTAATGCAAAGCATTAAGGTTACCTTTAACAGTCATCTTTTAAACTAACAACATATATGAGTGATAAAAAAAAAAAAAAAACAACTAATACAATTCATAACAAAGTACTAGAAAATTAACATGCAATAAACAATATATGCTATCCATCACATCATATATTTAGTTTATTAGTATGAAATTATAATAAAAAAATTGTAAAAATGCACTCTCACTAGCCCATATCCTCTGCCTTTGGTTGCTTTTGTATTGACTTCAAGTCTCCTGTTTCTTGGTAAATAGGTTTTCTACATGGAACCATCCAAAAAAAACACCCCTACCCTTTTAGCAACACAACAATTAAAAATAACATTCCATTTCCCTACTTCAAAAACATTCTAGTTTTAATTTCATAAATATAAATACCATTAACATATATATACATAAATAAAGTAAAAAAAGCATCCAACCACATTTATGAGTGTGCTACATCTCTCACTTAAGTCAAAAATTCCTCATTGATCAACCAAAAGTATTGAAAAATTTGTAATGGTAAATGACCCATTTACAAAGTGTTATAATTCTAGTCTTTTTTCATTCGTTTCCCATTCAAACATTGAGTGGCAAATAAAACAAAACAAATAATTAGCCTGCTGACCGGCTAGATGTAAATTATATACAAGGATATGGAATGAATGGACGTTTCCATGTCAAAACCATTTCACAGGCTCTCAAATCCGATATATCAGAGCACTTAAGTCTCCTTTATCTTTGAGAGTCATCGACCCATAATACCCTCTCTAAACCTTCCATAAAACCCCACTGGATTCGTTTTCATTTTTCTAAATTGGTGTAACTAAATTCAGAATTCTTCCATCTTTAAAAATATGGACCTGCATCAACCGCGGTTTTCATTTTCCCAAATTGGCGTCGCTATGTTCAGAATTGTTCCATCTTTAAATATATAGATTAGTCAATTTTTTAGTTACAACAACCACTATGTTAAGCATAACAACACTTAACTGTATAAATGACAAATCTGCCCATTGGAGGTGTCCCTCAAACTAAAATACAGTCCACGGTGAAGAGATTATTCCTGTGTTTCCCCTCCACAGGTTTACCCATTCACGGTTATACCTTGCCCATTCATTCCAGAGAGAAGTGCATGGTGTTTAATGCTTTCCTTTGGAGGTTATACGTCTGTCCCATTTAAAGTGTGCCCCTCGGACTCAAATAAAACCCGCTCTCGGCAAACATATCGACCCATTGATGGTTTTACCTTCCCAATTGAAGAATCCGGACAGGAATGCACGGTGCTGGATGTTTTACACTTACGTAGAATGCAGGGTATTAGATGTTCCTTCCTTTCCCTCCAAAAGGTGTACAGCAGGACCAAATATAAACATATTTTCTCTAGTGGTATATCACATCATCATCATCACCGAGAGGGATCTTACTTCCTGATTGATTGTTTCTCTATCATAGTGCAGCGATATATGATGATATATCTCAACGACCTCATCGAGTATTAATAAAAATGAATGGTGGTTGGTGCAGAATGGCAAAGGGTAATGATTCAATCCAGCTGTTGGAAGCAGGTGTGCGAGTGAAGTAAACAAAACTTTGCCTGGACTAATTGGTATGACTTTGAAGGCAAGTCAGGCAAGTGAGAAATTATGATGGTAATTACAAATAGAAGAAGAATTGAGCTATACGCATGTCTTTGTGGGGACTCGGGAGTGACTGGCCATTGGGAATGTCGATCGGTCGTCAGCAGCAATCGACTGCTGTAGGAGGTAAATCTCCATTCAGTATCAACTATACCTATTCCATAATCCCTTCGATACCAGATTAGTGGAAAGTTGGGAAATTTTTTTGTTATAAGTTGCAGTGGTATCGGATAATCCAATTCTGAATAATTTTTGAACGTGAAAGTCATTGGGGGTGACTGCATTGGCATTCAGCCTCTTTCTTCGGAATGGCCATGTCCTCAACTACATTGCTTCTTCTGCTTTGTGTTGGTTTGCAATGCGTTGGAATCACGGGATTAACAGATAGTGAAAATGGTAATTGCCCTTCCTTTCTCCTTTGTGCTTTACCTACATTATTTCCTTTGTGTTCTTATCAATTTTGTTCCTTAGATTAATCACGACATTCAACAACATTTGTGTATGTTGCAGCTGCCGCCCTGAGGGCACTGCAAGCAGATTGGCAGAACACGCCACCGAGTTGGAAGGGTTCAGACCCTTGCACGTCCAATTGGGATGGGGTTATCTGCACCGACTCAAAAGTTACCTCACTGTAATTCTTTTTCATCCCTGAATCCATCAAACGTTGAAGAAAGGAATGCCCAACTGGATTTCATGCAGCTACCAGACTTTTAGTTGGTTCTTGTTTATTTTATCACTTGCTCATGTAGTTTTTTTTGTATTGTGAAGGAGCTTATCAACTATGAATCTCAAAGGAACGTTGGCTAGCGACATCGGTTCGCTAACCGAGCTGCGATCACTGTAAGTCAAGCTCAGAACTCACCTGCAGATTTGTTTGCAAAACTGTAATTTATTTTGGAAAAAAATGCGGCTAGAGGGAGCCTCAACAACTTTCTCCGTCTGAAAACAAATTTCTTCTGTGACGCAGGGATTTATCGTACAACAAGGGTCTGACTGGATCAATCCCTAATACGATCGGCAAATTGATTCACTTAGACACATTGTAAGCTGTTTACTGTAAATTCATTAGTGATGGTTGCATAGTGGTCATGAATCATGATCGTTCAATCTGACATTTGTTAACATATTAAATATTTATTGATTTTTGACATTTTTGGAATCTCTTTGATATTACTGATTTTCGGCCTTTTTTAGGATCATGATCGGTTGTGGCTTTACTGGACCCATCCCGAACGAGTTAGGAAATCTGCGAAATCTGACTTTCCTGTAAGTACCTAATGACCCAGAGAGCGTTTTTCTAGATTCAACTATTATTGCCGTTCTGAATTCACCCCATCTATCGTCCTGATAGATCACGTTGCTCTTGTCAGGGCATTAAATTCGAATAAACTGAACGGGCATATACCCGCGTCATTAGGGTATCTTGAACAAATATACTGGTTAGACATTGCAGATAACGAAATAAGCGGTCAACTGCCGGTGTCCAGTGGAACTATGCCCGGGTTGGACAAACTCTCCAGCGCCAAACACTTGTAAGTTATCTTTCTCGATTTCACTCGCCTTTTGAGCACTGTCTGCTATTTCGGTGAGTGATTAAGAGTACTTCTTGTTTTTCGTAGCCACTTCAATAAAAATCGACTGAATGGCCCAATTCCAAGAGAAATTTTCAATCCGAACATGCAGCTAATTCACGTGTGAGTGGGCAATTACCTCAATAGTAACATGTTAGTTTTATGTTCAAATTTATATTCGTTTCGGAAGGGAAACCGCTATCCATTATTGTTTTATTTTGTGCAGACTGTTTGATAGCAATCTTATTACGGGGGAGATTCCTCCTACTGTGGCTATGGTATCAACATTGGAGGTCCTGTAAGTCCCGGGCACTCTAAATTCCTTTAAACTGAAACACGGCATCGTTAATTTCCCTCAGAGACTGCTAAATGATTCACCTTTTCTAGTCGTTCAACAGGAGGCTTGATCGAAACTCTTTGATTGGTTCCGTTCCGTCGTTGAACAATCTGACAAAAATCCATCAACTGTAAGATGTCATTTCTCTGTATATCTGAAAGTTGTTATAGTGAAGAAATTGAAAAAGATATATTAAGTTATAAAAACTTTTGGGCGTCTGGTCATCAGGCACCTGGAACACAATCAACTGGAAGGCCCTTTACCAGACTTATCCACGATGAACAGTCTGGCTTACGTGTAAGATCAGATTCCATAATAGATAAATAGATCCCAATTTATTGTCGGGCATAATTTCATGAATTTCAATTTAAATTATCCTAAATGTGGTACAGAGACATGAGTAACAATTCATTTGACGAATCAGAAGCTCCAGAATGGTTCATGAAAATGGAATCCTTAACAACGCTGTAAGTTTGGGATGAATATCTAATATTATGGATTTCAAATTTACATGTTTTCCATGGTTTAGTGTGGATGGAATTTTCTTTATTCATCTTTCGTTTCGCACTGATTGTAAAGCGTCATGGAATACGGAAGGTTAGAAGGAGAGGTTCCTCGAGACCTATTTAGTTTGCCTCAACTTCAGACCGTGTGAGTATGAATGAGATCAATCACCACTCTTCAGTGCTTTCATTTTGGTCTTTTAGAGTTCTAATAAGTAATGTAAGTTGGATATTTTGACCGGAGCAGGAACCTGGGACACAACCTTTTCAACATGTCTCTCTTCATGGGCACCAACATAGGTCCGCAGCTTCAATTGGTGAATCTGGAATTCAACCAGATACCTGACGCTAGCTTGGGAAAGTTCTACAATAAGACTTTACTGTGAGTGTTCTGTTCGATTCTTAAAAAGGAAGTCGCATTTGTAACCGTATTCTTGTAATAATCTTGACATTGGCAGCTTCAAGATTATAATCTTGACTAGTGATAATTGCAGGCTGCTGGGGAACCCGGTTTGTGATAGTGGAAGTTTCTTGTCAAATAACAAAGTATGTCAACCTTCAGCGATAGAGTTATCTTACTCTACTTCATCAAACTGTAGCATAAAATCGTGCAAGTCTGCAGGGCAAAAGGTAAATCCTCAGACCTGTGAATGCCAAGCCCCTTTTACGGGCGAAATGGTGTTCAGGGCTCCGTCATTTTCAGATCTGTCCACCGCTTCCAGTTCCAGGTTCAGGGAGCTAGAGGCTTCAATATGGCGGAATCTAAGCCTTGCTCCAGGCTATGTATACATTTGCTGCCTTCGTTTTGACGATAACAACTACCTCAATATCCAATTACAACTTTACCCTACGGACGGAGAGTATTTTACTCGAAAAGAAATTCAGAGGATTGGGTTCGCTCTGAGCAAGCAAACCTACAAACCACCCCACGAATTCGGACCCTTTTTCTTCCTGGCAGACCTATACATTTTTCCTGGTAAATAGAATCTGTTCATGGCCGTTTAAGTACACAACTATCGCTTATTGGCTTTCTTACATAAAATTTTGTTTATTTCAGATAACAGTAGATCGAGTGGTTTGAACTCAGCTGTAATTATTGGCATAGCCACTGGAGCGGCGCTTTTGGCACTTGCCATCCTTGGTGTGAGTTTTTACGCTTTGAGGCAGAAACAAAGGGCTGACCAGGCGATCGAATTAAGCAAACCCTTCGGTACTTTCACCATTCCCCGTTCCTTTCCGTTCCTTTAACATGCGCGTGCCCAGGCAGACATTTACGGATTAGTTTCCCCTGTTTATTGCTTTTGTATTGAGTGCATGATTTCAAAATCTATTTTTTGAGCAGTTTCTTGGGGAACAAGCGGTCCGGACAGTGGTGGCGCTCCAAAACTCAAAGGGGCCAGATGGTTTTCATGTCAAGAGCTTAAGAAGTCTACCAATAACTTCTCCGACGATCATGAGATTGGTTCAGGAGGCTATGGAAAGGTATATAATATCATAGATTTGGCATTGCTTCTGTAAGCCTTCAACAGATTTTCATTTCTGTATTTCAGGTTCAACCCTTTGTTCATCTATCTATTTCTAAATAACGAATGATATTATTTATTTTGAATTACAGGTGTATAAGGGAATCTTGCCTGGTGCAGGTGAACTGGTAGCTATTAAAAGAGCGCAACAAGGATCTCTGCAAGGTGGGGCTGAATTTAAGAATGAGATCGAACTGTTGTCTCGGGTTCATCACAAGAACCTGGTGGGACTCATTGGCTTCTGTTTTGAGCAAGGAGAGCAGATGCTAGTTTACGAATACATGTCAAATGGTTGTCTTCAGGATAGTCTCTCTGGTGGGTTAAGTCTCTCTGGTGGGTTAAATATTTGCAGCTGAAGTATTAGTATTCTCATGTGTTTGTTTCCTTGTGCTTTACTGGTGATTCGACATAAATAGTGATATTAGTAGTAACTAATGCCCTGCGTCATGGGAAAGAACAGGTAAAAGTGGTATTCATTTGGATTGGCGAAGGAGGATTCGCGTCGCATTGGGTTCAGCTAAGGGTTTAAGCTATCTGCATGAGCTTGCCTATCCACCTATAATTCACAGAGATGTTAAGTCAACCAACATCTTGTTGGACGAAAATCTGACAGCCAAGGTAGCAGACTTTGGACTATCGAAACTCGTTACAGACGGGGGTATTGATGAAGGGGGCAAAGGCCATGTGTCCACCCAAGTAAAAGGCACAATGGTGAGTACTTGTTTATTGCTTTATTTGAATTTTCAGCTTGATCATTTGTAATGGTGACTAGTGATTGAAGCAAAGACTCAGATATGATAATATTATTGATATGCATTTATACATATATTAGGGCTATCTGGATCCAGAGTACTATATGACACACCAGCTAAGTGAGAAGAGTGATGTATATAGTTTCGGCGTCGTATTACTTGAAATCTTAACAGCACGACGGCCTATTGAACGAGGAAAATACATAGTTCGTGAAGTTAAAAGCGCCTTGGATACGGGTGGAATTGGTGGGCTAGTTAGCGAATTAGTGGACCCCCTGCTACTTGGATCAGATTCACACGGTATTCTTCTTCCAGGCCTTGAAACCTTTGTGAACCTCGCGTTGAAGTGCGCCGAGGAATCTGCTGCAGATCGACCGAGCATGAGTGATGTAGTGAAGGAGCTGGAATCGATTGCCACCAACTGCAAGGATGACGATGGGCCATACAACAACTCATCTGCATCATCTCTCGCGAGTGATTCCAGTGCCATCAACATCAAAGGCTGTTATTATACTCAGTCTAGTAATTATACTTCAGACGATGGCATTCTCAAGAAAGGTGGTTCCTTTGAGTACAGTGGCGGATATTCAGTGCGTCACACCGTGGAGCCCAAGTGATCTATTTCACCACATTCACATTCATCATTATAGGATTGTGGTCACCGGCATTGTAGCACTGTAAAGAAGAGTATTCTACTTTAGCAAAGTCTTTAAAGTATAATTGTAATTGGATGTTTCATACCCTAAAATATACTTGGCAATGGAGCTGCATATGAAAACAGTGTTGTTGTGTCACGTGAAATTTTCAAGGCTTGCATTACCATGCTCTGATGGAGCAACCGTTGCATCAGAGATATAGTTTAAGTTTATCATTACCTTTCTCCCATGTAGCAATCTTAGTATCATAGCTGGCATTACTTTTCTCCCAAGAAAAATATGTGTTTGGTAATCCAAAGGGCATCGGAGGCTTGGAATATATATATATAAAAGAAAAAAGTGAAATTGTCAAATATTACTAATAATTTTAATTTATATTAAATTAATATATCATTTTTTAAGCCAATTTTGTTTTATTTATATTAATATGGTAAGAAGAGTTTACAACCATAGTATTTTATGGCAGTTCAAAATAGAAATCAGGTTATAAAGAGGTTAGCATCTAGAATATGTTAGAATATGAGTTTTTTTTAATGTCCAAGTTTAATTAATTAATCTATAGAGGTCTAGATTCTTGTACAATCAAGATGGCAATAAAATTAATAATTGTGTGATTTAGAAAAGCAGAACTATATATAATGATAGCATAAGATGATTAAATAAAAGAGAATCAAGATGGCAATAAAATTAATAATTATGTGATTTAGAAAAGCAGAACTATATATAATGATAACATAAGATGATTAAATAAAAGAAGTATAGGGAATTCACAATCCTAGTTTGAAGGGTTTTGAGGCTTGGGTTCTTGAAGATTAGGGGTAGCCTTGTTGATGTTTTGTTCAACATCCTCATCAATGATGACTTGGTTCAAGGGGACCCATAAGAATTTTAGGGGCTCAATATGGCACATCACTTTTGATGCTGAAAACTAGCCTACATATAAACTCAAACTTGGCTTCAAACAACATGAATATATTCAACAATTCCATTCGTTAAGCTCAATGCTCTTGGAGCACTTGGGCAATGAGGGTCTTGGTGAGCCAATAGTGCTCAATGGCTCTCAAGACCTTGGTGTCTCTGCTCCATGAAAAACTAGAGTTAGAGAACCACCCCTCAAGTCCTTCTCAATTTTCTCCTTTGCCCCATGTTTTTGCTTCCCCAAGACAATTTCCTCCAATTGGTCAACCTTGGCTTTTAACTCAATCAAGAGCATAGTTTGGAAGCTCTCAGCACACCTCTTGGCTGCCTCCTTGGCCTTGGTCATGGAGGTCACTGAAGCTTCATTAGGAGCGAGCCAATAGACATTCTTTTGCCTTCTCCTTCAAATCCTTAAACTAGATTGAGGTGCCTCCTCATTAAAGCAGTATGCTATGTCGCTATGTCATTTAAAAAACCTAAGACCAAGGATGTAGGGGCCTAATGTACCTCGAACTATGAAATTGAACAACCATGAGCATTGAATAATACCATCGAGATTGGGAATTGGACAATAGAGAGGCCCATGGTCAAACCTTCGTACCTAGGAACCAATAGTCGATAAGGACATTGAGAGAACCAAATCAACAACCAAACTTTTAAGGTATATTGAAAAATGTCTCGAAATTTTCCTCTATAAGTTCCCAAACTCCCCTGAGCTTTTTTGGTTTGGTTACCCAGTCTAGTAAAGCAAAGAGATTCCATCCTAGACCACTAGCACAAAAAAATTAGCATCACCATCATCAAACAAGAACCCCAACAAATGATTCCAACAAAGCCACATATGACCTTTGAGTAAATGCACCAAAATTTCTCCATGTGAATTAGAGATTCATTCCAACCTCACAATTGAAGCAAGTTTTCTTTTAATGAGCCATAATCACATTCCACTTGTCATCCTTGCTCGAGAAGGCTCCTTCCCATTCCACTAGGTGCCCTGATGCTATGATGAATCCCTATACAAGGTTTATGATATCACCCATTTGCATGGATAGCCAAGTGCCCCTCATGTCACCCCATCTAGGTGGTATTATAATAATTTATTATTATAAATTAAAATTTGTTTTATTTTTAAAAGATTTTAAACATTAAAAAAATAATTGTGTATATTAAAGATTTATATATACTCTGAATGGATGTCTATGATGTGACATGTTGGGGGGACATGGTTGTCATCCCACAATGTATAACGGGTCAAGGACAGAGCCATACACCACATGTTATGAAATTATGATGTTATAACCACTCTGTGAAAATTTCAAATTTGAAATCCTATTGCGGTAACTGAAAATTATTCTTCTAATTGTTAACTAATTTAACAATTTATCTGCTACGACAAATACCAAATAACTCACATTGTAACCTTCAAAAATAAATTGCGGAAAAAACAAAACCTTGGAAACTGAGAAAATAATAGCACACACACAATAATTAACACAATTAGTTTTGAACAATTTTCCCCGGAAAAAACCCAACTTGGCAAAACTGGTGCATCAACAGAGGATTTTAATTATTATGCAGAAGTGAAATAATCTAAGTATAATCTGAATGTCGTAAACTCACAATCTTGAATAGAAAATATTCACAAAAATAATCTGAGGGAAATTACCCTCACTCCAAACAATTTCGGCATTGGATTGCCTCTAAAAAGGTAGTTGTCCAACTGGGTCTGCGTAGGCCCTGGATCAACCTGAAGTTGCCTGCCACACGTTTTTCACGGACCGTCTGCTAATCAAACTATCACGCCTACTGCTGACTAGAAAAATAATTCTCTGGCACTCCTTCCCAGCCTCCGGAATTGAAGTCTTCCCTTCTCAGCAAATCGAGCTTCCTTCTGAAGCTTTTGCACTGCCTTTGTCCAACTTCCTGGAGAAATTTCAGCCTCTTTGCAAATGCACTCACCGGATTTGGAAATCTTCCTTCATCTTCACTGTCTCTGCCCCTCAATGTTTTTGCGACCTTCTCTGGATTTCCGACAACTGTTGTTGCTCTCTGGAAATCGAACTGCCAAAGCAATTGAACCCCACAAGTGTGTTCTCCATCTACCCATCGATGACTTCTTATAATCCTCTGTTGGAGCACCAACGACCAAGATTAGAACTTAATCAAGGACCCAGGTTAATTCTCTATCGATTTGTGTGAGTTTCTAGATGATTCACACTTTATCTCAATTAATACTGATCAATTAACCATATTCCCCAAGTTTGTGCTTAGAAAATATTTAAAAATCGGTTAATAATCTATTGAGCCATCTCTAGGTGGAATTTTCAGAAACGATTTCTGGGTTTTGGATATTTCATGTGTTTTAACCTCTCCACAAAGTTTTGAGTCTAAAACACCTTCAACGCTACAAAAAAATAACACTTCCTCTTAGCGAGGAAGGTGTTCTAGTGTTGTGTAGGTTTTAACCCTGTACAAAAATTCCCTGTAAACAAATTCTTAAAACAAAAAATAAACAAAGGCAAGAAACAAATATACATAGAGATTTTCCCTTGGATCCCAAAATCGGGACTACCAGATTGATTTTTCATTATGTTTATTTCAATGTTACAATACATATATATATACATGTTGAAGCATTCATAAACCACAATCCATTAACCCTTGATTAGAACATAAGTAGTTCCCTTGAACAAATCTACAAAATATCATGGGTAGAAAACAATCATGTGCAAAAGCCATGCACAAAACCATAGGTAGGTTTGTCCACCTATTATAGGGTCCAAAAAAAATATTCCTAAGGCGTTACCGCAGACCTGTGTAAGGGGGCTACTGCCCCCCTACAAACCCCCTGACAGGAGGGGTTGTCACCCCTATGTGACCCCCCATGCATGCGACTAGTCATGGAAAGAATATAACACACACCCAACATGTTGCACCATTGTTGCCACAACACCATGTCTCTGTATCACCTTGTTGTAGTATTACAACAACTCCTCATTATCCAAGTAAAATAGATTAGAAAGGATAATATGGACTCTTTAAATTTTTTTGGATTAATATTTATTTTTAGAAATAAAACCTAAAGATCGGATTTTATTAAGATTAAGTTTTAAATTTTCTTTAAAAAATAAGAAAATAACCTAAAGAATGCTTAAAAGAACCCACAAAGAAAAAAGCATAAAAGCAGGAGGAAAACAACAGCGAAGTTGCGAATAGCGAATCACCGAAATAACGAATTGCCGAAGTACGAATAGCGAATTGACGATATGCGAATTACCGAAATGCGAAGTAGCGAAACTCGTCACATAACATATGATGATATCACATTTTGTCATCTGACATACCCCGATATCGCATCTCGTCTAAAATCATCGCACTATCGCAATTTCGCATTTCGTAGATTGCTTTGAAGCACTAAAACTCGCCAACTACCAAAATCGTTGATCAACAGATCCCAATGTGATGACATCTATCAAAATCACACGAACCCATGCTTATCAATCTAATGTTAATTCAGGTGTTTTGTAATCTTGAGGCTTGCAATCGATTTGTAATTATTTCAAATTTAAATACCAAGGATTTCCCATTATGCATGATTTAAGTTGATAGGACAGTTAACAGCGTTCGAAGTGATTTCATCTTATCCTTTCTGGGTTTCTTTTCAACGGGGTAATTCCAAAAACAAAGGCACAAAAGGATGTCAAGGCTAATTAAAGCGCGAATGAAATCCACCACCCCACCATAGTTAGTCATATAGCAAGAGGAAAACAACAAAATGTCTCCCCTAATCTCGGATACTACATGCAACCCAAAGATTGGTTTTTCAAGCTGGGAAGGGATCTATCAGTTGTTTGAGAACGAGAATCCACAATTAATTATGGAGAGAAAAGTTGTGGCCAACGATAATTTATCCAATGTTTTAGAATCATGGACAGATACTGCTAATTCTTTTCTTCACAAAATTATTGCTCGTCCTAAGGCGAGAAAACCATGCTAGCTTGTCGGTTAGAATTTGAATGCACTAACAATATTGCCGAATACGAGGCATTGGTTCAAGGTCTCCGAAAAGTAATTAGTCTTGATATACAATATGTTCAGGTGTTTGGAGATTCAGAGATTGTCGTAAGACAAGTACAAAATACTATTCATTGTCTCTTAATTCACTTGAAACATTACCAATCCATGCTTCAAGACCTCACATCTCATTTTATAGCATTAAATATCTCTCCTATTCCTAGATCACAGAATGCCAACACTAACCTTTTAGCTAAAGTTGCCTCCAAGATTATTCTACTAGAGGATTTTAGTCCTGATAGATTCTCTATTGAATTAATTTTCTGACCATCTATACCATATAATGTTACTAGTTGGCGATTTTTTAATGATGTAGTGATATTTTAAGTTTTCTTACTTCTGAGAAATCATATGATGATCAAATTGTGGACAAATATGAACATGATAATCATGTCAAGAAACAAAATGATAAAAATATTTGGCCAAATTATGTGGCGAAGCTTGAATATTTATATGATTTGAAAGACAGATTCAAGAAAGTGAACAATTGTAAACTACAAAGTTCTACTGTAAGGTTTGAATTAGTTAACTTAGGATCTACTGATTTACATCAAGATATAAATCTAGGGCTTAGCCTTTCATCTGAAGAAAGAAATGCATTCATTTCATTATTGAAGAGATACAAAGATATTTTTGCATGGAATTACCAAGATCTTAAAACATATGACCCATCAATCATTCAACATACTATTCCTATGGTACTCGATGTTAAGCCTATTCGACAAAAGCTCAAGAAAATTCATCAAAGCTTGGAAACTCAAATAAAAATGAATTAAAAAAACTATTGAAAGCCAAGATCATTTTTCCTCCCAGACATTCAAAATGGGTTTCTAATTTAGTACCTGTTAGAAAAAATAGTGGAGATATTCGAATTTGTATTGACTTGAGAAATCTAAATAAAGCATCTCAAAAGGATCATTTTCCTTTACCATCAATGGAACAAGTTTTGAAATCAGTAGCAAGTTCTGAATTAATATCTTTTCTAGATGGATTTTCAGGGTATAACCAAATTTTGGTTCATCCAAAAGATCGTTTGAAAACTACATTTCGAACCAAGTGAGGAACTTATGTATATCAGAAGATGCCCTTCGGATTAATGAATGCAGGAGCCACATTTCAGAGAGCCATGGATATTTCGTTTAAGGAATTGATCAATAAAACAATGGTAGTATATCTTGATGATATAACCATATATTCAAAAGAGAAAAGCAATCACTTGCATGACTTAAAGCAGATCTTTGAAAGATGCAGAAGATTTGGGATCTCTCTTAACCCAAAGAAGTCAATTTTTTCTTTAAGCGAAGGTAAACTTCTAGGTTTTATTGTCTCAAAGAATGGAATTTGTATTGATCCAGACATGATTAAAACAATTTCAAAATTTTCACTACCACATAAAATAAGTCAATGCAATCCTTTTTAAGACAGATAATCTTTGTCAAACAATTCATTCCAGATTTTTCACATATAGTTATTCCACTACAAAAGATGATCAAGAAAGATAAATTGTTTAAATGGGGAGAAGAAGAAAAAGGAAGCATTCCAAATCATCAAACAAGCAATTTCTAATGCTCCTTCTCTTTCAAATCCCAATTTTTCCAATGATATCATTCTATATACTTTTGCCTCCGATCTATCATATGCAGCGGTGTTAACTCAACCAGATGATAAAAAACTCGAAACCCCAATTGATTTTTTCAGTTCTAATTTTCAAAGAGATGAATTGAACTACTCAGGAGACGAAAAACAAGAATTTGCAAGTTATAAATTGGTCAAGTATTTTCAAACTTTTATTTTAAAAGCTCATGTCAAAGTAATAGTTTCTTTCTCATCAGTGAGACAAATACTTATACATAAGGAACTAGGAGAAAAAAGGGCTAACTGGGTAAAAACAATGCAAGCATACGACTTAGAGACAAAACCCACTAAAATTGTAAGAGGTCAAGGATTTTGCAGGTTGATTATAGGAGTGAATGACACATCACCAGATGAGGTAACAAATAGTATTGAACACTTTACAGAGGTACTCAATTTTAACCCTCAATATCAGTATGCTGATTTAATCTTTTATTTAAAGAACAATCATGCTCCACTTAATTTGGATTTCAAAAGAAAACGAGTGATAATATCAATTAGTCAATGATGTGTTATTCAGGAAAAATTACGACTCTGTCTTACTCAGATGCTTAGAGAAAACTGAAATACCTAATGTGCTCCAAGAACTTCATGGTGGACCAGTAGGTGGACACTTTGGTGGAGACACCACAACACATAAAATTTTACATGCAGGATATTATTGGCCAACATTATTCAAAGATGCACATAGCTATGTCATAAATTGTAAGATTTTTCAAACTATAGCAGGAAGGCAAATAAAAGCCTCAATGCCACTTCAACCAGTCAATATGGAACAACCTTTCGAACAATGGGGACTTGACATAATAGGTGATATCGTTCCTCATTCTTCTAAACAACACAAATATATATTGATTGTTACAGATTATTTTACGAAGTAGGTAGAAGCAATACCTCTTAAGACGACCAACTCTAAAAACATTATTGAATTTATTAATCAATTCATCATTACAAGGTTTGGTGTTCCTAATGCTCTAGTATTTGACAATGCTTCTTATGGTAATGCCATGACTGAGTTTTCTTTGAAAAGATGCTTTAAATGAAATTATTCTACAAATTATTATCCTCAAGGAAATGGCCTGGCAGAATCGACGAATAAAAACCTCATGAGGATAATTAAACGAACTATTGATCAAAACCAAAAGAATTGTCATAAATCCTTAACTTTTGCATTATGGGCATATAGGATAACTAGAAAAGCTTCAATAAGAACTTCTCCTTTTCAATTGGTATATGGGAAAGAGGCAATTTTACCTTTAAATGCTCTCCCGTCAATGGCCCTAGTTCAATTCATTAATGAACAACCTTTCTCTCCATTACAATTAAGAATGTCTGAAATGATGAAAATGGAAGAAGAAAGAGAAAAAGCAGAAATGGTACACAGTCATCATCAATAATTGATCAAAACTTTGTTTGATTCAAATATAGTCAAAACTAAACAATTTGATATTGGAGAGTTGGTATTGAAATGGGATAAAGTGCATGAGAATAAAGGAAAACATACAAAATTTCAAAAACTCTAGCTTGGCCCTTTTCAAATAATCGAAAAAACAGGTCCATCAACTTTCATTATGTAAGATTTACAAGGGAAGAAGAAAACTATTCATGTTAATGGACTTGTCCTTAAAAATTATTTTTCTTAAAAGAGCAACAGTTCTTTTGTATAAATATGTATATAGATTAATTCAAAATAAATTAATTTTTTGTAATATTATGCAAAAGGTGAAACACTTCATCATTTTTCTTGAACATGGAAGTGTTAATCCTTAGAGATATAAAATAAGGAAATAAATCATAAATTGAATTTTCTATTTCTTTGGAATATTTTGATTTAAATATCCGATTAGAAAGAATAATTCTTTCGACCCATGTGATTTGAAAAAATATTTTGACATGAATCATGTTCGAAAAGTTACTTTTACAAAGTGAGAAATTTCATTGAATTATTAGCATCTTTTACTCAAATGGTCATCCAAAATCTCATAAAGAGAAAAATGACAACCTCCCCATTCATTTATATATTAGAAATTTTTTTCATAGTGTAATTCAAAAATATAAAAAACTTCAAAGTTGAGAGATCTCATCACGAGTCAATTCATCATGTTCATAGAAAAATAATAAACTTGACATTATCAATTGGCTACCAAACCAAGATAGTGGCTCATGGTCTAAAAAAAAAACATCTTGAGACAAGGGATCTCATCATGAGTCAGCTTGTTCGAATTTATTATAACAGTGAATAACATTATCGCTTCTGGCTTCCAAACCAGGATAATGATTTTAAAGTGGCAAAAAGAAGGATATTTCTACAAAGAAAATAAGTAATCACATTACCTTTGGAGATATCTATTATATTATGAATGGGATACTGGTTCATTTTTTGTTAAATAGTAACCTTGTCGGGGCTATGAACACATGCTGGCAGTAGTGGCTTTACTAATGACTAATAATTTTATCAAACAAGATAAGCTTTGACTAAATTCCTACATATCTTTTCAACTTATTAATATTTGATTCATTTAAAGAGAAATTTCATTTACAAAAGTAAGAGGAATTTTTAATCAAGTAAAACCAGGTTATTTAGATTAGAATTTACCTACATCAAAGACAGATTTCAATTACTTATAAATTTTCTAGAATATTGTATTTAAGTATTAAGATTTATCAAAGATTCTAGATTCATCCAGTGTGTCGCCAATTGTTGTAGTATTACAACAACTCCCCATTATCCAAGTAAACTATATTAGAAAGGATAATAGGGACCCTTTAAAAATTTTAGGATTATTATTTATTTTTAGAAATAAAACCTAAAGATATGATTTTATTAAGATCAAGTTTTAAATTTTCTTTAAAAAAATATGAAAATCACCTAAATAATGCCTAAAATAACCCACAAAGAAAATAGCATAAAAGCGGGAAGAAAACAACAACGACGTTACGAATAGCGAATTGTCGAAGTACGAATAGCGAATTGATGATATGTGAATTGCCAAATGTGAAGTAGTGAAACCCATCACATAACAAATGTCGATATCGCATATCATCATCTCACATACCTCGATATCGCATCTCATCTAAAATCATCACAATTTCTCATTTCGCATTTCGCAGATTGCTTTGAAGCGCTAAAACTCGCCAACTACCAAAATCGCCAATCAACAGATCCCAATGTGATGACTTTTTTCAAAATCACACGAACCCATGCTTATCAATTTAATGTTAATTCGAGTGTTTTGTAATCTCGAGGCTTGCAATCGATTTGTAATTATTTCAAATTTAAATACCAAGGATTTCCCATTATGCATGATTTAAGTTGATAGGACAGTTAATAGTGTTTGAAGTGATTTCAACTTATGCTCTCTGGTTTTCTTTTCAACAGGGTAATTCCAAAAACAAAGGCATAAAATGATTTCAAGGTTGATTAAAGCGTGAAGGAAATTTGCCACCCCACTAGAGTTAGTCATACAACAAGAGGAAAACAACGTAATGGCTCCCATAATCTCGAATACTACATGCAACCCAGAGATTGGTTCATCAAGCTGGGAAGGGATCTATCAGTTGTTCGAGAACGAGAATCTGAATGTAATTATGGATAAAAAAGTTGTGGTCGATGATACTTTATCCGGTGATTCAGAATCATGGACAGATGTTGCTAATTCTTTTCTTCACAGAATTGTTGCTCGTCCTAAGATGCTACCATATACTGATTTAGTGAAATGGGTGTTGGATAATGTAGATATTAGAGATGGGAAATTTTTTACTAGAAGCATAATTGTTATTGGCTCTCTCAATCCATCAGATTTGAAGAATATGTATAAACTGCCAAAACCCCAGAAGAGATATGACGCCCAATTTGTTCAAGAGTTCATGCAGGAGAATTACCATCCTGCGACTGTAATTAAAGAATGGATAAATGATCCTAACAGAGATAAGCATGATGATAAGGGTATGTATTCAATCATCTCTCTTAAAATCCCATTCTCTCATATAGCTGTAATGATGTGTCGTCTCTTTGGATCTATAAATATGACCAAGTTTAGAGAGAATTGGACACCCTTGATAGAAGCAGCCTCTGACGACTATATTCTAGATTGGGATACTATTATTTCTGATAATTTGATAAGATTTTTCATAGCCTATAGAGAAAATTGAAATGCCTCACCCAATGCAATCCCTCATTTTTATATGAGTTCTTATATGTTAGATGCAGTCTATTTTTCCTTTGAAATTTCGTCATTGGGATGGAAATGGACCAGAGAAGTTGAAACCCCCATCTATGTACAGTTAGATTTCTTGTGGGAATCAAAACATCACTCTCATATGTTCATAATATGCAATGGCATAATGCTCCTGAGTCACCCTTGAAGCCAATAAAAGTCTTAAGTTTGTAGGTCGGTGGTTTGGTGGGGAGAAATTTACATACATCCGTGTTTTTGGAAGTTATACCCATCCTCATCTCCTACCCTTGTATATACCAGACAAATTGTTGGCCAAATAAATTTCTTATCAAACAGTTGGTAATGGTTTGACAAAAGCCCTGAAAGATGCCAAAAAGACCGACTGGCCAATTTTTCCTTTTTCTTGTGGTTCATATGCACTAAACAATTTCAAGGCTGCATGGCTGTCTTGAAATTGATCAATTAAAACCTTTCAATTTTCCAGTGTTACCCAATATAAATTATGATTCATATGGTATTGCTAGAGAGATAATGAATCAGGTCAAGCTGCGAGCATTTCCAAGTGAGCCTGAGAGATTTGACGATATGTTCAAATCAATTCCCGAATTTTCAACAGTTCAGCAAAAGGAAGCTGAAAGGTTCAACCTGGAAGATTCGTTAAGATTCAAAATGTATCAAGAACAGAGAAATGCCCATTTTCCAGATTATTTGTTTCACAGACCAACGTCGAAGGTAGAACAGGTTATAGTTTCAATGAATTCTCAGGTACTAGTACCAATTCAAGAAACATAAATCACAAATTTTCAACAAGATGATAAATTCACCCAAAATTGGGAAGATTTTGAGAAAGCACTATCTGAGACTAATACTCCTACCACTCAGAATGCCATTCAGTCAGAAACCGTGCCTATTGTGAGTGCTACAAGTTCTGTAACTCATACAGATGAGCCAGGTGTGCAACATGTTTCTGCCGATATAGACAACTCCAAGGATCAGGAAGAAAAAAGAGAAACCTCATTTACTGTAGAGGTTTCCAAAATTGTTCTTGAGCAAATCCAGATCCAAGGATACAATGATACAGAGGAGAAACTAGAAGATACATCGACCCAAGATATGGAAATCATCCTGGCTTTCCTGACTACTGAAATAGTCCTAGAAATTGAAGTAATAGTCCAAAACACAAAGATGTCATGACCATGTCAAAGTTGAAGCAGAAGATGGAAGATTCTCCAGAACTTCCTATAGATGCAACACCAATGCAAATCCTTTGGAAAGAAACTCAATCAGCTCCAGGGAAGGAACTTAACATATTATCTCAATCTGCAGGTGCTTACGCAAATGAAACCATTCATAAGGCAACAGAAGTTGAATCATTAATTATAGAAAAGGATCAGAAAATTGCTCAAATGGAGCAAGTTTACTTTGATGAAAAGAAAATGATCAAGCAGGAGCTGCAGTCAAGTAATAATAATATGCAACAAGAGTTTTAAGGTCTTAAACTCAAACTCGAAAACAAGATTAAAGAAAAATATCAAATAATTCATCAATTGCAACAGAGGATTGAAAATCTCCAGGAAAAGCTCGAAATCAATGAAATAAAGAAATAAGCAACATAGTTGGAAGCATTATTGGTAACACAACAAACAATTTTCTATCAAAAGTATAATCCAATTCAAGAGCAAGTTAACACCAATGATCAATTAGTCACTCAGATTTCTAATCTAAGAAATTATTATGAAGAGATTGATGATAAGGTGTCAAAATATATATATTTGCAACACACTGCATAGGGTGGAGCGGTCTATCTCCCTCGTCTTGAAGAATCAATTAAAGATATAATATTTGGAGATTGGGATATTAAAACGAAGAGCATTGAATCAGAGCTAAGAATTTATCTTCTAGCATCTTTGAGTATATAAAAGATTCTCTTCTGCAAGCCAGCCTGATTCAAGAAGCACTAAAAGATACCGTGCCAGATATTAGTTTCCTAAAGCAATCCTGGCAAGAGACATCAAATAGAAAAGCTCTTGAAATAGAAAATCTGACAAGGTTAAATATGGATATTTACTGGTACTTGTTGATTAAGCCTCATAACCAATAGGTAATGTTTAGGTGTCTCTCCAACGCAGTAGCTCAGCTTCTTCCAGCACTGAATGATGCAGTATTCACGAGATAGATGATAATGTAGTCGATTCATCCCCCCAACTCAAACATATGATCAAAGCATGCCATCTCAAAGACAAAATAGAGAGTGAATCCGGGAAACAGTCATGAGATTGTTACAACTTATGCATTTTATTTTCCTAGGTTTTAGTTTTATAGTTTAGAGTAATATTAGAGACTTCTTTTACAAGTTTTATATTTTTGTAATATTAATTAGTATTTAAACCCCTTTCATGCATTTAGAAAAGGGTCCAGAATTTTGAGAAGAAAGCTTTTGAAACTTACACTATTGTTCGAATGAAAGTTATCTAATTGAAAGTCTGAGCCTTGAAGCTATATTTTCAAATCTAAAGCTATGGTGCAACGGGTACTATTATTTGTGTATTGATTGTTTTATGTTTTTGAAATTTTGGCAAACTTATTTTTGTCTATTAGTTTCATTCTGATAAGCATTGAAGTGATATATGTTCTTATTACTATTAATATAATATATTGAACGATATGTTGTCATGATGTGAGACTTAGAGATCTGTTATGTGATTAATGTTCTTCATCAACTAAATCAATTAAATTGATTTAGTTTCTTAAATTTTCTTATATTCATTAAGTATGAAATTATCTATATTATTTCATGCTTGTGAAATTCTACTCCATAATCACATAAATGAATTCAATCCCGGGAAGTAGTTAGATTTAGTTTTAATTTATGTTATCATTAGAATAAATCACCCTGCTAGTGTTGATTTTATTTCTTTTGTTATATAAACTCCCTTTATATGGGAAACTGGTCCCTATATCCCCAGTCGGGCCCACCATTTCAACGAAAAAGTAGTTTCTTTAAGCTCCCAACCGAGTGGAATCCCCAACGTTGAGGAAGTCACTTTTCAGCCTTCAACACACCCTTTGTCACGTTGTTGATGTTTGGGCACTGTGACTGCTTTCCACTGCCCAACAACCACTGCGCAAATCTGATGCTGCATCTGTGCTGCTGCTGACATTACTAAAATACTTCCAATTCTGCATATGCATTGCAACTTCCTCTTATTTGTTGTTGCAACTGCAACAACTACAACTGAGAAACATCATAAATGTTGAATCAATTGTTTTTTCTGCATATGTCTCCCGATTTTTGACTTCTACCAGCCTTTACACTGTCCATTGAAGAATCTATGTTGGTACTGAATCTGCTACTGAGCCTCTAGTTTTGTTATCAACACTACACTACGCTCCTCAACACCTAACTGCCACAAGTCTACAATTTTCACTTTGGAATTTGTTTGCATCATCTGATACAAATCCATCCTACTATTGAAAAATTTGGGGCCTTGTAGCAAGGTGATGATCCATGAGGAGGACACCTCAATGGACCTTGCCTGATCTCTACAACTATGGGACTACAACTTTACATCACCCCATCTCTCTCCTAGAGGTATAGTTGCAAACATGGAAAACTCTTCTTCCAACATGGAAGACAATTTTTCAATCTCCGCGGAAATTTCTATCTGGTCATATTTCTCTTGCTTGTCCTTCTTCCTAAGAGGACAATGAGTACTATAGTGACCGAGCTAACGAAATCTGAAGCACTTGACCTTTGACAGGTCCTTCTTCTTCTTCTCCCCCTGCCTCTGACTAGGACCATTAGATGTTAGGGCCACATCCTTCTCCTCACTCTTTTTTCCCTTGATTTTGTTGCCACTCATGGTAATATTTAACAAGGACCGACTCAACTCCTCTTGAAACAAATAAACCCACATCCTATTCCAACTACGCAAAGTGTCTCTGCCCAATATTCTTTGGAAAAACACTTTCTAGTCCTCTGAGACACTATTTAGTGCTAATTGTAAAATATTTGTGGGTTGGGGTGCCTCCCGAATGGCTCCTACTTCATATCGAACCTCCTAAATCCTTGTGAGGAAGGGATCTATGCCTTCACCCTTCTGCATCTTGATGTTCTTGGTATTCTCATGGAGAAACATCTTTTGTTGCTCAGAAGAACCCTGATATAGCGTGGAGAGAGCACCCCACATCTCTTTGGCAACACATTTTCCAGCTATGTGTGAGACTATATGATCTTGGACTCTGTCCAAGATGAACGACTTCGCCTTCGCTATTTATTTTTCGTACTATTTTAGCTTATATACATCTCGGGGAACTGCCACCACATTATCTATGTAGGATTTCAAGCCATATTCATCTAGAAGGAAAGACATCCTAGCATTCCATATGACATAGTTGGAGCCCCCGTCCAACTTGTCCTGATATCTAAGTCTACTTGTGCCCATCTCTGATCTAGTAAAAAACTCCCTCTTTCCCTATTCTTGGTTGTTGGTTCTATTATACACACTCCCTTCTGGGGTGAGGAAATATGCACTCAGTCACTGCCAATTTGCTGCTAGAAAAATAGAACTTCTAAAACTTTCCCCTAAGAGAAATTTTCCCTCTGTCATGTGTGCTTTTCTCTTCCACCCGATGCATTAGAGGAAATTTCAACCTAAAATTGCCCATGAAAAATTCATGTAATTTCCATTTCATAATATGTAAACCAATTAAAATCCTTTAAATTTAAAAAGAGGTAGATGTAAATATTTTGAAGGGAAAAGATGAAAAACTACTTATTTTACTTGTATTTTTGGCTTATATCCTTATAGGTTTACCAAAATTTCAAGTGTAGACACTCGTTGGATGCATAATTAAATTCCACATCCAATGAGTACTCATTATGCACAATTTTGAGAAGGCCCACATTGAAAAAGAAATGAATATACTTTTAAAAACTATGTTCAACACGACTTTTTAATGTATCTTCATTTTTTTATCAATGTGGGTCTTCTCAAAAGTATGCATAATGGATGCTCGTTGGATGTGGAATTTAATTCCGCATCCAACGAGCGTCTACACTTGAAATTTGGGTAAATCAATAAGGAGATAAGCAAAAAATACAAGCAAAAAAAGTAGTTTTGTTATAACCATTTATTAATAATTTTTTGAACTAATTAACAACGAATTTTTAATGGCTAGTTTGCAACAACTAGTTCTTAACGGCTAGTCTCAACGGCTATCTCCAGGAAATGATGCATCCTAACATTTTATTCATTGAGATCAATCATATTTTTTCACCTTGTCCTGAGGATGAGCCACATTAGATGGTTCAAAACATCGACCTAATCCTAATGATGTGATTAATCTGAAAGACGTTTATCTTATTTTATTATTTTAACTATTATTTTATTATTTTTCCTTAGGAGGCCACTTTTTGGCTGAATTTCCTCCAATGCAGATTTTGTTTCTGCAAAACCCTCTGCATCCAACCAAGTAATATGCTCAACAAAAATCTAAGTTTTTTTTTGCTCCCTTTGACTACTTGAATCACTATTATGGGAAAATAAGCTTTTATGTTAACCTGCAACTGAAAATTGAATCCTTGCCCAAAAAATTGATCTTCCTATCTAGGTATCGTGCAACCTCTGATAATTTCAGCTTGTTTCTCCCTCTAAACAATGAAATTCCCTTCTCTGCTTATATGTTTCTCGGCTAATCACTCACACTCTGATACCATGTGAAAATTTCAAATATGAAATCCTATTGTAGCAAATCGAAATTATTCTTCTAATTGTTAATTAATTTAACAATTTATCTGCTACAGAAAATACCAAATAATTCACACTACAACCTTCACAAATAAATTGTGGAAGAAAAATAACGCTGGAAACTAGAAAATACTAGCACACACACACACAATAATTGACACAATTATTTTTGAACAATTGTCCTCGGAAAAACCCAACTTGGGAAAACCCATGCAATAGTTGAGCATTTTAATTATTACGCAGTAGCGAAATAATTTGAGTACAATCTGGATGACGTAAACTGGAAATATTGCAAAGAAAATATTGGAAAAAATAATATGAGGGAAATTACTCTCACTCCAGGAAATTCTGGAACTGGACTTCCTCTAGAAAACCAATTGTCCAACTGGGTCTACGTAAGCCTTACTTCAACCTGATTTTTCCTGCCACACATGTTGCCTGAACCATTTTCTAATCAATTTGTCTTGTCTGCTGCTTACTAGAAAAATGCTTCTCTGAAACTCTAGGACTCCTTCTCGACCTCTGAAATAGAAAACGACTTCCCTTATTAGAAAATCGAGTTTCTTTTTGAAGCTCTTGCATTGCCTCTGTGCAACTTCTCGGAGAAATTTATTCCTCTCTGCAAATGCACTCATTAGACTTGGAAATCTTCCTCTTGCTTCACTGTCTCTACCCCTCATTATTTCTGCATCCTTCTCTAGCTTTCTGGCAAATATTGTTTCTCTCTAGAAATTGAACTGCCAAAGAAATTGAACCCCATAAGAGTTTTCTCCATCTACCTATCATCTTCTTTTTATAATCCTTTGTTTGAGCACCAACGACCAAGATTAGAACTTAATAAAGGGCCCATATTAATTCCCTGTTGATCCGTGTGATTTTCTAGATGATTCACACCTTATCCCAATTAATACTGATTAATTAACGATATTCCCTAAGTTTAGACTTCGAGAATATTTAAAAATTGGACAATACTTTAATTGAGTCATCTCTAGGTGGAATTTCCTTAAACAATTTCTGGATTTTTGAGATCTCATGTGGTTTATCCTCTCCACAACTTTCGAGACTAGAACACCTCTGATGCTACAAAAAAATAACACACTCTACATGGATGAACATATAGTTTAATGAATCTCAGATGCAAGGTTACGCTAGTTTAGTCATTAAGTTAATGAGCATGTCTTGATGGAGTTTAATTAGGTTAATTATGTGTGAGTATGGAGGTCCAATGTTGGCTATTTCCCCCATGCATAATTTTCATTGCAAGTTTAAGTGACCATTCATTTCATAAAGAGGAGTATCGCATCATGAGGTAGCATTATACCAAGACATTTTGGATGGTGCATTATTGATTCTCATGACATTTGTTTCCTCAGTCCTTCTTGTTTTCTTGCAAGTTACATTCTTGGTTTCCTATTTAACTCCTTATGTGTTTGAATTTTTCTATTGTTGTTTTCCTCTTTCCTCTGCTTGTCCTCTGGGACCTACAATTTTTTTTTGGCCTCCTCCTTGTCGACTTCTCTTTTTTATTTATAGTTTGATCTATGAATGTTTTAGCCTTTATAGTTACACTCTACTTCAATGGTTCCTCTCCCCCATTCATTGTGTTAACTTTATGCCTTTTGGTCCCAAATATCTCTTGGTCCCTTGCTCTAAGTTCTCTATTTATGCTCAAGTCTTGGAGGTCATTCCTATTTTAATACCATATGGTTGTATTTCCTTTACCCTAGGTAACTTCATGTTTGTTTGTTAACCCCTGCTTTTCATGCCACACTAGAGCGTTTGTATCTAAATGAGAACAACCTACTTCGGGGAGCATGTAAGCTCTCATGCTCAACTAAGAGCAAAGAAATGTGCTTAATGTTACAGGGACAATATTCCTCTAGCCATACAAGAATTTACTCAAGTTGAGTAGGAAATAGCCAAAGAGAGAATGTTTAACAAACTCGGAGGTAATAGTAGAGATTGTTGATTGGGTTCCTAACACAAGGAACACTTGAGGTGCATGCATTATATGGACACTGTTGATATTTATTGGCACATAAAGCTTCTGATTGGACTAATTTCGTTGGATCAGAATGAAGCCAAGAAGGAAATTTTTCTTCTATTGATGAGTTAACAATGAGAAACCTAGATGAGAGGCTTGGTCGAATTGAAGTGCAATGGGCATTCCCCAAAACCCAGGGTGCTCCCCGGGAAACAATAAGGAGCATATCTTTGTGGATGATTCTAAATCCTCCAAGTATAAATGACAAGTTCATCTCCATTTAGTTTTCTTAGTTACTTTTGTCACTTTTTTCTCATTTAGATTACTCCCCAAGTGACTCTACTAGCCAGTTTAGTTTTTGTAACAACCCCAAGTTAAAATTTCATGTAATAAAGTTAATGAAGGAAAAAATAATGCCAAGTTCATGGGACACATATTTCAAGTTGAATGTTGGGAAAAACATCTTAGTGGGTGTTTATTTCGATTTATTATGGATAAGGGAAATTAGCAAAGGAATTGACAAAGTCTTTGAAAGGAAAAGAGACATTAATTGGAATTCTATTTATGAAAATAAAGAAAAATAGGAGAAAAGGGAGATGAAAGCTCACAAAATTGCATGAGGAGGAAATTAAAGGAAAATGAAGAGAATAGAGACCTCAATAATAAAAAGGCTTATGAGGATCATTTTGTACACTTTTGTCAATTCATTTTGGAGCTCTCTCTATTCTCTCATACTATTGCACACTTAGAGCATTCTTGGTGCACTTTAGCATTGGTGAAAGGAAGGCAAAGGAAGGACAAGAAAATAAAGGAAAACAAGGACAAAGCAAGGAAAAGTTGGATCAAGTAGCTTCAACAGAAATACTTGTAGATAACAGGTTGCATGTGTGATTCCCTAGATGGTTTGTGCATGCATGGTACATGCATGTGTGTATTTGGTTCTCTTGTTGTCATGGGCATGGGTATTTCCAGGTGTGACAGTGGTTTCAGCCTTGCCTTTCCATTTCCTGATAACCATGGTGTGATGGGGTTCTTTCATTGCGTTGAGCTTTGGATTGCTGGATGGTTTTGGAATCGGGTGAGGTGGTCTCATGAAAATTCTCAAGGGCCTAAGAATCCCTTGATCGGTAATGGTTGGATTGTGGTAAAGCTTGATGGTGGAGACAGGAAAATTTCTCAAGGCACTGGTGAAGTAATCTGGAGGTATCCAAGCTTGTTTTGTGCCTAGGAATTCCTTGACCAATTTTGGTGGGATTTCGGTAAATCTTGGTAGTGTATGTTTTTTTTTTTTGGCCTAGGAATCCCTTGACCATTTTTGGCAAGATTGCAATAAAGCCTGGTTGCGTAGGTGCTTACTTCAAGCCTAGGATTCCCTTGAACAGTTTTGGAGGGATTGCAGTAAAGCCCGAGGAAACCTATTTTTTTGTTGTGATTCCCTCATTCATGCTTGGAATATGGCACGAGGGTGATTGGTTGAAAGAAAGATTTGGTTCAGCCCAATCTATGGTCGTGTGGCATGTGGAAGTCCATGACTTGGTTGGATTTTTCATATGTTAATAAGAGCTATTTTCCTCTTGTATTTTATGAGTAATTATACTTTGTATTATGTGGCTTTAAAGGTTGTTCTATCATTGTTATTATTTTGGTTATATGTTGGTTCTAAGAATGGATTCATGACATAATTTAGTTATGGATCTTAACATGTTTTGATTGGTAAATGAATGGGTATTGAATGCATGACCTAATAGATGTTATTGTAGCTATTATGAGAAGGCATTATGCCTTCTTGATGATTTTCAGATAAGTATGAGAACCCTATGTTCAGACATGCATTTATAGACTGTAGATTACATGTTCACAATGTGTTTGAAGAAATGCATGTCATGGTTAGGCTTGGTTAGGTAAAGTCTGTCTGCTCAACTTAGTGTTCCTAAATTGATGTCATAAATTGTCAACGAGGGCTAGTAAACTGTTGAAGTGAAGTGCACTATATGTGCCTAGGTATCTGTTTCTCACTACGTTGTGTTTAGTGTTTTTCCAATGTTTTTGATTTTGTGTTTTTATTCTAAGAGGAAAAGAACTAAGTGTTGGTAAAGAGAACTTGTTGGTCACACTCAAACAGAGCAAAACCTATTCTAAACTATGTATGGCACTTGAGAACAGAAAATGCAATACTTTAACAAGAAAAATATCTCATAGCATGAACTCAATAACTCATAACATGAACTCAGTCCAATTCATTCATCAGAAATATGTTGGAATAATTTGAGAAAAGGATAAGTTTAATGTAATGAGGTTCTTCTAAGTAAACAACAATCTACAATATCACAGAGAAAATCTCATCCATGGCTAGTAATTTGTTGGAATACATTTGGAAAAAGATAGTCTGCAACCTAGTGAAGAATTCTACTCTAAATTAACCTATGACATCGAAATTAATCCATTCCACAACTCAAAATATCACTATTAAACCTCATTCAAGAATTAGAAATCTTTTGGAATAGCTTTGGAAAAGAGGCAGTTTGTGAAATTATGAGAAGTTGCAGAACAGTCAAGACTTCAAAATGACATTACCAATTCTTGTTCCTACGATGATGATGTATTAGTAGAAATTAAGAACAAGAGTGGTTTGTAAATAATGAAGGCCATCAAGTCTAACTTAACAACCAGAATACAACTGACTAATAAGACTAAAAATACGATGGATAAAACTGAACTAGAATGTAATCATTCAAACTTGAAATACAGTGAACATAATTGAACTAGAGTGCCATTAACCTCTGGAGTTTTACAACTAAACTAAAATGCAACTAATCACTGAAATACTATAGCTCTGTCTCATTCGGTGTTAGTGGTATTTTGGAAAAATTCATAGAACAAGACTGGCTGTAACATGTGATGTAAATGAGCATAAAAACATAAAGTTCAAAAAAACGCAACTAAGCTCTAAAACACCACAGCTAAGTCTCACTCAGTGTTAGTGATATTTTGGAATAATTCGTAAGAACAAGACTAGCTGTAACAATTGATGTAATTGAGCACAAAAATGTAAAGTTCAGAAAAAATGCAACTAACTCCTAAAATACTACAGTTATATCTCATTCAATGTTAGTCATATTTTGGAACAATTCGTAAGAATAAGACTGACTGTAGCATCCAATGAAAGTGAGTATAAAACACAAAGTTCAGAAAATTGCTTAAGCTAGGAATGCAATAAGGCTAAAGTTACTTATCGAAACAATGTACACAGAGCTTCTCGGGCAGTAGGGGCCCTCTATCACCGGATTAGCATACAAATCTCCTTAAGATTGCCTCAGATCTTGCAATAAAGCGGTACTTCTTTCATTAAAGGAAAAGTATTTCAAAAACAGAGTATTACGGTCTTTTGATATCTAGCAACAAAACATCAATCTAGCTAGCTGTGTCTCGGTCTTCCAAGTCATTCTTATAAAAGAAATACCTAAATACCCTTGAGAAGAAACAGGAACAAGTGTATTTTTCAATCAAAATCAAATTATAACTCTTATGGAAGCCTCGTACTTTGTTGGAGACATCTGTAGAGTCCCTGTCATGGTAGGAATCTGCTTCTTGGCTTTGATCTCTTCCACGTGCATAACCACCTATAACTTCTTGCTCAGACTTCGTAGAGAGAAATAAATGATGTGGGAGTGTTGTGGAATTCAACCATATGTTTTTTCCCTTGTAGTGAAACCTGTAACCTGTGAGAACATGAAGATAGCTGCGGAATAAGCGACTGGCTACAGAATGGCTGCATTCTGTAGTTGAGTCTAGTAAAAAATTACTACAACAACAAAACCATGAAAATATAGAAATTTAGTCATTGTATACATTTCTAAAGTGACTTTAATCAATCCTATTGACCATTTAAGCTTGTAATTGATAAGGGACAAAGGAAATGAAGTGAAATTTGGTGAAGGGAAAGGACATCTTTGGGGCTCAACATACCCCCACTGCAAAGTTTTTGCATGTCCTCATGCAATCGACTCATATATTCTGAGACTTTTGCTAGGACATATAGGCTCCTTCTTCTGCTTTGCTTGATAGTCAATGGCCTCCTAGGCTTCTTTATGACCAACTTGAATCTCAAATTTATAAGTGCCTTGCTCAACTTTTTGTTTTTCTTCTTCAATTTCTCACTAGCCTTGTACAATTTTTCCATTTGTAGAGAGAGAGTTGTATTCATATCACTTTTAGCTTAACCTGCTCCCTTAAAATGTCATTCTCATTCTTGATATGCCTATTGAGTACTTCTAACTCATATTTATCTCTTCTTAGCATATCAATTGCAGATTCTGGTGGGCTAGGAGTTCTGTCTCTACTTCTTGAGGCTCTCTTCTCTAATGTCTCGACATAATTATAAATTTGTTGTTGTGCTAGGTCTATCTCCGGAGCTCCTTCATCAAGGTCCTCCTCATACTGGTACTCAGGTGATCTAGCAGTTGGTGTCTCTTCATCCTCAATGTTTATAATTCCCGTTTGTCTAACCCTTGTTTTCTTCAATATACCTCTAAGCCTTTGGCTTCATCTTGGTTGAGATGGTCCTTCACCTTTCTTTTTGGCATACCTTCTTATCATCTAGTCCCTTTTAAGCTGTTTCTTAATTTCAGTCAATTTCTCAGAAATTATCTCCTCACTGTCCTCTTATATGGGCTTACCAGTTTTAGTTTCAACAACTTTGGAAAATTTCCTTCTCCTGCTTCTTCTTGTAAGTTTGCCTCCAGATGGAGATTCCTTGGGTTATTCAAAGTGATTCCTCACTAGAAACTCATCCCAATTGTCTCCCACCTTTCTCAAATGATGTTCAATCAAGATTTTAACTAGGCCGTGGTGGTACAAAGTGGTTTCCAGGAATTGAACCCTCTTTTGAACATTAGAGGCCATTCTCTTTAGACTATGAAGTAGGAAAAAGGGTAAATTTATTTCTTCATCTAAGAAATGCATCATTATCCGAATATGATAAATATATAAGGTACCAAACCTTCCCTCACAAGTTATAAACTTTTGCAAAATGAGCAACATATTCTGCCATTTATTCTTCAGTGCTGAGCTAGGAATGCCCTTCTTAAAAATGGAAACATCCATACCTAGTGTTTTAAGCATTTGCCTCCATGCCTCATTATGAAATTCCCTATTTTTGAACCATCGTTCTCCTTGCCTGGGTAATTCCGCTGCTTCTGCAATGAAAGCTTCTGTAATAGTGAATTTAACATCTCCTATTTCGACTTCTGCTCCATTGAAGGACTGTGCAAATGTTTTAGTTACCTCTTTATGAAAACCATTGAATTTTTCCAAAAATTGTAACCACCCAGTTTGTTGTAGAATTTCTCTAATTTGTGGGTAACCCTCCAAGTATTTGGTTTCGACTGGTTCGGACCTTATTATGAGACCCATTGCTTCTCTTCTCAACCTTCAATTTACTGCTCTTCTATCCACGGTGAGAATGGCTGTTAAAGAGTTTTTTTTACCCCAAAGGTGCTTTCTCTATTTATGCAGTAGGAATTAGCTACGGAAGGATGATATGAAGAGGTTATAGAATGAGTGAAATGTAGTGAGGGTGATTTACATGAATTATTGAGTTTGAGAGCCATCATGGGAGAAAATACTGCAAAAATATTTCGTGAGAAATTCAAAATCATCATTGAATACTTCGGCCTAGTGACGTGACTGATTAGGTCACTTCAGTACTTAACTGTTAAGTTTTAAATGATGATTTGATATGGCGGAGTGGAGGGGATTTTGTCCAAAGTTTTTATGATAGGTTTTAATAGGCATGATCAACACGAATAATTAAAACAACTTTTTGAATCATACATGACTTAAATATACTATAACTTTCATGTTCTGTCATCATAATAATTTTACAACTTTACCTTTTCCTTTCCTTTAATTTTTGTGGTTTTGATATGCTTTTTCCTCCTTTTAAAATCATTGATTCTTTAGTCTTCATAATTCCTTTGATTTTGCTTATTGAAATAGGTGTGCAGGGTCAATTGGATGCTGAACAAGTGTTGCTGGATAATTGCCTTCAGGATATCTGGTTGCAGAATGTCTAGCTGGCTGCAAAATGTCTGACTGGCTGCAGAATGTACCTGTAGGAACTTTGAAACATGGAATGGAATGTTGTATGAAATGGATCATGAAATATGGTGGAATGGCTCAGGAGTGAAGTGAAATGTAATGGAATGAAATGAATCACAATTGTGAAGTGGAATGAACCATAAAAAGTGGCCTGCAACTCGTGATTTGTAATACTCAATTTGCAGAAAGAGATCAAATTTAGAACTCTGAGATGGAAATGAAATGGACCATGAAATGGAGTGAATGAAGTATGGATGAATGGAGTGAATGAAATATGAATGAATGGAGACATGATGGAGTGATACTTATGATTTTGTGATAGCTAATTGTAGAAAAAGAACAAATTTGAAAAGCTAAAGTGTCAGAAGGATTCTGATTTTCACTTTATTTTTTCTGTGTAAACATGCTAATCAATGATTAGTTTTCATGTTTATACTTTATTTATTTATTTTTTGAATTCAGAAAATTCAACTAAGTTGATGAAGAAGAAAAATTCTTCTTCATTAACTTCACATTACTGTTTTCCTGGAATCTCTTAACAAATTCTTCTCTTGAAAGTGGCTTATGATACAACTTCAATCTGACCATTTACAAGAAAAGTGACCTTCTCTTCATCTATTGTCCTGATTTTTATTGCTCCATTGTCAAAAATTCTCAAAATTTCATATGGCCCAAGCCAATGTGTTTGGAATTTACCTTGAAAATCGTTGAACTTTGAATCAAACAAGAGATCCCAGTCACCTTCTTTGAACTTCTTTTCCTTGATGTACTTATCATGCCATATAGTCCTTTGCTGTTGGACTATACTTGTTTTATGGACTGCATCCTGTCTGATCTCATCCAATTCATTAATCTGCTCCAATCTGTGCTTTTGTGCCTCTGTTAGATCAAGTCCTAGCTGAACTGCCATTTTAAAAGTTTGAATCTGAAACTCTATGGGAAAAAAAACTTGTTTTCCATAAACAAGTTCATAGGGAGTATGACCTGTTGTGCTTCTCCATGTAGTTATATAGGCCCACAAGGCTTCAAGAAGCCTGTCTGCCCAATCTCTTCTATGTAAATGAACATTCTTTGTTAAGATTCCTTCAATGACTTTATTGTTAGATTCCACTTGACCATTTGCTTGTGGATGATAGGGAGTATATTTTATGTGTCTGATTTTGTACCTCTCCATCATTTGTTCCACTAGCCTTGATGTGAATTGAGCTCCTTGATCTATAACAATTTCCCTTGGGACACCAAAACGAGTAAAAATATCCTCAAAAAGAAAATTAACTACAGATGCTTCAGTAGCAGAAAGTAATGGCTTGGCTTCTACCCATTTGTTAACATAATCAGTGTAGACTAATATATATTTCTTTTGTCTTGATGGAGGACTAATAGGTCTTACAAAATCTAAAGCCCATTTTTCAAAAGGTTCAATATGTACCTGAGGCTGCAATGGCATCTCACCTGAAGGAAAATATTTCCCTACCCTTTGGCAACTGTCACACCTTTTGACACACTCTTTAGCATCTTTAAAAAGGGATGGCCAATAGTATCCTAAATGAAGGACCTTATAAGCTCTCCTCTTATCAGCAAAGTGTCCGCCACAAGGTCCATCATGACATGCCTTGAGGATCTTAGACATCTCATCTTCCCGAACACATCTTCTAATGATAAAATATGGACCTGTTTTGTATAACTCATTAGCAACCTATGAAT
The DNA here is from genome assembly GCA_034641835.2 of Pinus albicaulis. Lineage (NCBI taxonomy): Eukaryota > Viridiplantae > Streptophyta > Pinopsida > Pinales > Pinaceae > Pinus > Pinus albicaulis. Next base: position 1,824,776,419 of record CM076580.1, on the reverse strand, counting down.
ATTTTGCACTGTCATAAATGATATTTCTTTTGTCTCTTGCATTCATTATTGAAGAAAATTTCCCTGAAATTAAATAAATAGCAATGTCAGAAAACTAAGGAGTCTGAGTAGAAATTGCAAAAAGATATTCATCAGGCAATTGATCTTCAACTGGAGTGTTATCCTTGATGTTTTGGAGTCTAGATAGGAAATCGGCTACTGTGTTTTGTTTTCCAGGCCTATCTAGAATGGTAATGTTGAATTCTTGTAAAAGCAATAACCATCTTATGACTCTGCCATTAGTAATTGATTTGTTCATTAGATATCTAATTGCAGAGTGATCCGTGTGAACAAAAGTTTCATAGCTTGTTATATAGTGTTTGAATTTTTTTATGGCATGAACAACAGCTAAAAACTCTTTTTTAGTTACAGTATAGTTTAACTCTGAAGGAGTCAAATTTTTACTGGTATAGTAGATGGCATAAGGAATCAAGTCTTTTTGTCCCAATACTGCTCCTAGAGTTGTATCTAAGGCATCTGTTGAAATATGAAAAGGTAACTTCCAGTTAGGTCCCCTTAAAATAGGTGCTTCAGAGATTTTTGTTTTCAGGGTCTCAAAGGCTAACTGGCAATTAGGATTCCACTTGAATTCACAGTCCTTGGTAAGTAATTTGAAAAGTGGAGATGCTATCTTGGTGAAGTTTTCTATAAACCTTCGATAATATCCTGTAAATCCGAGAAAACTCCTAACATCTTTTTGAAAACTTGGAATAGATAAGTTAGAGATGACTTCAACTTTTGACTCATCAACTCTAATCCCATCCCCTGAAATGTGATGTCCCAAAACAATTCCTTCAGTAAACATCATAAAACACTTCTCATGACTTAGTGAAATATTTGCTTCTTTACATCTCTTTAAAACTTTTTCCAAGTTTACTAAAGCTTCTTCAAATGTGTTTCCATAAACTGTGAAATATCCATATATACCTCTACACAATCATGTATTAGATCTAAAAAAATTCCTAGTACTGCCCTCTGAAATGTTGCAGGTGCATTGCATAATCCAAATGGAAATACTCGGTAAGCATAGGTACCCAAAGGACAGGTAAATGTGGTTTTGTCTTGATCTTCAAGTGCTACTTGAATTTGGTTATAACCACTGAACCCATCTAAAAATGAGAAGTAATTTTTTCCAGCTAATGTATCTAACACCTGATCTATGAAAGGTAGGGGAAAATGATCTTTAAGAGTAGCTTTGTTTAATTCTCGATAGTCAATACATACTCTCCATTTACCATTTTTCTTTGGCACAATTACCAAAGGAGAAACCCACTGACTATCTGAAATGGGATAGATAAAGTTGACATTTAACAATTTCTGTAATTCTTCTTTAACAATTTCCCTAAGATTTGGATTCATCCGTCTTTGAGGTTGTCTAATTGGTTTACAATTTTCCTCTATGTAGATGTAATGAGTGCAAGTCTTGGGGCTTATCCCTTTCATATCAGTGTACTCCCATGCATATGCAGAAGAATGTCTCTATAATATCTTGACTAGCTCTTCTTGTTGAGATTTCTCTAGGTTCTTGTTTATGTTTAAAGTTTTTCCAGGAAATATCTCAATTGTAGAGCTGCTAAATTTATCCATGGAATAGAGAGACATCTGTCTTGATGATAAAAACTCAATGTTGGATTCTTCTTGAAATTGTTCATGTTTGTATTCTGAAGAGGATTCAAAGTTTTCTAGGGTATTTAAAATCTGGCTATCTTCACTAATTTCTGAAATTGTGAAGAGAGGTTGTAAGTCTTCTTCATCCTCTATCCATTGAGTATCATCTAATTCTGTAATTGTTTTTGTTGGAGGATAAAAGGTAAATTTCTTGGTTGAACTACCATCAAAGATGTACATATCACCGGATCTACAACTAATGAAAGCATCAGCTGTAGCTAACCAAGGTCTTCCTAATATAATAGGATGCCCTCCTAGATTATTCTTAGGAGTTAGGATCATAAAATCCACAGGATACTCCCAGGAATCTAGGGACACTGGAATGTCTTCTATTAACCCATCAGGTTTGATCACAGATCTGTCTGCTAATTGTAATAATGTGGGTGTAAAAAGAAGATTAGGAAGTTTTAGTTTATCCATGATTTGTCTACTCATGATATTGATTGCTGCTCCTAAATAAATAAGTGTGTTTTGGATCTCAGTTCCATTGATGTGTATTTTAACAACTGGATTTCCTGGGTCTAGATACTTTGGAATAGCAATCTTACCCATCATGATATCTACTATTTTTCCTACCAGTTGAATTTTCTTTGTCTCTCTTATTCTTTTTCCTGTTTTCTTCATGCTCAACTCCTTTATTGTCTTTGCTAAGATTGGAATTTCCTTGATAGCTTGCAATAATGGGATATTAATACAAACATTTCTCAGCTCATCTAGGAAATCATAATTAGGCACCATAATTTGTTTTTCTACACCTCTATCAATTTGTAATCTTTCTGGAAAGGGAGGTGTAGAAGTGGATGTTGATGGTTGTTCTAATATAGGAGTTGAAATTATTGGTTCTTTTTGCTTTGATTTTTCAATGTTTAGGTCTTGGAAATGTGTGTTCTCTTCAAGACTTTTATTCACCAGTAGAGAATCTTCCTTAGAGTTTTTTTTCTCTTGTATGATTACATAAGGTTTCTTATTTTCAAGTATTCTTCGAGACCTAAGTTGAAAATCACTAAGGTCTAAAGGAGTAATCATATAAGTTGGAAACTGTTGGCCTTCTATCATGTATGTATTCTGAGGATTTTTATTGTTGGGGTTTGGTATGGGTTGGGCAGGCAACTGATTTTTTTTCTGAGGAAATGGTAATGGAAGTGGTGGATTTTGAGGATTTTGTTGAAAATTCTGTTGAGGAGGGAAATGTGGATATGATGGATATTGAGAGGACTGAGAGTATCTTCCATAGGGATTTTGTGCTCTCTGCGCCCAAGTTTGAGATTGATTTTGGAATTGGGGCCAAGGTTGCTTCCAAGAATTCCAATTTGGTGGGGGTTGATTATACATCTGATCATGGAATCCTTGTGTTTGAGGTCCTTGCCACAACCTTCTAGAGACAAAATTGAGAGATTCTGTGGAATTTGTAGAGGTTTCTTCTTGAAAGACAGCTTTAAGACCAGGAAGTGAAGGACAACTCTTGGTATCATGTTTTTCTGAACAAATTACACAGGTATCTACTACTTTTGCATCCAAAGGGCACTCTCTCAAGGCATGCTTCTTTCTACATTTGGGACAAAATATTTCTAAGGCATCAGATTCAGTTCTCTGCTTGTTTTGTAACTTAAGGGTGTCTATTTGTTCACTAAGACTCCCCAAAATATTAGATTTGAATTCATCAAGCATATGTCCTATTTCTGCCCTACTTACTGTCCCAGAAGCAGATTTACTTGCCCTTGCAAGAGCAGGGTCTCTTGGTCCTTTTACAGTTTTAGATTTTCCTCTTGAAAGGTTGATACATAATTCTACTATTTCAGGTAATGTGAGCTGAGATATATCCCCTTTTCCCATCATGTTAAGGATATCTAACCATTCATCCCTAATTTTCTTCAATAAGAGAGCTTTCAAAGTGTCTTGATCTAAATTTTCCATTTTTTCCCTCTTGATGTTATAGTTACCTCTCCAACAAATCTTCCAAATTTTCATCCTATTTTTGTAACATTTTAAACACTTCCTTCTTATGGTTGACTGGCATACAGTAATCCAAATACCTCTCTAGAAATTCTTGTTTCATGTCTTCCCATGTCCTAATAGAACTGTTAATCAAACTCATAAACCATTTTAATGTTGCTCCTTTCAATGTTGAAGGGAATAGTTTAAGTTTTTGAGTCATTAATACACTTGAACATGTTATTCCACTATTCTGTTAAACCAATGCACATGTATGGACTCTCTTTTTAAAAAGGAATAGTTTAAGTTTTTGAGCATCTTGTAAGTAGTCATAGGTTCTACATAGGACTTCAAATTCAAATAGGAAGGTTTCAGGGTCTTCAGTTTTGAGTTCATAAAAGTTTGGAAGGACAGAGGGTGAAATGTTTTTCATAGTTGCATTGGTTTCTTCATATACTATAGGAAACCCAAAAGAGCTTCCCATTTCTCTTCTACCTCTTCCTCTGCCTCCTTATCCTTCTGCACCTCTACCTCCTTCTCCTCTACCTCTACCCCCTCCAAATAGTGTGTGTTCTCCATTAAAGACTCCTCCTCCCCCTTCTTCTGCCATAGTTGATTCTTCTGTGGAAGTTGAAAATTTTATGTCCCTAGCAGGGGTCTCAGGATCTTCTTCTAAGACAGGTTCGGTGGGTAAAGTAGAAGGTCTTTCTAATGGAATAACTGATTTTAAGTTCTTTGGAAGTCTAGGATCAGTAAAGGTTGGAATGTGGGTTTGAGTTGGAGGTGTGCTGGGTCTTGGTCTTGGTGAAACAAGTGGTGTTCTAGGAATCAAGCTTCTGCTTCTTATGAATCTACCCCTTAAGTCTCTTTCTCTATGCATGTCATTGTTTTTGGGAGGTAAGAAACAAGGCTACCTAGTTACACTTCCCCGGCAACGGCGCCAAAATGTCTGCTCAACTTAGTGTTCCTAAATTGATGTCATAAATTGTCAACCAGGGTTAGTAAACTGTTGAAGTGAAGTGCACTATATGTGCCTAGGTATCTGTTTCTCACTACGTTGTGTTTAGTGTTTTTCCAATGTTTTTGATTTTGTGTTTTTATTCTAAGAGGAAAAGAACTAAGTGTTGGTAAAGAGAAGTTGTTGGTCACACTAAAACAGAGCAAAACCTATTCTAAACTATGTATGGCACTTGAGAACAGAAAATGCAATACTTTAACAAGAAAAATATCTCATAGCATGAACTCAATAACTCATAACATGAACTCAGTCCAATTTATTCATTAGAAATATGTTGGAATAATTTGAGAAAAGGATAAGTTTAATGTAATGAGGTTCTTCTAAGTAAACAACAATCTACAATATCACAGAGTAAATCTCATCCATGGCTAGTAATTTGTTGGAATACATTTGGAAAAAGATAGTCTGCAACCTAGTGAAGAATTGTACTCTAAATTAACCTATGACACCGAAATTAATCCATTCCACAACTCAAAATATCACTGTTAAACCTCATTCAAGAATTAGACATCTTTTGGAATAGCTTTGGAAAAGAGGCAGTTTGTGAAATTATGAGAATTTGCAGAACAGTCAAGACTTCAAAATGACATTACTAATTCTTGTTCCTATGATGATGATGTATTAGTAGAAATTAAGAACAAGAGTGGTTTGTAAATAATGAAGGCCATCAAGTCTAACTTAACAACTAGAATACAACTGACTAATAATATTAAAAATACAATGGATAAAACTGAACTATAATGCAATCATTTGAACTTGAAATACAGTGAACAGAATTGAACTAGAGTGCCATTAACCTCCGGATTTTTACAACTAAACTAAAATGCAACTAATCACTAAAATACTACAGCTCTGTCTCATTCGGTGTTAGTGGTATTTTGGAACAATTCATAGAACAAGACTGGCTGTAACATGTGATGTAAATGAGCATAAAAACATAAAGCTCAAAAAAACGCAACTAAGCTCTAAAACACCACAACTAAGTCTCACTTAGTGTTAGTGATATTTTGGAATAATTCGTAAGAACAAGACTAGCTGTAACAATTGATGTAATTGAGCACAAAAACGTAAAGTTCAGAAAAAATGCAACTAAATCCTAAAATACTATAGTTATATCTCATTCAATGTTAGTGATATTTTGGAACAATTCGTAAGAATAAGACTAACTGTAGCATCCAATGCAAGTGAGTATAAAACACAAAGTTTAGAAAATTGCTTAAGCTAGGAATGCAACAAGGCTAAAGTTACTTATCTAAACAATGTACACAGAGCTTCTCGGGCAGTAGGGGCCCTCTACCACCGTATTAGCATAAAAATCTCCTCAATATTGCCTCAGTTCTTGCAATAAAGCGGTACTTCTTTCATTAAAGGAAAAGTATTTCAAAAATAGAGTATTACGGTTTTTTGAGATCTAGCAACAAAACATCAATCTAGCTAGCTGTGTCTCGGTCTTCCAAGCCATTCTTATAAAAGAAATACATAACTACCCTTGATAAGAAACAGGAACAAGTGTCTTTTTCAATCAAAATCAAATTAGAACTCTTATGGAAGCCTCATACTTTGTTGGAGACATCTGTAGAGTCCCTGTCCTGGTAGGAATCTGCTTCTTGGCTTTGATCTCTTCCATGTGCATAACCACCTATAACTTCTTGCTCAGACTTTGTAGAGAACAATAAATGATGTGGGAGTGTTTTGGAATTCAACCATATGTGTTTTCCCTTGTAGTGACACCTGTAACTTGTGAGAACATGAAGATCGCTGCAGAATAGGTGACTGGCTACAGAATGGCTGCATTCTGTAGCTGAGTCTAGTAAAAAATTACTACAACAACAAAACCATGAAAATATAGCAATTCAATCATTGTATACATTCCTAAAGTGACTTTAATCAATCCTATTGACCATTTAAGCCTGTAATTGATAAGGGACAAAGGAAATGAAGTGAAATTTGGTGAAGGGAAAGGACATCTTTGGGACTCAACAAAGTCCTTGAACAAGTTTTGTGTTATAGGCTTTGTCTTTGTGTCATTTATTGTTTTCGAAAGTCTCATCAAGTTTTGGGTAGTGGTCTAGAGTCTAGCCCTGAAAAGACAAATTTCATGGTTGCAAGCACATAACTCGGAAATTGGGATTGCAATCTCTAGGCTTGCAGGCTTATGCATTCGACTAGAAGCCTAAAGATGCATGGATGAAGGCTTGTGCATGCGAATGGGAGTTCAGGTCAATGAAAAATAAATCTGACTCAATGTTTGGGCACATGGAGGGGTGGTTTACTCTTGGGGGTCTTGTAGCTCCTAAGGAAGGTCATTAAAGTTTCAGTTTGTCAATTTCACTTCCTTAACTCTACTTAGGAGATCCGAACATATCATAATAACCCTTCTTCACATGTTTACCCCAATAGATTGGTGAACTTGGGTGAATGTGGGAGGAGATGGTTACAGGGTGTTATCAAAGCATGGTTCAACACTTGGACTGGATGGGAGGAATGTGTTTGGCATTCATGAATGTTAGTCGCCTATGTGATTGTTATGCATGAATTGTGATAGTAATTGTTTCATTTTGTGTCATCATGCCACTGATATGTTTGTTGAGATAGAGCAAGAGAAACATATTATCAAATCGAGGTTGCAACACTGGAACTCGGGGTAAGAGCAGATCGTCATACAGGTTTGTATGTTGGGATGCAGGTATGATGGTTAATGGTTGTTATATGCATTGTGGTTATATTCATGTTTGTCATTCTATTGTTGTTGTGTTTACATTCATGGTAGATTCTAGTTGATCAATGCGGTTATATGCCTATGCTTCGAATAGTCATGCATGGTAGTTAACTTGTTGTATATGCATTGCAATTATACACATGATGATTATGGTCATTACATCAAGATCTTAATGTTATATGTATCATGCTAATATGGATTGGCTTGTGAAAATGGTTATGGTTGTGATATATAGGTATGAATTGATATACTTGTGGATATTGTGTCCTGCTAATATGGTCTTACTTGTGAAGATGTGATAGCCTCACCTGAGATACATTGAGGTCCGAGTTTGATTATGTCGTATGTTGATTTATCTAACATGGTATGTTTACAAGTTGTTTGAATGTTTGATTAATTGCATGATATGAGTATGTTTCTATAATATTTCATGAAGGAATGACCTTGTTTTAAGATGGTTGTACTAACATATTATGTGTTGAGATAGTTGACATGCACCTGAGTGCAAGTGGGTGCTAGTTGTAGTCATTAGAAAATGGGTGCTAGGTCTAAAATGGGCCCCCTAAGAAAAATGTACAACCAAAATAAACTTTATGAGAACCAATGGGATTCTAGATCATGATGTCAACCATGGGGGATGATTCACAGTTTTTAGAATAAAAAGGTAAAAATATTATAATAAAATAATAAAACTATATTTTCAACTCGTATTTCCAACTTATCTCCCTATGGGCTTACTTAAATTTCGAGAGGAAACACTTGTTGGATTCAAAGTTTTATTCCTCATCCAAGGAGTACCCATGTTGCATACTTTCGATGCACTCTGCTACAAAAAAAAATGATAAATATAAGAAAAAACGTGATTGAAATCACGTTTTTCATGTATTTCTCATTTTCAAGTAGAAGGGTCCATCAAAAGTATACAACATGGGTACTCATTGGATGAGGAATCAAATTTTTCATCCAACGAGTGTTCCAGCTCGAAATTTGAGTAAACCCATAGGGAGATAAGTTAAAAATATGAGTTGAAAAAGTAGTTTTTTCTTTTTTCCCTTTAAAATTTGATGATGCAATCTAATCTTATTGTATTAATTCCACTATTATTTTATAATTTCCTAAGGAGGCCCATTTTAGACCTCAAAATTCCCCTAATTATTATGACTAATGATTGTGAGTTGATTATGACATGGATGTTAATCATGTTAAAGGATGATTTAAAATTAATAGACATGATGTCTTGATCTTTGGAACATGTTATTGACATGTGTGAGTAGTTGTAGGGTAACATGTGTAGTATTAGCACGAAAAGGTAACAATTGATTTGTTTATATAACTAATAATTGGGTGATGTGATAGTACATAATACGACTCAATTGTAGCAAGGTAAATGGTAAAAGAAAAGAATTGGGTGATAATTCTTTTGGCTATGTTTGGAACCAAAATTCCAAACAAATGAGTGTTTTGCATATAAAAATTCTTCTTAACCTTGATTATGTCTCACATTATGTGGATATGTGATATATTCATGAAAAAGTATTTGACATGTATAATAGCTACTTTTTAGTTATAGCTGGATATATCAAGGAAATTGGAGTCTCTTGAAAGATGGTGTAGATGTGTTCAGTTGCAAGGAAACGTGCTTGGCACATCAAGGTAAGGTAACTGGTATATTGTTATATTTATTTGTACATTGACAATTATATGTTTATGGCAATATGATGTAGGGGATTTCAAGGCAAAAGAGACTACCATGAAATATTGAAAAATGATCAGGTTGAGCTTTCCTTTGGAAGCATTAGGAACCCATGGAGATTGAGCCATGATGTTTGTTGCTAGTTTTTTGTTTTTGGTAAGTTTGTGATTGTTTTCACTTGATTTGTAGTTTTTCCTATGTCTGGTGGATGGCCATGCCGCTTTGTTTGTGGTGTCGTATTTCTATTGGATTTTGATGGTTTTCTTCTTGTTTGTTTGTTGTTCTTTCCTTTTATGTTTTGAGTCTTGAGAATTGGTTGGGGAAAGAGGAAATTTAATGGAGCCGGGGAAGAGCAGAATGAAATCCAACCGGTAATGTAAGACCCGAATGAAGTCTAGTGCGTGAATAAAGGAATATGAAGGTAAGGCTATGACAACTGGTTGAGTTGGTTTGAGTCCATTGGGGTAAATGGATGGTGGCAAGATAGTCATGATAAAGGTAAAGTAAATGGATATGAGGCATCGGATGCCTTGGATATGTTGGGAATTGGTGTTCTCAATGTTGTGCATGTTGTGCATGTATAGAGGAAGTTATCTTAACATTGACCTTATGATATCTAGTAATTGTGTTGTGATCATGATTATATATATATATATATATATATATATATATATATATATATATATATATATATATATATATATATATATATATATGTTGTTGTCTAACAGGGTTGTCAAGGATCATGATTGTTTTATGTTTATGTTTATATGAATATAGGTATGCATGTATGTCGTCGTCTGATAGAGTCGTCAGGGATCATTCTTGTGGGAGAATGATTGTTTATGCAGCTGAATGGCATGAAGAGGTTCCTAGCTATGAGGAATCACATGGGAAGACTAGCCCTGATAGATCTATGAGATCAATATCATGTGGATATGAATAGGTATTATGTGCTTATAATATGCATATTTTTATCTTATGGACATGCTATGTTAAGGGATACACTAGTGGAGCGAAAGCAGTGTGATTTTTGGCATGATGGGACAAGCATGGATAGTGGAAAGACACTAGAGAAAAGGTTGCATGGCAGAGACAGTGTGGTCTCTCGATGTGCAGTACTATTGTTGTGTATTTGTTGTACATGGTGTACATATAATGGTGTGTGCATGTTGCATATGCGATACAAATTACATATAGTGTTGTGGGCATGTTGCATATGCGGTACAATATACATATAGTGTTGTGTGCATGTTGTATTTGTGGTGTTGTGTACATATGGTGTTGGGTGCATGTTTCATATCTGGTGTTGTGTACATATGGTGTGGTGTGCATGTATACATGTGGTGTTGTGTGCTTTTGGTGCTATGTACACATGGTACATGCGGTGTTATGTGCATGTTGTGTTGTGTACATGTAGTGCAGGTGGTGATGTGCACGTGGTGTCATGTGCACATTGTGCAGGTGGTGATGTGCACGTGGTGTCATGTGCACATTGTGCATGTGTTTTTGTGTACATGTTGTGATATGTACACATTTTGTAGGTGGTGCTATGTACATGTGATGTTGTGTACACCTTGAGCATGTGGTTTCGTGTACATGTGGTGTTGTGTACACATTGTGCAGGTGGTTGTGCACAGGTGGTACTGTGTACATGTTGTACATGTGGTATTGTGTGCATGTCGTACATGTTGTGTTGTGTACATGTGGGATTGTGTGTATGTCATACATGTTGTGTTGTGTACATGTGGGATTGTGTGCATGTCTTACATGTTTTATTTTGTACATGTGGTACTATGTATGTGCATTATGTAGTCATGTTATTGTGACATGCATATTTTTTGTGTTGTACTTTGTGTACGTATATGTATTGTGTCATACATCGGGTGTAGTATTGTGTCATACACCGGGTGTAGCTTTATGTGTTGTGTTGTACATTGGGTGTAGGTGTATGTGTTGTGTTGTACACCAAGTGTGGGTGTATGTATGGTGTGCTAAACAGTGTGTGTGTGTGTGTGTGTTGTGATGTACACTGTGTGTCTGTGTATGTGATTGAAGAGAAAATAAGGATTTGGGTGCTTACCGGGTTTGGAAACCAATTCAGTGTGTGTATGTGTTACAGGTCATTTTGTCACCATGACATTTGAATATCATTATGGGTCTATTACCATCCATATCATGCTCCCTTAGAACTCAAATACATTCATTTCCTGAACCAAGTCTTGGAAACTTGAGAAAAGCTCTTTAAAACCTTTCAAAGATTACCTGTGTGCTTTTTGTGACCATTACCTGCGCATGCACTAATACTTCTTCTATTAGCCGTGGATAACTCTGTTTGCCAAGAAAAATTGTGCATCCATGTAAAAAGGAAGTAAACATGAAAAGGTAACTTCTAGAAGCCTATTTGGTCGAATATTCTCCCAACTGGAAGCCTTTAGAGTCACGCCAGTTCGAGCTATATCCCTCTACTCATGGAGCTTATCCCTTGGATAAAGGAACCCTAATCCCTTCATTGGAGGATCTCATCCATCTCTTGATGGATCTTAAACTTCCTCAATCTCTCTATAATTTGAGCTGAAGTTTCAGGTTGAAGGGTAGATACTTGTACTGGTAGTGGAGAGAGTTCATAGATTATGAATTAGTAGTTGTTGGTTTTAAATTGAATATCACACCTTTTTACACAAGACTTCATGTTGGTCATTCTAGAGAGGAAGGCTTATAAATTCGAGGAAACGATTGCACAAACATACAGGAGAAATATGTACAACATCAAGGCTTAGGTTGTAAGATTACTCTTTATGATTCCTGATAATACATATGGATCTCTTTATCTCATTTTCTTCTCTCTAAATTCATTGAAATGATGTCAATACTTAGACTCCTTGATCACTAAGTTGAACTGGTATTTATGATTATTATATATGCAGGTGCTTTGATCATTTTCATTGTTTGTGATAGCAAGTTCTTCTCAGCATTGAAGGATTTCTTTGGAGCGAAAGGAAAAAGGCTACATCAAACGTCTCGATTGAAAGGTAGGAGCATAACCTCCTCATTTCTAAGTTATAATAATCTAAAATGTTAATATTTTAGAAAAAGAAGTATTCAAATGGTTGTTTGTTTCTAGTTACATGTTGGGGTACTAGGGAGATCACTCTTGTCCACAAGAGGGATTAAAAAAAATTGGTGACGCTATTGGGAAAGAAAAGCTTAGTTTTAATTTTGTTTTGTTTGGTTTGACATTTTTGCTTTCACAATTTGACTTTTCTGAGTGTGGTTTGGTATATAAACTTTTAGATTCTCTGAACTAGAAAGCCCTAAATTTTTTTTTTCCAACTTTTCTCTGCCTTGAATGGTTTTCTGTGGAAAATAGAGCGGAAACCTGCACAAGTTTCCATTATAGTTCAGTGCGCATGCACATTGGTTTGCACTGAAAACCTGCGCACCCCCTGGGAAATTTTGAAAAAAATTTAAGATTTTCACTTCCAGAGTCAGATAACCAAACTCTTAAGGTTTAACCTGATCCATACCAACTATCAGAGTCTATCTCTGAACTCCTACTGAACACCTTAGAGTCTTGTTTGATAAATCATCCTTTTTGCATAATTTATTTAGGGTTTTCCCTAGTTTGTTATTGCTCTTTTTTGGAAGATAGATTAATTTGCCAAAGATCACTGATTTTCTATTATTTTCTTCTTGAGCCACCATGATTATTTCCAGCCTTACTTATTTGAGTATTTGTTTCTTATTTGTTTGAAAAAAAGGAAAATCTTATAGTGTAGCAAAGTCTTATTTGTGTCAAACTAATCTTTTATGATTTCATTTCTGCCAGTTCAAGTGGAAAACATTTTAGTTTGCTTAAAACTAAGAGAAATCATTAAAACACACTCATAGGTATCTTAGTTAATATTGGTATTTAAGATCTTTGATTTTCTTTGAAGTTTTTACACCTTTTTAGGGTTTTTAGGAGTTACTTTCTTTTGAGAATTGTTTGTTCATTAAAATTGTAGTTTTTGGCTTTGTAATAAAAAAAAAATTCATCACAAAAGAGATATTGGTCATGCTTGGAAATGAAATTGTTTTCTCGATGAAAAAAAAAATCTTATTTGAAGTTTTACGAAGCTTGTACTTTTTGAGTCCAAAAATCCTTCAACTTTCTCTTAAATAGAAATTCATCAAAATAAAGAGTTGCATTTTCATATTGATGAATTTAGAGTATTTTGAGTCAGGTCACAATATCATCAAGTTTCATCTCCATACCCCTTGTTAGGTCTCTGCAATTTATTAGCAAGATTGGGAGAGTCCAATCACAGAGTTAACATCATTTCAACCAAACTTTGGGATTCTAGGATCTAGCCCTCCTGAATCTGGAGAGGGATCTCTCCAATATGTGCAAAGATGGATATTGTCTTTGAAAAGCTTAAGGTAATGATATTAGGCTAGTTATGAAGGCCAAGGGTTTTTTTTTTGTTTTGGATGGTTGAGCATGAAATGTTACTTGAGGGGGAAAGTCCTAAGTGCAAAGTTTCAAAAGTGAGAAGTTGCAAGCAAATAGAACAGTTTTGGAAGATAGATAGATATAACGCTGGTTTTTAGTCCATTAGGCTATGGAGTCATATCTGGGCTTTAATTGAACAACAACATCAAGTGTGATCCAAGGGGCTAGTCATCTATGTCTAAGGATCTCTTTAAATTTTGATTTATGGAATGGAGTGATACATCGAGAAGGGGAATTAAACAGATGCAGAACGACGAGCAGCCTAGGATCTGATAAGTACTTTTAAACCAGTCAGCCTTTGACAAACACTTTAAGAAGGACACGAAAGCAGACTAGGATCTGGTAAGTACTTTTAAACCAACCAGCCTTTGACACACTTCCAATAGAAAATATACAAAACAAGGGGAAACACAACGATAACACAGAATGGTCTAAGATCTAGCAAGTACTTCTAAACTAGCCAGCTTTTAACACATTACAAGGGAAACAATCTGTTAGTTATGCAGACAAGTCTGGGACCAGGGCTAACCATATCTTCCTTCAGTTCATCATCACATAACATATACTGAAAGTAACGTTCAGAAATAATATTCAGCTAGGACGATAAAATGAGGGAACGCCAACATTCTCATGCCTAAACTGAATTAAGTCATTCCTGAATAACACAGATTGGAAGAAAACATTCAAATAGAGATTTCTCAGCCAGAGAAGGTTACTGATATACAGCAGGTCCTAACCCTGTTTAAACTGTTCTTTACAGTGGAGAATGAAACAACATGAAAACAGAAATAAAACAACAAGTTACAAATGAGAATAACATCACCGTCAATATAGATCAGGATCCCATGAAATAGATTTTATATTGATGTCAAACCAGCTACAAAATTCAAGTCCAATGTTTCAGTTCAGCAATCATCTTCACTATTCAACCTAACTACTCTAGCACAAACAGAGCTTCAAGGGCCAGTGAATACTATGTACAAAAAGAAGTCTCAAGCTCAAGTGTATTTCAAAGTTCTGCAACCAACAATTTCTCATCTTCTGTAGAAGTACTTATAGGAAGATGAGGAGGTGAGATTTTAACAAAATATATCAAGGACAGTTATTGCAGAGTGAAGACTTCTCGGCCCTTTGAGAGGCATCGATTGGAGAAATTACAGGTGGAAGTGCTGCATTAACTTTTATATTTATGATTTAAAACTCGAAGTGAGTTTTATTTGACTTTGAGGCTCATATGTTGTGTGAAATAACTCCGCAGACAGTTGTTGCATCAGTTTCCTGTGGCAGAATTAACTCCCTGGCTGCGCTGAAGGTAGATATTTCTTTAAGCAATAACTTCGGCCTCTGTTTGAAAGGTTTGAGGCAACAGGTGGCTCTTTGTAGTAGCTGAGGAATCAATTTTCCTCAGTTGAAGCGGTGGAAACCTTTCTGTCATCAAAACATTTATGATTTTCTTTTTAAACTGTGTTTTAGATTGGGGATTAGGCTTTTGATAACGGTCTTAGCCGTAATCCCCAAAAAACCGTCTTCAATCTTTATCTGTTGTGCTCTGTCTTCAAACTGATACTCTTTAATTGTTTTTGAATTGATGCAGAGGCCGCGCAAGCCTTCGTGTGCTATCAATGCTCATGAAACATTGATTAAACTTCGAATCAAAACCTGCAAATGGTTCCCTATGGTAGATCGTGGGCGCAGGAATCGTCATTCCCGCCTCCGATGTTTCTTTATAATACACAGAGAACCATTGAAATCACCTGCAACAAAACACAAAACAATTAAGAAATCCTGCGTTTTTTGGGTTTAAACTGCTTCAGATGGCGGTGGAGGAGCGTAGCCGTTGGATGAAGACAACCAACAGTGGAGATCTCCATAGAAAGGCAAAAAGGATAGCGGGAGAAGAATAAGGAGGAGCAGTTTTGGACCGTCCGATCTGGACACGTGGACGGTCCAGATCTAATCGGAGGGTCTCAATCGGGGGTGGCACAAAAAGGGGATGCGATTGAACTTTGCGATTGAGTCCTTTGCGATTGAGCGCTGGCCGTTGATCTGAGGACCAGATCGACGGCGGGGAATGAATCGGAGGTAATCGCAAGGGGGTGAAACATTGCGATGCGATTTTGCGCGGAGGGCTGCGATTAGCGCTTGGGACTTATGATGAGGGCGCATTGGGGAAGTAGTTTAGGGCTTAGCCCGAGGGGCTTAGGTCCATAAAAAGACTTTGTATTTTTATGATTTTTTCACAGTTTTTTAATGGAAACAAAGGGTGCCGAAAGGGTTAAAAAGTGAGTTTTTAACCATGGGAAGGGTGATTTACGAAGGGAAGAAAGGAAAAGATGAATAATAGAGGAAAAATATGGAAAAAAGGGAAAGGAAAAAGAAGGTTAATTTTTGAGTGGGAGAAAAGGAAAAGGGATGGCTTTGCAGCAGTTTCTTACAGGAAATCAGCAGAATTAATAGGAAAAGTAATGAAGATTTTGGATAGAGGCATGAGGCCTAAAAGAGACTTCAAGAGCCAACAATTTTTAGTGATAAAATTTGTTCCTAGGAGGCTCAAAAAAAATCTTAGCCACCTTTTGGTATAACAAAATATTATAGGTGGCTAACACCCCTCTGCATAAATAACATCCAAATCAAAACAGTTCTTAATAAAATTAATCTAGATAATTTTTACATTTTTGAGGGCTCATTCCACTGATTTAGCCTAGGCTAGTGCTTTGGAATAGGTTGTAATTCACGTTCCAAAGCAGATAAAACAAAAAAGTAGCAACTTGCAGTAGGGAAATCCAATTGTTGCATTTTTTCTCTGAGAAGCTCTTCTTAAAAGAGTCAAGCACGAGGTCATGTCGGACCCACTGAGGTAATCGTACCTACTTCATTGGCGAAGATAGAAGATGTGCATGTAATAAAAATGGGTAAACCTCGGATTAACCATTGTCGAGAAGCCTAGGATCATTTTCTACCAAACCTCATATTTACCATGTCAAGGAGCTTTCAAGGGGATTGAGCTTTGATAATCTTCCCATGCATGTATATCGAACCATAGATTGTTCCCCTAGGTGCAATTGTCTCATTTGGTGACCTTAGTGGCCATAATATTTAGGATTTTTCCCAAGGTGACAGTGGAGGGAAGGCCCCACTGTACCTGGAGTAGACGTTGACTAGATTCACTTGGAATTTCCGAAGGGTACTCTTCACTTCGAGATGGCATAGTGAAGTTACTTGCACCAGACTGTTTCATTAAGCAGGTTGTGATGGTAACTGTTCCAACCGCTAGTTTTCCACATTAATCTCTGCGACGTTGGATTTTGTCAACCACTCTTGTGTTTTTATTGTGGAAACATACAGTTTATGTGCGGTTTTTCTCTTAAATTTTGTATGTGTGTGTTCATTTGTTTGATTTTGAGAGGCCTTAGGTATATTATTTTGAAATTTTTTGGTTTCGTGTGTTAAAAAGATTAATCGTGGCTGAATTATCGACACATTCATGTAGAATGCAGGGGAAACCCCTTGAATATACACCAAGTCAGTTGGAAAAAATCAAACTAAAATATTTCAAAAATCAGGAATCGGTTATACTAAACAAGGAGAAACATCCATTGTAATACATCTTGATTTCGAAGTTAATCAACCTCAGATAACTGAAAAATATCAAGAACAACCAAAATTTTTTGAAGTAATTACAGTTGTGTTGTAGCCGCTACAACACCACCCAAAATTTTGGGTGTATTCAAAATTTTCAAGTCCCCCTATGCACGTGCAACCCTAATATGCATGTAAATCAGCCCTGCTTTGCGTTTAATCCCCACCCTCCAAGAGCATGGTCCTGGTTATTTCAAGAAGGCCTTTTATGTGAATGGACAATTAGCTTGTGGAATCATGAAGTGTCGGGGTCTACTATGGTTGATGGTTGTATGGAAATATAAGTTTAAGCCGGTTTACAGACTTAGAAATGCCCAAATAATTGACTTAGGCTACAATATCTTAGCTTGGATATTTCAATGTTGCTACTCCTCGAATAAGCTATTTTTTCTAGCCATTTGTTTTCTCATTATTATCGAGAGCTGAATCATTCTCATGATATTTCTTTTGGGAAATTGGTCAAGAGGGCTATGAGTATACATTGAACAACGTATATGTTTCATTACGAGTCCATTGGCACGACACCATTAAAATACTCTACAATATGAGGTTCCAATTGTCCATGTGAGCTACACTAACTCTTCGAAGGGGTTCTGAACATGGCATGATGATGCCCTCTCCAACACGCGGTGATTCTCCAACATATGGCATAATTGGTGTTCAATACGGGCAGAGGATTAACTCCTTCGACTTTGGACTATATTGGCGCATTCAAAAGCCTTAGAATTTGCACGGGAACCGTTGTAAAGGGCCAGCGCATTTTGAAAGAAATGTGTAAGGATGTAAATGATGAAGAAGGCAAAAATTATATTTCTATTTGATATCAGAAGTGCACTTCCTAGAGAATGTTAGAAAAGGGCATTAAGAAGCCTCTCATCGAGATAATGTTATCCCACTAATCCATATATCTCAGGGCAAAGAGAGCATTTTTGTGGCCATCTAAAGAATCAAAATACTCTGAAATGTGCTGCTCTAAGCTCAGTATCCACATCTCATAAATAAGAAAGCGTTTAATATAGGGCTCCAAAGCGTTTCAATATAGGGCTCCAACGCATCGGCGGAATTACAAATTGAACTCACATAATTTCATCTGTGGAAGGCCGGAATTGGTTTTATATTAAGGTATAAGAAAGATCATCACACGTTTTTAGGCTTCCAACTCCTGTCCTATTTATGTACAGTATATAGGCATAAGGTGAAATGGATCATTTAGAAGGAAGGGGAACATAGTTGCACAAAAAAAAACATTTCAGAAAGATAAAGAAAATGGCAATAAGGTAAGCTTCGTGCTAAACAACTTGCCCTTCGGCCTGTGGTCTGGTGACAAGTTTAAAGCCTTGTTATAAGGATAACCATGGTTCAAATCCCAACAGGCTGGTTGTGGTAGAAAAGCTACATCGGAGAGTTACTTTGATAGCCCACGGATGCGGTGACCCAAAATAAAGTAGGTCTTTTCACCAGCGCTACCGTGGATAGATGGCCATCAAGTCAAGCCCTAAATTGGCATTCTGTTGAAATTTTGTAATCAGAAATCCCCCCATAAAAATCTGGTAACAGATCTGGACTAGTGAGCGATTCAACTGCAGATTTTTAAGAATCTAAATACGAAATTCAGCCACGATGAACTGATTTCAGATGTGCTGTATAATTGATGCGAGGGTTGTTATCAAAAAACAAATTTACATCTCATCTCTACAACAAATGGAATATTTAAAAATATTATTACTGACAACCAATAGCATAAGCTTCCTAACAGCAGGGAGAGAAGTAAAAACACGAGAAATCGAGAGATCACCATGGATGATATTTGCTTATAAAAACTTCTTGCTTAAGGAGCAATGAATGAGATCCTCCAAATGAAAAATTCAGGTTTCTTGGAGGTGGAAAAATAGTTGCACAATCAAGGGAGAAATGTTTGTGATTGCGTTAAGATTTGGTGTTCATTTTGCAATCCGTATCTGTTGGAAGCTCGTGAGATAAGGAGGAGCTTACCACAGAAGAAAAATACTAGAAAATATCCGTGGAAAAGGAAATGTACGTAGGCTTGGTTGGAAACTACGTAAAGTTTGGAACGTTATGGATATGAAAGAAAATTATCATAGGGTTTGCAACTATCTAATAAGCTGAAGATGTTGATCAAATCGCAGTCATAAATCACAGGCCATGTGTTCGGTCCACATATGGGGATGACATTCATTAGCCAACACATCTGCTGCATCTAGTATAACGTTATCCTAGGCCACGCAAAGAATAAAGAGAGCAGCCCGATGAAGGCCATTTGCGGCTAGCCGAGAGAAGGAATGCGGCTAGTCGCAAAGTCGCATGTGATGAAGGAGTGACGTGGAATGCGATTTGTGAGGGGTTGCGACTCTGCGACCTCATGGAGTCACATTTCAGAGAATGCATCCATGTTATTACATCCATTGCGATGCGCCTAAACATCCAGCCAAGTCACTAGACCAGAGCGGAGCTAGCTTGGCGAAATTGAAATAAAACAACAACGTTCATGGCTCTCAGATTTAGCGTTGATGGGCTTGAGGTTACTTTGGGAAGTTGCACTCCTCCACACAGTAACTGCCAAGGTTGCATGGTCACCAGTGTTTCTATGGGCATGGTTGCCAAAAGAGACATGCAGGGTTGCAGAGAGGCACTTTCATTTTTCCAAGTTGCAACCTACGCCATCAGTCAAGAGCTGCGAACCAACCTTCACGCGACTATGCGACCTCTACCAAGTCGCAAGGTCACAAAAAAACGCACCCAAGGGAGTCTACAACTTATGTGACTATCCGACTATGCGAACACCAACCAAGTCGCAAGGTCGCAGATAAGTGCACCCAAGAGAGATCGTGATTGGTGCGACTCTCCGACTATGCGACCTCCGCACCAGAATTGCGACCTCATGAAAATACAACTCTGATGCTCATCAAATGGGAAATCGCACTCTCGGGCATTCAAATGGCATAAGGAGGGCATTCACTCAAGTTACGGAAGGTGGTAGGCGCCTTGAGGGGCATTACCATTAGATGCAAAGGTTTATGAGAATAAAGGGCATTGGTTGATGTGCTTGTGTGCCCCCATACGGTCGAGGTTCCATAAGAATAAGAATAGGACTCACCTTCACGCACAATTGAGAAAATACCACGAATGCGCCAAGGAGATGTGCACATGTGCACATAGTGGCTTTTTCAATGACGTAATGGCACACTGCGTTTTAGTCATGCAAAGGACATACAAGGCAGTGACCAAGGAAGCAACACGTAAATAAAAGTGTGCTCGGTGAAAATCAACTTTTCTCCTTATTGTTACCCCATAGAGAAGAAATAAGTCATGGGTAAAGGGGCACATGGTCATCATATACAAACCGCATGCACCAATAATGCTACGACATGACGAAAGACTAGACAGGGGTCTAAGCTACCAACTTCTGTTTGAATCACTCTTGAAATTAATTAAATACGCCTCTAGCATTATTATTCGATCATAAAGACATGTGACCTATGTTATTTGATTGCAGGTGGAAGCTATCGATTTGCACGCAGAGCCAGGGTTTTCCAAACAAGAAAAGGGATCCTTTCAAAGTGAGGTGGATTCTCACGAATCCCCAAGAACCTCACTTTAAGCTCAAAGGCACTTGGTCACTTGCAAAAGAATGATATGTAGGACAAGGCATGTTGCTGTGAAAACTAGAGATCACCGAAAGAGAAATGCAGAAGGGATAAAACTCCAGGTCGCAGGTCACAGATGACTCCAGGCTACAGGTCACAGATGAATCTAGGTCACAGGTCACAAGTAACCCCAGGGTCGCAAGTCGCAAGTAACCCCAGGTTTGTAGGTCGCAAATGACCTTAGGTCGCAGGTCGCATATAACCTTGGGTCGCAGGTCGCAAATGGACCAAGTCGCAAGCTAGCCCAACAACCGGGAAGACAAAGATTCAAGGGAAACTCAAGAGTCATCTCAGCCTATATGTACAACTTCAGGAAAGGATACGAGGACTTTTAGCTCTGCAATTAAAGCCAATATGACAAAGGAATTGGTGCTAGAGAGCTAGAGGCACTCAACTCTTGGTATCAAGTAGAGATAGAGGTAGTGAGGCTAGGGTTTTTGTACCATGCATTGAGATGAATAGCCCATGTTCCACTATTGGGTTTTGATGAGTTGTAAACATGTATTTGATGTTACAGCAACATTAATAATATATTCTCTTTCCGGCACTGATTCACGTGCTTGTTTGTGGTAATACTACTAGTTGTCTAATATTTCACTATGTTGTGCGAATACTTTCATGCATGCAATTGATTATGAACTAATTCACAGTGGTTGCATGTATGTTTGCTCTTGAATCGGTGTTTATTTGTTCCTTTCCACGTCGATGATCTATTGTGAACTACTTTGTAGTTAAATTTTGGCGTGTTTTCTTTCATGTATGTTTGACTGGTTTTTCGGCTCACTAATCCCATTCACGGCCCCCTTTTATTTTTCTACTTATACTTGCTTGTATCTTTGTTTATGGTTCATCAATCTTGGGCTTATTTTGCTTCACTAATTGGTCATTTCACCTTTGCCTCTGCTCCATCATCTTCTCATCTGACAACCAAGAGTGGAAACACTTATGGCGGCAGTCGGGCCCAAATACTAGATGGGGCTCCTATCCCAAATGGTGTGAGGTCTAATTGGGACCGTTCACCGGGGACACCCCCTTGTTGTTGGCAGTACAATTTTTCCCGTCAACAAATTGGCGCTAGAAGGAGGGCCAGATGACAAGCTGAGCCCTTAGAGCCTATAGTTAGTTTCATATTTGTAATGGCTTGTCCCCAAATCATTATCGCGAGATGTTTATTGGATTTATCTGGTTCTTGATGCTCAATCCCCAATGAACCTATGTATCACTTGTCCCAGTTAAAATTCGATGGTGAGAACGGAGTCTCCATAACCGAGCACCTTTCGGATTTCTATGAGTTTTGTGAGTGCTATGAAATTGATGATGAGGATTTGGCTTGTGTGCTTTTCTTCCTCACTCTCGAAGGTCGCGTCAAGCAATGGTGCCGCACATTTCCGACAGCTTCCATCCATTCGTTCGAGCATCTCGCCAGTGAATTACGACAAGCGTTTCAGAGGTACGATTTTCAAAATGTATTAATAAGGGTAAATAAGTTCAGAATGGAACCTAAAGAATCTCTAGAGGAGTTTTCTATCATATTTGTTCATTTTTGTTTTGAGTTCCCTGAAAGGGATGTTGATTGGACATATTTAATTGAGTGGTTTCGATAGGTGGTTTTCATTTCCCTAGAACACTTTCAATCGACAATAAAGCCTGATCCCAGTGTTTATTATGATAATCCTCAAATTTCCAATCATTCAGACTCTTTCCCTAATGTTTCCTTGTCTATCTCCTTGAGGACAGAACAAATTCAAGCCTCCATGAAGAATATTACTATTCCTCCTCCTGAATTTCCATGTATTGGAGTTGTGGTTGCAAAAGTTCTGAGTGATGATAGACATGTGCAAGAAAATAAAACTTGTTGTACCACCCCTGAATATTTCACGCACCTTGTCAAATCAGAGCTTGAAAACCATATTGGCCCAACATCTCTCCCTGTTAATGGAACATATCTTGAGTCCACTGAATGTTTACCTGGGCACAGTCCTAAATCTCATTCACATACTGATAATAAATTGAGTCTTGGCCCAGATAAAGTTGATTTCCCTACAAAATCATTGTACCGTGATGGGCATGCAGGATCATTGGCCTCTCTGGATGACATTAATGTGCAAGATGAAGGTCCTTACACGGTTGATACCCCTGCATCCAAATTATTTCATCCATTATTCCCTAATTCCCTTCTTGAGCTTGCCATGCCAGTAATTTCTTCAAGTCTTTCGATATTGTCTTGTACTAGTGTTGGCGACAACCATGAGCATGCAGGTGGTGTTTCACAAACGCATTACAAAATTGTTGAATCTCTTATATTTGATATTTTTCATCCACAATATTTAAATAGCCAAAAGAGTGATTGCCTGCCTGTCTCAACAACCTCAATATGTTTCTTTTATTGATTCAACCCAGTTGTTAACCCAAGGGGAGCCTAACATGCTAAGTACCCAACCTGATCAAATTGATGGCTCCAATGATCACTAATTATTTGAAAACATATTCACTCATGCCTATGAGAACTGTCATTCGTATCTATCTGTTGACCATATGAAGCCACCAAGATTTGATGACCCACTTTGTGATGATTCAGGGACCCATCAAAAAATTGAAGCAATCCAACTTCTACTGGCTATTACCTTAAGTTCTTACGATCCTGATGAGACCCCTGAAACAAGTCAAACTATGGTTTCTCGAATTAGGGTTTCTGAAATGTAGGTTCCCACGTCTCACACTCCTCTCAGCATAACTGTGCCGGATGTCAGCTCACATGGGCAAGTCTTCCATTCAAGTGATGTTTCCCTGAGCACATATTTCTATCCCCTAAAAGCTAGTATGCAACAACTGATATACCCTAATTTATTCACTGGAAGGGAAACACTGGCCATTGTTTCTAATATTTTTGGTTGTTTCCCAACCAGTGCCAGTTGCATTCATGCACAAGCGTGTGATGCCTTGCAAACCTCTTTATTGCCTGAAAATTTTCTGGTCAATTCATCCCATCTTGGGAAATCTAAAGAATCTGATACATTGGATTGTCAATATGTCAGTTCACAAATATTTGGCCGACTTGATAATAAGCCCTCTGACGTTTTTCCAAAAACCACAATTAATGATCACATCCATTCGCCAGTTGATCTCATGAAACCATCGAAGTTTGGAAGCCCCTCGCTCGAAGGTCCACAATTTTTCCAGGACGGTGAGGCATTTCAGCCTCCACTGAAAGTTACTTTGGATCCTCACATCCTCGACGAAACCCAGAGAAAACTCCAAACTAGGGCTTTCAAAATTAGGGTTTCTGCACTTGGATTCGCAAGCACCTCAAATTCGCCTGGCAGATGTCTATCTTTTCCATTCCATCAAATTGATCATTATCAACATCATGATGAGATTCCAAGCTGGTTTGACAGATCCTATTCAATGAATATACCTACAAATAGGAAATATTTTACCTCACTTCCGTCAGATTTAGGGTTGTGCACACATGGATTCGTGTCATTTATAGATGATTTTAGGTTTCAAGTACATATTTCTGTGTATCAGGAGGAAAGTGAAATTCAGCTTGAAAAATCCATTATGGCACGTTCTCTGGTAAGTAGCCATGACCTTCTTGTTGTTGGACATGCTCTTCAGGTAAGTCTTGTTGTTGGTGCACAATTTTGTATGCTGGCTCTAAATGCGAATATTGTTGTTCTTGCAGGGTGGGAACTAATGTGGTGGCTGCACTGGAAAGCTGATTTCACATAACCTGACCGCCTCTTTGGTTAAGTTAGGTTTTTAGGTTTAGCCTAGCTAAGATCTGTTAATAAAAGTGTGCTAGTTCAGTTGTTAATTAGGTTTACTTGCTAAGGTTTTTCTTTATAGTATGTTTGTTGTATTTGCTTACGGTCAATAGCTTTATGTATTATAGTTTTCCATTTATTTTGCATTCGTTTCTCTTTCAGTTTTCTTGTTGCTGCATACTATTCAAATAATCATTGCATGTGCTTTGTCTTGTTTTTCCACTTGCAACTAGTTGATCTCTCTCACACATGGCAGTGCATTGCGTCATAAGCCTTGTCTGTTGCATCACGTTGTACGCTTTCTTCCTCGCATCATTTGCACTGGTTGTTGAGATAGCTATGAAAGTTTCCATACATTGCATGAGCCCTCATTGAACTCGAGGCCTTGAAACCCTCGGCGCCCAGACTAGTCTTCTTACTCCCCCTTGCATGGGTTTAAAGCTAGATGGATTTCTTTTACCTCTTTAATCGGATCGAAATCCTGATGATATTTCTTACTTGTTTTTCCCTGATTGCTAAAACCCTAACCCTATTGTTTGCATGAGGTTGTGATGGTTTCCCCAAGAGGTAACTTCTCTCTGAACAGGTCATAAAAGTCACGTTCTCACAATATTTCCTATGAGTCTAAATTCATTAGCCAGGGAGATATGAGCTGGTTGCTTGTGGGGAACCCTAACGAGTTTGAATGGCCTATATCCGTAACCTAAGCCTTGTGCCCAACATAGTCTCGAACATCTTAATGATCTGTTTTGCATGTTTCACCTGTGGGTGGTAGATGGGATGTGGAGGCTTGGCATGAGGGAAAACCCAAATTAGGATATATTTTAGTTCCTATCAAACAAGAAACAACCTCTCTTGCCCATAAAATATGTCAGTATGCCTCATCCGCCCATGCAAAATAAGTGCCATGAGCACATGAGAATAAGTGCTACAAGCACATCAAACAAATAAGGGTAAAGGATTGAGAAAGGCTTCCTGCGCAGAGAGGTAACACAACGACTCTGCCGGGGTACTAACCAGGCTCGATGGCAGCGGAGAAATGTTTGTGATTTCTTGAAGTGACTCCGCCAGGGTACTATCTAGGCCTGCTGGCAGCGGAGCAACACCAGAGACTTATTTTAAAATTCTGAATATAATAAGCCCATTGTCCTGCTCTCTACATCATCATCAAGCTACTGGCATCCATGAACTTCCATTTTGACATTTTCTGATTAAGAAGACCAAGCTAAGGCACAAGGATTGGGCATATCTGTCAAGGTCAAAGTAATACAAAGCGTACCCACAGAACCTGTTCAATATTCCCTTGCATCACTATCTAGACATAGATTATTGTTGGGACATTGACAGAGATGCTGGACTCTACCAGTGGTTCGCCATTTTTTGTAGCCGCTACAACACCACCCAAAATTTTGGGTGTATTAAAAATTTTTGGGTCCCCCTCTACATGCGCAGCCCAAATATGCATGTAAATCGTCCCTGCTTTGTGTTTAATCCCCACCCTCCAAGAGAATTTTACCGGTTATTTCAAAAAGGCCTTTTATGTGAATGAATCATTAGCTTGTGGAATCATGAAGTGTCGGGGTCTACTGTGGCTGATGGTTGTATGGAAATATAACTTTAAGCTGGTTTCTGGACTAAGAAATGCTCAAATAATTGACTTAGGTTACAATATCTTAGCTTGGATATTTCAATGTTGTTGCTCCTCGAATAAGCTATTTTTTCTAGCCATTTGTTTTCTCATTATTATTGAGAGCTTAATCATTCTCATGCTATTCCTTTCAGGAAATTGGTCAAGAGGGCTATTAGTATACAATGAACAATGTATATGTTTCATTACAAGTCCATTGGTATGACACCATTAAAATACTCTACAAGATGAGGTTCCAATTTTCCATGTGAGCTACACTAACTCTTCGAAGGGGTTTTGAACATGGCATGATGATGCCCTCTCCAACACGCGGTGATTCTCCAACATATGGCATAATTGGTGTTCAATATGGGTAGAGAATTAACTCCTTCGACTTTGGACTATATTGGCACATTCAAAAGCCTTCAAAATTCGCACGGGAACCGTTGTAAAGGGCCAGCGCACTTCAAAATAATTGTGTAAGGATGTAAATGAAGAAGAAGGCGAAAAATATATTTCTATTTGACATCAGAAGTGCACGTCCTAGAGAATGTTATAAAATGGCATTAAGAAGCCTCTCATCGAGATAATGTTATCCCACTAATCCATATATATCAGGACAAAGAAAGCATTTTTATGGCCATCTAAAGAATCAAAATCCTCTGAAATGTGCTTCTCTAAGCTTAGTCTCCACATCTAATAAATCAGAAAGCATTCAATATAGGACTCCAAAGCGTTTCAATATAGGGCTCCAACGCATCGGTGAAATTACAAATTGAACTCACATACTTTCATCTACGGAAGGCCGAAATTGGTTTTATATTAAGGTATAAGAAAGAGCATCATACGTTTTTTAGGCTTCCAACTCCTATCCTATTTATGTACAGTATATAGGCATCAGGAGAAATGGATCATTTAGAAGGAGGGGGAACATAGTTGCACAAAAAAAAAAAAATTCAGAAAGATAGAGAAAATGAAAATAAGGTAAGCTTCGTGCTAAAAAACGTGGCCTCCGGCCTATGGTCTGGTGACAAGTTTAAAGCCTTGTTATAAGGATACCCCAGGTTCAAATCCCAACAGGCTGGTTGTGGTAGAAAAGCTACATCCGAGAGTTACTTTGACAACCCACAGATGCGGCGACCCAAAATAAAGTAGGTCTTTTCACCAACGCTACTGTGGATAGATGGCCATCAACTCAAGCCCTAAATTGGAATTCTGTTGAAATTTTACAATTATAAATTCCCCCATAAAACTCTGGTAACAGATCTGGACTAGTGAGCGATTCAACTGCAGATTTTTAAGAATCTAAAGGCGAAATTCAACCATGATGAACTGATTTTTGATGTGTTGTATAATTGATGGGAGGGTTGTTATTAGACAAAAAATTTACGTCTCATCTTTGCAACAAATGGAATATTTAAAAATATTATTAACGACAACCAATAGAAAAAGCTTCCCTAACAACAGGGAGAGAAGTAAAAACGTGAGAAATCAAGAGATCGCCATGGCTGAGATTTGCTTATAAAAACTTCTTGCTTAAGGAGCCATGAATGAGATCCTCCAAATGAAAAATTCATGTTTCTTGGAGGTGGAACAGAAGTTGCACAATCAAGGGAGAAATTTTTGCGATTGCGTTAAGATTTGGTGCTCATTTTATAATCCGTATCTGTTGGAAGCTCGTGAGATTAGGAGGAGCTTACCACAGAAGCAGAATACTGCAAAATATCCGTTGAAAAGGAAATGTAAATATTCTTGGTTGGAAAGTACGTAAAGTTTGGAATGTTATGGATATGAAAGAAAATTATCGAAGGGTTCACAACTACTCTAATAAGCTGAAGATGTTGATCAGACTGCAGTCATAAATCACAGGTCATGTGTTCGGTCCACATACGGGGATGAAATTCGTTACCCAACACATTCGATGCATCTAGTATAACTTTACCCTAGGCCACAGAAAGAAGAAAGGAGCAACCCGATAAAGGCCATTTGCAACCAGCCGAGAGAAGGAATGCGACTAGTCGCAAAGTCACATGTGATGAAGGAGTGACATGGAATGCGAGTTGTGAGGGGTTTCAACACTGCGACCTCATGGAGTCATGTTGCTGAGACTGCATCCACGTGATTGCATCCTTGCGATGCGCCTAAACATCCAGCCAAGTGACTAGACCGGAGTGGAGCTAGCTTGACGAAATCGAAATAAAACAACAATGTTCATGGCTCTCAGATTTAGCATTGACAGGCTTGAGGTTAATTTGGGCAGTCACATTCCTCCACGTAGTCTTTGCCAAGCTTGCATGGTCACCAGTGTTTCCGTGGGCATGGTTACCAAAAGAGACACACAGGATCGCAGAGAGGCACTTTCATTTTTCCCAGTCACAACCCGCGCCATCAGTCAAGAGCTGCGACCCAACCTCCGCATGACTACGTGACCTCTACCAAGTCGCAAGGTCATAAAACAACGTGCCTAATGGAGTCTACAACTTATGCGACAACCCGACTATGCGACCGCACCCAAGTCGCAAGGTTGCAGATAAGTGCACCCAAGAGAGATCGCGATTGGTGCAACTCTCCGACTGTGCGACCTCTGCACCAGAATTGCAACCTCACGCAAATATATCTCCTATGCCCGTCAAATGGGCAATCGCACTCTTGGGCATTCGAACCACATAAGGAGGGCATTCACTCAAGTTATGGTAGGTGGTAGGTGCCTTGAGGGGCATTACCATCAGAGGTGAAGTTGTATGAGAATAAAGGGCACTGGTTGCTGTGCTTGCGTGCCCACATACGGTCGAGGTGCCATAAGAATAAGAAGAGGACTCACCTTCATGCATAGTTGAACAAACACCGAGGATGTGCCAAGGAGATGTGTGCATGTGCACATAGTGGCTTTTTCAAGGACGTAATGGCACACTGCGTTTTAGTCATGCAAAGGACATACAAGGCAGTGACCAAGTAAGCAACACGTAAATAAAAGTGCGCTCGGTGCAAATAAACTTTTCTCCTTACCGTTATGCCATAGAGAAGAAATAAGTCTTGGGTAAAGGGGCACAGGGTCATCATATACAAACCGCATGCACCAATAATGTTGCAATGTGACGAAAGACTACACAGGGGTCTAAGTTAACAGCTTATGTTTGAATCACTCTTGAAATTAATTAAATATTCCTCTAGCATTATTATTCGATCATAAAGACATGTGACCTATGTTATTTGATTGCAGGTGGAAACTATCGGTTTGCACGAAGATCCAGGGTTTTCCCAACAAGGAAAGGGACCCTTTCAAAGCAAGGTGGATTCTCACTAATCCCCAAGAACCTCTCTTTAGGCTCAAAGGCACCTGCTCACTTGCACAAGAATGATATGCAAGACAAGGCATCTTGCTGTGAAAAACGGAGATCACCAAAAGAGAAATGTAGAAGGGACAAAACTCCAAGTCGTAGGTTGCAGATGATTCCAGGTCGCAGGTCACAGATGACTCCAGGTCGCAAGTCACAGATGAATCCAGGTTGCAAGTCGCAAGTAACCCCAGGGTCACAGGTCGCAAATGACCTCAAGTCGCAGGTCGTATATAACCCTGGGTTGCAGGTCGCAAATGGACCATGTCGCAAGCCAGCCCAACAACTGGGAAGACTAAGAGTCAAGGGAAACTCAAGATTCATCTCAGCCTATATGTACAAATTTAGGAAAGGATACAAGGAATTTTAGATCTGCAATTAAAGCTGGTATGACAGAGGAATTGGTGTTGGAGAGCTAGAGGCACTTAGTGATTGTTATCAAGTAGAGATAGAGGTAGCGAGACTAGGGTTTTTGCATCATGTGTTGAGATGAATAGCCCATGTTCCACTATTGGGTTTTGATGAGTTGTAAACATGTATTTGACGTTGCAACATCATTAATAATATATTCTCTTTCCAGCACTAATTCACGTGCTTGTTTGTGGTGATAGTACTAGCTGTCTAATCTTTCACTATGTTGTGCGGATGCTTTCATGCATGCAATTGATTATGAAATAATTCACAGTGGTTGGATGTACATTTTCTCTTGAATCAGTGTTTATTTGTTCCTTGCCATGTCGGTGATCTATTGTGAACTACTTTGCAGTTAACTTCTGGCGTGTTTTCTTTCATGTATGTTTGTCTGGTTTTTCGACTCACTGATCCCATTCACGACATACCCCCCTTTTATTTTGCTGCTTAGACTTGCTTGTATATTTGTTTATGGTTCGTCAATATTGGGCTTATTTTTCTTCACTAATTGGTCATTTCACCTTTTCCTCTGCTCCATCATCTTCTCATCTGAAAACCAAGAGTGGAAACAATTATGGCAGCAGCTGGGCCCACATACTGGATGGGGCTCCTATCCCAAACGGTGTGAGGTCTAATTGGGACTGTTCACCGAGGAGACCCCCTTGTTGTCGACAGTAAAAATTTTCTCGTCAACAAGTTGAATCTGTTACTGGTGAGTTGTCAGATATATAATTCACTGAACCTGAAATATCAGAGGCTGAATCTGATTCCACTTCATTTGAGTCACCTTCGAATCTCATAGCCCCAACTCCTGGTCGTAATCGTTCACCTCGAGTGAAACTTCTCATTACTGATAATATTCCTCCTGGCCTAATTAGCATTGAGGAGATGTCTGGCGTGTAAGAAGAGATTACACTTCCCTCTCGTCAAGAATATTTGGATCTAAGGTATAGTGAAAAAATTTACCCTTTCATTCCTTTTAGACCGGATCCTTGGTATCATCAATTTACTGATTTTTTACACAACTTTGGTTAAACTCAGTCACCACACTAGATACAATTCTAATCTTTACCCATAAGTAGTAACATGGCTTCTCAAAGCATGTCTATTGATTGATTTATGTTTTCTTCATCACCAGAAACATTTTTGTATGGCGGTCCTTCTGTTCCTACTGGGTACCAGTCCTTTCTAGCACTTTCTCAGGAGCATATCCATTCTCTGAAACTTCTACCATGTCAATTGGGTTGTTTGAGTCTACCACCGAACCTTTGACAATGGAACACATCAATATGTTTTCCAGGAATATCCCTCAAGCTATCTCACAAGGTGGCTATATAGCGCTTGCAGGGAAGCAACCTCTCCAAGGGAAACAACCTTTTCAAGGACGACAATCTCTCCAAGGGCAGAAATATTTCAAGCGAAACAAATTTTTCAAGAGCAACCATCCTTTCAAGGAGGACAACCTTTTACTGGAACCTATCCCCCGGTTGCAAGGAAAATTATTCCTGGTAATTATCAAACTTATGTTTTGATGCCTCAAACTAGTTATGGTCAACCTTATGCATTGCAACCTTCGATGGGAACTCCTTACCCAAGGATAAATACTATGCAGAAACCTTTGTTTACGCAACAATATTTGCTACCTACATTTAAAGTACCTTATAGTCAACTTGCTCATCTAGCTAGACAATTTGGTTTTACCCAAGTCCAACAGCCTGTTCAAGGTGCACTTCAAATTACCCAGTAGTCAGCAAGCTGGTCTGAGTACTCATAGTACTCCTATCCAATTTTCTGTGCAAACTTCTGTTCAACAACCAAGTACACCTATCTCGGGAGTTTCTCAAACCCTTATTGTTACAACCCTTCAAATGACAATGCCAACTGTTACACAGGAAATTCCTCAGATTACTACTCATCAAACTAGACCTACAGTTTAGTCTATTCCTCAAACCTCTATAGGAAAACCTAGTGCAACTACGGTTCAAACAAGTATACCTTTTACAGGTCAAACCTTTCAAGGAAAACCCTTTGCTAGTCAATCTATTCAAGGACAACCTTTTACAGGATGAACTATTCAGGGACAACCTTCAATAGGCCAACCTTTTCAAGGTCATTTTGTTCAAATTAAACCATTTCAAAGGAAATTACAATATGGACAAATGGGACAAAATATAGTTTACCAAAGCTAACCATACCCTGGTTATACATAACAGATATTAGCTCAACCTCAGTTTGGTATGGCTAACCCTGGATATCCTAGAGGTATACCAATTCCAACGGCTCAGGCTATCCCAAGTTTTCTTGGATATCCTCCTCCGAGTACTGGCATTGTCCCTCAAGGTTATCAATTTGTTTAGCAAGATCCTAACTGGCGGTTATCATTCGTTGCAACTTTAGATTTACCAGACTTATCTCGGTTAACGAATGATCCAATTTATTATCTTTTGTTTTGGCTAGTAATGCCTACTAAGTTTCACAGTGACATTCCAAAGGTTAAAGGAAAATAAGGAGAAGACCCCCCGAATCATGTGATGACATATCATCTATGGTGTGCATCCAATTCTTTAATCGATTATTCGATTCGTTTGAGACTTTTTCAAAGAAATTTGATCGGCTTAGCCACAAAGTGGTACATTGAGTTTCCACGAGGCTCTTTCAACAATTTCAACGCTTTAGCAACAACCTTCCCAACTCATTTTCAATTTCTAGCTCATTATGATAATGGCACGAAACTTTTGATTTCGTTAAAGAAAAGTACGTCTACATAAATTTCAAATAACATACACAAATGGAGATGTAGACATTGCTTAGTCAAAGTTTTCATTCTGGATAAAATTATGGTTGAATGGTTTATCAAATCATTACTTCCTAATATTACTGAAGATGTAGCTAAAGGGGGCATTGTAACAGAAAACAGGTCATAGCTCAAGCCCAGTACCTAGACCTTGTTTACACACAGTCTGGTACTTTGTATGAAAAAATTGTTGATTTACCATGCCCAGGTCAACTCACTGCAACTCCTTCCAATTCTCATACCGTAGTCGGTGTAATTGGTACAGTTAATATGTCAAAGAGTAAGAAGAAATTATCTAAATATACTTCTCCAATCATAACTCTACCAGATTCACCTAAAGGATATCCTTCCCTAAAAACTTTTGTCGAGATTCACGTCGTAGACTCATCTACAAAAAAATATAAATCATCCATCAATAAGAATAAAGGGAAGGGTAAAAATAAAATAAAAACACTTCTCCGAAAGAGAAAGCAGAAAAAACAGAACCATTAGATGAAAAATAGAAACCTTATTATCCTTTTCTTATTTGTGATGAGGATCACTACACTAAAGAGTGCTCGCATCAGGCCGAGGTATCCAAATTTGTCAAAGGTTCACCCACACCTACTATCCTTAAATATCATTTTCCATCACAACACAACAAAATGATCGTATCTTCTTCCAATTCATCGACGGATATCTTGATGATGTCCCAAGTCATGGTTGCAATGTTGGAAAACTATTGCTTCTCCACCAATCAACCAATCACCGATGATTCTTAAAGCCTTTGATGGAAGATGTTTTTGCCCATTCAGAATACTCCAAGATCTTCCTATAGAGGTAGAAGGAAAAACTATAATGCGTAAGGTGGAAGTTGTTGATTCCCCTCTTGATTACAACCTTCTTCTGGGTCAAAGTTGGTCTTATTCTATGACTGTTGTGGTTTCATCAGTCTTTCGGATGATAATGTTTCCTCATAAAGGAAAGATTGTTAAAATCGATTAGTTGTCTTACTTCACTTTAGACCCTATCTCTACAGATAACATCCAACATGTCGAAAAAATGGTTATCCCTTATGAAGATGTTGGGGTAGGACTAGTTAAAGATTCCACGCTTACGGGACCTTTCGCTATACCTCCTCCTAACGTACATCGAACTATTGCCAATATCAATATCATTACATGAAGCACAATGCCATTTGATGGCACATGGAATGTGCATTTAGAATCTAAATTGGAATCCTATGGTGGCGAGATGCCTTTAAATCCATATGAATCGACATATGTAGCAGTAAAATCACGTTCTGACATACAATCAACTAGTATTGATCAAATGGAT
Source organism: Pinus albicaulis (assembly GCA_034641835.2). Taxonomy (NCBI): domain Eukaryota; kingdom Viridiplantae; phylum Streptophyta; class Pinopsida; order Pinales; family Pinaceae; genus Pinus; species Pinus albicaulis. The sequence continues at coordinate 1,824,742,300 of CM076580.1, read as the reverse complement.
GTGGTCAGTGAAGAGTCTTCTTCTTTATCAGGCTCATACATGACATCATTTTCTAATCCTTCTCAACAAGTGTATTAAACTGATGAAAATATCCGAGAAATCTTGTCATTGGATGAATTACCATGGGACGATCTTCATCATCGATCTTCTTTTTTACTTGACCTTGATAGACTTGAAAATGAATTTTCATCCATATTTTTTATTGATTATGTCGAGGATCCTCAAAATCCTATGTCCATTTTTCATTCATATTCTAAGATAAATTTAGAAAATATTTCTGCCACAATTCCCATTGACATATCAGTTAAACCTGGAATAACTGAAAACATTCATATATGTAATATTACCAAATGGGGAAAGCAACAATATGGCTCATAAAATGAAAGCAACAACAAATATTAAACATCTGAAACCATGAGACCAATATGGAGTCATATCATTATGTATTAGAGTAGTAAATCAATACAAAATAGTGAGGCATAAATCATATATAATGCAAAAACAAGCCTCCCATAAGAAATCACTCCCAAATATGAGCCGCTGTTACAATAAAAAATGTCGGAGAGAAACTACAGCGTAGTCATATGAAGCATAAATACAGCTAGAGACGATACAATGATATAAAAATATTGACATAGGCCCCAATGGAGTCTAGACATATAGATCTGGGCACTAGATCAACTTTCCAAGACAAACCAAGAGGGTTTCCGGAAAATACACACAATGTGCCTATGTAAGCTGCATCCATAGGGCTGAAGATGTGTTGCAACAATATAAATGAGAATATATGGCTGAAGTTTATGTAGAAACCTACATCTCTTCTCCAATATATCCTCCGGATGAAAGAATGGCTCCTCCACTAAAGAAATCACCTCCCAAAACAACCACTGCAACTACCCTTGCAAATCCTCCCTAAAATAACACAGATATGGACTGAAACTGTGCTATAGGGAAAAATAATTCTTAGCCTACTGGTAAATGTGTCAATAAATCTCAAGGGGTTTCTTGACATGCCTCCCAAGGGATGGAAACATTCATCCACTGCAAAACTAGCTCTGAAGACACCCAATCTAATTCTCCACTGCTGCACCCTGCAACATAGCACAATATTCTATAGAAACTGTGTTGTAGCTGAAGACTGAAGCTTGGCCCTAAGCCTGAGTGTGGAAATGAATTGCAATGATCCTCCAAGAGGCCTCTCAAGGAAAGAGATGGGATTCCCGCTCTGGAACACCCTGTGCTAAACAACACTACAAACTCAATTAAACAACTAACGAATGCCAAAAGTCTAAATAGAACATAAAAAAAATAATAATCTCAAACATAACCTCATATGGCTGCCATCCTCTTCCTTACATAAGTTATGATCTTCCTTACTCTTAGCCCCACTCAATTAGGTCATTTCCTCCATGCAAACAATCTCCCTCCAAAACTGTGTTATTCCTCATTTAATGTCCACTCCTCCATAATAGCGCTATTGATTTGGTCAAAGTTGACCTATTCAACATGATTCAACCCTTTTTCATACCCAAAGGTGCTTTATTTAAATGCTTAGAAGGTCTCCTTTCACACTTAAAGTGCTTTTATTGCTGCTAAGGAGATTTATGGTCCTCCCTACCCATTTATTCACCTAACTAGTGATAGAATAATCTATAATATTCCATTTAGCTAAAAGCTAAATTTTAGGAATATTACAGTCCTCCCCTCCAAAATGTTGCTTGTCCTCAAGCAATTGTAAAGGTGGAGAAAAATTCCTCCCCTCCTCCTCTGATGGCCTCCTCATCAATAGTCCCCACCATTGCTTTAGATTTTCTACAATAATTCTGTCTCCCAATGGTTCCTCCCAAATGTGAAAGTTGGCCTTTGGTGGATAAACCCAAATGGCTCTCATCATGAGAAAATGGAAGGTCTATATGGAAACCTTCTTGCTGCCCAATGGCCTCTTCAAGGTAGGAGTGGTGACAAGCATAGGGTATCTCATTCCCAATGAGAGACTCCCATCTCCATGCTATCATCAAAATGAAATGAATCACCTTATAGCATGGTAATTCATAGAATATTCGCCCCCAAGTGTTTATGAGAGGCATATTCCAAGTGATCCAAACAATCATATGGCCCACCTCATAAAGAAACCAACGATCTACTGTATTGGCCATACCATCTCCCATGCTCCCCTTGAAGCATGAAGCATCAAAGGTGTGGGAAATTTCATTCCCCATGGGCGCATCCATCTTATGTGCCTCCCCTTAATATTTTCTGCCTCACTCTTCTATACTCTGCATTCTCTATATTTTTTCTCTCTAACCTCTCTTATGCATATCCATTTGATATTATTTATAGAGTTCCTCACATGACTGTTTGTATTTCACAAAGAATTTGGAGTGAACAGTCATGACTCTTTGGCTTCTATCTTCTTATTCCTTTATCCAACACATTTTTAAAATTATAACAATATGTACAAATTTCCATGCTACAGTGGGATTTTGTCGTTTCCTTAGGATACTTGCCTTTGCATCACAAACAATATAAACAAAAAATTATTTACATTTTCAGTTACACATTTCAATACCATTCAGCTCCTTTTCTGAACCTTGGCTTTACTGGATTTGTCTCTTTTGCTGTTGTTGAGTGACTATTCTATATATCTTGGTTCACCTATTTGTTTATTTATCTGTTCACTGTACTTGTGTGCATCAGCTACCTACATAACTGCTTTTCAGGTTTTATTCTCAAATACATATGAATCTGGGCGATGTTTTGTTCATTACCATCTCTGTTCTCGAGCTACCTGTCTACATTTTATGTTCATATATGAGTTTAAACATAATGGTTTGAAACTCACATTACAATTTCAATTCATTCTTTTTCCCTGTACTATTTTTCTACCGCTGTCTCTAGCTCTTTCGTTCTTGCAGGCTCTTATAATAAACCCAATCTTACGACTTTAGCACAGTATATAAATATATATCATCATGTATGCATATTCCCGATTATTAATAAACTGTGGCTTTAGTTTAGCGCCCAAAATATATATGGTCACGGTCTTAAAACCTTTAAAAACATCAAACTATATTACATTCCCCGCTGAAATATACAATGCTTACTCGAATGTTTGGACCTTGGGAATTTTAAATATATATCTTGAGCTTTAAATCAATTGAACCGCTTATAACATACCTTTGGCTCCGGGCCCACATATACGATTGGCGGAAATTCAATGGAATACATATGCCCGTACCTTTGGTTAAACTTCGTGCCACTTCTAAACGTGATCGTCGTTCAATAAACCTTCCTCCAGATCGACGGCTTATATCAATATCGCATGAGGTCCTCAGCTGAAGATTAATGCGCGATGGCGCGCAATGAGAGCGGTTTTCCATATTCGCTCAGGGACACGTGTCAGATCCTCTTTGGAATCGATGTGATTTCATGAATACCGCTTGTTCGTCGAAAGCAGTGCGATAAAAACTAGAAACCCGCTTTCACTGTTCACCCGGTCACGCTTCCGCTCTTCTACGCAGGGTTCCGGTCTCGTACAAGGTTTCACCTTTATTATTTAAAAGGGTTCTATCATACATTCAACACCGAGACTCATAGACTAATCAATACCACGGCAACGTTAGCCCTTCCATACTTACACAGAAGCATACAGCCTTGGTTCTAGAGCACGAAGCATCCAGTTAAACTTCTATACAGGTTTCTAAAGACAGAGGCGAAGCCTTTCAACACAATCTTCCACCGCAATTTACCATGCTGGTAACTACAGGTATGGCTAAGCATAATCAATGACTTTCAATAACATCAATTTATTCCAATCCCATGCAGAATCACAATAAATCTAATTACACAGAGCTCACACGGCTCCTACATTCCACATAGTCAATTTGTGTTCCACTAAGGGTTCAACGGCGTATCCACACATAACCCAGTCACATAGGTTCATATTGGTCACAAGGATTCATCAGGAACACATTCTCATTACTGAACATACAAGCAGATTCTCAAGACAAAATTCGCACAGAACTCAACTTGACAAATGCACGTTAACGTTGAAACAAATCTTCATTATAAAGTGGAGTGCTTACAACTTTCTAGTGGCCAAATCTTCAATCGATTGGCCCTTCTCCTCTTTTCTGCAGTCCTATGCATCCTATGCAGTTCTGAGCCCAATAATCCACTTCTTGTCTCTGCTACCTCACTGCTTTTTTGCTGTTTCAGGTGCTCCTTTTTTTTTATCTCCTTTGCCATCAATGACAACATTTCCAACAGTCGCAAGGCCGCAATTTCCTAAGAATTCACGCCAGTGGGACCTAGAGACCTTGCGACCTAGTTGAAAACCTAAGTCGAAAACCTCACCATTTCTTCAAATAATAGTTGGCAGGGGTCGCAACGACCTAACCTGAGTAGTCGGTTCATTTGTAAGTTTAGTCACACAACATATTTGTGATTATGTCATATGTCTTATCATGGGATTATTTTATGGACATGCCAGGGGATATTGAAGCCAAGCTTGACTGTGTCTCTATCTCTTTAGCCTCAAGTGATATGGGGCCTCCAACAATTCAAAAAGGAAACAAGAGTCCCAAGATAGAGATCTCAGAAGAAGGCACACTTCATTTTCCACCCCCTATCTATGGGGACACCGCTTGTGTGTTTGGGAAAGGAGACAAAATGACTTGGTACTAAGTATATCAAGAGTTCAAAAAGCCTGAGTTCCCAACAGACCTCGCAGATCGGAAAGTGTATATTCATTTCAAGAGATCCAAAATTCACTACACGGGCACTCATCCACCCATATTCCCATGTGCAGAGGTCATTGAATGGATCCTCCAAAAAGTTTCCTCCAAGATCTGGGTCATCCGTGATCACTCAGGAAAGACATTTTCTAATCTAATCAGGAAAGATGCAAAAGTCTATTATGTACTCCCCACCGAAGAAAAACCTTTCAATGCAGATTGGGTAGCCACTCATGAAGTACCAATACCGGAGACCTTGAAGGGATAGTGGGAGGACCCTGACAATTTTAAAGTGAAAAAGGATCAGGAATATAAAAAATAGGGCCTCAGGAAAGTCTACAAACTTGTGGCAGCAATGATGTGTAGGATGTACGGCCGACCAGATGCCACTACTTTCAACGGGACTTGGGTCCCACTCATGTATGCTATCACTTCGTATGGCATCCGGTTCAACTGGGCTAACCTGATAGTAGCAACCCTCAGGTCAAACATATCAGCAGCACAGGCACTAGAAGAAGGACGCGCATATGAATTCTACATGTCTTCCTACCTTTGGACGTAGTATCCGCAAGATGTTAGTTTGAAGGATGGCCGCATAACTGGGATGTGAAGCGTGGTGGACCAATCCACAAAGACTTAAGTGTGTTCTGGGCTTCCAAATACAAGTAAGATATAGAATCAATCTCGCAAAATTTCATTCCCGCACTCTACAGAAATATTTTGGGCAAAGACACCCCATGCATGTCTAGGCAAGCCATGGAAACAATAACCCAAGTGGCCAACTGGTTTCCCATTGCAGAAATTACTTTTATCAAGGTCTACAAATCATTTAAGCCACCTCACGTACTGCGCCATTTTGTCACTAATAAACTAATTTTACAAGAGGTATGTTACCAAATGACGAGTGCATTCTCTAAGGTCCTCAACAAAGGCAAAAAGAAACCATGGCCTACTCTCCTGCTCAATATCGGCGCCTAAACGGTTAAGGATTTTAAAGAAGTAGAAGCAGAGGCAGAGGAAACCAAAGGTTTCATTTCGTGACCTTCGCCCATAGATCATATGACCCCAAAATGATTGTCCCTGCGCATTGAAAACAAGCCAAGTTCAATTGGAAATACCAACAAACAGAATGCCCTATTGAAGAGAAAGTCAGGAATTGGTAGAACAAAGATAGGGACACCTCGCCAGAAGAATTAGCTGACCTGAGTAAGGATAAAGGGGGTCAAGATGATCAAACTGTGGAAGAAAGGGCCGATATGCTGAAACGAAAGGACCCGATAGGAGGAGCCTCATCTTCAAAAACCAAGAATCCAAAGAACGATATGAGCAGTAGTCTTTATAAAGAGTAACAAGAAAAGAGAGACAAAGAGGCCAAGGCACAACAGGAATATGAGAAGAAGACAAAGGAGGAGGAACTCAAAAGAACCCAAGATGCCCTGGCATGACAGCAGGAAGAAGATAAGCAAAAGAAGCAAGTTGAAGATCAACAGAAAAAACAACAGAAAGAGGAACGAAAGAAAAAGTGGGCAGAAGAAGCCTGCAAGAAGAAAGAGGAAGAGGAATGTAAGAAGAAGGAAGAAGAAGAACATAAGAGTAAGAGGTTGAGTGTATATTAAAGGAAGAACAGGATAAAGAAGAGGCTGAAAAGAGGAGGAAGGAGGAAGAAAACTAGAAGTCACAAGAAGGCTCTTCCAAGGAAGAAGAGGGAAGCAAGACACCACCCCCGAAGATTGGGGAGAAAACAGAGCTTCCTCATATTAAGGTACCTCAAAAAACTCCCATGACAAGTGTGCACTTCCTGCTCTCAGAACTTGGCATCTCAGAGGAACGGGAAGATGAGATTTTATACCTGACGAGGCTAACATATGACCAGTTCACGCACAATATCAGACAAGAGAAAAGAAAATTCCTTGCATGGAATCCGTCCGAGCCCCTCGCAATTACCACGAAAAAGGATATAGTCCTAGATACCAAGACTAGTCCAATCATAATCGCATCACCAGGGACCGCCTTCGTAGCAACCACAAAGGAAAATGTCAATAGAATGATCAGAGAGATTCTGTCTCTATAAAACAGACTCCAGGCTTTCGAGCATAAGGTAGCTTAGTTTGAACAAGAAAACAAGGCATTGGAAGCAGAAATCCAAAGGCTTCATTTCACAACCACCCAGGCCAATGAATTACCAATCACTATTCAAAGGGAATTGGTTAGTTTGGAGGCTACCATGAAGCAATTATATGAATAAATGTTCACGATAAAGCAGATAGTTGCACCACTGCTAAGAGCACAAGCAGAGACTAAAATGAAACTACACAATTGAAGGAAGCCTTCGCCACCTTGGACAACATGCTGGAATGGTCAGAAAGATATCCACAGGCTCCTGACACCTTGTCAAGGAAGGATTGGATCTGTACGTAGAACGACAAAGTCCAGATATGAATGAAGATACAATCCAAAGATAAGCTGGTAAAGGATGTGGAAAAGGTGATGTCTGCTTATGAACACCTGATCAGTGGCATCAATTCGATGGAGGAGGTACATCACATCCCTTCCTTGGGAGCATTGGATATCCAGAAAACAAGGGAAGAGGTGACCTAAGACATTCAAGAATTCCTGCAACCCATTAGGCAAGAAGCTGCTTCCGAGGACCTCCTAGCCTCACAGGAAAATATTGTTCAGTTCATCATCACACTAGTCCGGCTCTACACCAAACTGGCCTCCCTATCCAATCAATTCTCAGTAAATAGGTGCACTTTGGTCCTGGACACTCTTGAGTGTTTTCATAGGTTAGGAGAAGATACCCCCTAGGTCACTCCAGTAGCTGCAGACTAGCAGGCCTGGCAGAAGTACCTCAAGGAACAACAACAAATAGATGTACCGTGCCTCTCCATCACACAATTTCTCCCTTGACAAAGGAAATGTTACAGGTCGCAGGTCACAACAGGGATCAGGTCGCAGGTCGCAACATGGAACAGGTCGCAAGTTGCAGTTCAGACCAAGTCGCGAGTCGCAAATACCACCTAGGTCGCAGACCATGCCAACAATTGGGCAGTTGAAGGGTCAGGGCCACCCAAGGGTCAATTTTGTTCTATAAGTACTCCCTCAGGGGACATTGTAAAGGACCTTTTTTTGGGACTCCAAAAGGAGAAGAGATAATTGTATCACATTGAATGCATATTTCTGAGAATAAATACAAATGAATGTTTTCATTCCACTATTGGATCGGATGAGGACTTACGTGTGTTATCATTATGAATATTATCTCTTATGTGTTTGATATCTTTTATAACTGACTAGTTTGTGTTTTCTGTTCATATGTCATTTGTACATTTAAACTTTCTAGATGTGTTAATGATATGTGAATATTTCATTAACAGGTGTTTAATGACTTTTTTATTAATGACGCTCCATCTTTCGGAAAACGCTTAAGGAACTGAAGGGTGTTTCGACCATAGAGAATTGTTTATTTTTTGTGGTCATGCAGATTTTATGAGCATGACCCTAATGATGTGTTGATAACAACATTTCCTTTGGCTGCATGCTTCGAAACTCGCTTTGCTATTTATAATGTTTTTTTTACTGGAGAAATCATTGATCATTTGTTTCATATCATTCAAGTAACAATGTGTCATCAATTCTGCAGGGCGCATCTTCCGTCCGAGAAAAGGAATATTCAGCGGTAGTTGGACCCACATCCCGGACGGGATCCCTATCACAAACGGTCTAGAGTCTAGCTAGGACTTTTACCGAGGAGATCCCCTGTTGTTGGCCGGACATATTTTCCCGTAAACATAGAGTTAACCACTTCAGCTACTCAGAGGAAGTATGATGCAATATATTCTTCATCATCCATTTTCATACTCTCAAATTGTCTTCTATAGGTTTGAAGCTTTGCCTTCTTAACTTTAGAGTCCCCATCATACAGGGAAACTAGCTTATCCCATACTTCTTTGGCCGAGTCACAATTCATGACTTTCATGAATTCGAAATTGGTAATTCCACTAGTGACGAAATTTAAAGCTTTGGCATTAGCAATGTAGTCATTTCTTTCTTCTGGATCAGCTTTGTACCAATCCAAGACAGAGTGCCATACTTCAGGACCAAGAGACATTAGATAGTAGGACATCCCCTTCTTCCAAAAACCAAAATTTGTTCCATCAAAGATAGGCAGCTTCCCTATTGCTTCGATGTTCTTCATTGTGCCTAAGAATCCTTCTTCCAGCTATTAGGCTAATAATGAAGAAGTTGGCTCTAAAACTAATTGTTGGAATCACGATTCTCATTAGACCAAAACCCGCAGGCCTTAGTCTCTTCTACAATCATCGGAGTTAGGATCCACGAGAGGCAGTTATTCCATGTCGCGAAACACACAGGGAGCATTGAACCCAATGTCCAACAATTTGTTGAGGATTTATGAGTGAAGCATTATCTAGGAGGACATCAAGTCATCACTATGTGTTGATATCTAGATCTTGAAGTAGGCAAGGTCGCATTGGTCTTGGAGCTCTGACCTCAGATACACACCTGGATCCCTAGGTTGGTGGTTAGCAAGTAAGCCTGATGGTACCTAGAGTAGTTGAAAGCTTTGGTCCATCTTAGTCCCACCTAGATAGATTTCCTTCGTCAGGAATCTAGTCCATGTCATTGCGATGCCTAAACTCTTCATAGTTCACATAGTTTGAGATCTTCGTTACCATACCTCCCTAGTTAAGAGGGAGTGTTGAAAATGTAACTGGGTTCGATCTTCATAAATGTAATTGAGTAACTATGTAATGTACTTGTCAAAAGAATGAAAAAGAAAAAAATTATTATTATTATTGTTAGGGACCTATAATAATAGGTTCATAAATTTTGAATTGACTTTGATAGTCTTGTAAATATGTACATATCTTGCTTTCTGCAAGTTGTTTTCCCATATTTTGAAAAAATAAAAAAATAATAAAAAGTCAAAAAGAGGGTGAAAGTCCTAAAATAGAAATCAAAGGACTTAGAAAAATATAAACCCCAAAAGAGATAAAAATAAGACCTGAAAGTGAGCAAGTCCAAATTCCACTACTTTTACTTTACTACAATAATAATGATTATGTGCAGAGTGTCAATAAATGCCATAATCCATGATTAGTTAAATAGTTTAATATTAACTTTTCATGCTTTCAATTTCATATTTTAGATAGTGAATAAGGATTTGTCAAACAATTTAAACTTGACAAATCAGTAGATAGGTAGAGAATAATGAGGGGCTCAACATTTTAATCTGACCCCTCAGATGAAATAAGGTAGATTTAGATAGTTTTATGCTTTGAAAGAAAATATTTTAAAGGTTGCTAGCCTAAATGCACCTACAAAATGAAGAAAAAATGTTAGAAATAAAGTTGGGTAGGTAGGAACAGCGGAGCAATAATGTCAATAAAACATCATCGGGAAAAATCACTAATTACCCCTTCCCTATAGGCATTCAGTATTCTAAACTTTCATTCAAAAAGGCTCAGAGCATTTCTCCGACTTTTGTTGGGACCATACCAAAGGCTTGATGACTGATCAGTTAAAAATATTGAATTCCTACCTTAAACCTTCATTCATCAACATTTACCCTTCATTCATACATCAAAACCCCTTTTTCTAAGTAAAGGCACATTCTTACTTAATAAAATTGTAACCCTAAAATAATTAACTTCATCCCTTCAAAAACATTCAACCCCAAAAATACACTTTGTCCTAAGTTAAAGTGTAAAATATTAAAAAAGACAACACTGCTTTGCTTTGTCTATCATATACACTTTACTTAGTGATAACATGTGTTTTATTTTACATTTCACTACCCTTTCATATTAGCTTTTAATCCATTTTTATTAAATCCCTAAAAATACCCTCCCATAGTTATTAATTCCATTATATATAAATAACCCCCAAAAAACCCACTATTTTAATGTTTAGACCAAAGTCTATTATCCCCACGTGCATAAATAAAAACCCCAACTATAAGCCCTTTGGTCTAAACTTATCATTATTTGAAATACCCCGCCCCTATAGTTTTAAAACCATTCAAATGGTTAAAAACTATATAATATAATAAATCGGGTCCACATATGTTTTATTGAAACATCTTTATAAATTTTTTAAATAAAAAACATTACCTCCGCCTATATTCATATAATCCTAAGTTTTTGAATTAAACAAAGGTTTATTTATAAAGTTCAAGGACCATGGCCACCTATGCATAAAAGCCTGCACCCATATACATTGATTAAAACATTGTATATATGTTCAAACCTTATATCCCCCGCCATGTCTTAACCCATCCACGCACATATAATCACCCTGGTTCCACCCTTAATCCAGTGCAATTCTCAAGCTAATCTCAGTTGTTCGCTCGTGAACTCCAAATCCAATGGCACAGATTTGATATCGCGTGAAAAATATGCACGTTAACCCAACCACCAAACCCAGGTGAAATGGTTGGTTCAAAATTCTCTCTCTCTCCTCCATGTGCCATCCAATCATTGGATCGCGTGGGTTAAGCCAAAAAAAGCTTACCACCCAACAGCCGCGCGATAACCACTCGCAGTTTTTGTCCATTGAAACTTCAAAACCGCTCTCTCGCATGATGCGACTTGCATTCAATGCCAGTTTAATACATCCAGAATGCATAATAAACCTTTGTAAAATAATTTCATTCATCAAATATCCTTGCGCTTTAAACCTAAGCCCTCTGCATTGTCTCTTCCGATTAAAAGAAACCCTGTTCAAGCCATTTTTTTCAATATTTACGCCCAAAACTTGCATACATTTGCCCAGTAAACCTCTAAAGACTGCTGAGGAGCTGCGTATTGCTCCAAACAATTCATTGAAGCCTTCAACTCAGCAAAGAACCTCCAGAAAATATTCCAAAGCCGATACCTGCATTACAACAAGTATTTTTATCAAATTGGAACCTGAAATCAAGTTGAAAAAACATTTTAAAAGAAAACAAACACGATTTAAGTTAAGAAAATGATTAAGTAAAACTGCCAAAAAGTCTCAAAAACAGGGCAAACTCTGGCAAATTTTTCCCAAAACCATTTTCCTCAGTTGCGCACCAATTCTGAAGAAATTTGAGAAGTTTACACATTTTTCAGGCTCCGAGATAAGCCAGAAAGCCTCTGCAGGTACCCCAAACCCTCTGTGATCCTTTTAAAAAGGGTTTTCAGCCTTATTCCTAATAAAAATACTCAAAAAACCCCTGTTTTTTGTTTCATACCAACTCTAAAACCTCCACATCTCTTTTATAGGCGTAATTGAACAAGAAAAGCCCATACTTTGCCAAATCTGCCAATTTAAGCCTTTTTTATAGTAAAATTGCCTCTGCAAACTGTTTAAACTTGCAAAAGCAGATCAAAATGCCTAAAAAACAAAGTGCAAGCAAGCCTGAAGGTTCTAAATCACCTAAGCCTACCCCTACTATGACTCCAAATACTGCTATTGTTGTCAATCCATTGCAACCACTTGTTGTTGATATTGAACACATTCCCTTTGCTGATATTGATTATAAAATAGCTGATCCCATTGTTGAATTCAACCTGTTAGATATCCATAACTGGTGCTTTGGGTATTCTTTAGATGATCAAGAAGAAATCCATATTTGGGAATCTAATCTGCCCAAATATGTAGTCCCATTGACTCACCCTTGTTAAGAGATTATTAGATTGTGTCGGCAGTACTATATTCCTGAACAAAGAGCTATTGTGAATGCCAGTAAAGAAGTCCTATTTACCATCATTACAGATTCAATTAACCAAATGTTACAGCTTCAACCAGACCCCCAAGTAGTCTCTTTGTCTATTGAGGCCCTCACCAAGCTATACATTGGCCTAGATTTTCCTAAAACGTTCATGATTTTTCCGACTTTTATGCCTCTTCATGTAGAAATTCCCAAGTTAAATCCTCCATATTCAACTGCTAAATTCCATGAAGTTTCAAGGCATGTAATCCCCATGCTTTCCTTCATCCTTGGGTATTTCACTGATGAGCACACTGATGAGTCTATCTTGGGCTTATCCACCTTTTCTCCAAGTAAACCACCTTCAATTATCTTTGATTATGCTGGTTTCATTGCTGATAGTATTCACTATCAACTAACCAATTTAAAACTTGAAGGAGTGTTCAGATATATCTCCTACCTTTTCCATTTGTTCCTATATTTCCAATTAGATAATTTTCCAATCATTCTTCAAAAACTAGACATAGAGTCAAATCTTCAATCTGTTATTTTTTGGACATCATAGCTAAAAAAAGAATGTATATACTTGAGTTATTCAGAGTCTTCAGAGTTATTTTTACATCCAGTAATCACCATGTTGACCAAGACAGAGCAGCCTAGAATAAGTGAAGAAATGAAGAAAATATTGCCGTTATCAGAGCAGAGTAAGGTTGGTGACTGGTATTTGTATGAAAAATATCCTGAAATCAAAGTTTTGGGGACAAACTTGTTGCCTTAAAAGTTACCCAAACATCCTCTAATGAGGATCTTTGCCTTGGATTATATCAGGCAAATCCTAAATTCTGCTTCAATCAACTTCATGGCAGCCAAGAAGAAGACCCAATTCAAACTTAAAAATCAAATTGGGCCATTCATATGCAATCACAGAGATGCAGAAAAGGAAGCAACAAATCAACTATTGGAATATAAATTTGAAGAGAGTTTCCCTTGGAACAATGATCCACAAGGGATCTTGAGCAAGCTGAGGGTAAAATGAAAATTAGCACCCTTTATACATGAAGCTAAACCAGAAATAGAAAAGTTTTCCAATCAGCTTGAATGGATTGAAAACACATTAATAGATGCAGTAAGAAAAGGTAATACAAGTCATACCTTAGAGACTGCAAATAAACTAGAGAAATCCATCAAAATAATAAGGGAAGGAGCATATGTGGCAGAGACTACAACAGAAACAAAGTTGAAGATCATTTATAACAAGAGGCCAAAATTAGATACAACAGGTAAAGGTAAAGTGACAATATATGTTGAAGAAACAGAGCCCTTAAATGCCAACACAGGTTTTCCAGATACAAATGTGGCTACTATAATTATCAATGAGCCAAATCAGAATGAAGAAAAACTCAATAATGAAGATACACAAATGATGGAAAGACAACAAAGTATGGAAGCTTATTCCTCACATTTTGCTGAGGAAAAGGATTTGGATATTAAGGAGAAATACAAGCAAATCAAGTTGAAGAATGAGGAAATCAAAACTGAAAATTACTCTCACTTCTTGAAACAAAATCCAGGTAATCAAAACAGATTTCTATTAGCATTTGATTACTTAAGTAAAAAATTGATTACGTCAGTATTGTAGCCCACAGTATCAGTTTCAAAAACAGTTGCTGACTATAAGAAATTTGATCTAGAAGTAGCTACAAATAGCATCCATGAACTAGATCAAATAGAATTTCATAGGCAAAGCTCAGAGATGTTATATTCCACAGTTACAACAAAAACTATGAGTGCTCATAAGCTTCAAAACACCATCTCTAATATGCAAGATCAAATGAAGATGGGTAAAGCTTCATTATATGCCAAGGATCTAAGGATTAAAGCCTTAGAAGAATTAGTATTACAGGTAGGATATGACCCTACAAATATCAAAGTAGCAGAAGCATTGGTAAAAATAAAAATGACGATATAGCAGCCTTGAGGAAACAGCTCAAACTTCCTCAAAGTGAGCATCCTCAGACAAAGGAAGTCTTACGGGAACAAAAGGAAAAATATGGAATGATGAATTTAATTCTTCAACTGACAGCTCAAATTAAGGAAATTGAAGTACAGTTGGACCAACTTGTCCAAGAAAAGGAGACAGTAAAAGAACCAGTGATTCCTACGTTCATCCCAGTCATCACTACAGCAGTGCCTTCAACTTTAGGAGAAAAGTTGGCACCAAAAGAACCACTGGCCACTGCAGTGCCAGTGACTTCTTCCACTACATCGGCCACTGAATCATCTACCACAGCAATACAACCTACAGATGATGCCATTAAGATAGTAAAAGCAATGGAAGAGATGTTTTGGAAGACAAATGAAATTAACAGATTGACAAAGATGATTGAAAATCTTGAGAAGACAAATAAATCAACTCAGATAAATGCTAAGAAACATGAAAAAAATGCCAACATATTGAGTGAAGAGTTAAAAAAGTTGCAAAAAGAATTGACTCTCAAAGATCAGATATCATACATAAAAAATTACCTTTGGAATAATATCATTGAAGCCATCCATGATGTATGGCCTTCAATTTAGGTAATTTTTGAGAAAAGAGATTTATTATTGGCAGCCCAAGCATAAATTCAAAAGACTCAGACTGATTTGGCTAAAAAACCAGAACAAGTTGTAAGATTAATCAATTTCCTCAACAGAAAAAATAGACAGGAATTGGAAGAGCTCAAAATAATGGACAGAACTGCCACTATCCTAGAAATCAGGAAAGTCACCACAAAGAGAAATTTGATGAGGCAACTTGAAGAAAAATGTGAAGGTATGAATATTGCTATAACTAGATTTATGGTTAAGTTCACAAATTTGAGGCAAAAGCGACTTCCTGATATCATGGTTATCAATGATAAATTGATGCCTCAAAATGATTATGACAAGAAGATAAGAGAATATGCCAAGGAACAATTGAATAAACCAACAGGTCAAGGCATCCCCACAGGAAAAGTGTTATTGAAGAGTTTTGAAAGATTTATTTTACTTATAGTATGAGATCAAGCACTTATTTGTCATCAAGCCCACCTTTGCTAGATATACAGAAGCTGATGAGAACTTTAGGAAGTTAAAGAATATTCAAATTCCTAAAAATGAGGATTGGCAAGCTCTTACAGATTTACTGTCAAGGATAAAAACAAGCAGATGAAAAGAAGATAAAAAATAATTTTCAAAATGACAGTCAAAACAGATTTTTATTTTCATCAGTAAAACACTTTTTGACTAAGGGTTAAAGAGTATCAATGAATAAAGAGTATCCAAGAAAGAGTATCATACAAGGCAAGTCATATTTCAAAAAATATCTAAAGGCTAGCAAGGAGGACACCAAGGCAGCCACCTGCTTTATCCTCAAAATTGTTTCTATTTCTTATGGATAAAATATGACAGCTTACTGATTTGTTAAGCAGCTATCTCTATTTTTATTGTAAATATATTTTATTTTCCTAAGTTAATTCCTAGAAGTCAACTAGGATATTTTGTAAAACATTATGTATAAATACTTCATCTTTAGAAGTATTTTGGGTGGAATAAAATTGTTGGGATTTTTAAGTCATTTCTTCTTGGACTTTAAAGCTATTGTGTGTCAAAACTTCAAGTAGTAGGCTGGATCAAAGCAAATTGGCATCATACTTCAGGATCCCTGTGATGATCTATTTGGAGTGAAGTATTTTCTTCACTTGTCATTTTTTCTTTTCTCTGTTACATGCATCAATTTATGTTTATGCTAAATCTGAATGTATAACTAGGAGTATTACTACAGGATATGTTAATAGCACCTTGTTTTTAACTAGTTATCATTTATATGTTTTCCTCTGATTTCCAGTGTAGGGAACCCTTAATTACTCCCTCATTCGTTTGACCTCTCCTACTACTTCCATTTTTTCGGATTTAAAGACTCTTAAGTGCCCTTTATCCCGATCATACCACCTCACAAAAAACAACTTTCAAAGATCTCCAAAGGTTATCTATCTTGCCCTGAAGACATTTGACCTTTTTGCCCTAGATCCTAGTCCTGTTAGCTTGATTTTGACTCCATAGCCCAATGGACAAATAGATTTCCCACTATCTATCCTTTCAAGTGATTTTTCCCACCAAATCAAACAAAATAAAACCAAAGCTGCACTTTCATAGCTAGCCTAATATTCACAAATTAAAACAAAGTTAAAATTTAAAGAGAGAGCCCTCTCTGAACCCTAGGCATGCTAGATCCTAGAGTTTGAAGGAGGTTTTTAGTTACCTCTAGAATTCTTGGACTAAAAACCAAAATTACACAACTTAAGAATTACTAAAGTGATAACATTACTGGCAACCATACTGGGGAACTAACCAATCCTCAGTCTTAAAACTAGTCTTAAAGAAAATCTTTTTATACATCCTTTTACTTTAAGATTGCTTTTATAAGTTGTGTTTATTGAAAACATTAATTCTGGCTTCTAGGAAAGTTTATTATACTAGGTCTAACCCAGATCCTAAGCCTGCAGTTATAGTAGACAACCCATACTGAATTGGTAAAAAGAAAAAACAGTCAAAAAATTTAGAAGCTGAAGTATCATTGAAAAGAGTCAATTCATAAACACAAAAGTTAGTAAGTCTGCAAGATATTCATTTTGATCTGAAATTTGAGCATTCTTTATTTAGAACAAAATTTGAAAGTGATCTTAAAACTATTGTTTTAGACCCTGTTTTCATTTCATTTTAGGATACAAAACAGAAAAATATTACAGCAAATTTTAAAACACAGAAAGTTCAAAATTAGGCTAAAATTGAAGAGGTTAATCTTACTATTCTTAAAGATATTGATGAAGCTATTGAAGTAGCTCAATTTTTGACCTGTGCAAACAAACCTCCAGTTTATCAATTGCATACCACAATAATACCAGCTAGAGATTCATCTTTATATGTTGTTACATCATTTATAAATTCCACTATGAGCTCATCTACAGATACATTTATCCCTAGATTACCTTTACAACCTAGAGTATTATTTCCAGCAATCACTTCATCCACTATATCCATCAATTCACCTTTTGATTTCCTAAATACATCATCCTCATTCCCTAGTAGTTCCATATACATTCCAGTTTCATTTCCCAACACTTCAAATACAGTTTTTAGTTCATCAGCTATCATTTCCAGCATAGCTCCAAGAAGTTCTATTTTACCTCCTAGCCAAGCTAAGCTTCAAGCTATGGCTGCTAGATATGCTCCCCTAGTCTTACCACAACAACTTCATGACATGCCACAAGACTATCAAAATAAAATACCATTGTTTGATGGCACTACCCAATATATTGCTCAACAACACATTACTAAGATGACAGACTTCTTTGAAATTTATGAAATTGATAACTCATATGTTCAAATGACTAGAGAAGTTAAGAAGTGGTTTAAAGATTTAGCTGCTGGTAGTGTAACTAATTTAGCTGTGTTTCATAGATTGTTTTTAAATAAATGGGAAATAAAAATAGCCCCCTCCAAATATTGTCTGAATTTGATTCCATGAAAAGAGCTCCAAATGAGTCAGTCCAAGATTACTGCACCAAATATAATAGTGTCTATAATTCTATCCCTGCAAATCTTAAACCTACTCCTTATTCAGTTTTGTTCAAATTACCTGATGGATTTGATATAGATATGGCTTACCAATTAAGAGAAAGAGATGCAGACACCTTAGAAAAAATGTAAACATATGCAGTTAGTGTATGTTGGAACACCTAATCCTCCATGGGTAGGTGTGGAATATGAAAAGTCAGAATGGAGTCCAAGTGACCTTGGAATATGAAACCAAGAGTCACACCATTGTACTATAAATGTACATCTTTGTATAATGGAAAATAAGAAAGCCTCACGCTTATCTTTCATTGTGTGTTGAGTCTTGTGTGTGTGCATTCTTCTCCTCATACACCATGTGTGTGCTTCAACATGGTGTTTAACATGGTATCAGAGCGGGCGATTGCTGGCCCTGCTCCACTTTGAGTGAGCCATTTGTGTTTATGGCCTTTGCATATCTGCAAAATTGTTGACATTTTTGCAGCATTTAGAGAGTTTTTGCAGACATTTTGCAGCGTTCCGGCATTGGTTTTAAGAAGGAGCAGCATTCAGTGATTCTGCAGCATTCAGAAATCTGCTTTGAAGAAGAAGAAGCATTCAGAAATTGGTTTTGAAGAGAAGCAGTTGTGCCCATCTGAAGGTTTTCTCACTGCTTATTTTTCCATTGAAAAATTTCTGCCCATTAAATTCTGTTTTGGAGAGCTGTTGGAAATTTGTTTAAAATTGATTTCTGAAGAAGTTTTTGAAAAATTCTGAGTTTTTCTACTGAAAATTTCATCATTTCTGCATTTTATGCTGCTGGGCCACTGGAGAAATTTCTGAATTTTGTCTGCTGAAAATTTCCAAATTCTACAGTGTCAAATTCTATGTTGTTTCATTGCCTCGAATTCTGCTATACATCTGTAAAATTTCTGCTGAAGACTCTACCTCTCTGCTGTTAATTTAAAAAAAAATAAAAAATAAAAAATAAAAATAAAAATTTCAAGGCCCTTGCCCCTGTTCTACTCTGCGCTGCCCACAATCTACAGCCTACAACCCTCGCTCCGTGCACACACTCCTTACGCAACTCTACAGTCATCGACCCTCCCAACTAACAACTCTCCCTACCCTGGCCCCCTTTCTCCCACACTCAAATCTCCCTTGCTACATCTACCTACATCTCCCCGCGCTCTCTGCATACTCCCCACGGCATAACTCCCACGCTCAGTATGCTGCGCACAGGCCCTAATCCCCAACGCCCTCACCCCCGAGCCCTCATATCCGCCCTCTTCTTCTCGACCTCACATGCTCAACTCACCACACTCTGCAACTACCGCTCACATTCCACTCTCCTTAACCCCTCGAGCTTCCCATACGGCCCTCTCCCCACGCCATCTCCGCGCCATTCTCACTGCACACTCAGCATTCGGCTCCCCAACCCATCTGCGTTTCCAGATTCCCACCTCTCGGCCCTGTTCCGACCTTACCACTTTGCATACGGATTTCCATGCGGGCTCCTCCCTCTCTGTGTTTAACACGCTTCCGCTTCCCCTTCTCCATTCAATAATACCATCGCTCTTTTAAATTTGTTTTTTATTTTTTAAATTTATTCTAATCTACGCCCCCTCTCCCATATAAAACCCCCGTCCTCTCTATTTAATACGTTCCCCTTCCCATTTTAATAATCCTCTCCCTTATTTTATTAATTTTCCTTTTAATATATTTAATTCCCTCCCCCCATTTTAAATTAATACCCTCCATTTTAACAATTTTTAATCCCTTTCCCCATTTTAAATCCCCTTCTCCCATTTTTAAATCCCTCCTTTTTTAATAAACTACCCCGCATTATTTTTTAAATCCCTTCCCTTTTAATAATTCTCCCTCCCATATAAATACATTACCCCCCAATCCCCTTTTTAATCCTTTTTAACATTTCTCTTAAATTCCCTTCCATTTTAAAAATATTTTCCATTGTTAATTAGTTAAAAAAAAAAAAAAACAGCAGAGAGAGAGGAGAGAGAGAGGAAGAAGACTTGAAAAGCAGAAAGGAAGAAGAAATGGCATAATGAGAAATTGAAGAAATGGCATGGACTATATTTAGAGAAAAGTGGATTTGACATTTTATGAATTGTGGCTTATATAAGAGGGTGATTTTTTGAAGATTTCACATTTGAAGACAAGTTTGCCATCATTGAAAACAACTCCTTGAAGAAGAATTCAGCTGCCTCAAAGGCCTCTTGCACATTGTTTTTGATGCACATATTTTGCAGAGATATTCTATTGTATTGACATTGTATTGTGAGCAGACATTGCTTCTTCATAGTTGCAATCAGTGTTTGAGTTGTTGATGTAACCCATTGTTGATTGCCCTCCATCATTTGAGGAGCACACTTTGTACTTTGAGAATTCTTTGGAGTTATTTGTATTTGTTGCATCACATTGTAAACGGGTGCATTCTCGGTTGAAGCCGACACCCTTTCATTTGTTGAGCCTAATTTGTTGAAAAATGGCTAAAATCAATGAGGCATTAGTGTTGTTGAATGACCTCATTCATTCAAATGTTGATGATATGATAAAAATGAGCAAGGATGCTCTTTGTAAAATTCACAGTTGTTTGCAAGATGCACATGAGAAGATTGAGTTTTTGCAGTTGGAATCTCAGCTCCAACAAGATGAACTTCACCAAAAGAGTCACCATTCTGAACCTGTTTCTGTTCAGAACATTGTGAAAGACTCCCATCAGCAGCAAGTCAGCAAAGTTCCAGTTGATTTCCATTCAGTTCCTCCTTGTACTAGAGCAGATGTACATGCAGATGCAGTGACTCAGCCTGCACTTCTCAAGCCCATCATCAGACCTTAGGAAGAGCTTGTCCACAACAAGCACAGAATTGGTCTTGGATATGACAAGGATGTGTCCTTTCATATTCCAGACTACACCAAGCCCATCAGATTTTCGCAGTGCTCTGATTCTTTGTATGACGCTCACCCGCAATTGCCCAGACCTTGTTCCACAACCACACCGTATTGAGAAACGTCAAACACCGTGATCGAGTTCGTAGTTCGCAAGATCATTGTTTTCGTATCATCATCCATGCACCGACGCAGACACTCATTCTTCAAACGTATGCTTCAACATTGCCTTCCAAGAACCAAGATTCATCTCGGATGGATCGCTTCTTGGCAATGGGCATCAGCAGCCAAGAAGATGTTTACGACACATGTTAGAACTTGTTCACGGATATTGAGCAAACTTGCAGTTGAGTTTTCGCCATCATCTCACCTTGTCCCTGACAGGGGGGAAAATGGTGTTCATGTACAAGCTTCGACGACATATCAAGCGAGCCTGAGCCACAATCTCTCATTCCATGTTCAGATTTGTAGCCAGCAGTTCAAGCGAGCCTGAGCCACAATTCGTCATTCCGGATTCAGAGATGTAGCCAGAGATACGGATGCCCATGAGCATACCTTTGGTTGGTGGATAACCTAAAACCATCATTTTCGGTTGGTGGATAACCTAAAACCATCATCTTTGGTTGGTGGATAACCTAAAACCATCATTTTCGGTTGGTGGATAACCTAAAACCATCATCTTTGGTTGGTGGACAACCTAAAACCACCACAGGTAGTAGACCTCCCTTCTTTTAGGTCGAAGGTCTCCTTTTTTTATGAGGGACAATTCCTCTAGCAGAAGCCTTCAGCTTCTTGCCAGTTTTGGAAGAGTTCCGGGAACTGCAACATGTATTGCGTTCCAGTGTTTGTGGTCATCCTAAAACCACCTCTTTTTTCCAACATTTCGGAGAGTTGATTCAGCCCAAGTGCTGCCATGTATACTTTGCAGATTTGTATTACAACTCTTTTCTTGGACTCACACATACCCCTTCGGATTAAGGGGGGATGTTGAACACCTAATCCTACATGGGTAGGTGTGGAATGCGAAAAGTCACAATGGAGTCCAAGTGACCTTGGAATGTGAAACCAAGAGTCACACCATTGTACTATAAATGTACATCTTTGTATAATGGAAAATAAGAAAGCCTCACGCTTATCTTTCATTGTGTGTTGAGTCTTGTGTGTGTGCATTCTTCTTCTCATACACCATGTGTGTGCTTCAACATGGTGTTTAACAGTGTAGAAGTAAACATTTTAGCCAGAAAAGCTAGACTCAGAAATGAAAGAAGAGTAACCATTAAAGAAGAAACCTTCTCTCCAGGTCAACCACCCTCAGTCATATTTGATTATGCTGGTTTCATTGCTGATAGTATTCATTATCAATTGACAAATTTTCCAATAGAGGGAGTGTTTAGATATACCTCCTACCTTTTCCACATGTTTTTGTACTTCTAATCAGATAATTTTCCAATTTCACTTCAAAAACTGGACATAGAGGGAAATCCTCTATCTCTCATCTTTTGGGCATCCATGCTCAGGAAACAATGTACAGATTTAAGTTATCCAGAGTTTTCAGAGTTATTTTTACATCCAGTGATCACCATGTTGACCAAGATGGAGCAGCCTAGAAGAAGTGAAGAAATGAAGAAGATATTGCAATTATCAGAGCAGAGTAAATTTGGTGATTGGTATTTATATGATAAATACACTGAAATTAGAGTCTTTGGGACAAACTTGTTACCTTCCAAGTTACCCAAACATCCTCCAATGAGGATATTTTCCTTGGAGTATATCAGGCAGATCCTAAATTCTGATTCAATCAATTTCATGGAAACTAAGAAGACCCAATTCAAACTTAAAAATCAAATTGGGCCATTCATATGCAATCACAAGGATGCAGAAAAGGAAGCAGCAAATCAATTATTGGAATATAAATTTGAAGATAGTTTCCCTTGGAACTATGATCCACAAGGGATCTTGAGAAAACTAAGGGTAAAATGAAAATTAACACCCTTTATACATGAAGCTAAACCAAAAATAGAAAAGTTTCCCAATCAGCTTGAATGGGTTGAAAACACAGTAATAGATGTAGTAAGCAAAGGTAATACTAGTCATACCTTAGAGACTGCAAATCAACCAGAGAAATCCATCAAAATAATAAGGGAAGAAGGATCCTATGTGGCAGAGACTACAACAGAAACAAATTTCAAGATCATTTATAACAAAAGGCCAAAATTAGATACAACAAGTAAAGGAAAAGTGACAATAGATGTTGAAGAAACAGAGCCTTTTAAACCAACACAGTTTTTCCAAAGACAAATGTAGCTACTGTAATTATCAATGAGCCAAATAAGAATGAAGAAAAACTCAATAATGAAGACACACAGTTAATGGAAAGGCAGAAAATCATGGAAGCTTCTTCCTCACAGGCAGCTGAGGAAAAAGACTTGGATATTAAAGAGAAATATAAGCAAATTAAATTGAAGAATGAGGAAATCAAAACTGAAATTTACTCTCAGTTCTTGAAACAAAAGTCAAGTAATCAAAACAGATTCCTATCAGCATTTTATTACTCAAATAAAAAATTGATTATGTCAGTATTACAGCCCACAGTATCAGTTCCAAAGATAGTTTCCAACTATAAAAAATTTGATCTAGAAGTAGCTACAGACAGTATTCCTAAATTAGATCAAATAGAGTTTCACAAGCAAAGCTCTGAGATGTTATATTCCACAGTTACAACAAAATCTATGAGTCCTCATAAGCTTCAAAACACCATCTCTAACATGCAAGATCAAATGAAGATGGAAAAAGCTTCATTATATGCCAAGGATCTAAGAATAAAAGCCTTAGAAGAATTAGCATTGCAAGTAGGATATGATCCTACAAACATTAAAGCAGCAGAAGCATTGGTAAAAAAGAAAAATGAGGATATATCAACCTTGAGGAAACAACTCAAAATTCCTCAAAGTGAGCCTCCTCAGACAAAGGAAGTCTTACAGGAACAGAAGGAAAAAGATGAAATGATGAGTTTAATTCTTCAGTTGACAACCCAGATTAAGGAAATGGAAAAACTTGTCCAAGAAAATGAGACAGTAAAAGAAACAGTGATTCCTACAGTCATTCCAGTCATCACTGCAACAGTGCCTTCAACTTTAGGAGAAACTTTGGCACCCAAAGAACCACTGGCTACTGCAGTCCCAGTGACTTCTTCCACTACATCAGCCACTGAATCATCTACCACAGCGGTACAACCTACAGATGATGCAAGCAAGATAGTAAAATCAATGGAAGAGATGTCATTAAAGACAAATGAGATTAACAGGTTGACAAAAATGATTGAAAATCTTGAAAAATCAAATAAATCAACTCAGGTAAATGCTAAGATACATGAACAAAATGTCAGTAGATTGAGTGAAGAGTTTAAAAAGTTGCAAAAAGAATTAACTCTGAAGGATTAGATATCATACATCAAAAATCACCTTTGGAATAATATCATTGAAGCCATCCATGATGTATGGCCTTCAATTTAGGTAATTTTTTAGCAAACAGAGTTATTATTGGTTGCCCAAGAAGAAATTCAAAAGACTCAAATTGATTTGGCTGAAAAACTAGAACAAGTTGTAAGGCTAATCAATTTCCTTAATAGCAAGAATAGACAGGAATCGGAAGACCTCAAAATAACAAATAGAACTACCACTATCGTAGAAATTAGGAAAGTCACAACAAAGAGAAATTTGATGAGGCAACTTGAAGAAAAATGTGAAGGTATGAATACTGCTATAACCAGGTTCATGGTTAAGTTCACAAATTTGAAGTAAAAAGGACTTCCTGATATCATGCTTATTAATGATAAATTGATGCCTCAAAATGACTATGATAAGAAGATAAGAGAATTTGTCAAAGAACATGTGAATAAACCAACAGGTCAAGGCATCCCCACAGGAAAAGTGTTACTGAAAAGTTTTGAAGATTTATTTTACTTGCAGTATGAGATCAAACACTTGTTTGTCATCAAGCCAAACTTTGTTAGATATACATAAGCTGATGAGAATTTTAGGAAATTAAAGAATATTCAAATTCCTAAAAATGAGGATTGACAAGCTCTCACAGATTTACTGTGAAGGATAAAAACAAGCAGATGAAAAGAAGACAAAAAATAATTTTCAGAATGATAGTGAAAGCAGATTTTATTTACAACAATAAACAATTTTGACTAAAGGTTTAAAGAGTATCTGTGATTAAAGAGTATCCGAGAAAGAGTATCAGACAAGGCAAGTCAGATTTCAGAAAATATCTAAAGGCCAGCAAGGAGGCCACCAAGGCAGCCACCTGCTTTATCCTCAAAATTGTTTCTATTTCTTATGGATAAAATAGGACAACTTGTTTATTTGTTAAGAAGATGTCTCTATTTTTATTGTAAAGATATTTTATTTTCCTAAGTTAATTCCTAGAAGTCATCTAGGATATTTTATAAAACATTATGTATAAATACATCATCTTTAGAAGTATTTTGTGTGGAATAAAAGTGTTGGGATTGTTATAGTCATTTCTTCTTGGACTTAAAGCTTTTGTGTGTCAAAACTTCGAGTAGCAGGCTGGATCAAAGCAAATTGGCATCATACTTCAGGATTCCTGTGATGAGCTATTTGGAGTGAAGTATTTTCTTCACTTTTCATTGTTTCTTTTCTCTGGTATATGCATCCATTTATGTTTATGCTAAATCTGAATATATAACTAGGAGTATTACTACAAGATATTTTAATAGCACCCTGTTTTTAACTAGTTATCATTTGTATGTTTTCCTCTAATTTCCAGTGTATGGAATTCTTAATTGCTCTCTCTCTTGTTTGACCTCTCCTACTACTTCCCCTTTCCAAATTTAAGGATTCTTAAGTGCCCTTTATCCTGATCATACCACCTCACAAAAACAACTTTCCAATATCTCCAAGGGTTATCTATCTTGCCCTTAAGACATTTGACATTTTTTTCCCTTGATCCTAGTCTTGTTTACTTGATTTTGACTCCATATCCCAATGGAAAAATAGATTTCCCACTATCCATCCTTTCAAGTGATTTTTCCCACCAAATCTATCAAAATAAAACTAAATCTGCACTTTCATAGCTAGCCTAATATTCACAAATTAAAACAAAGTTAAACTTTAAAGAGAGAGCCCTCTCTGAACCCAAGGAAGGCTATATCCTAGAGTTTGAAGTATATTTGTGGTCACCTCTATAATTATTTGACTAAAAACCAAAATTACACAACTTAAGAATTACTAGAGTGATAACATTACTGGCTACCACACTGGGGAACTAACCAATCCTTAGTCTTAAAACTAGTTTTAAAGAAAATAATTTTATACATCCTTTTACTTTAAGATTGCCTTTATAAGTTGTGTATATTGAAAATAGTAATTCTAAGTTCTAGGAAAGTTTATTATACCAAGTCTAACCCGAATCCTAAGCCTGCAGTTATAGTAGACAACCCAGACCGAATTGATAAAAATAAAAAACAAAATTAGAAAATTTAGAAGCTGAAGTATCATTAAAAAGATTCAATTCATTACCACAAGAGTTAGTAAGTCTACAAGATATTGATTTTGATCTAAAATTTGAGCATTCTTTATTTAGAAGAAAATCTAAAAGTGATCTTAAAACTACTGTTTTAGACCCTGTTTTCATTTCATTTTTTAATACAAAACAAAAAAATATTACAGCAGATTTTAAAACACGGAAAGTTCAAGACGAGACTAAAATTGAACAACTTAATCTTACTATTATTAAAGATATTGATGAAGCTATTGAATTACCTCAATTTTTTACCTATACAAACAAACCTCCAGTTTCTCAATTGCATACCACAATAATACTAGCTAGAGATTCATCTCAGTATGTTGTTACATCATTTATAAATTCCACTACCAGCTCATCTACAGATCAATTTATCCCTAGATTACCTTTACAACCTAGAGTACTATTTCCACCAATCACTTCATCCACTATATCCATCATTTCACCTTTTGATTTCCTAAACACATCATCCTATTTTCCTAGTAGTTCCATATACATTCCAGTTTCATTTCCCAACACTTCAAATACAGTTTTTAGTTCATCAGCTGTCATTTCCAGCACAGCTCCAAGCAGGTCTACTTTACCTCCTAGCCAAGCTAAGCTTCAAGCTATGGCTACTAGATATGCTCCCCTAGTCTTACCACAACAGCTTCATGACATGCCTCAAGACTATCAAAACAAAATACCATTGTTTTATGGCACTACCCAATATACTGCTCAGCAACACATTACTACGATGACATACTTCTTTGAAATTTATGAGATTGATGACTCAGATGTTTAAATGAGGTTGTTTGTACAAACTTTAACTGGAGAAGTTAAGAGGTGGTTTAAAGATTTAGCTGTTGGTAGTGTAACTGATATAGTTGTGTTTCATAGATTGTTTTTAAATAAATGGGAAAAGAAAAAGAACCCCCTCCAAATATTGTCTGAATTTGACTCCATGAAAAGAGCTCCAAATGAGTCAGTCCAAGATTACTGCACCAGATATAATAGTGTCTATAATTCTATCCCTGCAAATATTTAACCTACTCCTTATTCTGTTCTGCTCAAATTCCCTGATGGATTTGATGTAGATATGGCTTATCAATTAAGGGAAAGAGATGAAGATAAACATTTTAGCCAAAAAAACTAGACTCGGAAATGAAAGAAGAGTGGTCATTAAAGAATAAACCGCCAATTCAGACAAAAAAATAGATATGATAGCTAAAACCTTAGAAATGGTGATGGATAGACTAGATAATATAGAGAGAATACCTCAGTGGGATAACCAACAAAAAATAAGAAATCCCAATTTTAGAAAAAAACATAAATTTCGGAAAAGCAAAAGAAATAGCCCCAGACCAAACAATAAGGCCTCCATTCCAAGAGAATTATGCCGAAAGTTCTCAAAATAATGATGATGATGAGAATGCTATAAATCTAATGGGAATAAATGACAATAATACTATTTTCCTTACTCAGGAAGATCAGCAATTATTTGAACTCCAATAACTCAAATTAGATTCTAGTGAATCCTTTGATTATAAACAAGGTTATTATTATGCTATAAATGAAATACACAGTCAATTTAACCTTAGAAACAAGAAAAAAAATGAGTCTTCTACCAAGAATACTTCCCAAACTAAGAATCTGAAAATAGTAGAAGCTCCCAAAACAAAGGTTCTACAAATTCTCCCAAGGGAAAATAAGCAAAACTCAAGTTCTTCCCAAAACATTTCTAGTCCTAAAATTGTTGATATTACTGATGAAGTTGCTCAAGCTGAAAAAGATTCACAAAAATCTACTGCTGCAAAAGCTTCTAATTCTATCAAAACAACAAATTTAGATCCTAAAAAACCTTCTACTGATCCTAAATCAGTAGATCCAAAAACTGCTACTTCAAAAACATCTGTTGATAATTCAAAGTCTGAAAGAACATCTACTGCTTCACAAACAATCCCTGAAAATAAATTTAGGAGCAGTAAAACACAAGAAACACAAACAGAGAATGTCAAACCACTTGAAAATGAAAAAACAACTATAGAAAAACAAGACAAACCAACACAAACTACAGTTACTAAAGAATAATTGATTCAAATCAGTAAAACTCAACCTACAGTCAACATACAATCAGAAATTGTAAAGCTTAAAATACCAATTCCCTTGACTGAATTGGTAAAAAATGACTTATATAAATCAATCATAACTGAAACATTAAATATGAATGATGGAGAAGATTCCATAAATCTAAATGATGATCAGTCAGAATTGATTTTTGGCCCAGATGTAAATGGAAAACATGCAGATGGAGCAGTTCCTCCATTTTATATCAGCCTTACCATTCACGATCAAATTTTACACAATGCTATGCTAGATTCAGGAGCTTCCCATAATCTAATGCCTAAAGCCATAATGGAAACTCTCAATCTAGAAATTACAAGGCCATAAAAATATTTTTTTTCTTTTGATTCAAGTAAAGTTAAATGCCTAGGTTTAATCAAGGATTTGTGTGTTACACTAGTTCAATATTCTGGTAAGAGTATATTAATGGACATTTTAGTAGTTGATATCCCACCTAAATATGGAATGTTACTTTCTCGCTCATAGGGAGAAAAATTACAGGGATCTCTACAATTGGACATGTCTTATGCTACTATATCAATTTTTGCCCAGCCTAAAAATTTATATAGGGAAACATTGATGAAGTACATGGTTAGTAGTGTTGAAAGATCTATAAACTACCCAATTTACTCTACACCAACTGACCTTGATTCTTTTATCCTATATAACTTTGAAACTAATGAAATCCAAACTGAACTAGTAGAGAAAAAGAATTCACCAAATAATGATAATATTTTTCATGAATATCTATGGCATTTAGACTTTGATGGTTCAATAAATAAGTTAGGAGCAGGAGCAGGAGTTTGGATAACAAATATGGAGACTAATCACTCAAAATGCCATGCTTTCAGGCTCAATTTTAAATGTACAAATAATATGGCTGAGTATGAAGCCCTCATTCTAGGACTCCAAATAATATTTTTCATGTATATCTATGGCATTTAGAATTTGATGGTTCAGTAAATAAGTTAGGAGCAGGAGCAGGAATTTTGATAACAAATATGGAGACTAATCACTCAGAAGGCCATGCTTTCAGGCTCAATTTTAAATGTACAAATAATATGGTTGAGTATGAAGCCCTCATTCTATGACTCCAAATCATTAATCATGGGAGATTCAGAGTTGATCATAAAACAAGTAAATGGAATTTATTTTGTTTACAATCCTAGACTAAGCAGATATAGAGACATTGTGATAGATTTAACTAATGATTTATTGAAATGTAAATTTGTTGCTATACCTAGAAAACAAAATATTCAAGCTCACTGTCCTGTAACTTTTGCTAGTACATGTAATTTAACATTCCAACCTAAACACAGATATACTGTTGAAGTCAAGCATAGGCCAATAATTCCAGATAATCTTAAGTATTGGAAAAAAATTTCTCAGGATGAACAGATTTACAAGCTTATGAACAATGAAGGAGAATTTCAGAATTGTAATATAGATACAGATTGTACTATAAATCATGATTTGGATTGTGAAATAGATTTAAATAACTTAGATGTAAATAGAATAAAGTTTGATAAACCAACTAGATTTAGTCAAGCTGATATAGATAGCTTAGAGAAAGTAGAGATTGAAGAAATTATTGAGGATGAATCAGACATATTAAATCTTTAAAATAATTTCTTACCTAAAGGTTTAACTCCCTTAGAAGATCTTTTTGACTCAAATGATGTAGCTAGAAAACCAAAAATGGAGTCAGTTAGATCTGATATAGAAGAATGCAATATTGGAACAGTGTTAAAACCCAAAACAATCAAACTTTCCAAAATTTTACCTCAACAAGAAAAAAAAATACATTACTTTTTTAAAGGAATATCAAGATGTCTTTTCCTAAAGTTATGAGGATTTCAAATCCTATGATATGAGCATAATCCAACATAAAATTCCAATAAAATTAGATTAGAAGCCATTTAAACAAAATTTGAGAAGAATTAACCCTGTTTTATTACCTTTGATAGAAAAAGAAGTGAAAAGAATGTATGATGCACAGATCATTGCACCAATCAGATATTCTGATTGGGTTTCTAACCTAGTACCAACAAGGAAGAAAACATGAGAGATAAGGTTATGTGTTGACTTTAGGAATCTAAACAAGGTGTCCTTGAAGGATAATTACCCTTTACCTAAAATGGATCATATATTACAAAGGGTAGTTGGCTCCTCTAGGATGTCTCTTTTAGATGGTTTTTCAGGATACAACCAGATCTTAGTCCAAAAAGAAGATCAAGCTAAAAAAACATTTACTACTCCTTGGGGCACTTTTATATATGTAAAAATGTCTTTTGGTCTAATGAATGCAGGAGCAACCTTTCAAAGTGCTATGGACATAGATTTTGCAAAGGAAATACATGATTTCTTAGTAATTTACTTAGATGACATTACTGTGTTTTCCAAAATAGATAATGAACACTTGGATCATTTGAGACAAGTCTTTATTAAGTGCAGGAAATATGGCATCTCTTTAAACCCTAAGAAAAGTCTATTTGGATTAGAAGAAGGTAAGTTACTTGGACACATAATTTCAAAAGAAGGAATTAGGATAGATCCTGCTAGGATAGAAGCAATTCTGAACATCAGTCCACCAAGAAACATCAAATAATTATAGGCATTTCTAGGTAAGATAATTTTTTTAAGAAGATTCATATCTAATTTAGCTGAGATAATTAGAGAACTAAATAACATGCTCAAAAAAGATTCAATTCTTAAATAGACTATTGAGGCTAAACAATCATTTGAATCTATCAAACAAGCCTTAACCAAAACTCCAGTCCTAATAAGTCCTGATTTTAAGAAATATTTCATATTTTTTTCATTTACTTCAAAACACACCATTGCTGCAGTTTTACTGCAGAAAAATGACGAAGGATTTGAACAACCCATATCTTTTTTCATTAAGACCCTTAGAGATGCCCCTTTGAAGTACAAAATTATGGAAAAACAGGCCCTAGATTTGGTTAAGGCCATTAAAGACTTCAGAGTTTATCTTCTCTACTCTCATATCATTGCCTATGTCCCAAATTCTGTAGTAAAAGACATTCTTACTCAGGATGGTCCTGATGGAAGAAGAGGTAAGTGGATTGCCACTATATTAGAATATGACATAGAGATAAAGCCCACAAAACTCATCAAAGGTCAAGGAATAGCCAGACTTATGGTTGAATCTAACTACAATGCGCTAGACATAAATTTTATTGCTCAAGTAGATGATCAGGAAGAGATGGAGACTCCATCGATCAGTGAAGCCTTCTCAGACTCACCTTGGTATACAGATATCATATTCATACTCCAAAACTTACAAGCTCCTCCTGCATTGTCAA
Organism: Pinus albicaulis; assembly: GCA_034641835.2. Taxonomy (NCBI): domain Eukaryota; kingdom Viridiplantae; phylum Streptophyta; class Pinopsida; order Pinales; family Pinaceae; genus Pinus; species Pinus albicaulis. Next base: position 1,824,710,405 of record CM076580.1, on the reverse strand, counting down.
GAACCAAAGCCAGATTCTTAAAACTTAAAGCAGTAAGATTTTGCATCTTAGATAATGTACTTTTTTTGAGAGATCATAGTAGGATTTATTAAATTGTTTACTAAAGGAAGACACTGACAAAATACTTGAATAATTTCATGCAGGTGACTATGGAGGACACTTATATTGGAAAACTACAGCAGATAAGATCCTGAGAGCCGATTTTTACTGGCCTACCTTGTTTGCTACTGTCAAAAAGTATGTAACTTCATGTCATAAGTGCCAAATTTTTGAGGGTAAGAAGAAATTGTTACCCCTCCCTCTAAATCTTATTTCAACTGAAATGACATTTCAACAATGGGGTCTAGACTTCATTGGTGAAATTCACCCTCCTTCTTCAGGCCAACATAAGTGGATTTTGACAACCATTGATTATTTTACTAAGTGGATTGAAGCCATACCCTCAAGACAAGCCATAGATACTGTCATTATTTCTTTCCTAGAAAACAACATTCTTTCAAGATTTGGATGCCCCCAAAATATAATTACTGATAATGCAGCAGCATTCAAATCCAAGAAAATGGTTGATTTTTGCCACAAATACCATATTACCTTAGGTCATTCCACTGCATATTACCCCCAACGTACTGGCCTAGCTGAATCCTTAAACAAAATATTTTTAAATATCATCAAAAAGTTACTTGAAGACAATAAAAGGACTTGGAATAAGAAGTTAGTCAATGCCTTATGGGCAGATAGGCTTACTACTAAAAAATCCATTGGTACTTCTCCTTACCAACTTGTCTATGGAATGGATGTTGTTTTTCCATCCTCCCTAGGTGTACCAGTGATGAAGATTATCCAAGAGTTACAAGTGGAAACAAATGACATTCAAAGGAGGATCAATCAAACTATTCACTTGCAACAAACAAGGGAAGAAGTTTATATCAAATCTCAAGTCATTCGGGATAAAATCAAGAAATTTTTTGATAAAAAGACTAAAGAGGATGATTTCTACATAAGAGATAAAGTGTTAAAGTGGGATTCCAGAAGAGAAGACAAAGGAAAACATGGAAAGTTTGGTTTTCTGTGGAAATGACCTTATGTGATTTATGGATATAGAGGTAATAATTATTTCTTCTTGAAAGAAATGGCGAAACAGATTTGCAAGAAGGACCAGTGAATGGCAGAATGTTGAAGCACTACTACTCTCCTGAGTTAACAAACAGTTAGTTTGTATTCACTTTGACCATTGTACATATACAATGCAAAGTTTAGATTGGATTGGATGTTTCCCTAGCAAAGTTGAAGCCTGAATAGAAGGCCCTAAGCTTTGAAAGGTGAATACCATAAGTATGAATAAGTTGCAGATATCAGAAGACATTTACAGGGTCATCACAGTCAAAAATCAAAAGGTTACTAGTCTCAAAGTTCTTGATATTTCACCAGGAAATGTCATCCCCATGTGGAGCCACTATTAAGGTTCTATAATAATAGGGTTCATAAATTTTCAATTTACTTTGATAGTCTTGTAAATATGTACATACCTTGCTTTCTGTAAGTTGTTTTCCTATATTTTGAAAATATAAAAAAATAATAAAAATTCAAAAAGAGGGTGAAAGTCCTAAAAGAGAAATCAAAGGACTTAGAAAAATATAAACCCCAAAAGAGATAACAATAAGGCCTGAAAGTGAGCAAGTCCAAATGCCACTACTTTAAATTTAATGCAAGAATAATGATTATGTACAGAGTGTTAATAAATGTCATAATCCATGATTAGTTAAACAGTTTAATCTTTTCATGCTTTCAATTTCATGTTTTAGATAGTGAATAAGGATTTGTCAAACAGTTTAAACTTGACAAATCAGTAGATAGGTAGAGAATAATGAGGAGCTCAACAGTTTAATCTGAGCCCTCGGATGAAATAAGGTAGATTTAGATATTTTTATGCTTTGAAAGAAAATATTTTAAAGGTTTCTAACCTAAATGCACCTACAAAATGAAGAAAAAAATGTTAGAAATAAAGTTGGGTAGGTAGGAAACATTCCCTATAGGCATTCAGTATTCTAAATTTTCAGTCAAAAATACTCAAAGCATTTCTTTGAATTTTGTTGGGACCGGACCCAAAGCTTGATGACTGATAAGTTAAAAATATCAAATTCCTAACTTAAACCTTCATTCATCAACATTTACCCTTCATTCATACATCAAAACCCCTTTTTATAAGTAAAGACACATTCTTACTTAGTAAAATTGTAACCCTAAAATAATTAACTTCATCCCTTCAAAAACATTCAACTCCAAAAATACACTTTGTCCTAAGTGAAAGTGTAAAATATTAAAAAATACAACACTGCTATGCTTTTTCTATCATATACACTTTAATTAGTGATAACATGTGTTTTATTTTACATTTCACTACCCTTTCATATTAACTTTTAATCTATTTTTATTAAATCCCTAAAAATACCCTCCCGCAATTATTAATTCCATTATATCTAAATAACCCCCAAAAACCCACTATTTTAATGTTGAGACCAAAGTCTATTATCTCCACATGCATAAATAAAAACCCCTAACTATAAGCCCTTTGGTCTAAACTTATCATTATTTGAAATACCTCGCCCCTATAGTTTTAAAACCATTCAAACGATTAAAAACTATATAATATAATAAATCGAGTTCACGTATGTTTTATTGAAACATCTTTATAAATGATTTAAATAAAAAACATTACCCCCGCCTATATTCATATAATCCTAAGTTTTTGAATTAAACAAAGGTTTATTTACAAAGTTCAAGAACCATGGCCATGTATGCATAAAAGCCCGCACCCATATACATTGATTAAAACATTGTATATATGTTCAAACCTTATATCCCCTGCCATGTCTTAACCCATCCACGCACATATAATCACCCTGGTTCCACCCTTAATCCATTGCAATTCTCAAGCTAATCTTATCCGTTCGCTTGTGAACTCCAAATTCGACGGCACAAATTTGATATTGCGTGAAAAATATGCACGTTAACCCAACCACCAAACCCGCGCAAAATGGCTAGTTTCACAATTCTCTCTCTCCTCCACATGCCATCCAATCATTGGATCGCGTGGGTTAAGCCAAAAAAAACTTACCACCCAATAGTCGTGCGATAACCACTCGTGATTTTTGTCCATTGAAACTTCAAAACTGCTCTCCCGCCTGATGCGACTTGCATTCAATGTCAGTTTAATACATCCGGAATGCATAATAAACCTTTGTAAAAGCATTTCATTCATCAAATATCCTTGCACTTTAAACCTAAGCCCTCTGCGTTGCCTCTCCCGACTGAAAGAAACCTTGTTCAAGCCATTTTCTGAAATCTTTACGCCCAAAACTTGCAGACATTTTCCCAGTAAACCTCTAAAGACTGTTGAGGAGCTACATATCGCTCCAAACAATTCATTGAAGCCTTCAACTTAGCAAAGAACCTACAAAAACTATTCCAAAGCCCATACCTGGATTACAACAAGTATTTTTCTCAAATTGTTACCTGAAATCAAGTTGAAAAAACATTTTAAAAGAAAACAAACACGATTTAAGTTAAAAATTTGATAAAGTAAAACTTCCAAAAAGTCCCAAAAACAAGCCAAACTTTGGTAAATTTTTCCCAGAACCGTTTTTCTCAGCTGCGCACCAATTCTGAAGAAATTTGAGAAGTTTACAAAGTTTTCAAGCTCTAAGATAAGCCAAAAATCCTTTGCAAGTACCCCAAACCCTCTGTGATCCTTTTAAAAAGGGTTTTCAGCCTTATTCCTAATAAAAAATACTCAGAAAACCCATGTTTTTTGTTTCAAACCAACTCTAAAACCTCCACATCTCTTTGATAGGCCTAATTGAACAAGAAAAGCCCATACTTTGCCAAATTTTCCCATTTAAGCCTCTGTTATAGTAAAATTGCCTCAAACTGTTTAAACTTGCATAAATAGATCAAAATGCCTAAAAAACAGAGTGCAAGCAAGCCTGAAGGTTATAAAGCACCTAAAAATACCCCTGCTATGACTCCAAATACTGCTATTGTTGTCAATCCATTGCAACCACCTATTGCTGATATTGAACACATTCCCCTTGCTAATATTGATTATAAAATAGATGATCTCATTGTTGAATTCAACATGTTAGATATCCATAACTGGTGCTTTGAGAAGTCTTTAGAGGATCAAGAAGAAATCCATATTTGGGAATCCAATCTGCCCAAATATCTAGTCCCATTGACTCACCCTTGTCAAGAGATTATTAGATTGTGTCAACAGTACTATATTCCTGAACAAAGAGCTATTGTGAATGCCAGTAAATAAGTCCTATTTACCATCACTGCAGAGTCAATTAACCAAATGTTGCAGCTTCAACCAGACCCCCAAGCAGTCTCTTTGTCTATTGAGGCCCTCACCAAGCTATACATTGGCCTAGATTTTCCTAAAACGTTCATGATTTTTCAGACTTCTATGCCTCTGCATGTAGAAATTCCCAAGTTAAATCCTCCATATTCAACTGCTAAATTCCCTGAAGGTTCAAGGCATGTAATCTCCATGCTTTCCTTCATCCTTGGGTATTTCACTGATGAGCACATTGATGGGTCTATCTTGGGATTCTTGTCCACTTTTTCTCCAGGTCAACCACCTTCAGTTATCTTTGATTATGCTAGTTTCATTACTGATAGTATTCACTATCAATTGACCAATTTACAACTTGAGGGAGTGTTCAGATATACCTCCTACCTTTTCCATTTGTTCCTATATTTCCAATCAGGTAATTTTCCAATCACTCTTCAAAAACTAGACATAGAGTCAAATCCTCAATCTATCATTTTTTGGACATCATTGCTCAGAAAAGAATGTACAAACTTCAGTTATTCAGAGTTTTCAGAGTTGTTTTTGCATCCAGTATTCACCATGTTGACCAAGACAGAGCAGCCTAGAATAAGTGAAGAAATGAAGAAAATATTACAGTTATAAAAAAAAAAAAAAGTAAGGTTGGTGACTGGTATTTGTATGAGAAATATACTAAAATCAGAATTTTTGGGACAAACTTGTTGCCTTACAAGTTACCCAAACATCCTCCAATGAGGATCTTTGCCTTGGAGTATATCAGACATATTCTAAATTCTGATTCAATCAACTTCATGGCAACCAAGAAAAAGACTCAATTCAAACTTAAAAATCAAATTGGGCCATTCATATGCAATCACATGGATGCAGAAAAGGAAGCAGCAAATCAACTATTGTAATATGAATTTGAAGAGAGTTTCCCTTGGAACTATGATCCACAAGGGATCTTGAGCAAGCTGAGGGTAAAATGCAAATTAACACCCTTTATACATAAAGCTTAAGCAGAAATAGAAAATTTTTCCAATCAGCTTGAATGGATTGAAAACACATTAATAGATGCAGTAAGCAAAGGCAATACTAGTCATACCTTAGAGACTGCAAATCAACTAGAGAAATCCATCAAAAGAATAAGGGAAGAAGGAGCATATGTGGCAGAGGCTACAACAGAAACAAAGTTCAAGATCATTTATAACAAGAGGCCAAAATTAGATACAGCAGGTAAAGGTAAAGTGCCAATAGATGTTGAAGAAACAGAGCCCTTAAATGCCAACACAAGTTTGCTAGATACAAATGTGGCTACTGTAATTATCAATGAGCCAAATCAAAATGAAGAACAACTCAATAATGAAGATACACAGATGATTTTAAAACAGCAAAATATGGAAGCTTCTTCCTCACATTCAGCTGAGGAAAAGGATTTGGATATCAAGGAGAAATACAAGAAAATCAAGTTGAAGAATGAGGAAATCAAAACTGAAATTTACTCTCAGTTCTTGAAACAAAAGTAAGGTAATCAAAACAGATTTCTATCAGCATTTGATTACTAAAGTAAAAAATTGATTATGTCAGTATTGCAGCCCACAATATCAGTTCCAAAAACAGTTGCTGACTATAAGAAAGTTGATCTAGAAGTAGCTACAAATAGCATCCATGAACTAAATCAAATAGAATTTCACAGGCAAAGCTCGGAGATGTTATATTCCATAGTTACAACAAAAGCTATGAGTGCTCATAAGCTTAAAACACCATCTCTGATATGCAAGATCAAATGAAGATGGATAAAGCTTCATTATATGCCAAGGGTCTAAGGATTAAAGCCTTAGAAGAATTAATATTACAGGTAGGATATGATCCTACAAATATCAAAGCAGCAGAAGCATTGGTAAAAAAGAAAAATGAGGATATAGCAGCCTTGAGGAAACAGCTCAAACTTCCTCAGAGTGAGCATCCTCAGAGAAAGGAAGTCTTACAGGAATAGAAGGAAAAAGATGAAATGATGAATTTAATTCTTCAACTGACAGCTCAGATTAAGGAAATGAAAGTACAGATGGACCAACTTGTCCAAGAAAAGGAGACAGTAAAAGAACCAGTGATTCCTACAGTCATCCCAGTAATCACTGCAGCAGTACCTTCAACTTTAGGAGAAAATTTGGCACCCAAAGAACCATTGCCCACCGCAGTGCCAGTGACTTCTTCCACTACATCAGCCACTGAATCATCTACCATAGCAGTACAGCCGACAGATGATGCCAGTAAGATAGTAAATGCAATGGAAGAGATGTCTTTGAAGACAAATGAAATTAACAGATTGACAAAGATAATTGAAAATATTGAGAAGACAAATCAATCAACTCAGATAAATGCTAAGATACATGAACATAATGCCAACAGATTGAGTGAAGAGTTTAAAAAGTTGCAAAAAGAATCAATTCTCAAAGATAAGATATCATACATAAAAAAATTACCTTTGGAATAATATCAATGAAGCCATCCATGATGTATGGCCTTCAATTCAGGTAATTTTTTAGCAAAGAGAGTTATTATTGGCAGCCCAAGCAGAAATTCAAAAGACTTGGACCCTAAACCCTAAACGTTTAGGGTTTAGGGTTTTAGGATTTAGGGTGTAAGATTAATGAATTCCCTCAACATAAAAAATAGACAGGAATTGGAAGAGCTCAAAATAACAGACATAACTGCCACTATCCTAAAAATCAGGAAAGTCACCACAAAGAGAAATTTGATGAGGCAACTTGAAGAAAAATGTGAAGGTATGAATACTGCTATAACTAGATTTGTGGTTAGGTTCACAAGTTTGAAGCAAAAGGGACTTCCTGATATCATGGTTATTAATGAAATTGATGCTTCAAAATGATTATGACAAGAAGATAAGAGAATATGCCAAGGAACAGGTGAATAGACCAACAGGTCAAGGCATCCCCACAGGAAAAGTGTTACTGAAGAGTTTTGAAAGATTTATTTTACTTACAGTATGAGATCAAGTACTTAATTGTCATCATGCCCACCTTTGCTAGATATACAGAAGCTGATGAGAACTTTAGGAAGTTAAAGAATATTCAAATTCCTAACAATGAGGATTGGCAAGCTCTTACAGATTTACTGTCAAGGATAAAAACAAGCAGATAAAAAGAAGATAAAAAATAATTTTCAAAATGACAGTGAAAACAGATTTTTATTTTCAGCAGTAAAACACTTTTTGACTAAGGGTTAAAGAGTATCAGTGAATAAAGAGTATCCAGGAAAGAGTATCATACAAGGCAAGTCAAATTTCAGAAAATATCTGTAGGCCAACAAAGAGGACACCAAGGCAGCCACCTGCTTTATCCTCAAAACTGTTTCTATTTCTTATGGATAAAATAGGACAGCTTGCTGATTTGTTAAGCAGTTGTCTCTATTTTTATTGTAAAGATATTTTATTTTCCTAAGTTAATTCCTAGAAGTCATCTAAGATATTTTGTAAAACATTATGTATAAATACTTCATCTTTATAAGTATTTTGGGTGGAATAAAATTGTTGGGATTGTTAAAGTCATTTCTTCTTGGACTTTAAGCTTTTGTGTGTCAAAACTTCGAGTAGCAGGCTGGATCAAAGCAAATTGGCATCATACTTCAGGATCCCTGTGATGAGCTATTTGGAGTGAAGTATTTTCTTCACTTCTCATTGTTTCTTTTCTCTGTTACATGCATCCATTTATGTTTATGTTAAATCTGAATGTATAACTAGGAGTATTACTACAGGATATGTTAATAGCACCATTTTTTTAACTAGTTATCATTTATATGTTTTCTTCTGATTTCCAGTGTAGGGAACCCTTAATTTCTCCCTCATTCGTTTGACCTCTCTTACTACTTCCCTTTTCCTAATTTAAGGATTCTTAAGTGCCCTTTATCCTGATCATACCACCTCACAAAAAACAACTTTCCAAGATCTCCAAGGGTTATCTATCTTGCCCTGAAGACATTTGACCTTTTTGCCCTAAAAACTAGTCATGTTAGCTTGATTTTGACTCCATAGCCCAATGGAAAAATATATTTCCCACTATCCATCCTTTCAAGTGATTTTTCCTTCCAAATCAAACAAAATCAAACCAAAGCTGCACTTTCATAGCTAGCCTAATATTCACAAATTAAAACAAAGTTAAACTTTAAAGAGAGAGCCCTCTTTGAACCCTAAGAAAGCTAGATCCTAGAGTTTGAAGTAGTTTTGTTGTTACCTCTAGAATTCTTGTACTAAAAACCAAAATTACACAACTTAAGAATTACTAGAGTGATAACAATTACAATGACTTATTAAAGCATGGGTTTCATGCTTGGGTCATCATTTTATTAGTCAAAGTCCCCATTGTAGACTCCTATGATTAATATTGAGTATTAAAGTCATTTTACCTTTTATAAGACCCTTCTTGGGCTTTTGAATCATGTAAAAAGAATTAGCTTTTAGTAAAAAATGTATTATGTCACCTCCACACCAAGTCGGCCTCAAACTAGGCAATTCGACCTCACCAAGAGGGTATATATTGAAGCATATAGAATTCATGGACACACTCACCCTCACAAGTTTAATATCTTAGAAGAAGACGTGAAAAAGTTCCTAGTAGGAGAAGAAGGCTAAGATGAGTGTGAGTTTGGTAAAGAAGAAAGAGAAGAAGAAAATCAAAATTTTGGGCTATCCATCTCTTTCGTGTGGGCTACTTAGGAGATCGGAGTCTTTTGTCAAATCAAAGTTGTTGTTTCTGCCAGTTGTTGCCTGTTGTTGCCAAGTCGAAGTTGTTGGGTCGAAGTGTTGTTGTTGCTACAAGGTCATAGTTTGGGTTGATTTGGTGTGGAGGAGGTTTGTGTCTAAGTTGAAGAGTAAAAACTATTGAAGGAAGATAATTTGAATCGATTTTCACCTAGAGAGGGAGGGGTTTTTCCCTAGAAAATTGCCTAAATCTTGTGTCTCGTTTTTTTGTGATCTTCATACACACATAATTTGGTAATTTCTTGATGAAAGATAATATAATAAAGAAGTAAAAGAAGCCAACATAATTCACAAGTAATTATCAAGAAAGAAGAAATCAAACCCTAATCTACTAGCATTGATTTCTCAACAATAATTGTCCACCACAAACAATGATAACTTGTCCATGATTTGGCCTACTTGTGCTTGGCAGGGTAATAAATGAATAACTTCAAAAATTCATATATCCTCAACCATCGGGAGTTGAGCCACATATTGTAGGAAAGGTATGTACTATTTGACTATGTAATCTTCTCCTTCAATTAGACAACCTTTGACATCAATAATAACCATTTTCACAACACACAAAAAAAAACTATATTTTCTAAACAACTTGGTCAAAATATCAATTCAAAAATTATCATTGAATAGTATATAATACTTCAATTTCTATACACAAAAAATATTAAAACTCTTAAAACTCCCCATTCTTTGAGTTGCACTATTTTAATTCCAAAACATTAAATAATATCAAATTAAATTGCACTATTTTAATTCCAAAACATAAAATAATATCAAATTGAATATTGCAAACAAGAAAAATATTAAATTATCAAATAAAAAGACAATCTACTAAAAGTAAAAACTAAAATAGAACATCATTACAAGACAACAATTTCAACAAGATCACAACTATCACATTTATTTGGCACATTAATTGTTAGTATAAGCATGTATGATATAAGCTCTTCCGATTTGCAAGGTGCACTCTTATATTCTAACTTATCTTAGAATATGTCACATATAAATTACAAGGATACTCACAACAGAAGTAGGTGACTAAGTGTTTAGCATTTTTTTCTTTCTTCACCACTTTTAGTGCATGTTTGGAATCATTAATCATTACGCCATCCTATTCATAGACATATAGTATAGAAAACTAAAATACCAACTTATTTATGATAGAAACATAAGTTTGAAAATTAACAAGTGTAATATGCAAAGTTGTTGCTTACTACCTACCTCTTAAGCAAAAAGAAATTGATAATTTTAAATTTGAAATGCCATCCACAAGTACAAAATGAAGAGATGGGTTTACTTTAAAATAGTTATTGGTCCAAAAATATATTTAATATTTAGAATTGAATTTGAGTGTGTCATTCTTCATTTATCAAAATGATATAATTACATCTAAAAAAATTTAAATTAAATTATTAAATAAAAATATATAAAATTGTGTAAAAATTAATATTTTTTATTTAAATATATATGAAATAAAATAGATAAATTAATATGTTTTAAAAAAATTGTTTCATCTTTTATCTCAATGTATTTAAATTTTATATAATTTTTTAAAAAAGATATTTTAAAATCAAAATCTTTGTTGGTCTTAAAAGTCTAATGTTTAGTATTTAATATGGAGATTTTTAAATTCTAAATTTTCTTTAAATTTTAATTTTTGTTGTTTTTTAAACTATGATTTTGATTGATAAATTCACTGAAAACCACAATTTAAAAACCACAATCTAAACCTGTGATTCTAGCCAGTTTGGGCAAATTAGAACTAAAAATATGCTAGAAAACCTCTAACAAATAGACTAAGGCATTCTAGTAGAATAAGCTCCACTACATTCAGACAGATTTTAGAAAATTAGGGATTAGTTGACTAAATAAAGTCAGAAAAGCTCACTAAGTGTATTTTTTCACTATGTGGAGTTAAATGTTTTTTATTTGTGATGTGGAAAGGTTTTTCATTTATATCATATGATTAGCTTCGTTTGCAAACTAGGGATTTCAGAAACATGCGAATTTTCATTGTTTTAGATTTTATATTTCACTGGATTTTATGACGTTGAGTCCATTTATAGAATTTAGATTTTAAAAAAATTACTATATATATATATATATATATATATTTATAGTTTCTATAGTTTTAGAAAAACTAAATGAAAAAAATTAGCACATCTTGGAAAATCGAAAAAGCCAAATCTATCTTTTATACCTTAAAAGTCAAATTTAGCTTTGGATTAAACATTGTTTAAAATCCATGCTTGTGAAATTGTGACAAGAGACATTAAGAGCCAATGAATCAGAGTAGTTGAGTGCCGTAAATGTCATATTAAACTATTTTTTAATCCTTAATCCATGTTTCGTGTGAACTCCCAACCTATTACAAAAAAACAACTGAACTATCCTAATCACCATTGTACATGACACCTACTTTGATTATAGCACATTGCTTCATTTAATTGGTTCGTAGAAATACATTGAACAGGCAGAAGTTTCCATGTGGCAGAAGTTTCCATGCCGTTAGATTTATGTAATGGGTAAGAGGTTTTTCTGAAATTGTTTGAAAAGGAAATAAAATATAAATAAAGTACTCAGTTGAGACACCTCGTATGTATTTTTTTTTAAATTTTTTTTTATAATTTTTTTTTCTGACGATTAAATTTATAATTCCATAAAATTTGTTCTTTCTTGTACAACAATCAATAGAAAAAAAATGAAATTAAATTTTGATATTCAAAAACCAGAAAATTTGAATTTAAATTTTCAAAATTTAAAAATTAATTTTTAATTTTCAAATATTTAATTTAATATTACAATTTTCAAAAACTTTAATAAACTTTATAAGTTGTTTCCAAAATTTGAGAGTTCAATGTTATTTTTTTTATACCAAAATGGATTACAATATAACCTACCTACACTAATTAATATTTGAAAATCGCAGAAAGTGTCATTTTATTTAATTTAATGCAGTTTATAAATTATCAACACTTTAATGTGGTTTCTTTCAAGTTGGTACAAAAAGCTCAAAACCCTATATGTATGACATATTTTGCTATATACATCATATTTTGCTGCTTTGTTGACTTCAAAAAAGCATTTGACACGGTCCCTAGAGATAAGTTGTGGCTTAGAATGGACGAACTTGAAATTCCTTTACACTATAGAGCTGTTGTCCATAGGCTTTATGAAGAGGTGAAAGTCAAAATTAGAACTTCAGCAGGCATTTCAAAAAGTTTTAGAAGTGACATCAGAGTCAAGCAAGGTTGGCCTTTATCTCCTACCCTTTTTGGTTTATATATTGACAAACTGGAAGAGTGGCTAAATTTGCAAGGTGGGAATGGTGTTCGATTGGGGGAGTTTGTGATAAAGCTTCTTCTATATGTCGATGATCTTGTGCTGGTTGCTAAATCCACCCATGGATTGCAGATGCACCTATATGCCCTTGAGCATTTTTGTAAAGCAGTGGGGATGCAAGTCAATACCAGTAAGACCAAGATAATGATTTTCTCTAATAAAAGGAAGCAAAGCCAACATACGTTCTTCTTTGAATGCAACATTTTTGAAGAAGTAAATGAATACAAGTGCCTCCGGATCGATTTCAACAAGAAGCTTAATTGGGAGGATTGTATAAAGAAAAGAATTTTAGGAGGGTGGAAAGCATTATATGCACTTCAAAATAGATGTAGAGAGGCATAGTTATGGGACTGGAACACGATCAAAGTACTTTTTGGACTCCTAGTTTGTCCAGTGATATTGTATGGGTGTGAATTATTGGCTAGCAGCATCTCTGCTTCAAAATGGAAACAAATTGAAAAAATTCAAAAACGCTTGATCATGAGCAAGTTCAAAATAAAAAGTTCGGTTCCTTATGAGATAATGTTGGGTGAAACAAGGGCAGCTCCCATCGAAGCAATTGCCATGGTGCATCTTATCAGGTACCTAAAGAGAAAGGAGCAAATGGGAGGAGGTAGATATCCGAAATCCCTTTACACTATAGAGTTGTTGTCCATAGGCTTTATGAAGAGGTGATAGTCAAAATTAGAACTTCAGCAGGCATTTCAGAAAGTTTTAGAAGTGACATCGGAGTCAAGCAAGGTTGCCCTTTATCTCCTACCCTTTTTGGTTTATATATTGACAAACTGGAAGAGTGGCTAAATTTGCAAGGTGGGAATGGTGTTCAATTGGGGGAGTTTGTGATAAAGCTTCTTCTATATGTCGATGATCTTGTGCTGATATCGACCCATGGATTGCAGATGCACATATATGCCCTTGAGCATTTTTGTAAAGCAGTGGAGATGCAAGTTAATACCAGTAAGACCAAGATAATGATTTTCTCTAATAAAAGGAAGCAAAGCCAACATACGTTCTTCTTTGAATGCAACATTCTTAAAGAAGTAAATGAATACAAGTGCCTCGAGATCGATTTCAACAAGAAGCTTAATTGGGAGGATTGCATAAAGAAAAGAATTTTAGGAGGGTGGAAAGCATTATATGCACTTCAAAATAGATGTAGAGAGGCAGAGTTATGGGACTGGAACACGATCAAAGTACTTTTTGGACTCCTAGTTTGTCCAGTGATATTATATGGGTGTGAATTGTTGGCTAGCAGCATCTCTGCTTCAAAATGGAAACAAATTGAAAAAATTCAAAAACGCTTGATCATGAGCAAGTTTAAAATAAAAAGTTTGGTTCCCTATGAGATAATGTTGAGTGAAACAAGGACAACTCCCATCGAAGCAATTGCCATGGTGCATCTTATAAGGTACCTAAAGAGAATGGAGCAAATGGGAGGAGGTAGATGGCCGAAAGTTATCTTCAATGAAGGTATGAGTGAAAGAAAGAAATCATGGATGAGACAAAACAACAAATGGATGCTAAAATGGAATATTTACTTGTATGCATGTCCCACAAATAGCACGGAGTTAAAGAATTTTTGTGCTAGAAAAGTTTCGTAAGGGTATATGGGGAAAAGAGTTGGGTAGAAAGAAAAAGTATTATGTTCAAGAATTCAACCTCACTTGTAATCTCCAACAAAAAGAATACATTGGAGCTAGCATTCCGTGGAGGGCAAAGGTTCTTATTGCTCAATTAAGAATTAACTCACATCAACTTCAGTGTGAAACGGGATGGTGGAAGAGACCTAAAGAAGCTTGGGAAGAAAGGGTATGTACTTTTTGCACTTCTAGAGCAGTGGAATCAGAAAAACATTTCATTTTGGAATGTGGTGCTTTCAGAGACATCAGGGACAGTTACCGCGGTATGTTAGCATCAATTCCGTGGCATTGTCTTTTCAGTGATGGAACTGTTAAAAGGTTGGATCAGCTCATCATCAATTTGAGTAAGAAAAGGATTGAATTACAGAAGACAAAAAACAAAGAAGTTGATGATCCCATAGACTATTTTTAGTCTCGTGAACATTAAAATATCATTCATTCATTCATTCATGCATGTCATTCCCATTGTGTCGCGAATATTGCGTAGCTACGTCTATCATTCTTTCCAAAAGTAGGCATTTCATCGTTGAACGCCCGTTAGACACTCACATCATAAACACGAAATGTGTATGGCAATTCTATATTCCAAACCCCCATGATGTAGAAATAGAGTAATAATTAAAGAAGAAACGACAGCAATTTCATCACCATATATATTATAGATAACGTTCCAAAGCGAAGAAAATAACTTGGACATTGGATATTCCAAGCCTGAAGCATGCCAACCCGATAAATTGAAAAATATATATTATAGATAACGTTCCAAAGCGAAGAAAATAACTTGGACATTGGATATTCCAAGCCTGAAGCATGCCAACCCGATAAATTGAAAAATGACTAGCTTAATCAGCCTTATAAACAATTAGTTATAAAATTAAATAATGCGCTGACGACTCAATGCTACACTCCGACCTCGACCAAAAATTGGACAAGATATACTATTGATTACTTGCCTATCGAACTGCTGTACATATGGATCAAAGAATACATTCGTTATTGTACGACGGACTGGAAAATTTTGTTCAGGCACTGATGGATATTATCTACATCTTTGTGATGAAAATAAAAAACTCGGGTGGTGAAACCATATCAGTGTATCAATAAACCAATTTAATCTAAACACCATAATGCCACTTGATTGGTTGAAGAAATCTAACATAATATATTTTATAACGCCAACTCCAAACCTCTGATTCATGCTCCCAAAGAAGTCAACATTATTATACAAAGAAGTCTCCAGATGTTTTAGTTTCATGTCATTTTGTAAGCCCAGCCATGCTTGCCTAAAAAGTCTTGAACAGCTTCCTTTATAGCCAAATTCGGGGCCAATCGCTCTGCTTTAAGTGGCTCCCGTGTAATTGGATCAAAGTTGCCAACCTGCAAGGAGAACTCTTCCAAAACAATAAAGACACCGTGAAAGCAGCAGCAACATTCAAAATATAATTGGGACCAATAATACTTGAAGGAATGAGCACTACATTTAAAAGAAAAAAAAGAAAAAAAAAACACGCATTCCTAAACGTTCAATGTTGTGGACATTTTCTGGATCAGTTTTCCCCAAAATCCAGCTAGAAATTTAAAAGGATAGTGGGAATTGCAGATTTCAGTTGTAGAGATTGTATAATCTGAGGACCCTAAGGGTTTTTTTAGGGTGTTGAATTGATTTATGCATTAAAAAAAAATGTAATTCAAGGAATGTAAATTTGTGATTTCACCAACAATTGTGTTTCCAGATTCCAATGAAGATTGCCAGAAAAAAGTCCAAAACATAGAACATTTAGACTCATCTCATTAAAAAAATATTAAAAACAATCTCAATTACCTTCCGTATATGTTCCAAAATAACTGCCCTCTCATACGTAACTCCACTAGGAGTTACTACTGGATCCCGAAAGATGTCCAATGTAATTTTGCAACACAGATATTCAGGTACCTACATCAATAAGTCGTAAAGATATAATGTCACACTAGCCAGTATCTAATAGTTCTTAATCTAAAGGCTCGTGTTTATTTTTCCACATATGTAGAATTTAGTTTCACATTCTTACCTCATTAGGAATATCCGCCTCTGCTGCTTTGTCAAACACGTCAGAGAGTATTTTCATTCGTTCCTTGTGAGTAATTCCTGACTCCAATTTCATCGAGTTTTCACAGCTTTCAGATTTTCCTTCCAAATCATTTGATTCTCTACCATCACTCTCTGTGCTTGCTGTAACCCCATTATCGAATGTACTCTCTAATTCTTGCTGCAGAGCCCTTTCACAAATTGCTCTGTAATATGAAACCCCATTGTTATCACGGTCAATTATCTATAAATTATGAATCAGAAGCCACCATACCTATGTGCAGGTAGTGAGTTCAGTTCTATTATTGTTGTATTTTAGAATCCTATTAACAGATTTTGGCCATTTCTGAATTTTAATATAATTCATCTCTCCCAAAATATAGGTAGGCAAAAAAAAATGAAAGCACGCAGTAGAAAATCAACCTCAAAGGTGTTTCAAAGATACCTTAACTCTTGTTGTTTTTGTAGACGGAGGCGTGAAGTAGACTCCCACTCTAAATATTTTGCTTTTGCAAGTTCCTGCCAGATCTCCTCCACCATATAACTTGATGGATTTGCCCCTCTCCCAAGCTCCAAAGCCTATTCAGATTCAAAGTCAATACATTTCCAGCCATAATCCAAAAGAGCATCTAACCGCAGGAAGGGTTTACAAAAACTAACAAGAGCTTACACAGTTTAAAACAAATATGAAGGAAAATCAATTTCTTAAAAATCATAATTGCAAATTAAGACAAATAATTTATAACCATTAGTGGACTTCAAATATGTATACATTCAGTAAGGGTATACAAAACCAATGAATTTACATATTTAAAAAACAATATGAAGGAAATTATATATCTTAAAATCTACTAATGAGTACATAACCAGCCGTTTACTTTGATGTGTATGTAGAGAGAGAAAGAGAAGGGCTTTTGCAGATGGCTAAAATTAAAAGAGGCACACCAAGAAGGAAGATATTGCCAACAAGGTAAGTCCATTCCACTCTAATATTTCCTTTTTAGAAGTGGCAGGGCACAATGGAAGTCCGAGTTGTGCCCCTACTAGGTCCAAGTCACATCAGCCTACTCCAAGCCCCTTGTCGAGGGAGGTCGCAGTGGGATCCGAAGGAAGGAATGCAGGCTCTCTTAGAAGCAATGATAATCCTGGAGGAGAGTGCCCCTCAACCTGATGCAGCAATGATCATCTCCAAGTCTCATCGAAGGAGGTGAGCATTAGAGAGGTAGCATTATCCAACATGGAACTGGAAGGTCGAAGCACTTTCATCACCCATGCAGAAAACAGAATGGGCAGCTTTCTCTTGAGAAGAATTCTAAAGGAAGTCAAGGGCATCGAGGTGCAGAGAGAAGAGCTGGAGTAAGCAAGCACAATGAGGATCTGTAGCAATGGTGACAGAAAAAGGTGAAGTGTGTATAGCTTAAGGAGAAGATGAAGTTGGTTATGGGTATTGATATGGTGGAGGAGCAAGTTTTTGTCTGTAAGGAGACGACATTGATGAGGAAATTTCATAGGAGGATGATCTCTAATAAAACTGTGGGTCAATGGATTCACAGAGTTTGGAAACAACAATTGGGCTATGCACCGATTTTTCACATTCTGGGCAGGGGTTGGATAACGTGTATCTTCAAGTCAAGGAAGGACAAAGAGACTATACAGGAAGGTATGCACTACTAGGATAGCTCCATCTTATCCCTCAAGGAATAGACTCCCCTCTTTGGGGTTTTGAAGCAGAGAAGTGGATTAAGTTACCTTCTTTGCCCCTAAAGCTATGCTTTGAAAGAGCCCTAAATCTGATGAAGAACAAATTGGGAAAATTTCTAGAAATACAGGCAGCACCATGGTGGTCAGAATTTGTGGAGGTGAACTTAGGGGATGGGTTATCAGAAGGAATCGATATTGAGATAGGAGGTTGGTCCTACACGGAGGAGTTGGGCTATGGAAAGATCGCCTTTAGATGTAGTATTTTCCACCTTTATGGGCACCTTCGTATGGCATGCTCTAAGAAAAATACCCCAAATGAAGAGATCATTGGAGAATAGGGATCGCTCAAGAGGGTGAAAATGTGACCAAACCACTCTCTCCAAATAAAGAAGAGGAACAACCCATGAAAGAAGACAAAGGTAAAGCTTCCAATGTTCTTGAGGAGTCAGTGTCTAACATTGCAGCCAAAATACTTTGAAATAGAGCTACGGCTAAGATTGCGAGTTTCTCAAGGTGATAACATACCAAGTCTAAACTTTAGTGGAGGAAATGACATTCATGTAACATAGCCAGCCCCTTAATGCTTGATTAAGGTTACAAACTTACAAGATATCCAGACCCAACCTCTTGAGTGTTAAGTCACCTTAAGGAAGTGGGGTTGTCCAAATTCCTCTTCCTTCGACCACCTTAAAACTCATTTACAAGGCCATTATCATCTTCTATTCGTCGAGAACTTTCCCACAGTATAAATTTCATCTCATTCTGAGCTCTGAGCACAAAATTATGTCCACCAAAAGACTGGATTTCAAGTGCCACATCATCATCGTACCATGCCACTTGGTAGACACACGGCAGTCCTTTTTCCCATGTGTCACCATCGTACATGCCCTGTCAACTGCCACAAGGCCTACCCAATAAATTGGTTGTCACATCAACCACATAGTGACTAGGCTAATATGCCATCAAGTTAACCTTCTTGTTTTCCTTCTTGTTCAATCCTGGTCTGATCTGATAACGAACTGTCTAAAGCAACCACTCCCCCTTTTTTTACCCTTCCACTAACGTTTTGGCCCATCGGGTCACCAGGCCACTAGACAATGATAAGGCCCTGCTCATGATGCTCACCCAACCTAATAGACAAACATCAATCAACGAAAATAGTCCCTGTCAATCACCACACATATCAAGATCCATCGGTATTAGGGGTTTGCAATGGGGGGTACTCGAAGCATTACCCAACACTCGACACTCGATAACCCGACATCTGACCACTCGATGCCCTAACGTCCGAGAGTCCAATATCTCGTTATCACGAAGTCCACATAACCTCTACCTCAGTTGCCACTTGGCCATCACCTCAGTGTCGTTGCACACATAATCTTGCCACATCATCAAAGACTTGTTTATGTGCCATGTCATCATGACACATCATATGGCAACAAAGATATAACACAACATCTAGCCATGTCAACATGCCACATCTAAACCTTATCGAGTTACATCAGTCTCAGGAGGAAACTCCAAAGGTGGGTGTCCCAACCTCCCAATACCCGACCTTGATATTGATAACGAGCTATCAAATGACGAATCCACCTTTCCATTTACTAACATTTTGTCCACTGAGTCATCAGACCATCGAACCACCATCCCACTAGCAAAGCACAAACACTCTGCTCTCAACTACTTGATCCGAACGATGGAGATCAATTAGATGGGAATATTTTTGTCAACCGATCGACCTGTTGGGATCAGTTAGTATCAGAGGTTTGCAATTAGGAGTTGGTCAATGCAACCCCAATAGTCGAAACCCATCAACCCAATAATCTACTTATCTGACCATCAATTGTCGTAACTCTTATACTCGAAATATGATGGAGTTGAAATTGGGTAGCATCAGGAGGTACTCTCACATGCCCTTGGTGTTGTTGATTTTTGGTTGTTGTGGTCGGTATTCAAGTTGGCCCTTGAAAGAAATTAAAAGACAAAAATTTAAATTTAAAATTTGAATTAATTCTTCAAGTTGGCCTATGGTTACTCAGATCGTACAGACACATTGCGACAACGACTCTGGGCGAGAGTTGTCACTCTGATCCCTACCCACTTCGTTCTAGTTGTCTCCCAACAGCAACCTATGGAAGATGGAAATAAAGGACGAGTTGGCAACCAACAAGTCCAAGAGACACAATTGAATGGCCTAGCCACTTGGTTGATTTAGCAAGTTTTAGATATTAGATTAGATTTATATGTGAGATCGGTACCTTATGGATTCAACTTACTTGCTTTAGATCAATTAAAGACCAAATGACTAAATGAACAACCGCTACTTAATGAATGCTTGACTATCCTAGATGAAATGCAAATCCTATGACTTAGGTGAAATGCAAGATCTTGGTTTATTTTAATTAGATTTACAAGTTTTAGAGATTAGATTAGATTTATATGTGGGACCAATACCTTATGGATTCAACTTACTTTCTTTAGATCAATTAAAGACCAAATGACCGAATGAACAACCCCTACTTAATGAATGCTTGACTATCCTAGATGAAATGCAAACCCTATGACTTAGGTGAAATGCAAGATCTTGGTTTATTTTAATTAGATGCCGAGCTAAGTGTATCCCTTGATCTTTATCTATATTGAGCTTAGTCTCCAAAGTAAGTGGTAGAGAGAAGTCAAAGTGAAGCAAGCAATGGCTTGGTTAACGCTCCCTCTTCTTGAAATCCAACGTACTCGGTGCCTCCGACGCTCCAGAGACTATGGATCTAACGACTGCAAGGTCACTGTTTTAAATACCAAAGAGCCTAGACTTCTCAAGCACCGATGAAAGGGTATTCCTATCTCTCTACCAACCAAGCTTATGCTTGGTTGTAAATTATTAATGCAAAACTAATTCTAAGATGAGGTGCAAGATGAGTTGAGTGTGCTTGAGTTAAGATTGTTTATGTTAAGTACTTGGTTATAATTTGTCTTATGACAAAGTGGACTTAATAACGAAATGATGATCTTAACACAAGACAAAATGTGCTCAATATCACAAGTGCCAACAAGATACAAGATATATCCATGATACAATTGCTCAATTAAATAACCACAAGATGTATGCTCTTAAAGGAAAGCTCACCAAGATGCCAAAGATCCACAATAGAGGTCAACTTTGAATTTGAACCATAAATCTAATGACAATTACAACACTTATTTACTTCAAACAATTAGCCAATGATTCTTAGTCAATAAGATCAATGCTATTTAGACAATGTCAACAAGATAATGCCAATGTTGCAATTAGACTCCTCAATGCCAATTATTCAAGAGATATAAAACACATAGATATTTAATACTTTAAGAGATAAATGATTTAGTGCTCCTTTAAACACAAATAGAGAAAGTTACTTCAAATACCAATTAGAGTGACAGAAACAATTAGATCTCCAAAAAAAAAGACAAGTGATGTAACACAAGATGCAAGAGAATATTAGTATTCTTATCCAATATTACCAATGTTGGACAATAATAGCACTTTAAACAATGTGACAAATCTTTTCCACAATAAACAATAGAAGCCTTATGTTCCAATGTTATCCAAATGAGCAATAAATGAGCTTTATGACAGCAATGAGTTAGATTACTTTAGAACACTTAAGATGCAAAACATGAAATGCATATGTAAGCGATGGCAGCCCAAATGCCAAACCACTTTACCAAACACAAAAATTTAAATGAGTTAGGCACTATTTATGATGCAAATGCCGATGTTGTAGATCAGAACTCAGTGAACTTATGACAGTCACCTACTTTTCATGAAATAAGCCAAATTGTGAGTGCCCAACTTATTCAATTTATTTATTAATGCATTAGACAATGTATGACTTAATTGTATGAGTTAATTTTAGATATCACTGTTAGGAAGAGATAAGACTGTTGTAGCAAGACTCTGAGGATATGAAGAGTTTAAGAGACAAACCAATGAGGCTCAAGGCCTCGGAGATGGATGGAGTACTTGCCCACAATTTCTCTTGTGAAGAGGCTACCTGCAACCACCAAAATTATGACCAATACTGCTGCAAAACACCAAATAATTAGCTCAGAAATTAAATGACCCAAATCAGAGATGGAAGATGGGGATTTAGTGTTAGGATAAGGGAACACTTGGCCTTAGAAGGCTAGCGTTGGGCCCAAGGAAGGCAAGATTGGCCTGTGTTGGGGTAGAAGGAGGCCCTAAGGACCTGCAGCAATGCCTCAAAAGGTAGGCAGAGGGCTAGAGGCAGCTGTTGGAAAGTGTAACTAGGTTTGGTCTTCATATTGACTATGTAATTATGTATTTATGTAAAGAAGACAAAGATAATAAAATGTTTTTTTTATGCTTGCTTCATGGGTTTCATGAGCAAGGTTTTTATTATAGGTCATAAGACTTCTTCTTGATGTCTTTTAGGGATTTGTCATCTTCTCATAAATGTACTAATATGAAGTGTTATGAAAATGAAGTGTCAAGTCTAAGAAGCATGCCTCAATAACTTGTCACATAAGCCTTGAAGACATGGCTCAAAATGTGGCTCAAAATCATTGTTGAATTACCTCCTCAAGTCGGCTTGAAAAAGCTGGAAAGGTCGGCTGAAAATATGTCACAACAGTTCACTGATAGGTCGGCTAATAAAAAATCCCTCCCTCTCCCTCTCTCTCATTATCATCATTCTTAATTTGTGAGCAAGAGAGAGCAAGGATCTTGGTGCTTGGAGAGAGCAAGAGAGAGGAGTTTGCAAAGGATATTAGAGCTTGGGATTGAAAGCCAAAGAAGTAGGATTTACACTCTAGAGTCTAATCTAGATTATTTTTTCCTATGTAGCATTTTAATTTTTTGAAATATGAAAAATTGAAAAAATTTTATTCTCTCTTTTCCATTCCCATTTGGCATTCCTCCATTTTTTTGCAGGCTAAAAACTTGAAACATCATGGCTATATGCATTGGCATTTTCTTTTTGTTGGTTCATTTTTTTGTTATTATGGTGTTGGAGAGTAGAAGAAAGAGGGTTATTCAAGAAGAGTAGGATGAATAAGTGTGTTATAGTGGAATTGATGAAAATCCTGAAGAGGAGTACCTTGGTGAGGAGGAAGGGGAGAGTGGAGATAACGAGACCATAGTGACACCAACTAAAATTGACCAAACACCATTATGGAAATATGTTACTAGGCCTGAAGCAGGGACAGGGGGTGGAACCACTAAACTTTTTTGCCCCCATTGCAGTACACAATACATAAGTTCATACACTCGTGCCAGAGGGCACCTTCGTGGAAAAAGGCCATGGGATGGAGACAAAAATGTAGGAATCAAAACTTGTGTAAGTGTGTCAGCAACAGGTAGAGCCAAATACATAAGGGAAGAGGAGGAAGCCCAATACAAATCTTAAATATCTAAGGTTTCTTAGAATCTTATCCACAATCACATCATGCACAAAGAAGCCCATCAACTTCCACCCATGGCAGTGGATATGGAAGCACACCTGGCACAAGGGCAAACATCTCTTTAAGGCATAGAACCATATTAGATTTCCTTGACGAAGGATCTAGGAATGATGTGGATTCAAAAATTTCCCGGTTTCTCTATGCATATGTGGTACCATTCAATGTTCTTCGCTCACCTTATTGGCATGAAATGGTTTCTACCATTAATGATGCCCCCAAAGGATACAAGAGCCCTAGGTATGACAAGGCTAGAACCGTGGGACTTGATCATGAAAAAGCAAAAATAACTCATTATTTGAGTAGAATGACAAGTTCTTGGAATGAGCATGGGGTGTCCATTGTATCTAATGGATGGACAAATGTAAAAGGCAAGCCATTGATAAGTGTTCTTGTTGTGTATGTTAGTGGTGCAATCTTACTTTCATCATATGATTACTCAGATAAGTTCAAGACCGACATCTACATTGCAGAGACATTACTTATCACAATTGAACGTATTGGGCCATACAATGTCGTCCAAGTCATCACTAATAATGCTTCTAATTGTAAGGCAGCGGGAGCAATTACTGAGGATAAATACCCCAACATATTTTGGTCTGGGTGTTTGGTTCACACAATGAACCTTTTGATGCATGATATAATTAAAAACAAACAACCTCAATACAAATGGATTGGTGATTTGTACAAGAGAGGCAAAAAATGATAAGATTTATTACAAATCATCGCAATAACCCTGGGATTTTCTGCAGTCACTCAAGATTGGAGATGTTGAAGATTGCAAAGACTAGATTTGCTAGTTATTACCTCACCTTCATGCGCCTTTTGAAGGTAAGAGAGCAATTGGCTCTTGATGGTTTGTTTTGGGCACATGTGAGGGAAATTTTGAATTTCACCAAGCCCATTTATAGCATGATTCGCTTTGCAGATACAGATAAAACAGTGATTGGGGAGGTGTATGAGTAGATGGATACCGATAGTATGTTGGAGAAAATAAAAGATGTTGTTAAGGAAAATGATCCCAACTTGTATTCAATGATTCACAATTGTGTGTGTGCACGGTGGAACAAACTTAATGTTCCACTACATGCCTTGGCGTATATCCTTATGCCAAAATACTACTTTCCATCTTGGTTGGGCCAACCTGCTCCTGGGGGTGGGGTTAGGATCAAACCTCATACAGATCCAGAGATACAAGAGGGATATATGAAAGCATTAGACAAGTTGGTCCCTGACAGGGAGGAGTGTGCTAATTTGCACCTTGAATTAGACAAATACTTCAGTTGCACTGGTTTGTTTGGTTCTTTGCATGCAATGGAAGATAGAGACAGATTTGATGCTCTCACATGGTGGGAAGCATATGGCGGTGTAATGAATAAAATAATATAAATAATGATTAATTAGTTAATTAGTAATTAGGTTGAAATGGCATGTCTAATGAGACATGACCTTTCGTGAAGAGGCACCTGTCTAGGTATGTAGGCAGACCTCATTTGTAACATTCATCAATCAATTCTTATTCATCATAAATTTAATATAATATTTGTATCCTCCATGGATATTCTGATATTTCGAATCTTCTGGAGTATTTACCTTGAGAAGGAACTTTGTTCGCTTCATTTGGTATCAGAGCAGTTCGAGCCTTCGGCCGCTTAACCACTGCAAAGAGCCATGCTCTCCGATCCAGGTCCTTGACCATCTAATTCGTCAACATTGTTGTCGTTGAAGCGTTTCTCTACACTTTTGGAGCTTCTTCGTTTGCTGATTTCGTCAGAGGCCCTTGGCCATTTAAAATATATATATATATATATATATATATATATATATATATATATAAAGCATATAGTATATAAAAATAATAATATACAGAAATAAGAAGAAAATCAAAAAAGTGAAAAAAAAGACTACATAAAAATAAAAATAAAATAAATAAATAAATATATATATATATATATATATATATATAACCAGGAATATAAATTAAAAAGATTAAAATAAAATAAAAAGGGGAAAAAGAAAACAAAAAGTCCAAACAAATCAAAAAATAAAATAAAAACATCCAACAGCCTGCCCAGCTATAGCGCGCAGTCATAGCCTACACCTTGACCCACCACAACACACAGCTAGGCAGCACTGCCATTCTGTCCACCCTTCCAACAGCCAAATCATTGCTACCACCGACTACCCTTCTGCCATTGCTGCATGAGTTTCGCCTGTTGTGCCTTCCGCTCCTGGCTTGCCGCCATTAACTATTCCTTTATCGTTGTCCCACATTTCCGTCCGCACTTTGCTGTTGGTCCAATCCCACTCTCCCAACATCATTGTTAACCCTCCGTCTTGACTCTGCTGCAAGTCCACTTCCCTACCGCAGAGCCTCCATTCCTCCGCGTCAATCCGCCATTGTATCCCTATCGCATACCCATGCCCTTTAAATGATTCATGTCCACCCTTCCCATATTCACCACGTTTGTGCCCCCTTTGGGAGCAATCGAACTATACAGACAATTTATCCAAGTGACTGTCTGAATTGTCACATCTTTTCATTATCGGTAGTTATTACATTAATTTGGAAAATAATTAATTAGCGTATGGAGCACTTTGTATCAGATAATCTAAGGAAATTTTATTTGGTATTATTAAAAAATATATATTAATTAATTTAATTAATTAAATTATTATTAGAACAAAAAAAAATTGAAGGAATAATAAGTTTCATTAAAAAAAAAGAAGAGGAAGTTAGGAAGGGTTACCTTAAAACCCTAAAGCTCAATTCTACAGACAAAATGGAATCAATCATTGATGAAAAGGAAATTGAATCCAAATTGGAAATGAAAGAGAGAAGATTTATTAAAAATTATAGTATGTGTGTCCATGCGCAAATTAAAATCAAAGGGTCACTTGCGGGAAAAGAGGTTCTCATATCTATCGATCTTACTCAAAAGAATAATTATGTTAGTACTGAATGTGTTAACCAATTAGTGATCCATGAATCAAATATAATTGAAACAAATTCATTTAACGCAAATGACAAACAATACGACATAGGGAATTTACACCTAAGTATTGGGGAGTATTCATTTGTCTTACAATTCACCGTTAAAACCTTATTTTGCAACGATAGTGATATAGTTTTGTGTTCGCTCTGGATGGAATCACTAGGGTCATTCATCCTTAATACGAAAAAAGAAGTTTTTGACATTTTCTTACAAAAAGAAAAAAATAACGTTACAAAATGTCACAGTGAAGCCGAATTTAGTAACACTGGAAGATATATTAGATATCTCAAAAGTAGTTCTTCAAGAAAGTAAAAAGGCGATCCAAAATATGCAAAAAGAAATTGACAAAATCACCACTAGCAAGAATGAAGAAGTTGTTCGCCTCAAGGACCACAACGAAAAATTACTAACGCAAATTAAGAATTTGAAGAAAAACAAGAAGTCATTAGAAAACAAGGTGCAACAACTTGTCGAAAATAAAGCATCGAATGTAGAAATCCAAGTTGAAGAGAAAGAAATTCATACTAATGTAGTGAATCTCATAACTCAAGAAGAAGACAAGCGAGTTGCAGAAAATACAAACTTAGATGTTGCAGTTCGGGCGATGAACATTTCAAGCGAAAGTTATGTACCTAGCTCAATAACATCATTGTCAAAAGAAAATCAAAACATTTCCACACAACTAAGAAGGGAAAGTCAAACCAAAAAAGTTCCCTATCGAGATCCAAATCACAGGAGCAGACAACTCGATCAAGCTACGTATTTAGAACATAAACAACAGGTTGATGTTTTCAAGAATACTAATGTCGGTGCAATCCACTCATGTGATAATTCATTACAAGTTTCAAGTCGCTGCAAGATTCCACAGAAGATTGATCTAGGATGGTCTGATCCATTCTCAGTGCTACAGTTTTGTTTGTCACTTAGAGGATCATATCAACTTGTATCAACAAGGATGACTGCTCTGAGGCGAGAAAACATTTGTAGCAGGGACCGAAATCAAGGCCTTTCATCAACAAGCTTTGAGGACAAAGCTTTTTGAAGAGGAAGGCAATGTAATGAATAAAATAATATAAATAATGATTAATTAGTTAATTAGTAATTAGGTTGAAAGGCCATGTCTAATGAGACATGACCTTTCGTAAAGAGGCACCTGCCTAGCTATATAAGCAGGCCCCATTTGTAACATTCACATAAATCATTCTCATTCATACTATCTAATATAATATTTGTATCCTCATGGATATTTTCATATTCCAAGTCTTCTAGAATATTTAATGTGAGAAGGAACTTTGTTCACTTCATTTGGTATGGATGACTGCCCTAAGACGAGATGACGTTCGTATGATTGATGTTATATAATTTAATCTATGTTTTTATGTTTTTTATGTCTAATTCATCATTCTACATGCTTTTGTTAACATATATGCATCAAAATATATATATATATATATATATATATATATATATATATATTATAAAAAATCGCTCCCAAACCAGGAGCTTCTAAAAATGATGCTCCCGCTCCCAAGTAACCTTGGTAAAGAGGGATAAGGGTGTCGAGGGGAAAGGGAGGCCCAAAGGGCCTGCGGCCAGGCCTAAGAGGCCAAAAAAGGGTTGTTGTAGAGCCTAATAGGCCTACGGCCAAGGGGAAAGGCCCTTAAGGCTTGACAGCAAGGGAAACTAGGCCCACGGCTAAGGGTAAAAGGCCAAAATTGGCCTACGGCTAGGCTAGGAGAGGGAATGGCTAGGGCTCGGAGGTAACACCAGGCCTAAAGGCCCTAAACAAATTTTGAAATGCTTGCCAAAAATTTGAATTTGCTTCAGATCTTCAAATTTGTCCAAATTAATGCAAAATCCTCCAATGTTGGCCCTACAAATAAAATAGATATAGGATCTTACCCTCAAGGACCTAGATCTAGCTCAAACACCATCAAATCTTCTTAAAGCTCACCTAAACAAAAGAAAAAAAGAAACACCCAAAACCCAATATATACAAAATTCAAATAAAAACCCCAATTGCTGCAAAACAAGGGTTAGAAAAAATTATTTACAAAAAAATATTCTATAAAAATAATTTACAAATATATTTTAAAATGTACAATGCTTGTGAAAAAGAATTTGTTTTGAGAAATAATTTTTTAAATGATGAATACTAACAATAGATCAAATGTGTTTCAAAAGTTGTGGGTGTTTCCCACAGCATTAGCGAAGTAAGAAAATCAAACAAAATTCTCGTAGCCCAAACAAGGTCGGCTCTTCTCCAAAGTGTGAACTTGGAGCCCAAAGGTCGTGGAACCTGCAAACTCTATATATTTCTTCAAGAAAACTTGTTAGACATATGGCAAATCGGATCACCTAAGATAGACCCAAAATCTACCAATAGAATGTTCTTATCACCATCTAATGAATAAACCAGCTTATAAAATTTTAAGCACAATATAGGAAAGCACATACAATAGATCATCGGACAAATAACACCATGAACTGAACCCAAAATTCTTTTATTATCATATTTCAAACATTCCCAACAAATTAGTGGAACAACTCCAGTGTTACAAAATTACATAGACCAGAGTCAGAGCTTTCATCATGACTTGAGAAGCAAAATGTCTTCTAATTTATAGATAAATCCTCCAAGTGGAAAATAGAGGCTAGTTGGCTTGATCCCCGTTAAAATAACCTTGTTTGTTGATAAATACTTGATCATCTTTTAATATCTGTCGTCGAAAATGTTTATTTTTGAGAAATTTTTGAATTTCTCATAAAAACTACTTTTTATATATCCAAAAATAAATATTTTGGACTAATTTCCTCAAAAAATTGACTTTGATGTGACCACCAAGGTCCAAGGGCTCAACGTTTCTTAAAATATCCATTTTTGCCTTGGTGGGGGACCTCCAAAAATTAACTTCTTTTTTACCCACGAATTTTTTTGGTCATTTTCCGCTAGGAAAAAATAATTTCTCTAGAATTTATTTTTTGACTCTAAATTAATTAATTTTTTGGCTTTGGATTTAATTTTATTTTGCCAGAAAAATTAATTAATTGACAAAATAGGGGATTAATTATTTTTCCACCCTCGGATATTTTAGCCTTGGTATCTAATTACGAGGGACCATGCACCAAAATATTTTTGTTCACAACAGATAATTACAAATTCAACCTTCAAAGGGGGAATACATATTCGTTATAGACCCTCATAATATTTACCCAATTTTGCGACATAATATGATCTAGTAGACCAAGTGATCTGTAGTAAAATAATTTAGCCAAATAGATTAAATTATTCCCAAATCACTTTTACAATAGACTCTACTAAAAATACTAGGACTCACTTAAGACCTTGTCAATGAATTCCACCCTAACTTTGGGGTTTAAGCTGGAGGGAAAAACTCTGTCAATTGTCCGCGCTTCGAAACACACAATGCAGTGGGACGAAAAACCTTCTAGATGATTGATGTTATATGACTCAATCTATGTTTTTATGTTTTTTATGTCTAATTCCTCATTCTACATGCTTTTGTTGACATATATGCATCAAAATATATATATATATATAGATTATAAAAAAAACACTCCTTGAAACGCTCCCGGACCGGGAGCTTCTAAAAATGGTGCTCCCACTCCCAAGTAACCTTGGTAAAGAGGGATAAGGGTGTCGAGGGGAAAGGGAGACCCAAAGGGCCTAAGAGGCCAAAAAAGGGTTGTCGCAGAGCCTAATAGGCCTACAACCAAGAGGAAAGAACTAGGGCTTGGCAGCAAGGGAAACTAGGCCCACGGCTAAGGGTAAAAGGCCAAAATTGGCCTGTGGCTAGGCTAGGAGAGGGAACAACTAGGGCTTGGAGGTAACAATAGGCCTAAAGGCCCTAAAAAAATTTTGAAACCCTTGCCAAAAATTTGAATTTGCTTCAGATCTTCAAATTTGTCCAAATTACCGCAAAATCTTCCAATGTTGGCCCTACAAATAAAATAGATATAGGATCTTACCCTCAAGGGCCTAGATCTAGCTCAAACACCATCAAATCTTCTTGAAGCTCACTTAAACAAATGAAAAAAAGAAACACCCAAAACCCAATATATGCAAAATTCAAATAAAAACCCCAAACCCCAGTGGCTGCAAAACAAGGGTTAGAAAAAATTATTTACAAAAAATTATTCTATAAAAATAATTTACAAATATATTTAAAAATGTACAATGCTTGTGAAAAAGAATTTGTTTTGAGAAATAGTTTTTTAAATGATGAATACTGACAATAGATCAAATGTGTTTCAAAAGTTGTGGGTGTTTCCCACAGCCTTAGCGAAGTAAGAAAATCAAACAAAATTCCCGTAGCCCAAACAAGGTCGGCTCTTCTCCAAAGTGTGAACTTGGAGCCCAAGGGTCGTGGAACCTGCAAACTCTATATATTTCTTCAAGAAAACTTGTTAGACATATGGCAAATCAGATCACCTAAGATAGACCCAAAATCTACCAATAGAATGTTCTTATCACCATCTAATGAATAAACAAGCTTATAAAATTTTAAGCACAATATAGGAAAGCACATACAACAGATCATCGGACAAATAACACCATGAACTGAACCCAAAATTCTTTTATTATCATATTTCAAACATTCCCAACAAATTAGTGGAACAACTCCAGTGTTACAAAATTACATAGACCAGAGTCAAAGCTTTCATCATGACTTGAGAAGCAAAATGTCTTCTAATTTATGGATAAATCCTCCAAGTGGAAAATAACGGCTAGTTGGCTTGATCCCCATTAAAATAATCTTGTTTGTTGATAAATACTTGATCATCTTTTAATCTCTGTCGTCGAAAATGTTTATTTTTGAGAAATTTTTGAATTTCTCATAAAAACCATTTTTTATATATCCAAAAATAAATATTTTGGATTAATTTCCTCAAAAAATTGACTTTGACGTAACCACCAAGGTCCAAGGGCTCAATGTTTCTTAAAATATCCATTTTTGCCTTGGTGGGGGACCTCCAAAAATTAACTTCTTTTTGACCCACGAATTTTTTTGGTCATTTTCCACTTGGAAAAAATAATCTCTAGAATTATTTTTTTGACTCTAAATTAATTAATTTTTTGGCTTTGGATTTAATTTTATTTTTCTAGAAAAATTAATTAATTGACAAAATAGGGGATTAATTGTTTTTCCACCCTCGGATATTTTAGCCATGGTATCTGATTACGAGGGACCATGCACCAAAATATTTTTGTTCACATCAGAGAATTACAAATTCAACCCTCAAAGGGGGAATACATATTCATTATAGACCCTCATAATAATTACCCAATTTTGCGACACAATATGATCTAGTAGACCAAGTGATCTATAATAAAATAATTTAGCCAAATAGATTAAATTATTCCCAAATCACTTTTACAATAGACTCTACCAAAAATACTAGGACTCACTTAAGACCTTGTCAATGAATTCCACCATAGCTTTGGGGTTTAGCTGGAGGGAAAAACTATGTCAATTGTCCGCGTTTAGAAACACACAATGCGGTGGGACGAAAAACCTCCTAGGATCAAATTCATCAGCAAAATCATAGGCTTACCTAGGTTGTTACATAATTAAATGTTCGTACTAGCATCATTTACGTTACAATTTGTAGAAATTGGGTTTACAATGACATGAGAACCGGTTGGTTGATGATTCTGAACTTTGAAAAAAAAAAATGCACAACTACTTCTTTGGATTTGTGACGAAATGGATGCAACACGGCCTAGCCTAGAGACGTGCCCCTTTAGGCACCCCAAAGTCACTATAAAAGGGCATTATCCCTTCTCATTTCCATCATACATAGCAGCTTGTCTTGTGAAAGAACATCTAGCCATGAAGGGAGTCGTAAGCCTTTAAGTTTTTAATAGAGGCCGAACTGGAGAGCATCTGTTTCAAGAAGGACGAAGAGGAGGTTGTGATATCTATATGAGGTTCTAGACAAGTGGAAAAGGTTGCCTGAGTATTCTATCTATTGGTTGAGTAGCAAGTTGAGATTTTACTTGATTAAGGAAGAGGGTCGAAGCCCTAGCTCAGGGCCGAAAGGCCTCATATCAGTGTAAAAGGAAGGACCTAAATGCACTGTGTTCTAGGCAATACTTTTGAGTAGGTTACAGCCTATTTTGTGTTAGGTCGCAATCCTAGAAGAGGTCGAGAGGCCTCACAGTCCTATAAAGAGAGATCTTGAGGTGCCTCAAGATTTTGGAGAGGCCAGCAAAGGGTGAAAGAAGGTCGTTGTTAGAAAGGTTATTTTTTTGATCATGTATTAGTCTATTTGGTAGGACTGGTTAAGGGTGGTTTAGCCCTAGGAGCTCCAAGATTGATTTATGAAACTCTAGATTATACTTATGTTGAATTGAACAATTTATCCTAGAAAAGATTATTGGGTTTACTCCTGAGATTGGTGTTATGAATAAAATATATATAAATAAAATAAATATAAATAACGATGATAATTGTAATAAGGATTAGTTAATTAGTAATTAGTTAAACATAGAGGCATGTCTAAGGAGACATGATCATTTATAAAGGGACACTTGCCTAGGGTATATAAGCAGGCCCTCACTCTCATTTGTAACATCATTCTCATTCATGTGTTTTAATATATATTCTTGTATCCTAAATGGAAATCTACATATTCCAAGTCTTCTGGAGTATTTAACTTGAAGTACGAACTTTGTTCGTACCATTTGGT
Source organism: Pinus albicaulis (assembly GCA_034641835.2). Classification (NCBI taxonomy): domain Eukaryota; kingdom Viridiplantae; phylum Streptophyta; class Pinopsida; order Pinales; family Pinaceae; genus Pinus; species Pinus albicaulis. Next base: position 1,824,677,383 of record CM076580.1, on the reverse strand, counting down.
ATCAGAGCCATGTTGGCTGATCCCTAGGCCTTTGGCCATCAAGTATTCAAGTTTGTTGCTTAACTATTAAGGCTCTTAGCCACACAAGTAATTGGAGGTTCTCCATTCTATCGAATCCTCCGTCAGGCCTTTGGCCATTGAAAAGAAATATTAAAAAAACAAGAGAAAAAAGAAAAGAAAAAAGGTGAAAAAAAATCAATTATATATTTTTTAAAAATCGTATATCATTCCAAAATATATATATATATACATTTAAAAAACTAAATTAAAAAAATAATAATAATAATACAAAACAAATTAGAAAAAAAGTTATATAATAAAATACATATTGAAAATAAAAAATAAAAAAATATATATAATAATTTATAAACAAAACATACCTTGAGCCCACAGCGATCGACTCAGCTTCACGAAAGACAAGACCGAAAGACAAGACCGCAGCCGCTGCACACAACAGTGATAGTGGCCTACTCTTCCGCCACCACTCGGGAAGCTACGAAGGAGTTCGTTCGCTGTATGCAATGGTCGATTGTCCAAATCGCCACAGTGGTTGTGGTGACCCTGCCACAAAGCCCATTCACGCTATCGCTATAGCCACATCAATGCAGCCACAGCACCTCCATCCTGCCCCACTACTCTGCCACCAACCGACGATTGGTCATCTGCTGACTACCCCATTGCTCTACCACCAACCAACATTCTTGTTGCATGCCATTACAACAAACCATTTGAGCCACTCAAACTGCGTCACAGTCGCTCACCGCAGCTTGACCGAAACCGTATGCTCGATTCCAATAGTCATTGTCATCGTCATCCACTAGGTTTATCTGCTCTATCCATCCACTCGCATCCCCTATCTATTGTCCCTACTACATTCCTCTACCGCCATTAACTCTTAACTAACCGCTGCCACTATCATTCCACTACCAACATTCCTAGTTGCAGTTTCTGTTACAACCACCCCAAGTTATCATCCTATAGCCGCCAATATACTAGACACCTCACTTGTTTTTTTTTATTTCACTCGCCCAACTGTTTACGGTGCCATCAACTGGCGTCTTCGTCATTCGCCATTCATGTTTGAATTACCAACTGTTATTTCCACTATTTGTATAGTCGTGTTCATTCTCATAGCTACCCTTTCATTAATCGGGCCTTTTCACATCATTAGTAAACATTTTTTACCTTGATATCTTTTTGACTTGTAAATTCAATTAAAAAAAATAAAAATAAAAATAAATAGGGCTATTTCACTAAAAGGTGATGAGAGTATATTATTTTTTGAGAAAAATATAAGGAGAATATAAAGTGAAAAAAAAAAATTGAGGATGCTTGGAAAGAAGAAGAAGAAGAAGAGTATTTGTATTGTTCACTTTTTGTTATAATTTAAAGGCATATCTCTTTATATAAGGATAAAGAGGAAAATTCAAAAATATATAAGTCGATTTTTTCAAGAAAGTAGCAATAGTGTTCAAAATCCATTAAATGGGACATTATTAAATTTTGAAGAAGTGGGTCACTCACACAAAGCGTATATAAAACCCTTGATCAAAGTATCATTTGATAAATTATTGACATAGACAAAAGGGAGTAAATCTTTGAAGAAAAAATAAAATAAAATAAATAAATAAACAAAAGAGAAGTAAAAAGATTACTTCCACAAAGAACAACGGTTTCTTTTCAATATGTCCTTTTTGTTTAGAAGGATATCCTAATTGTCAAGAGTCATTCAGAAATCAAAACGTCGACTGCACAAAATGTTACAATTTTTTTACGTTAGTTGAATGTCTAAGTGATACAGAAAAACAATCATTAACAAGAGATATGAAACAACTAATGGCAACAGTTGGGAAACAACATACAGATTTTAATAATGAAATGAAGAAGACGGAATCCAAATTACAAGATAAACGCCCATCATCACCCCTACAAAACGATGTAATCCAATGTACCAACTGAAAGATCACAAGAAAGACAGAATAGCCAAACTTTGGAAAAACAAGTAAGTGTTACAACAGGGATATGAAGATCTTGCAGATATGCATTACAAACAAGTAATGGAAAAGGACGAAGAAATTTCTCGCCTCAAGGACCACGTTGAAAAATTAATTGCACAAGTCAAGAAGACTAAGGTCACAAAGAAGTAACTCAAGAAGCACTTATCAGAATAGGGAGATGAAAATTTACATTCAAGGAACCTTGATAAAAATGTATTAGAACAAATCAAAAGTTTAAAAGATGAAGAGAATGATACTAAGGATAAAGTCAACAATTCAAAAAATGAAGAACTTTTACGTCTAAGAAATCATAATCAAAACCTTCTTACGCAAATAAAGAAGCTCAAAAGTGACAAGTTACTTAATGTTAAGTTAGAACAACTTACACAAGAAGTATCGAAGTCTTTAGTCCATGTTGAAGAAAAAAGTACAAACATCGATCCAATCAATATCACAACTCGCGAAAAAGACAAACTAGTTGAAGGAAAAACATATTCAGAAGTTGCAGTTCAAACAATGGAAATTCCAATTGATGATTCAGTGGTCAACTCAACAACAACAATACCTGAAGCAAATCAGGAAACTGTTACACACATGATAAGGGAAAGTCCAACAAGAAGAACACATTATCCACATCTGAATCACAAGAGTATACAACTAAGTCAATCTACATATTTGAACCATTCAGAACAGAAACAACAAATTTATGTTCTAAGAAAATCTGAAGTTTGCAAAATAAAGTCTTATGATAACCATTCATTACAAATTTCCAGTGATCTGAAAATTCCTCTGAAGATTAATCTAAGATGGTCAAATCCATTCTCAGTTCGACAATTTTGTTTATCATTCAGAGCACCATATCAACTTGTATCAACGAAGATGACAGTGCCAAGAAGAGAAGACATTCAAAACTGAAAACGAGATCAAGCCTTTTCATCAACAAGATTTGAGGACAATTATTTTTGAAGAGAAAGGCAATGTTATGAATAAAATATATATAAATAAAATAAATATAAATAATGATGATAATTGTAATAACGATTAGTTAATTAGTAATTAGTTAAACAAAAAGGCATTTCTAAGGAGACATGACCATTCATAAGGGGACACTTGCCTAGGATATATCAGCAAAGCCTCACTCTCATTTGTAACATCATTCTCATTCATGCATTTTAATATATATTCGTGTATCCTAAATGGAAATCTACATATTCCAAGTCTTTTGGAGTATTTAACTTGAAGTACGAACTTTGTTCGTACCAATTGGGTTTCCAAGGTGAAAATTTGTGTATCTTTTGTGCTTGGTTGTCTCTTTATGATCCTACTATCATTATAGCATTATTTGCATTACTGTTAAGATTTTTTGTATATTTGCTTAATGATGTATGTGTTGTAAGCCAACTTGAATAAGAAATCATTGAAAAGTAATTATCAATTTAGAAAATCAAACTTTCATAAGAAAATCAACAGGTGCTAGGCTTGTGAGAGAGAAACACCCATAAAGTGTGATTTTATGAGTGTGTGAGCCTTGCACCCAAGTAGTGGTTTTTGTACCCAAGTGAGTGGACTTTGTACACAACAAGAGCAATTAATATTCTAACTTAATGTCGAGTTTGATGTTAGAGGTTTCTTGAAGGATAAGGGGGGCTTCCAAAGGGACCAATGGTCAAATATAAAAAAAAGGTCAACGGAAAGGCATAAAGAGCAACTCAAATGAACAAGAAGTGATGGATTTCTCTTGATTGAGGTCTGAAAATGATCAAGGAAATTGCAGACCTGCAACTAGGACAACAAAGTGTTTCAGTGGGCATCTTCTTCTATGGTGAATTAGGGCCAAAGTTTGTCTTTTTTTTGTGTTTATTGCAAAAGGGTTTTGGTTGTGAGACAACCTACAGCAAAGGAGTGTTGATTGGTTGCAGGAAAGACACAAGTCGCAAAGGAGAGGGGCTTGTGCAAGGAAACTAGTCGAAAGGACTCTCTAGACTATGCAGGTGATCTGAAGCACAAAGGAGGGTAGGCCAAGGCCTATGCAGGGCATTCAAGGTCAGTTCGAGGGAGGTCTTAACCCTGTGAAATGGTCAAACTATGGCCTGGTATAGGCCGCATCCTGTAGGGTACTCGTAGTGGTATTTTGAGGGAGGTTCGCGCCTAGGAAGTAGGTTGGACTCACTTGTATTGCCAGACTACGGCAACAGCAGTCTACTGAAGGAAGACAATAGGTAGTTTGAGGCCTGTACAGAGTGGTTTGTGGTAGGTTGTGGGATTGTCAAGGGCTGCCAAGAGCGCAGGCCCAAATCTAGTGTTAAATTACAGTGCTAAGGTCAATGTCACATGGTTCGAGTTTGAAATCGAGTTCGGCAATGATTAAGTTCGATTCGAATTCAAATTTTGTGATAAGGTTCAGATTGATTTTCACCATATATATATATATACATAATCCAATATAATATTTATACGTTAAATTTGTTATCATTTATATACATATAAATATTATTATATTTAACATCAAATTTAATTGAACTTAACATGCATCTCATTATAATATTAATATATTATTTTTTAATATATGTAAAAGAATTATATATATAGTAAATTATTTATAAATCAAATTTGATGAGATCAAATATTCAAATAAAATTTAATATATAATTCATTATTATGAATAAATTATTTTTTTAATATGTATAAAAGAATATCTATCTAAAAGCAAATTATAAAACTATATGAATGCGATTCAAATTTTAAAAAGGCAAAAAAGAAAAAGTTAAAAGCTTGTTGACTAACCTATCATTGTGTCTCTCTTGGTGAAAGCGTAACCTACCAAAGTTTGCAGTTGCGTCTTTGTGTGATTGCAGTTCCGTCAATGATATTTTTTTATGTATAAATCGTCGAAGTTCAATACGTCGAAGCCTCTCTATCACAATCTGCGTTATCTGGGAGAACCGCCCAATGGCTTTTGAAAGTGTCAAAGTTTTCACAATGGCCCTCATACAAGATACACTAGATTTTTGTGCATGTTTTCATTTGCATGCTTGAAGACCCAAACGAAGAGAGATTGGAACTCTAAAAATAAAATACAACGGGTGAACGCTGTAACGCGAAGAGATTGGAACTCCAAAGTTGAAATACGACATACCCTGCAACGCAAAAATAAGACATTCAAAAAATCGAACATGAACCAAACTTTAACGAACTTAATCCGAACCTAAAAATATTTTCGAGGTTTGCAGAATTTCGAACCTCAAGGTTCAAATTCGGCGAACCTTGTGACACTGGCTAAGGTTACCAGGCTGCCAAGTGGGCAGGAGATTGTTGTTGAGTTGATTGTGATCCTAAAGGGAGTTGGTTGGGCAGTTTAAGGAGGGAAAAGAGTGCCCTGTGTGCTACAGTAGGTGGTCGTAATCCTTGGTGGCAAAGGACAACCACTTGATAGCGATAATTGGGTGGATGAGAACCTAAGGGACTTGGCCTCATCCCAAGAAATTTGTTCAAAGTGTTTGACATTGTATTTGATCATTTTCCAGGGATTGTAATGGGCCATTATCCTTGATACGAGAGCCCTAGCGTTTTTTGTTAAAGGATTTATAAGAAACCAGTTTTGGGTGCTAAATCATGTGTCTTGTGCATTGATCTAATTGCTAGTGCATTTTCTGCAATGAAAGTTGTTTTTAAAGTTAGGCATTTCAATGTGTCTATCTTTTCTATTTTGTGAAACTGCCAAAACATAGACCGGACATGGGTGCATGGAATTCTAAAAAATATTGAAGGCCTTGGTTCTTTGAAAGTTGATAGCATAGGGTCGTTAAAAGATACTTGAGAATGGATCATCGATTGACAGACTGACCTATATTAATTGAAAGATATATCAAGATTTGTCAGTATCAAGCTTCACAATAAAGGCTTATTGGATGTAATCTCGACCCCCAACTCCCAATATCCTACCAACCTAATACTTCGCCTTATGAGTTAAGCAACTTTCGATTAGCTCTTGGTCACAACCCCCTTGTTGGATCATATGACATAATCTCTAAAATTCTAAGGGTCATCCTTGAATTTCTAAACTTCCAGCTAAGATCTCTGGTTGGTTTTAGAGAGTTGTGTTGAACATGTGTTATCATTGATGGCTTAGCAAGTCGTTGTTGCAATCAAGAGGTTGAGAAAGTGATCTAGGGGTAAAAGGTGTTGAGAAATATAGGGCATCAGGAATTAGGTCATTTCTATATTGATGATAACTGCTTGTGAATTCTTTTTGCTTCTTAGATTAGGATCTTCTTTTCCTTATGTTATTATAGTGTTCGTCATCAAATAGCTACCAATGCATGAACAACAAAGAGAGAAGAGACACCGAATGTAGGCTATAAACTAGGTGCAAAACCTCTCCCACTTAAGAGGAAAACCCAAACAAATTCTTCTTCTTATAGAGACTTCAATTGACGAATACCATGACCAAGACCCTTGACCTATTTTTCACTCCAAGACCAAGACAAAAAGATCCTTTCTTTTCTTCCTTCTTCTTGACCAAGTCAATACTAGTCAAAGCTTCTTGTTGTACTGCATTTTTCAACTACCCTGAATATTTCAGCCTTCCTCCACGGGTCTGCAATTTCGGCTGCCTGAAATCACTATATATACTATAGACACACGTGTAAACTTGTTCTTTCTTGGTGTATCTCTCCTTCGCTGATCATGAGAACTTTCACTCGTAACTTCGGCCAACAAAACTAATGGTAGAGAGGCCCTTCATGTGACCTATATATATGTTGATGTCAACCTGCAGAAACCCTATTTTTTGCCACATGTGTCAGGTAAATACACCCAAGAAACAGTGTCAAAACACTTTTTCCTTCCCTTCCTTTCGTTGGATATGAAATTGCTCTTCTTGACTCTTCGCACTTCTTATCTCAAACCTTGACTGAATTTCTTGCTTCTGAAATGAGGTTGCGATGCCCTACTAATAGTCATTGTAGCCTCCATAATGAGCCGACATGAACCGAGGGTGAGCCGATGTGTCCTTTTGGAGCAAATTCACAAATTCATTTAAGGCCGACTTCAAGGAGATTCTTGAGCTTGGTCTTGGAGGACTAATTAACTCTTTCATTGACTCATATACAAATGTAACATGCCCAAGAAGGGTTCTACATACAAGACATTGACTCAATCTGACTTTTATGACTTGATGACAATACCTAAAGCTACGCAATGGGAACCTTAACTAAAATTCCTTGATCATGAAACCCATGATTCAAGTACTACAAAAATAATTTTATTTTCTTCTTTACATCAATTACATAAAATCAAAATTACACATGTCATTATGAAGACCGAACCAAGTTACACTTTTCAACACTCCCTCTTAAATAGGAAGGCATTCATAATGGTACTTTGGTCATTCTCAATCTAAAGAATTATCATAAGAAGAGTCAGATTGGTAACCCATCTGTTTAGCATCATATCAACCACCATTGTCACATAGCAAGGCCTTGACTAACAGCTCTATCCCTCCACAAGATTAGAGCACAATGTTGGCGAGGCCAATGATGTATAGACACCATCATCATTGTCTCTCTCGGAACATACTCCACCTGGGTTCTTAAAGTGTGTTCCACCAACACTATTCTTATCTTAGATTCCCAGTCCTCAAAGAATATCGGTCCTCTACGACTACTCGTCTCTGATGCCCTAACACATCCTCAAAGAGCATCGGATGCTAGATGTTTACCCAATCCTCCATTTTGTCTTCCCAGGTGAAGACAAGAATGATGTGTCTATCTCTCCCTCTCAACTTAGGGAGGACATATCATTCCACTGGAGTAATGTACCCATTCCTATAAAGGAATGTACCCAAACTCACTCTTAAATAGGGACTTGACCAAGCTCCCTCATGACCAGGGACTTGCTTCCAGCAGCTCATCAAGTGGAGATCATGGGACAACGAGCTGCTTGTAGAATTCCTTCCTTCGATGTCATGAGTTTCTTCTTTGTCCTGGAGTCTATGTTTAGATTTTGGGGTGTTGGGGTAGCATCAGATGTGCTCTAGCTCCCAAACTTTGTAGAGGGACTAGAGTACATAAGATCTGCAAGACCCAGAAAGCGTTTTAGGAAATTCCATCCAGTTTAAGAGATATTTAATTAATTAATCTTTTTAATTAAGGACCCTAGGTTTAACTTAGTAAAATTAAAAAATTAAAGGTAATTAAATTAAACATGCGATGAGAATGACTTAAGTGACGCAGATCAAGCATTTTCTAATCTTAGCCATCGATTCAATATTAGATCACGATCATTGATGTTTCAACGAGAAAAGTATAAGAAGAGGGCTTGGGGTCAGTTGGAGAACACACACACACTGGCAGAGCACTGAAGCTAAGCTAGAATTCTAGGGTGTGGTTTGCTAAGAGTTTCAGAAGTGTTTCAGCTGCAACGAGGGGCAGTTTTGGCAAGGGGGATGGTCTAGTCCCAGGCCAAGAGTACAATGAGGGCAGAGAAGCACAGAGGAAGCAATAGCTATGTAGAGCTACCGAGAGTCCAGCAGGGGTAGTGCAGAGGAAGCAACAGCTATGTAGAGCTACCGAGAGTCCAGCAGGGGCAGCGCAGAGGCAGCAAGAGGCCAAGAGGGCTGACGCAAGCCCCGCCAGGGTAGCGTAACCCAGTCTAGGGTGATGCAAGCCCTTCCTAAGCAACGCAAAGGCTGAAGCAAGCTAGTAGGGCTAACGCAGAGGGCTTCAAAGCAGTGTTGGGGTTCCAGAAGCCGAAAAATGACTGAGTTTTGTAAATCCCATTTGAGAGTGTGAATCAATCAGTTTTTTTGTCTTCCTGATAGAGGTATTGTTGTCGTTTATTTTTCTTTGTCGGGTTAACCACTTTGGTGCCCAGATCTGTTGTACTTAGAATCTGCTTAAAATAAAAAAACCTCCAAAAGCTAACAGCATCGGTTTTCCTGTATTGGGTTTTTCCGGGGACAGTTGTCCAGAAAATCCTTGTGTGTCACTTTGTCATTGAGCATGTTATTCAGTTTAGATCTGCATGTGTAGGATGTTAATGTATTTACTTCAATGTTAATGTTGAAGATTTCAGATTAATAACTTATGTAAGTAGGAGAAGTAAATCAAGAATATAACAGTAGGGTTTCTATTTAAGTATATTCAGAAATTTTCACATGGTATTAGAGCAATTGCAAATCTAGTTGAATCTCCAACAATAAGGTTGAAGAATCTATGTTGCAGAAAGCAGCAGCAGCAGCAGATAAACCAGAGAGGGCAACGCAGCAGCAATAGAACACAGAGGCAACAAGAGCCACGCAGGGGCTGATGCAGTCCCAGTTGGGTGACATAGAGGCAGTGCAGTGACTTCCAGAGGGACGCAGGAGCAGCCTGCGTTGTGTCGTTGCTGCACAAAGGTTGCACTGAGCCAGTCTGCTCACGTCGAAACCAGCCAGGGTGACGCAGTCCAGAATTTGATTGTTGTGCAGAGTGTCGTGAACCGGAAGCTAAGCTGCAGACCTTCAACAATTGCTGGTGGGGTGAAGATTCTGTCGGTGCAGAATTTAGACTAGGCTAAGTTGACAAATAGCGGGAGGAAAACAACTTCTTAGTGGATTTCCTGCAAAAGATATCTGAAAATCGATTGTAGGGTGATCGAAGAGAGTTGATTTGTTGTGTTTGGAAGATTTCCAAGGGAGAAAGTCAGTTGTCAGAGGGAGCAGAGGATGCCTTTCTCGCCAAGGACCCTAGATTTGAGTCTCTAGTATAGAGAGGATCCGTTTCAACAAATTTCCGAGGAGATGGCGCCACACGGACTGCGTGATCAGGATAGGTTGGACAGCCTGTCCAACTTTGTTATCTGAAAGGCCAGAATCCTGATAGTCCTGGAGTCCTACGGTATATGGGAGCATGTAGAGAAAGTGTTATGAACCTAATTCATAACTTAAGTAATAAATATAGTCATTAATAGAATAAATATAATTACTAATTAATCAAATAGTAATTGTGTAAATTAGTGATTAAGTTAGCTGAAAAGGCATGTCTAAAAGACATGCCCGTTCGTGAAAAGGCACCTGCATGGGTATATAAGCAGGGCCTCATTGTAACTTTCAATCATCTTATTATATCATATCAATAAATATTTATTATTCTAAATACCTCTTGTGTATTTTTATAATTAAAACTATTTTTTCTATGAAGCCAACAAATCTACAAGTCTTGCTGCTACAGGAACCAAATCTACGAGTTCCGTTACTACAGTGGTATCAGAGCTGCTACAGAAAGTCTTGGCTACACCAACCGAAGCCAAACTCCTGGAGAAGCACAATGAAGAAGCGACACATGCCAAGCGCTTCATTATGGACGGGGTCAAAGATCATGTTGTACCACACATAGCTGAGAAGGCACGAGCATGTTAGTAATAATGACACTTTTTCCTGCAGAAGTCCCTTTAATTTTAAATAGCACTAAATCAAAGTTATGTGAGGTTTCAAAAAATCTTCCATTACTCGTTTCCATTTTACTTTTTTGGGATAAGCTTAGGGATTAAAAATAACCCTTTTGAATCTTATAATAATACTTTTTATAATTGTCTCTCTGTCAAAAGAAACCTTGAATACCCTTTTAATATTAAAATATTCAACTTATTCATTTAGTCACACTTCTTTCCCTTGTTTTTAAATGTTTTAATTAGAATTTTAATAGTCTATTACTTTTACAAATAACCCTTTTAATATTAATGGCTTCCCTTCTCCTTCTTCAAATTATTTTTTTACAATACTTTTTTCTACACATAAAAATATATTTCAGCCTTATATTTTTCTCTTAATTTATAAAATATATCTCCCCCAACAATATAAGACTCTTACATTTAGCACTTATATTTAAATATCAAATTATGTACAGTAAATTAATCTTAGGTTTGTGCACTAAATTTTAACCTCAAATCATGGACCACGATTTTCAAATCTACATTGGAGGTTAATGACATTTCAAAACTTAATAGTTAGCACAGAACTGTACTTCGAGTTTGAAAAGTCCTGACCTATCTACACAAGACACTAATTAGTTACACGCACAGTAGATTAAATGCATAGTAGATTTTGTTTCAGCGACTGGACTCAACAACCGCACCTCGTTTGATGATTCCTAACGGCTATGTCTTACCCATCCACAAATTGAAAGGTGACTGTACAGGCTTGTGAGGGAACAACAACTAGATGAACAGATGGTATTATGTGTCGACCAGCAAAGAAATGGTATAAGAAAAGACCACTGGAACAATAATAGGCTCGAGCAAACCCGGTGACAAATGAAGTGGTGGTGGCTCGTTGCGACGACTAAAAGCGCATCTGGTAGCAGCATTGGAGTTGGTTGATAGCAGCAGGGCATAGCGACTATTGGACGAAGCTTTGTCGGTGGCGTGGACAGGGACAGGGGAGTGGCATCTTTACCGGTCATCAAAAGGGTAGCAATTGTTGTGGCTGCCGATTGGCGATGGGTCGGTCGAGCAGCAATTCTTTTTTCTTTTTTTTACTTTTTTTTAAATTTTGTTTCTCCCTTTTTTTAATATATATGTTTTTTTTTTTGGGCAAGCTATGGTTTACTTGAAGGCACTAGTCTCATGTTGAATATCTATTTCAAGTTTCCTTATATGCTTGTTTAATGTTTGTAGGCATGTTACTTTGATAAGCACTGACTACAATCGTCTCACTTACATTCTTTAGTAATTGCTTATATTTTGGCAAGATATCTTTACATGCTTTGATTTATCCAATTTTTTTATCTTAAAGGCATCCTTGTATCTTACATTGATTATATCTTGTGCTAACAGTTTCTTGTTTCAGTTTTCAGGATTACTTTTGCTTTCCATTTCAAAGAATTTCACTTCATTTAAGCAAATATAATTCATTTTATAGCAATACTTTGAAGGCACTAATTGTTCATATGTTGTATGCTTATCTCATGTATTGATGGTTTTTGATGGTTATTGCTCATATCACATTTGCTTAAAAATCTTAAGAAGTAATCTATCTCACTTTAACATTCTCCTAGAAACCTCACATCTTTAACTTAGTTTTCCTTTAGGGACCACCCCCCATAACCTAGGATATAGCTTAAATGGAGAGAGTTGGGAATAAGTGACAACCCCTTCTCTAAGTTCCTTGCCACCAACTACAGCTTGTGGGGTTAAAGGTTTTTCTCAATAACTGTAGGTAGGTGTAGGCGGCAAGGTCAACAAAACCCACCATTAAATGCTTTGACAGACTTGTCGTTGCTCCCTCGAAAAAAGCACTACCCACTCAGTAAAGAGGCCTTGAAATTCATGCCGATTTGCCGAGACTTTCTCCTAAAAAATCGAGCCACTATCAGGAGCCTCTGAGCCTCAAAAAACTCATTGGTTCTCTCTGTTACAACCTTGAAATCTATGTTGTAGTAAACTCGTTGCTTTCCGTAAAACTCGTGCCCTCCCTTATGCCTGAACTCGGCCTCCGAGTGACTCGAACCTGTTGTAGCAATCTTCTCAATTGTAAATCCCTTCTTCTCTTTCAACCTCCTTCTCATCTTCCTCCTTGCTCTCCTTCTCCAAATGCTCTAGTGAAGAATGAATGAACATCTCTTTCCCTTTCTCCCTTTTTGTCTCTCATTAGATAGGAGAATCCTAACCCTACTGATCAAGGGTAGATCCCAGCCCATGAGATCAATGGTGGAGATCATTCCCTCATCTGACCCCCTTTTAATGTGGTCCCCCTCCTTAATGACTCCTACTCACTTTATAACTTTAATTTTGCACCTTATACTTTTTCTCCAGATAAAGTCAACTTTAAAATATAATATTACTTTAATATTAGAAAGTACTTTTGTACTTTTTCTTATAAATTCACTTTAAGACATAAAATGACATTAATATACAGTACCAAGTACATGTACCACATAAAGTGACTTTTTCCACGTGACTTTAATATAACCCATAAAGTCACATGCCAATAAGGTAATTCAAGTGTCTTTCTAAGCAAAAAGACTAATGCACTAGGAAACACCTCCTTGGTACCCTTATATTTTTAACATTAATCAAAGGTTATTAGAACAACTCAAAAGTTTAAAAGATGAGGAGAAAAATAATAAGAATAAAGTCAACAATTCAGAAAACAAAGAACTTTCAAATCTAAAGATTCATAATCAAAACCTACTTACACAAATAAAGAAGCTTAATAATGATAAGAAGTCACTAAAAGACAAGTTAGAACAATTTATTCAAGAAGAAGCATCAAAATCTTCACATGTGCAAATTTAAGTTGAAGAAAAGGGAACAAACATTGATCCAGATAACACAACTCAAGAAAATCCCAATCCAATTGAAGTGAAGACATATTCAAATGTTGCAGTTCAAACAACACGAATTTCAAATAAGGATTCATTCATTAACCACGCAATTTTTGTACCTAAAGGGATTCAAATACCTCAAGTAATTCAAGGAATCGCCTTAAACTTAAGTTGCACGAAACCTTGAAACGTCTGAAATTTTTCGAAACAGGTAAGGCTGGAAACGAGACCCCCCAAAAATGGAAATGTCGGGCGAAACGTCACACACACACACACACATTTATATAAAGTTAACAAAAAATGAGACACATAAATGACATTCTAGAAGGAAAACTCAGTCTATCTTAACTCTCATAGATGATTAATTGATTAAAAATCCAAAATTATCATTTATAAATGAGGTTGTACATGCAAGATTTGAAAATCAACCTTTATAAATGAGGTTTTACATCCAAAATCAGCCTTTGTACGTGGCTATCTGTGTTGAAAACGAAACATAACATGAGCTAATGACAAGTACAATTACATAACTTATAATCCTAACCCTCATCTTTCTTGACAAAAATAGAACAAGCTTTTTTAGCAGAATTAGAGCATGGATTGATTAAAGATAAATTAGTTTATGGTGTGATTAGACATAAAATTGTGTTATATTAAATCTATTTTGGCCATAGAAGTGCCCCACAACCTTCTTGGGTGCTTAATGATCCTGTAGAAGCAAAAAAGTCACAAAAATGGGGCATAATTGGGCTGAAACGGAGCAAAATTGGGCCAAAACGCCACCAAAACATTTCAGCAGCATTTCGGTGGCATTTTCAAATTACGAAACGCCACCCAGTCATTTTAGCCTCGTTTCCATCGTGTTTTGGCGAGTTTCAGGTATAGGTATGCCACCTTGGGGATCGTTTCCTGCAACATAGCCACAAACAAGTTAAGGTGAAATCAAATCACAAGAAATCCTTATCGACACCCAAATCCTAAAAGCATACTGTTAATGAAGGTTGTCATTGATGTCAATATGTCATTGACTGAGATGTCAATATTCTTGAGATGCCTGGTTCCAGATGATGATGCCATGACTCTTGGTTGATACCATCAATGAAGATGTCAATGATCTAGATGTCAAGTCACGAAGAAGTCAAACCACTAATGAAGGAAGCCCTAAGAAGTACTTGATCAAATGTTGCATGCACTTGATTCTAGACCTTAATCTATGATGACATGGAAGATCTCATTTGACGGTTGGAAGACTATCTTACTATCTTGGAACTTTCCTAATGATGAAGTTGCCTATGTCATATCACTGCACTATGACTTGAATACATGATGACACTATGATGAATCACTTGGTGACATAAGATGACATGGAGGACCTCATGATGACGTGGAAATATAATATAAAGACATAGTTGGAGTCATAACAATGAAGAAGGCCTAATAACCTCTTGCTGTCCCAATCACTTTCTGCACATAAAAATTCAAAGACAGTTATAAATAAAAATAAATTTTGTCACCTTGGAGGCAGCATATCACAATGAGTCCTAGACCATCTGAAAGAGGACATTTTCCTCTTTCCAACAAGCCTATACTTTCCCCGAAACTCCCAACGGTTGATGAGATATGGAATTTTTTTAATCAAGAAAAAATAACCTTAGCAGTGAGCCAACCTATACTTGTCCTTCATGTCGGCTTACCTCCAGAAAGACATGTCCATTCATTCTAACGTCAAACCAGTGTTAATATGAGTTCGGACACCTCATTTTAGCAGAAAAAATTCGGTGAAGAACATCTGAAAAAAACAGAACAGTGAGGAGAGGAGGACTTAAGAGCTATTTGTTTGGGTTAAAATCTGAAATTTAACTTCTATAATCTCAGTCCTGTTGCAGCACTATATTGACAGCCCTATGGTGGATACCTTTAGCTCAGACAAGACCTGTAACAACTCCTTTGGACAGTTTACATTGCTGTGAACCAGAACTCAGATTTAGTAACAGCTTGAAGGTGAAAGCCCAGTCACAGCAGCAGAATCTTGGACCTGTGTTGTGGAAGATTGGAGTATATTACAGTCACATCTAAAAGGTCAGATTTGTTGTTTAAAGCGTATAAGTGCTCAACATTATCACCTCAGTCCAAACCTCCAGCAGAAGACCGAAGTTACAGTGTTTCAAGCTCAGACAGTCATCCTTCAAGTTCAGAATAGTGTTGCAAGTCTCGGTGATAATACATCTCTGGAAGGCTCAGGTATACATCTGTGGTGGTTCCACACCTCTGATAGTGACAGTCTTCTATATTATTTCAGACCAGTAATAAGGAGCATACTTGGAGGATTGGACAAAGAACTTGAAGCTCGGTTCGCTGACCTATAAGGGCTCAACACTTGTGCATCAAACCTTTAGCACAGAACCTGTGGCATAGCTCTCTATTGCAGGAATTAAGGAGCACTCATTGAAGGATTATTGAAGTACTATCTGAGCACAGCCTTGAAAAGCACTATTGGAGTCAATACTGGAAAACATCTTGAAGTACTATTAAAGGGTGTCTTGAAAGCATCTTAGTCAGTTATATTGTGAAGCAAATCTATAAATGCCTCCAAGCAAGCATCATTGAAGAAAAATCCTTGGAGCCTTTCCAGCCTATTTGGAGTAAGACCTTGGTGTGAGATTATTGAAGACAATTGGAAGCATAACAGAAGCTCACCTTAAAGTCTTGTAGAGAAGTTGGAGCTGATCTTGAGCATACTTTGGAGAGCCATCTAGTAGCCTACTGGAGACATTATTGGAGACCATGATGCATTATTGATGTGATCATGAGGTAACTTGGAAAAATTGTTTGGGTACGATGAAGAGCAGTGATGACACCTTCTAGGAAGAAAAGGTTGTCATTGATGATGTGACGTGGAGACTAAGTGTGGCAAGTCTCGTTGAAGAAGACTTTGGGAGCCGTGAAGAATAACCAATCATATTCTGATGAAGTGAAGTTGAGGGTTGGAGCCTCATAGAGACAAGGTCGGTGCCTTGGAAGATAGGGTTGGAGCCCTAGAGGATTGGAGTCCTCAAAAAATCAGGTCGGAGCCTGTACCAGAAATAGGGTTGGAGCCCTAGAGGTTGGTGCCTCAAATTGACAAGGTTGGAGCCTAGAAGATTGGGGTCTTCATCTAGGGTTGGAGCCCTATATCATTATTGTACTTTACTTATTGTAAAGAAGAAATTAATAAAAGTATCTATTCCATCATTGTTCATTTTGTGTTGTAAATATAAGTGATCTAACTAGTAAAATTAACAATTGAAATGAAATATTGATTCACCCCCCTCTCAGTATTTCCAACACATACATCTCAACCAGTTTGCATATCCTTATCACTCAAACCAGAAATAACTGACTTACATTCCCAAGAACGTCGATGTCACTATAATCCAATCTTATACTAACAACTTATCCCATGTGTCAAATAATTGCAAAGTTCCATAGAAGATTGATTTAGGGTGGTCAGATCCCTTCTCAACATGACAATTTTGTTTATCACTCAGAGGATCCTATCATCTTGTATCATTGAAGATGACAAGTTGAAAAATTTTGAAAGATGTGAATAGATTACAAAGACAGAAACAAATGACATGCCTTGTCAGCAATAAACTTTTAGGACAAAGCTTTTTGAAAAGGAAGGCAATGTAATGAATATAATATATATAAAATTAATGTAAATATAAATAGTAATAACAATCATAATAATGACTGATTAGTGATTAGTATAGAAGAAACATGTCTCCAAGGACATGACAATTCATGAAGGGGCACCTACCTAGGTATATAAGAAAGCTCTCAATTGTAACCATAGCATATAGCTCCTAGAGACCTCCCACCTCAGAGCATCTAGTCTGAAAATCTCAACCCATGACATCCTCTTGGAAGGTTGCTCCTTGCACTCTACCTTATTGTCTACTTCCTCGGAATTGGAATCTCTTCCAGTCATTTGGCACGGTTTTGGATGTCCTAACAATCTGAACAATCCTCAGTCTCGAACATCAATCACTCTTGCTAAAGACTACGCTCGAGCCCAAGAATCTAACCATCTGGTGACTGGAGCAAAAATATTCTCGTAGTCCACTCCCTATTTCTGGGAGAACCCCTCTTATCACAAACCTCGCTTGGTACTTCTTGATGTTGTCATATGTGGCACGAACGATCGCCATTAGCAGTGTAACAATGTATCTATTCTTCCTTTCAGCAAACTCCATTCAGGCAGCCATGGAAGAAAAATTATAACCAAGCAAAAAATATAAGGACAAAAAGTTGACCAAAAAAATAAAAGTAATAATAATAATCGAGGGAGAAAAAAAATAAAGTACTTATCTCTTGATCAGAGAATTGTAGAAATTGTCAACTTCCTCTCAGAAAAATCTATAAGACAGTCTCAAAAACCTGCCATAAGCCTTGTCCATAGACTATGCATCACTACTAATGGTAATTGTTCCTAAAGAAAACAATTCCTTTTACTTCTTTTGAGATGTATGATCATCATCAACATTGGTTGCTAATACATGTTGCTTTCCCTTCCTTTTCTTCTCAAGACACTGGGAGGCATAGTGTCCAAAATCATGACAAATGAAGTACTTGACCTTTGACATATCCCTGTTCCTTTGATCCTGAACAGGAGCGGGTCTTCCACCTGTATTATTCTTATCACACTTTCCAAAGTTCCTTCTTCCTTTTCCTTTCCTTGTATGAGTTGGACAACAATCTGGTCTCCTCTTAGAGACAATCAATCCATAGCTTATCAACTTGGGCAGTTTTTTTTGTGCACAAATTCCCTAAATAAATGGTTCCCATGAGGAAGGGAATCCATTGAGAGTCACCATAACAAGCTTTGTATCATCAATGGTATCTCTTGTTGAGAAATCTATAGGCTTGCAATTAGAATGATTTCTCTTAAACTTGATAACTGCTTGTGATGTATTTTTACTTTTGATTATTAGCTTCTTCTCTTATTATTATGTTGGTGTTATCATCAAACAACTACCAAAACAAGAAGATCAACAATACACAAGAACACAAGATGTAGGCTGCATGCCAGAGCCAAAACCTCTCCACTTGAGAGGAAAACCCACAAATCTCTTCTCTTCTTATAGATTCTTCAAATGACGAATTCCAAGACCAAGCCAGACCTTCTTGATGATGTGCTTCTTCTATACAAGTCAAACCCAGTCAAATCTCTTCCACCTACACGATTTCGATCCCCAGCTACAGATTTCGGCCTCCACTGTAGGTCTGAAATTTTCTACCCTTGCAACAGTTACTACTTCCACACATGTGAGCAATTTTAGAGCTTCCAAGGCTTCCTTTGACCTTTGCTTGGGTTGCTTCTCCTTCTAGGGCTTGTAGGTGACCTAAGAGTCCTTTCTTCAACCTTTTGTCTGCAACTTTCACAACTTCAACCTTGTAGCCGCAAAACCCTAGCCTTCCTTTCGCATGTGTGAGAGTGAGAGAGAGAGAGAAAAATAACCCAAGAACTTCATCCTTTTATCCTTCTTCGCTTTCCTTTCTTCTGCTTGGATGATGAGAAGTGAGAGTGTCCATAGGAGGTCGAGTTCCTCCAATATATAAGCTTCCAACGAGGATGACATGCCCTAATGAGGTCGACTTCTTAGCTGTCAGGCCGACTTGGTCTTGGTGAGTATTTTAACACTTTTAAATACAAAAATAATTATTTTGACATGTTACAATGTACCTAATGGGGTCTTCTTCATATGACAATGACTCTATTGACTTCTTCACACTAGCACAAACCCTAGAAGCACTTAATGGTTGCTTGTGTTGGAAATATTGTCATTGATGGCAAAGGAGAAGACAGGAGTAGCACCTGAACTATCACTAAGGCAAAAGAACAAAGAATAACCAACAATAAGGCAAAGGAGAAGACAAGAAACAGAGGCAGCAAAGGCAGCAAAGACAGACAAGGAGCAAAGAGGTAGCAGAGGAAGCAAAGAAGCAGAGAGGTAGCAGAGAGGCAGCAAAGAAAGCATTAGACAAGAAGCAGAGGCAGCAAAGAAGCAGAGATAGTATGAGTATTGATGAGTTTAAATGTTGTGTGATGAGACTCTGTAATTGGGGGTTTAAATATACTCTGTGTATTATTGAAGAAATCGACATTCATGTCGATGTTGTGGTGTGCAATTATCTATGCACTGATTACATATGTGAGTCGATCAAGGTTTATAAACAGTTTTGAATAAACTCTGTGGCAAGGGTTTAATAGTATTTCCAAAGTACCTTTCTGGGCAAGTTGTGAAACTCTGTGTTATTGGCTGAATTAGTGACTCGTGTGAAATAGAGGGTTGATATAATTTTGCACTCATATCATTTGAGAAAGATCGATCACTGAAAGGATCGATCCTATTGAAGAAAGTTGAACTGTCATACAACCTTTGAGTATATCGATTTTGGTTGCAATTGAATTGATAAGAACAGGTGAGTTCTATAAATTAATGTGGAATCTACATTTTATGGAAAGCACTTCTGAAGCTGAAATGAAAACCTACTCTACTTGATTGTGTGCGTAAGAAGAGGTTTAAGGACCAACAAACTGTTGAATTGAAAGTGGAGTAAGACCTGAGTTAATGGAAGGGTTGCTTCAGTTAACAAGATTCGTGACCGTGAATGAAACAAGGGTGGAATTGTTGAACTCACAGCAAGTGGAAGTATATGGAGAGGGTTTTAAAAAAAAACCTGTTTAATTTGTTAAAATTAGACAGCATCGTGAATTAAGCGTTGTAGTTGAATGGAGTGTTTAATTCGTTTGATGAATATCGATGTTGAAATTGTCTGGAGGAATATGTTGAATGAAGCCAAGGAAGGACTTCATGTATGCCATTCAGATATATATAAAGGAATTACAATTGCGTGAGGTTACAAGGAACCGGGCCATCAGAGATTGGATCGAGTGGAATAGTAACGCAATTCAGAAAATGGAAGTAAATGCGAGTTAATGAAACAGAGTTAAAGGAAGGCGGAATTATGAATTGAAACGGAACCTTGAACAAACAGGCAGACGGAACCGTGAGCAGCAACTCAGTTTTGAAGAAACCAACGAGTGGTATTCGCGCAACTTAAAAATGGTAAGTGGATTTGCAAAAAAAAAAAAACGCAATATCACTAGTCGATGGACGCGTGGCAAAAGTGGTAAGAGTAAAACCACTTTTATCGCATAATTTTTAAGAATTAAGTGTCGTGCATCTAAATTGCGCGATATCCGTCGGATGGGCGTGTAATTGAGTTTTGGAACACGAGAAGCTATTGACCATCAAATCTATTCGATAGTTAATGGAAGGCATACTGTGGGACCTACATTATTTGCCGATGAGTAAAAGTGGACCCAAAGATTTATGTGTTGGATTTTTTTAATCCAAAGTCAGCGTTTGATAATGAAATGTATGTGGGGGCCATATTATATAATGGGTTTATGATAAAGTTCATTTGAAAAAGGTCTTGTTCCGGAAGTTAAATGGGTTTTGGGTTTAAACCAAGTCGATGATGAATAATGAAGAGAACCAATATATATGTGGGCTCGAGAGAAAGACCAACGTCGAGTTAAATAATCATTCTAATGGTTATTGATATTATAAAACTTTGGATTTTAACCTAAAGTCCGCAACCGTTGGATAGCTGAGGTAAAATACGATGGTGTGTCCATCGTTGGATTCAATCAATATTTACATTGAAATAATGGTGGGTCAGGTATGAGCATCGATTGTATGCAATTCATTTGTTGGATGGAATTGGTAAGTTATGAAGATGTTAACGCATGGTAAGTTACATATGTGTGGGCCCAAAAGTGTGTATTAAACTATGCTAATGATTAAAACAAAGTCGAACTTTGGAACGGATATATGTTGAAACCAGAAGTTCATACTTCAAGTATAAAATGCTTTGGTCTAAATTTTAGTGTTTTGATAACATTTGGTATTATTATATGATGGAAAGTTATACATACATTGATGTATGTATTGGCCTGAGGAATACATATTGAGTTGTATTCCAAAGTTGAAATATTCATTTGATGACTTATGAAGTGGGTTGGACTATGGGTTAACCACTATGTTGCCAGGAAACGTGGGTGCGGGTGCGGGGACGGGGACGGGGACGGGGACGACATTTTTTGAAACAGGGTGCGTGGGTTCGTCTGGGTATTTTTATATTAATATATATTATAAATTATAAATTATAATTTATATATCATATATAATACTATATTTTATAAATTAAATTTATAAATTATAAATTTAATGAAAATTAAGACTAAACAAACTCTAAGAACAAAAATTTAAAATATTTTTTTAATTTTTTATTTTATAATTTTTTATTTTCAAAATTTTTATATCCAAATTAACGCTCTAAACTAAAACTAAACCAAAAAATCTAAAACTAAGAGTCAAACTAAAAAAAAACGAAATCTAAAACCTATCATAAAATAAAACTATTTTAAAACTAACGCTATCAAAAGCGGAATGAATAAAAACTAAGATTTAAATCTAAACTAACAAAATTAAAAATTAACAAATCTAAACCTAAACTATACTAAACCCTTATGCACGCAAAATGAATCCGATCAAAACAAATCAACGCATACGTATGATATTTCTTATCTGCGTGAGTTTCGTTTGCAGGTTGGGCGACGGGAGGAGGAGCCCGATGTCGACGCAAAGCAAAATCTGAAGGCTCGGTAGCAGAGAAACTATGCAGGTCGAAAGCCACACTCTTTTTTTGTGTGCGTTTTGTTGTGCAGGTTAACGTCCACGACAGAAGAAGGATGGAGCTCGAGGGATGATCGCTTCGTTTTCTGAGTGCGTTTATTTGCAGGGTTAATGATGCTACGACGACGTAAGAGGGATGAGGAAAATGGTTCGATAGCAGAGAATGTTGCGTTTGCGAGCAGTGGAATGCTGGGCGGTGAGAAAGAATGGGAAGCAGCGTGCGGAATGAAGAGGGTGGAGAATTTAAGACTAAACAAACTCTATTTTATTAAATTATAATTTATTTTTAATATTTATTAAAATTTAATTAATTTTTTTAATTTTTAATCATTTAAAAAAATTTATATATTTGAAAAAATTGTTCATGAAGAACCCTGAAGAACCTGAAATTCGGGTTCTAAGTACCCAAACGATGGGTTCTTCATACCAAAAGAACCCAAGAACCCAAATTTTTTTTTTGAAGAACCCGGTTCTTCTGAGAAGAACCCGGTTCGTTTGGGTTCTTCACGGTACTTGGGTGCAGAGAATCCGGTACTTGGGTGCGGGAACCTGGTGCGGGTTCGGGAACCCCACCCCTGGGTGCGGGAACCCGTGCAACATAGGTTAACCATAAGATTTGAAACAGGTAAAGAACCACATATGAGTATTGTGAATTGGGTTTGATTTTGAATCAAAGATTGAATTGCTAAAGCATTAAAGCCTGAGTTATATGCTGAGAGTTATTTGGGTTTTATAGAAGAGCAATGTATATGCATTGAGTGGTTTTGAACCATATCTTTTGAAGAGCTTCCGCAATTTAAAATATTGTGAATTTTGATAAAGCTGCCAGATTTAGAACATAATTTGGGAAATGCATTCTACATGCATGGAAAATAGGAGAGTATGCAGAAACTGAAAAAGACAGTGACAACAGCAGAAAAGACAAACGCACAGCAAGCCAAGGGCCGAAAAAGGGCTGAGTGAAATTGATTTATGTAACTGTAAATATGAATGTAAATGATTTAAAATTATTTTTATTGTGCGTGATGCAAAGGCAAGTCTCCGGAGGCAAAGAAATACCCCACTATAATATTGAAATGTATACATATTGTTATATTTTTCTGAATGTGCTAGGCAAGAAAACGAGAAGATGGAAGGCAAAGAGTAATGGTTGTTCACTTCGAATTCCCTGTGGAATGCAAACAGTCATGAGGTGAACTCTACTATGATATCACATAGATATTCATAAAGAGGTTAGAGAATGGAGAAATGAGGCAGAGAGGGTAAGAGGAAGGAGGAGCAGATAGAGAAGCTATGAAGATTCAGAGATGATATAAGGCAGACATGAAGGCTGGTGGACAGCAGTGAAGAAGGAACAAAACAGAGCTGATATCCAAGTAAATCAGCATATGATTTTATTGTAATGTGAGGGAGTTGGTGCTTCCATATCAAGTTGTAGCTTGATAGATATCAATTGTAGCTGGCTGAGGTAGGAGCCTCTTGTAGGTTGTAGCCTGCAGAAAATAGATGGGAGTTGGAGCTTCCTTGCAAGTTGTAGCTTGCAGAATTGAGGTAGGAGCCTCCTGTAGGTTGGAGGCTACAGAAAATCAGTGGTGAGAGGGAGTTGGAGCTTGCCTTTGCATCACAACAATAATAAGATGTGGTTTTCTCCCTTATGGGTTTCCACTTATATTTGTTGTCTGTGTGTATGATGTTTATGTGTTGATATGGTGTATCTAATCTGCTTAATACTTGTTGCTCACATATTAAGATTGCTATTACATTATCTAAGATTACTATTACATTATCTAATCTGCTTAATACTTGTTGCTCACATATTAAGTTGATCATGAAATGAAGGTGTAAATAAGTTTAAAGGAAAGTTTTAAAAGTCCATGAATGTGTTAAACTGATTCACCCCCCCCCCCCCTCTCAGTTTAACTAAGGGTTCAACAATTGGTATCAGAGCAGGTTCCTTTGGTGTAAGCCTAATAGCTTGAAGGAAATCTGGTTGAGTCATGGACTATCAAAATGTACCTGTGTTAAATACAACAAACTTTCCCGAATGGAGAGATAAGGTTAAAACAGATTTAATGGTTTATGAACCTGAGGTATGGAAACTTGTATGTGATGGTTACTGCACAGACTCTCCCTCTTTGCAAGAACAACAGCAGAATGCCAAGGCAAAATGTGTGATATATAACTATATTCATAACAAGGATCTTGATTTAATAATGGATCTAACCTCTGCAAAAGAAATATGTGATAGATTACATTTCATGCATGAAGTAGACACTAGCGGCTGCATTATCAAGAAGGAGAAGATAAACCAAAAGAAGAAGAAAATTTCCTTTCAAAAGGAAAAAGGTCAATCAAATGAGATACCTGCCAGGGTGAATGGATGTGAGTACCATGAAAAAATTACAGTTGAGGAAAAAGCCAAACTTGACACAGCCTTGACTGGAATAGAAAGATTGAAGAATGAAAACAAAGACCTGAAGAAATTGGTGCAAATATGTGATAAGAAAAAATATGAAGATAAGAAAGAAATTGTTGGCCTAAAGACACAACTTGAAGAAGCAAGGAAAGTAGAAGACACTCTACTAAAGCAAATAAAGGATAAAATTCAGAAGCAAGAGAAATTGGAAGAAGTAGTGTGCCTGAGAAAGAAATCAGAAAAAGCCCAAAGAGAATTATTAATGAATACTCCTCAAATGACAAGCTCTAAACAGTTGGACAAGATTCTAAATGCTCAAAAGTCTCCTCTCATAAAGACTGGGATAGGCAATGAAGGAGAAACAAATAAGTCCAAGGTAGAAGATAACAGGAATATCATTTTTGTAAAAGCTGTAAAGGATAATGAAGCAGCTCAAAAGATTCCTACAGAAGTAGAAGCCAGCAAGAACATGATTTGTAAAGAAACAAACAGAAACAAGCAGCAACATGAAAGAACAGAGAATGAGAGGATGAAAGAATCAACTGCTAAAGGCTCATACGCTCCTAAGGATGAATTGAACAAATTCGGAAGATGTCAAAGGAGGTTCTTTCCTCCTATGAAAAATATCACATGTTTCTCCTGTCATAAACCAGCACATATTGCAGCACATTGTAAGACCAGGCATATGAACGTTAACCAGCAAAAGATACAGCAAATGAGAAGAACCCCTCAAGCAAGCAAATGGAAAAGACAATCCTTCACCAGGTACACAAATCATTTCCATGGCTACTGTTATGCATGCAATAATTTTGGACATAAACTTGTTGAATGTAAATTATGTTTAAAAGGGAGCATAAAATATTATACATCAGCTCAAATGTACCTTGGTAAAATAAGATGTTATGTATGTCTCAAGCTTGGTCACAAAGCAAAAGACTGTAAACTGCCATATACATTAAAGAACTCTAGACAGATAATGGAATCTAATCAAATCAAACAAAACTATGAATCAAAAAGAAGTGCAGACATTATGAAGAACCCCAATAAAGTATGGAAGGAAAAGAGAAAGGGGGAGCATGTTACCTCAATAACATAATGAATCCATCATAGTCTCAGGGGGAGCTGCTCTAGGAAGCAACGCAAATATCCAACCAGTGATAGATATGAAGCAACATCCCAGGGGGAGAGCAGTTCATAAATAGTCCCCACAAAATTAGTCTAAGAAGAGCTCCTTGGAATGAGAACAGCTATAAGATCAGGAAGGGAAAGGACAATTTCTCTAACAGAGAACTATAGAGGAAGAAGAATACCTGAAGCACACAATAGCCAACAGGTTGATGGAAGAACAGAAGGCAGCAAGCAGCCATGATGGTAGAGGGAACTTCAGCCATGAACATGTAAGCTAAGAAGACATCAGCACACTAAGTGACGAATGGTTAAATCACAAAAATTATGTTTCGAGCTACAGAACTGGAAAGACCCATAAAGGATGATCACATTGTGCATCATACTGCTAGAATTAACAATGAATCACATTAAGAAGGATGAGTAAGAGAAGTGCCTATCATCATTATATCATTACATCATTCATCTATGAAAAGTCCCCTTGGAGGAATGCAGTTAAGTGAGTGATAAATCTCTGAGTGATCAGCCCATGAAGATTCCTAGTATAGAAATTGAAGATGTCTTCCCGAAGATCATTATGTTAGAACAGTTGAATTGTATATAAAGCAGCAATGATTCTGGAGCAGTCCTAGAAAGGAAAATGCAGTGACATTCTTTTAAACCAGAATGACAGACTAAGCAAAAGGTTAATGATGCCAAGATCAGATTCAGTATATTGATAATTGTTGTTGAGAATAGTGGAGAGCTCAATAGTAGAAACTATGAAGGTTGTCTTAACTATGGGTTCATGTGTGAGTTGAAGTGAAAGTAGTATCAATTGGTATTTGGTACAAGCAACATGCCTATCAACAGAATACCAAGTGTTATCAGTGGAGCAGTGGTATGGTACAGGTCCTTAGGATCAAAGGATTATGGAAAAAGTACATCAAAGTAGTATACCCAGCGTTATCTGCATTATTAAAGCATGAAAAGGTCAATAACAATGCTAAAGGATCATTATTTTGTTTACACTTGAAGCATTATATTGAGCATTGAAGCAGTATCTTTTTCTATATATAATTGCATGCCTTCCTGAAGTCAGTACATATATATCTTCAAGGCCTCTCTCTTGAGATCATTCATAACACCATGTGAAGTCTGTTTGCTAAGAGTTCAATTAAACATCTTGAATATGTTTTTGCGGAAGATCATCATGTTAGAACAGTTAAAGTATCTGAAGTATGAAGGACTAGTTGTGTTGATAGAACATTTGAAGCTCAAGAATCTTTTAATGTTACAGGTAAAGCCTACTTCAACAGAAAAGGAATTTCCGTATCAAGGGTCTTTCAGTTATTAAGTGTAATATCCTTGTCAGCATCCTAGCTTATATCACCACCAACAGGCAGGAAAGGTGAACCACAGCTATAAAATATATATTGGCATCATCATAATTGAACAGATGTTGTACTGCAAATGTGTATTGCAGAAGAAGACAAATTCCATCTACAATCTTCCTCAACAAATATGTATTTCTGATGAAGATCATACTAGAGACTAAGTATATTTGAAGCATTCTCAGTTTTTTAGTTTTGGTCCAATGATGCATCTCTGATTATATAAGTCTGATTATATATTGTTGTTCTATCATCACCTACACTATATACAAGTGCAAGGAGTCTGTGCTTTGGGATGGTATCAACTTACTGTGTATATACAAATTCAATAAGTCTCAAAAGTGTTCTCTCAACAACTCGTGTACACCAATCTAGAGCAGCAAGGTATAAAGTCAAAAGAAGAAGGGCCTAAACACAAATCAGAGAGAGGAAATGCAAAGATAGAATCTACACTGAAAGATGTGCAACCCTTTTCCATTGATGTCAAAGGGGGAGGAAAAGCAAGCAAAAGAAGATAGGCAGAGGAAGTCAAAACACACCTTTCAGAATGAAAGGGGAAGGAAGTCCTGAAGGAAGCATTGGAGTATTGGTGGATGTGTTGTCATCAATGCCAAAGGGGGACACTGTTGGAAATATTGTCATTGATGGCAAAGGAGAAGACGGGAGTAGCACCTGAACTATCACTAAGGCAAAAGAACAAAGAAGAACCAGCAATAAGGCAAAGGAGAAGACAAGAAAAAGAGGCAGCAAAGGTAGCAAAGACAGACAAGGAGCAGAGAGGTAGCAAAGGCAACAAAGAAGCAGAGAGGTAGCAGAGAGGCAACAAAGAAAGCATTAGACAAGAAGCAGAGGCAGCAAAGAAGCAGAGATAGTATGAGTATTGATGAGTTTAAATGTTGTGTGATGAGACTCTGTAATTGGGGGTTTAAATATACTCTGTGTATTATTGAAGAAATTGACATTCATGTCGATGTTGTGGTGTGCAATTATCTGTGCACTGATTACATATGTGAGTCGATCAGGGTTTATAAACAGTTTTGAATAAACTCTGTGGCAAGGGTTTAATAGTATTTCCAAAGTACCTTTGTGGGCAAGTTGTGAAACTCTGTGTTATTGGTTGAATTAGTGACTCTGTGTGAAATAGAGGGTTGCTATAATTTTTCACTCATATCATTTGAGAAAGATCAATCACTGAAATGATCGATCCTATTGAAGAAAGTTGAACTGTCATACAACCTTTGAGTATATCGATTTTGGTTGCAATTGAATTGATAAGAACAGGTGAGTTCTATAAATTAATGTGGAATCTACATTTTATGGAAAGCACTTCCGAAGGTGAAATGAAAACCTGCTCTACTTGATTGTGTGCGTAAGAAGAGGTTTAAGGACCAACGAACTGTTGAATTGAAAGTGGAGTAAGACTTGAGTTAATGGAAGGGTTGCTTCAGTGAACAAGATTCGTGACCGTGAATGAAACAAGGGCGGAATTGTTGAACTCACAGCAAGTGGAAGTATATGGAGAGGGTTTTAAAAAAAAACCTGTTTAATTTGTTAAAATTAGACAGCATCGTGAATTAAGCGCTGTAGTTGAACGGAGTGTTTAATTCGTTTGATGAATTGATCGATGTTGAAATTGTCTGGAGGAATCTGTTGAATGAAGCCAAGGAAGGACTTCATGTATGCCATTCAGATATATATAAAGGAATTACAATTGCGTGAGGTTACAAGGAACCGAGCCATCAGAGATTGGATCGAGTGGAATAGTAATGCAGTTCAGAAAATGGAAGTAAATGTGTGTTAATGAAACAGAGTTAAAGGAAGTCGGAATTATGAATTGAAACAGAACCTTGAACAAACGAGTAGACGGAACCGTGAGCAGCGATGCGGTTTTGAAGAAACCAACGAGTGGTATTTGCGCAACTTAAAAATGGTAAGTGGATTTGCAAAAAAAAACGCAATATCACTAGTCGATGGACGCGTGGCAAAAGTGGTAAGAGTAAAACCACTTTTATCGTGTAATTTCTGAGAATTAAGTGTCGTGCATCTAAATTGCGCGATATCCGTCGAATGGGCGCGTAATTGAGTTTTGGAACACGAGAAGCTATTGACTGTCAGATCTATTCGATAGTTGATGGAAGGCGTGTTGTGGGACCTACATTATTTGTCGGTGAGTAAAAGTGGACCCAAAGATTTATGTGTTGGATCTTTTTAATCCAAAGTCAGTGTTTGATAATGAAATGTATGTGGGGGCCATATTATATAATGGGTTTATGATAAAGTTCATCCGAAAAAAGGTCTTGTTCCGGAAGTTAAATGGGTTTTGGGTTTAAACCAAGTGGATGATGAATAATGAAGAGAACCAATATATATGTGGGCCCGAGAGAAAGACCAACGTCGAGTTAAATTATCATTCTAATGGTTATTGATATTATAAAACTTTGGATTTTAACCTAAAGTCCGCAACCGTTGGATAGCTGAGGTAAAATACGATGGTGTGTCCATTGTTGGATTCAATCAATATTTACATTGAAATAATGGTGGGCCAAGTATGAGCATCGATTGTATGCAATTCACTTGTTGGATGGAATTGGTACGTTATGAAGATGTTAACGCATGGTAAGTTACATATGTGTGGGCCCGAAAGTG
Organism: Pinus albicaulis; assembly: GCA_034641835.2. Classification (NCBI taxonomy): domain Eukaryota; kingdom Viridiplantae; phylum Streptophyta; class Pinopsida; order Pinales; family Pinaceae; genus Pinus; species Pinus albicaulis. Next base: position 1,824,647,776 of record CM076580.1, on the reverse strand, counting down.
CGTATTAAACTATGCTGATGATTAAAACAAAGTCGAACTTTGGAACGGATATATGTTGAAACCCGAAGTTCATACTTCAAGTATAAAATGCTTTAGTCTAAAGTTTAGTGTTTTGATAACATTTGGTATTATTATATGATGGAAAGTTATACATACATTGATGTATGTATTGGCCCGAGGAATACATATTGAGTTGTATTCCAAAGTTGAAATATTCATTTGATGACTTATGAAGTGGGTTGGACTATGGGTTAACCATAAGATTTGACATATGAGTATTGTGAATTGGGTTTGATTTTGAATCAAAGATTGAATTGGTAAAGCGTTAAAGCCTGAGTTATATGCCGAGAGTTATTTGGGTTTTATAGAAGAGCATTGTATATTCGTTGAGTGGTTTTGAACCATATGTTTTGAAGAGCTTCCACAATTTAAAATATTGTGAATTTTGATAAAGCTGCCAGATTTAGAACATAATTTGGGAAATGCATTCTACATGCATGGAAAATAGGAGAGTATGCAGAAACTGAAAAAGACAGTGATAGCAGTAGAAAAGACAAACGAAAAGCAAGCCAAGGGCCGAAAAAGGGTTGAGTGAAATTGATTTATGTAACTGTAAATATGAATGTAAATGATTTAAAATTATTTTTATTGTGTGTGATGCAAAGGCAAGTCTCCGGAGGCAAAGAAATACCCCACTGTAATATTGAAATGTATACATATTGTTATATTTTTCTGAATGTGCTAGGCAAGAAAACGAGAAGGTGGAAGGCAAAGAGTCATGGCTGTTCACTTCAAATTCCCTATGGAATGCAAACAGTCATGAGGTGAACTCTATAAATGATAGCACATAGATATGCATAGAGAGGTTACAGAATGAAGAAATGAGGCAGAGAGGGTAAGAAGGAGGAGCAGATAGAGAAGTTGTGAAGATTCAGAGATGATATAAGGCAGACATGAAGGCTGGTGAACAGCAGTGAAGAAGGAACAGAACAGAGCTGATATCCAGGTAAATCAGCATATGATTTTATTGTAATGTGAGGAAGTTGGTGCTTCCATATCAAGTTGTAGCTTGATAGATGTCAGTTGTAGTTGGCTGAGGTAGGAGCCTCCCGTAGGTTGTAGCCTGCAGAAAATAGATGGGAGTTGGAGCCTCCCTGCAAGTTGTAGCTTGCAGAATTGAGGTAGGAGCCTCCTGTAGGTTGGAGCCTATAGAAAATAAGTGGTGAGAGGGAGTTGGAGCTTGCCTTTGAATCACAACAATAATAAGATGTGGTTTTCTCCCTTATGGGTTTCCACTTATATCTGTTGTCTATGTGCATGATGTTTATGTGTTGATATGGTGTATCTAATCTACTTAATACTTGCTGCTCACATATTAAGATTGTTGTTACATTATCTAATCTGCTTAATACTTGTTGCACACATATTAAGATTGCTCACATATTAATTTGATCATGAAATGAAGGTGTAAATAAGTTTAAAGGAAAGTTTTAAAAGTCCATGAATGTGTTAAACTGATTCACCACCCCCCACCCCCCTCCCCCCCTTCTCAGTTTAACTAAGGGTTCAACAGCTTGACCTTTAAAAAAATGACCTTCAGCATGAAACCCATGCTACAAATATAGCAATAATAATTGTTCTTGCTTTTAACAATATACATGAATCAAGAGCACATTTCACATTTATGAAGACCGAACCTAGTTACACATTTCAACATATCCAATGGCTACAAGCTCATTTGTGATCTGGGAGAGTCTCATGAGCTACGAGACAAAAGAATCTTATCTAGTCATCATGACACTACGAGGAAAATTTCTTAAGGTTAACTTCCTGCTAGTGTTGCTACTCATACAATCTTCAATGCAGCAACATGAGGAATCGAGTGGTCCCTTATAGAATCTACCAAGATCCTCTTCTCCTTCGCTTCATTGCTTTTATACTTGCCTTTCTCCTCTGCTCCCTTTGGCTCTAGAATGACTTTCTCCACATGATCCTCAAGCTCATTCTCTTCCAAGATCTGAAGTTGATGGCACCATCTAACCTGTCTTCAACTTTGAGACTTGGTTCCATTTTTACAAGAGATCCAATAACCAATCAAGTTGTTGAACACTTGTCTCTTAGGCTGACTCCAATGATTGCTCTTTCAACATTGCTCTGATAACAAGTTAATTTTCTACAAGATGTACAGTAGATTTTCTTCCAGATAATTACTCCCTAATGATTTCCAACCAGTATATATTCCACTACTAATTGAATAAATGCACCTTAGAAAATCTCAACAGTAAATGCAACGAAAACAATAACGATCATAGAAAGAAATACACAATAGAGATAAGAAATTTTACCTTGCAAAACCCAACCTTGGGAGAAAACCCAATAACTTTTCTTTAGGTGAAATAATTCTTCAACAAGGTTTACAAGATCAACAATACTATCTAGAAATTTGTGCCAGTAATCCAAGTCAAAATACCAGTCAAACCTGGTCAATGTTGGTCAAACCAACCAAAATATTAGAACTTCAACATTGGTCAACTCGGTTTGGTCAACCCTGCAATCAACTGCAGTATGAATTTCGATCAAACCGCAATCAAATCAGCACGATTAAACAAACTTGGTCAACTATTACAGCGAAATTCATGCTTCTATTCATACATGTTACTATCCTAGAAGTTGGTCAAACTCGTCGAAGAACTCGGTCAAATACTCCTTCACACATGCGGCCAAGAGAGAGATAGAGAGATAGAAAGATGATGTCCAAAACAAAATTTTTCATGCTCAAACTTGTTCTTCGTTGATGGAGAAAATGAGAGGTCACATCATCTATTTATACTAGATGAATGGGGTGAAAATTGAAATAACCCAAGGGACATGTCCCTAAGCCCTCCTGGGTCTACCTGTCATTCAAAAAATTAATTTTTTTTTCTTCATAATTCTTCTAGGTTGACTTAGGCATGCGTGAATACCTCACAATGCTACACAAAAAATCAACAAAAATTAGGCTTTTCTCCCTTACTCAAAGCATTAATTCACTTTCTCTTAAATTTAGCCCTAGACACTCCATCATCCAAGTAATAATAGGCACTGGGAATCCATGTATTGGTCGAAAATTACAAAAATTTCAAAATTTTCTCTTTTCCTTATTTGTTAAGTCCTTCAAGGCAAGCTGCTATTTAATAGGGCTAAATTCAAATAGACCTTTTTGGATGGATACTAGAGCTTGAAAGGCTTGGATTTTACCTTGTCTATCCTTTTCACTCAAAATCTAGCATTTTACATGGTTAAATTTTCCCTAGAAGGGTTGACGTCATCCTCCCTAAGCAATTTGTGCTCAAGTAAAACCATAACCCTAGCTAGGGCTTCAACTTGGGGTTTAATTTGAGGGTTTACTTTCTCCTTTATTGATTATATCATTTGCAAACCCTTTCTTGGGTGCTTGTAAGCCTAGATATTTCTTTGTTGATCTGCAGCTTGAAACCCTAGGTTACATGTGCCTCTTTTAGGGCTTCGTATATCATACACTAATCCTATACAAAAAGAATGGGTCCTGATCCATTGAAGAGTATCTTTACCTAGTCCATATTTATATCACCTTAAGCCATATAGTGTAGAATACCTTTTAGGTGAACATTGGGAACCTCCTTTATGGTGCAATTCCACTAAACAGTAGGCAGAAGAATGCTAAGGTGACAGTGGCAATCTCCCTCATAGTTGCAAAAATGTCTAGCTTTTGCCTTTTGAAGCCTCTCACAAGGCCTGCTAGCTTTTGAGGTAATATCCCCTATACTATGAGGTCAAAGGATGTTATCACTGCCTCTATAGGAATTTGAGGGGCTCCCTCTCTACTTTCTTCTAGTAACAAGACCAGAGATGATACTTAGCCTTCTTCAATGGGGAGATCTTAATGCCATAGATCTCAACTCTTGCAAGCCATATCCCACCATGAAATGACCAGAGCAATCACCTCATACTTCACTATTGAAACACCAGATAGAAGCAACAAATGTCAGCTAGATCTCCAAAGTGCACCAAACAGCAGAATGGTGAGACCCCAAGTTTCTCCTCGGCCTCCCCCTCTAGGAATCCAAATGATATTATCGAGACCAGTTTGGAGATACCAATTCGTATATCAAGGCTTCAAGCTACACATTCTTAGAGCGTTAGAGAGATCATCACCAAATGAATTCAAAGTAGAGCACATCTTGCATGTTGGAGTACTTCCTAGACCCTGAGATCCATTTCAAGTTTTCTTCTTTTGACCTCAAATCCTAGGAGTATCCCTCATATATTTCTCTCTCTCTCTCTCGACAAGTTCTTGAGATGTATCAGCGCACCTTTCTAATAGTTTTTTTTACATATGTTTCAAGGATATACTTATGTAGGTTTCTTTATTTCTTTATATTTTTTTCGTCATTTCTAGTAGTTGTGCTTGCGCTGCCACATTGTATTCATACTATTTGTACTCTTCAGTCTCATTGACTTGCTTTTGTGGTCATTCGTCAAACATAATTATCTTATCTTATATTATCTATCTCTCAAAAGACGTTTTCACAAGAAATTTTACAGGTTTTTGTGAGAGGCATACTATGTATATAGCTTGCTCAAGTTCCTTGAGCTTTTTTGAGTTACTGATTTAACAAAACTGTTTGCCATGACTTTACAAGAAAAGGAGATAATTAGGCCCAGTTACATATTTCACAATAGAACACCAATCCTCGACAACACTATGTAGAATCATTATAAAAGGAGGAGATAAAATATAATGAAATCTTCAAACAATACAAAGTACTTCACTTATAAATATATTTGAAAATTGATATGCACTCTTACCTTTTCAAGTTGTTTTAAACCATCTGCATATTGCTTTTGCTGAAGCAATGCAAGACCTAACATGTAATGAGCCTGGAAAACAATTAGAAAATAGTTAAGTAAAAATGCCTTTGCGTGCATTGTAAACACTTCCAATTGCCAAAAATATTAAATTCAGGTCAGACACTCTCTAATGACAGCCTTCGATCAGTTTATGCAACTCACATCTTTTCAACAACTGACAAGAAATAAAACCATGAATATAATTTTCTATTTCTACATTTCTACACATGTTTTGTATAATATCTTAAACTTGTCATCCTATTACTTTGGGAACTACTGTTGCTTGGAAACACATTTCTAGTTATTATTGAATATAAGAATGTTTCTCCCATTATCTTGTCAAGCTAAAAATATCACTTGCACCTTGTCCCCTACTAGCATTTCAACATATTAAGGTGTCCAATGTTGAATAATAAGAGACAATGGGAACAAGAAAACACTTAAACATTAGATATGATACATAGAAATCTAGAGGTAATGATAAAAAATACCCAAAGAAATCTAGATTTGTAATACGATTATACTACTGTAATGATGGTATAATTCAAAAAAGCAGGACAATATTTAAAAATTGGATGAACTTCCAAATCCCAAAATGTAGTGTCAATATCACAACTAAACGAACATATCAACATACACAGAGGTACTACCTACATCTATTTTCAAGCTAGTCATTGTATCTATATGTACTAAATCCACAAAAAATGCACATCTAGATCCAGGAATTCATTTTTAAAAGCCAGAAATGACTTAGAAAATAAAATAATGCTAAACATGATCTTTGCAGAATAAATACAACCATTCCATAATCCACATGCTTTCTATCAGCAGCTTCTTCTAATTTTTAAGCAAATCAGCAATCCCTAGAATATGTCATGAATAAGTAAATTGCATATAACAATTTAACTAAACATTTTATTAATACATTCCTAGAAAAACGCATGACGCTGGATTATTTTGTCAACATCCCACTTGAAGAGTTGTTGTCAAAAAATATTTTATAACTATCATCATATAAATAAATACCAAATTTATTTATTGATATTCATTAGTAACAGTTATGTCCACTTGTGAGGAAGTGTAGTTATGCTACTTATTCTCCCCCTCAATGTCTTATCGAAGACAAAAATCAAAAAAAATTAAAAGGTCATAGCAGAAGGTAAACAAGACAATGGATTGTCCAAATTCCTAGCTATTCTTGCCTTGCAAAATTTACCATGAATATGATTGATGGTTTATGAAACATTTCTGAAGATAAAAGTTTATGTGGAGAATGTATGCTTGGTAAATTTAAACAGGACAGAAATAAATTTGCAAAAGGCTAATGGAGAGTTCAAAACAAGTTAGAATTACTTTACAGTGACTATTGTGATCATATGAAAGCTACTTCTAAAAGTGGAGCAAAATACTATCTCAACTTCATTGATGACATGACAAGGAAACACATGGGTGGCATGTAATAGAATACTTTATGATATTACCTTGAGAGTATTTACTAGCATTAGAGCAAGTGTTGCTGATGTAACACATAATTGTAATTTGTAAATGTAAAACTAGGAAATTTGAAGTCATCCAGTCCCCTCCCTCAATTAACTTAGTAAGAAATCAGTTTTTTTTTGGACGGGGGTGAAGGAATAGGAAACCATATTAGAAATCCACACCCCAGGTCTGGTCTATATTTTGACAGTTACACACAACTGAAAACATAAACACAATGAAATGCCTAACTTTAAAAACAACTTGCACAGCAGAGAATATACCAGCAATTAGATCATACACAGAAGACACAATTTTAATTGCCAAAACCAAATTCTTATTTTCCTTCAATAAGAATCCTAGGTCTCCCTTACCAGGGAAAGTGGCACTTTACAACTCCCTGAAAAAGCCCAATACAAGAGACAAAACCTTCTTCAAAATCCCTGGGCTGAGGCTAGATCCTTCAAGCCCTCACCTGCCTAAAACACCATTGCTGTGCAATCCTTCACCACAGAATATATCAGCTGTCTGACTCTCTGCTGCTATAGCCATAGGGCACATCCAGCACTCCTTCCAACCCTCTGCCTGGACTGTATTCCTTTACCAGGCATGCTGGCTAACCAAAAATCCTTACACAGACCTAAGCCTGTGCTAAACTAGCAGGCTGGCCCTTCCACAGGGACCAGTACCTTGCTGCTTGTGTACAGATGCCCCTACAGGCCCTCTTTTCTCTGTGATCTGCGAAAGCAGGGCTCATAGCCCCATCCTTGCTGCTATGTAGGCCCGGCCCTTTCCTTTGCACCTTAAACCCTTGCACACAGGCCCTGCGGCATTCCTTGTTCACAGCAGTCTGTGTATATCACAGACATACTATGCAGTATAGAGATCCACTGTCTCCTAATAGGGACATCAAAACTGACGTAATTTCTAGGCTTACAAAACTGTAGCCATCCTTGCTCTATCCTTGTAATATCCTCTTCGAGTTAATTGCCCAAGCAAGGACGTAGTAGCCTATCTAATCCTGTAGGCTATAGTCATTTCAAAAGGGGGAATTATTAACTTAGGTAACATTAGATAATAAAATTAAATTGCGGAAAATGGAGGGAAACTTGCAAGTCACTCAAATTTGGATTTAGGAGGGAAAAACCCCAAGGAGAAGCTGTATAAGGAAGGGAAGACATTCATTATGATCATGATGGATGTTGTTCTTGATTTTGAGCTGAGTGCTCTTGGAGTGGTCTATTACCCTTGTCTCTAATTGGTTTCGGTGGTGAAAGATTCCACCCTAGCCAATCTTTCCATCTTTTGTTGCTACAGGTGACCGATTCTGGCTGGTGTGATTTTGTGGCAGCAGATCAGCACAAGGCCAGGACAGGACCATAAGGGGTGCTGCTTGTTGGACCAGGGTGGTTCTGGGTCTAAGCAGCACACGGGAGGATTGTAGCAGTAAGCTCAGCGGCATTAGTTAATCAAGGGTTAGGGCAATTTGCATCCCCAGCGATCTATGGATAGAGCAGGGATGGCTACAGTATTGTAAGTCTAGAAACTACGTGTGTGTTGATATCCCTATTAGGAAATTGTGGATCTTTGTACTGCATAATTGATGAAATACTGCAACATTGTTATAAAATACAATTTTGCCATGTGTTTATTGAAACCCTAACTCAGAATTTCATCCCGAGGCTATGTTGCAGGAAACGGCCCCCCAAGGTGGACTACCTGAAACTCCCCGAAACGCCGAAACGTGGCTGAAATGCCTGGGTGGCGTTTCCTAATTTGGAACCGCCGCCAAAACATTTCGGTGTCGTTTCGGCCCAATTCAACTCCATTTCCGCCCAATTTTGCCCCATTATTGCGACTTTTTTGCTTCTACAGTCTCACTGAAGCACCCAAGAAGGTTGTGGGGCCCTTCTATGGCCAAAATAGATTTAATATAACAAAATTTTATGTCTAATCACTCCACAAACTAATTTATCTCTAATCAATCCACGCTCTAGTTCTACTAAAAAAATAACTTGTTCTATCTTTGTTAATAAAGATGAGGATTAGGATTATAAGATATGTAATTGTACTTGTCATTAGCTCATGTTATGTTTCATTTTCAGCACATATAGCTACGTATAAAAGCTGATTTTGGATGTAAAGCCTCCTGCATAAAGGCTGATTTTCGAATCTTGCATATACAACCTCATTTATAAATGATAATTTTGGATTTGTAATCAATTAATCAACTATGAGAGTTAGCATAGACTGGGTTTTCTTTCTAAAATGTCATTTATGTGTCTCATTCTTTTTTTCTTACAAGATGCATTATATATATATATATATATATGTGCATTATTAATATAAATATGTATATATATTTTGGGGGGTTGCGTTTCCAACCTTACCTATTTCGGAAACTTCTAGACGTTTTGGTGTTTCATGCAACTTAGTACTAAGGGTAATCTCTCTAAGAGGGATATTACAATGATATCAAAGTTATGCATCCTACCAGCCTGTGAGTATAGGATTCCTGGATGTTTCAGAAGGATAGGGAGAATGTCACAGTACAAAAAAAGAAGGGTAACAACAATTATACAGATTCAATCATGGAGGACAGGGAAGAACAGCCACCAGAAATTAACCCCATGGATGTCTTGGGCGAGCTATCAAAAGAACAGCAGCAGATGGATCAAGACATGGCATAAGGGCACCAGCAGGTGGCCCAACTCCTTACCCAAAATTTGGCATATCTGAGTAATACAAGAAACAATGGTGCTAATGGAGGTAGCCGAAGTAAGGCAGAGAGAAGCAACAACCATAATCATGTTCCTTTTAACATCCCTACACAACTAGCATAGAGGCAACCAGAGGTCGGACTCCTAGACCTCTACTACCCCAGTTTTTGGATTGACGGGGCACAGGAAACCAAGGGCCACCAAAACAAAACAAAGAATTTCCATAATATTTCCCAAAGCATGCACCATTAAGAGAGGATGTTCAAGCAACTATGAACTTTACTAAGTTCGGTAACATTAAGTATAGAAATAGGCCAAGGGATCATAATAGGGGCACACAGCAAAATTTTGATCTGTTGTGCAAGGTTGCGACACTGACCATCCCATCCTTTGACATGGGTCATCAAAATACTCGACGAGGTCTTGGGTACAAAAGTTAGACACTTATTTCCAACTTAACCCAATGTTGGAAACAAAGGCCATCAAATTTGCTACCCTGCATTTGGAAGGAGAAGCTCATGAATGGTGGTACCATGGATTGATCACCCTGGGACATTCCAGCATTAATTGTTACGTGTACTTCACACAAAGGGTTATAGACTGGTTTGATAGGAAAGATCCAGAGATACACTTCTAGGACTTTGCACAACTCAAGCAGACTAAAACACCAAATGTTTACATTTCAAAATTTCAACAAGTAGTTGTTATGGGGACAGAGATATCTGAATAGAGTGTTTCTCGAAGATTAATCTTCGATTAGAATATTATCATGTTAAAAATGGCAAGTAGGGCCAAACTCCACCTTGAACATGTTGAAATTTGGTTACCGGAGGACAGGTGGTTCCCTGAGGCTTTGATCTTTGGCCTAGGGAAAAGTGTCCAAAATAATTTAATTTTTCTCCTAAAGTGACTTTATAAAGTTATAAAGTCAAATCTAATTTAAAAGTGACTTTAAGTGATAAAGTTACTGAAGTCTAATTTTAAAGTGACTTTAATAAAGTCAATGTAAAATTAGAAAGGAAAAGTGACTTTGGAAATAAATGACTAAGTGGGTCTTTATTAAAGTGAGGTGAATTAAAAAAATAGAAAGTGAGATTTAAATGAGCATTTAATCTCAGCCCTAGATCTAAATCTGTTTCAGCCATTGGATTTAGGGATTCTCCAAAAGTCACTTAGGGTTAGGTTAAAGAAGGGAAAGGAGAAAAAGGTCAGTCATTCTTTCATGAGCAGATTGGGAGAAGGAGAGCAAGAGAGCAAGGGAGCTTTCTGAGCAGTGAGGAGAAGGAGGCAGCAGCTTGGCACATATTCCAAGGCAGTATTTCAGCAAGTTCGTACAGCAGAATTGGCACACAGTTCAAGGAAGATTTGGCACGATTTCCAAGGCAGAATCCATACAGCAGCTTGTGGCACGTTTTCCTAGGCATCCATACACTTTTCTGGAACAGATTTCGAGGGAGAAGTTTGTTGTTTTGCTGCACGCAAATCGAGGCAAGCCGTACAACCTGTTGCTGATTGCTGGCACAGAAATCGAGGCAAATTCCATATAGCAGCATTTAATACAGCTACACGCATTCCAAGGAGGCCGTACAGCAGCATTTATTGATGTTCTGCACGCAAAAAGAGAAGGCCGTACAGCAGAAATTAATGCTGTAATTTCTGGGCACGTTTTTCAAGGAAATCCGTGCAGCATTTATTGTTGGTTCTGTTTTACTGTTTGCACATTTTCCGAGGCGGTGGTGAAGCACGGAAAACGAGATAAGTTGTAAAAGTTTACTTGCTGATTTTTCTAAATATTTCTCTCACTGTAAAAAGCATTTTTCAGAAATAAGAAGGAGCTCTCAAACTGGTTTTCCCCAAGAGTTGTAGGGGGTTTTTCCAGGGTCACCTTCACCAAAAATCTCTGTGTTAAAATGTGTTGAATCGCTGTTTTGAGATTGCTAATTTTTTATTTCTGCATTTTCCAGCATTCTGTAAATTTTCCAGAATTTGTGTTTTCAGCAAAAATTATTTTTTTGTTGTTGAATGTAAGGATATGGGAAAGGGCATTTAACTAAAAGGAGAAATAAGGTGAAACTGAAAAACGGGGTGGGAAAACAGGAAATTTCTACATGGTATCAGAGCTTGGGTGCTGAAAGTGCAGTTTGGGATAGCAAGAAGAAAAATACAGTCTGCTGATTTTTCACTCAGAAAATTCCAGCAAGCCGATTTTTCACACACAGAATTTTTATCTTTACTACAGCAGTGCTATTTTTCAGTTTTTAGGACAGCAGGATGTCATTGGGATTGAGGGTGGAGGATAGGTTGGATGGGCATACCAATTACAGCGTTTGGAAGGAGAGAATGCAGAGTATCTTTGAGGAGGCAGAAGTCTGGGACATCATGGTGCATACCACACAGAACCCTGTTGTTGTGCCTACTGATGTTGTTCAGTTGGCAGCATATAATAAAAAGAACAACAAGGGTAAGAGACGGATTCTAGAGGAAGTCAAATACCATTGCATTCCTCATGTGAGAGGAAAGAGAAATGCTCATGAGATGTAGACAGCATTGTCCAATCTCTACCAGAGTACCAATGAGAACCGGAAAATGGTCTTGAAGGAGAAGCTGAAGACCATTAAGATGGGTAAGACTGATAGTGCAGCTGGATATCTCACAAAGATTACTAACGTGAGAGATGAGTTGGCAGCAGTTGGAGAGCTCATTCCACCCACTGAGTTGGAGCGGATTGCAGTGAATGGCCTCCCTAGTTCATGGATGAACTTTGTTGATGGGGTTTGTGCATGTGAGACCCTTCCCACATGGGAGAGGTTTTGGGATGATTGCATTCAGACAGAAATCAGGAAAGGTCAGCTTGGGGCAGTCAAGCCAGTTGAACAGGATGAGGATGTAGCACTGTTGGCAGGAGGCAAGAAAGGCAAAGGGAAGAAGCAGGCTTCCACAAGCAATGGTGGGGGCAAAGGCAAAGGTAAAGGTAAACAGGGTAACACACAGAAGGACTATTCCAAGGTCAAGTGTTGGAATTGTCAGAAGATGGGACACTATGCAGTTGTCTGTCCGGAGAAGAAGAAGAAGAAGGGGAAGAACCAGAGCATGGCAGCATCAGCAGAGGTTGAGGAATTTGCAGATCGCTTTGACCGGGAGTTTGGGTTCATTGCGTGTGAGTCCTCTAGTGCAGGATTACCTGCCACAGTGGTTTAGAGGGAGCATGCATTTCCCTCGACTAGCGGAGCATCTTCGGGTATCTGGTATGTGGACAATGGGGCTTCACGTCATATGACAGGAGTCCGTGAGTACTTCTCAGAGCTTTCAGAGAGTGGCACTGATATAGAGATAGTACTCGGTGATGACAGAGTTGTTAGAGCAGTCGGTGTGGGAACACTGACATTTCATAGGGAACCCGAACCTCCCTTGAAGGTGTCAAATGTTCTATACGTGCCAGGGATGAGGAAGAACCTCATATCTGTCTCAGCTTTGGAGGACAGAGGATATGAGATACTGTTCAGGGGAGGACAGGTGCTGATATATCCCAGGGGCGCTCCAGCTGATTCAGCTAGAGTGATAGGTGTACGCCATGCGAAGGTGTACAAGTTTGCATTTCAACCCCTTTTGGCATTGAGCAGTAATACCGACAGCAGAGCTAACAGTTCTGAGCTGTGTGAGATTTAGCACCGCAGGATGGGGCATATGTATCATGGAGCCTTGAGGACTTTGCGGGAGATCACTACAGGTGTGCCAGATTTCAGTACTGATCACTTTGATGCTTGCAAAGGATGTGCGATGGGCAAGTTTGCCAAATCCCCTTTTCCCAGCAGTGACAGCAGAGCGACTGGGATACTTGATTTGATTCATTCCGATGTGAGCGGTCGGATGTCTCATGTTTCCTTGAGTGGATATAAGTACTATGTTTTATTCATTGATGATCACTCCAGGAGGACTTGGATTTATTTCTTGAAGACCAAGAGTGAGGTCTTCAAGCGGTTTCAGGAGTTCAGAGCTCTTGTGGAGACACAGACAGGTCGGAAGATCAAGTCCCTGAGGTCGGACAATGGGGGAGAGTACACCCTTGGAGAGTTTGTTGACTATTGTGCGGAGGCAAGCATTAGGAGGGAGTTCACTGTTCCTTACAACCCCCAGCAGAACGGGGTTGCGGAGAGAAAGAACAGATCCATCGGAGGGGCTGCCAAAGCCATGTTACATGATCAGGGGTTGCCATTGTTTTTGTGGGCAGAGGCCTGCAACACAGCTGTTTACTTGCAGAACAGGAGTCCGCATCGTGCCTTGGGGCACATGACTCAGGAGGAGGCTTTTTCTGGGAAGAAGCCTGATATGGGTCATCTTCGTATCTTTGGGTGCATGACATACTCCTACATACCCAAGGAGAAGAGGACCAAACTAGAGCCCACCGCAGAGAAGGGTATCTTTGTGGGCTACGGTGAGACCTCCAAGGCCTTTCGGATTTACATTCCTGCGCAGAGGAAATTTGTTGTCAGACGAGATGTGAAGTTCGAGGAGGACAGGGCCTTTAGGAGGTCACGGGAGTTAGAGTATCTGGATCAGCCAGACCCTCAGCAGCAGTTGAGTCAGTCGCAGGGATCCAGTGGGCAGGGATCAGGAGGATCCGGAGGTACATCTATGACGATGTCAGGACCGTCAGTGGGGAGTGGCTCGCAGAGTCAGAGGGGTGGTGCTATGGGCAGCACGCAGAGCAGTCCACAGAGCAGTTCACTGGGGAGTCCACTGATGGATAGTTCACACGGTACCTCAGCATCTACAGGTTCAGGTGCAGGCAGGAGGACAGCAGACAGACAGTCAGGAGTTCAGGCTCCTGATGTTGAGGAGGAGGAGTTTTATTCTCCGGCGGGAGAAGTGCACTCAGGGAAGAGGAAGCCCAAGTGGCTTCAGGGCACCTTGAGAGATGCCACATCTGTTGCTAAGCCTAAGAGGCCGGTCAGAGAGAGCAGACCACCTGAGAGGTTTTGTAGCTATATGGCAATGGCTACCAGCATCCTTGACTCTAAGCCTTCTAGCTATGAGGAGGCAGCTAGCCAGCAGGTCTGGAGAGAGGCCATGCAGGAGGAGTATTCTTCTATCATGAAGAATGATGTTTGGGAGGTGGTGCCGAGGCCTGAGGGCAAATCCGTGGTTACTTCCAGATGGCTTTACAAGGTAAAGCATGCTGCAGATGGCAGCATTGAGGAATTCAAAGCGAGGTTTGTGGCTAGAGGGTTCTCCCAGGTGGAGGGAGTTGATTATGAGGAGACCTTCGCTCCCCGTGGCTCGATATAGGAAACGTTCGCTCCCATTATATCGATAGCGAGCGAGAGAACCGATAGCAGCAGAGATGGGTTGGAAGATCCACCAGATGGATGTGAAGACCGCATTTCTCAATGGCTTCATACAAGAGGAGGTGTACATTGAGCGGCCACAGGGCTTTGAGGTGCATGGGAAGGAGTCCCATGTGTGCAGACTGAAGAAGGCCCTTTATGGCCTGAAGCAAGCTCCCAGAGCTTGGTACTCCAGGATAGATACTTACTTGCAGAAGATGGGTTTCACAAAGAGTGAGGCAGATCCGAACCTTTACTATGTTGTGATAGGTGAGGAGCCTCTCATTCTGGTGCTGTATGTGGATGACTTAGTCATTACAGGTGCAGAGAGACTCATAGAGCACTGCAAGAGAGATCTTGCGGCGGAGTTTGAGATGAAGGACATCGGCTTGATGCATTACTTTTTGGGTTTGGAGGTGTGGCAGGAGGAGGGGCATTTCTTCCTGGGACAAGGGAAGTATATTGTGGACATCCTTGGTAGATTCCACATGGAGGATTGTAGACCCATGTCGACACCGATGATCACCAACTGGAAGAAGCTTCATGCTTCGGATTCCGAGTTGGTGGATCCCACATTGTACAGACAGCTGATTGGTTCCTTGATGTATTTGGTCAACACTAGACCAGATATTTGTTTTGCAGTCAACACGATGAGTCAGGTTATGTGTGAGCCTAGGAAGGTTCACTGGGTGGCTGCAAAACACATTTTGCGGTACTTGCAGGGGACAGTGGATTATGGTCTGGACTACAGGCAGGGGGATGGAGTGAGATTGGCGGGTTACACTGATTCTGATTGGGCAGGTTGTGCTTCTGATAGGAAGAGCACTTCAGGGTGTTGTTTTGGGTTGGGTTCGGCAGTGGTGTCATGGTTCAGCCGAAAGCAGTAGTCAGTAGCATTGAGTTCAGCGGAAGCAGAGTATATGGCAGCCAGTCTAGCTAGTTGTGAGGCCATCTGGCTTCGCAAGATGTTGTTTGGCTTATTTGGTCAGCCGTTGAGACCTTCAGTGATTTACTGTGATAATCAGAGTTGCATTAAACTCACGGAGAATCCAGTATTTCATGACAGGTCAAAGCATATCGGGATCAAATATCATTTCATCAGAGACTGTGTTCAGAAAGAAGCTGTGAAGCTTGAGTATATTCCCACTGATGAGCAGGTTGCAGATATTCTTACCAAAGCCTTACCATGGGGCAAGCATGTCTACTTCAGAGACAAGATGGGTGTGGTGAGGAACACCTTCCTCGGTAAGAGGGAGTGTTGAAATTTAGTACCGGAGGACAGGTGGTTCCCTAAGGCTTTGATCTTTGGCCTAGGGAAAAGTGTCCAAAAGAATTTAATTTTTCTCCTAAAGTAACTTTATAATTTTTTATAAAGTTAAATCTAATTGAAAAGTGACTTAAGTGATAAAGTTACTAAAGTGACTTTATAAAGTTATAAAGTCAAATCTAATTTTAAAGTGACTTTAAGTGATAAAGTTACTAAAGTTAAAGTGACTTTAAATAAAGTCAATATAAAATTAGAAAGGAAAAAGTGACTTTGGAAATTAAAGACTAAGTGGGTCTTTATTAAAGTGGGGTGAATTAAAAAATGAAAAGTGAGATTTAAATGAGCATTTAATCTCAGCCCTAGATCTCAATCTATCTCAGCCATTGGATTTAGGGATTCCCCAAAAGTCACTTAGGGTTAGGTTAAAGGAGGAAAAGGAGGAAAAGGTCATTAATTCTTTCATGAGCAGATTGAGAGAAGGAGAGCAAGAGAGCAAGGGAGATTTCTGGGCAGTGAGGAGAAGGAGGCAGCAGCTTGGCACACATTCCAAAGCTGTTTGACATTTGACAGACATTTTTGCCAGACAAGTGCGTGATTTAGCAAACAATTTGATTTTGCAGTTTCCTAAGCCAGGCTTGTCTGACAAGCCGTCCCTGGTCATCTGACAGCCATCTGTGATATTGCCCTGAAAGTAAAGAAATGACTAATGGTGTCCGTCTGGTAGGGATTTTGCAGCATTTTTGCGTTTTAGTCGGAAATGCAGCTGACATTTATTGATGTTTTTGTACAGTTTCAAGGTGGCGATACATTTGCATTTATTGCAATTCCTGGAGCGCGCCGTCGAGAAATCCGTGCAGCATTTGTGCTGATGCATTTTTCTTTATTTGTCGTTTTCGAAGCGGTGGTTAAGCAGGGAGGCGGTGGTTAAGCAGGAAAAAGAGATAAGTTGTAAAAATCACATTTTGTTGATTATTTATTTCTTTGAATATTTCTATCAACGTAAGCATTTTTCCAGAAATAAGAAGGAGCTTTTGAACTGGTTTTTCCCAAGAGTTGTAGGGGGTTTTTCCAGGGTCACCTTGACCAAAAATACTGAGTTATGATGTGTTGAATGACTGTTTGTTACTGCTGTTATTTTATTTCTGCATTTTCAGCATTCTGAAAAATTTCCAGAATTTGTGTTTTCAGCAAATTTATTTTCCAGTTTATTAAATGTATGGATATGGGAAAGGGCATTTAATTATTTTGGAGTAATAAGGTGAAAACTGAAAACCGGGGTGGGAAACTAGAATTTTCTACATAAAAACGTTTGTCATTAGTTAGAAGTTCCCCAAAAGTCACTTAGGGTTAGGTTAAAGGAGGAAAAGGAGGAAAAGGTCATTCATTCTTTCATGAGCAGATTGGGAGAAGGAGAGCAAAAGAGCAAGGGAGATTTCTGAGCAGTGAGGAGAAGGAGGCAGCAGCTTGGCACATATTCCAAGGCAGTATTTCAGCAAGTCCGTACAGCAGAATTGGCACACAGTTCAAGGAAGATTTGGCACGATTTCCAAGGCAAAATCCATACAGCAGCTTGTGGCACATTTTCCTAAGCAGCCGTACACTTTTCTCGCACAGATTTCGAGGGAGAAGTTTGTTGTTTTGTTGCACGCAAATCGAGGCAAGCCGTACAGCCTGTTGCTGATCGCTGGCACAGAAATTGAGGCAGATTTCCGTACAGCAGCATTTAATACAGCTGCACGCATTCCAAGGAGGCCGTACAACAGCATTTATTGTTGTTCTGTGTGCAAAAAGAGGTCGTACAGCAGAAATTAATGCTATAATTTCTGGACACGTTTTTCAAGGAAATCCGTACATCATTTATTGCTGGTTCAGTTTTACTGTTTGCACATTTTCCGAGGCGGTGGTTAAGCACGAAAAAGGAGATAAGTTGTAAAAGTTTACTTGCTGATTTTTCTGAATATTTCTCTCACTGTAAAAAGCATTTTTCTGAATATTTCTCTCACTGTAAAAAGCATTTTTCAGAAATAAGAAGGAGCTCTCAAACTGGTTTTCCCCAAGAGTTGTAGGGGGTTTTTCCAGGGTCACCTTGACCAAAAATCTGTGTTAAAATGTGTTGAATGGCTGTTTTGAGCTTGCTGATTTTTTATTTCTGCATTTTCCAGCATTCTGTAAATTTTCCAGAATTTGTGTTTTCAGCGAAAATTATTTTTCTGTTGTTGAATGTAAGTATATGGGAAAGGGCATTTAACTAAAAGGAGAAATAAGGTGAAACTGAAAACCAGGGTGGGAAAACAGGAAATTTCTACAGGACAACTCATGATGGAGATGATATTTTTGTTGGATTCCTCTTTCTGTGAGGTGCAAGATTGATGTAAAGATCATCTTGTTTGGATGAGCAGAAGTGAAATTTTGAATTTAATCTCTCACACATGTGCAAATTGTCAAGGTCGGCCAGAAGTCTAATGTAGGCTCATAAGCCCCAATAGATGTGTCTCCACTCTCAACGAATTGTATAAAATTGAGAGACCTTTTCCTCATTTTGGACATCATCACTCGTCACATTCTCTCTCCTCTCTTCATTGCTCCATACAACTTAAGGAGCAGCTCCCCCCCTTCTTCACACGTGTGGCAAGGGTGACTTGAGATTTCAGACATCATAGATCTGTTTTTGGGCCAACTGTAGCAGCATTAAACCGAGGTTCAACTTCACTGTCTTTCCTGCGTTTTTCAGGCAGCTCCTTCGCTCCCCTTGGCCGCATCTTATGGCACGAAAATTGAGAAAAGCTGGGCAGGTTGACCTGCGTTGAGCACAGCACCTTTGACCACAACGTTGACTCTCTATTGACTGTGTTGGATTGTGATTTTTGGATCTGTTTTGGGCTGAGTTGGACTATCTTTGGACGCTGCATTGACTGGGTTTGGACGAGCTGATTTGAAGGAGTATTCTTGCAAGTTTGACCAGCGTTGACTTTCTGGTTAGGGCGTCCTATTGACTATAGTTTGACTGGACAATTTTGACAGTGATTGGGCAAGTGTGTTATGTATATTGCTCTCTCTCTCTACTAAAATTTTGATGAGTAATAAGAAGATTTGATCAAAGGGCTTTCCCCACATTGGGGTTTTTCCCTGGCATCCCCAAATATTGTGTCCTCTTGTCTTGGCTTGTCTTCTGCTTAATATTTATGTTCTATCTGCATTTACTATCAATGTTAATGTGATTGCTAATCTGGAAATTTATATTGGGCTTATAAGAAAAATTGAAGTAAATTGCTCTAAAGCATAGAACATACCATTGATATCTAAAATTAACATGGTATCAGAGCTCGGGTGAAGACAAAGCCCAAGCAAGAGCGAGAAGAGCAATCACCACAATTTCTTGGACAAGGTCAAGGGTCAATGGCTTCCTCAACTTATTTCAAGTCTGGGGACAAGCTCAATGATAAGAATGATTATCATGCATGGAAGATGTCTCTTGACTTTGGAAGAAAATGAAGTCATGGATTATGTGCAGGGAAACATTTTTGAGCCTCCATCAAATGCACCAGCTGTCACTAAGACAAAGTACAAGAAAGCAGAGATCAAAGCCAAGAAGATCATCAGGGATTCTATACAAAAGCATTTGGTTGCTTACATCTCCGAGCTAGGCACATCTAAGGAGATGTATGACAAGTTGGTTAGCATGTTCAGGGCTAGCAATGCAAATCAAATCTTCTTTCTCAAGAACAAGCTGAAGGACATCAAGATGGATAGAGGGGAATCCATCCAATACTACTTCATGAGGATTACCGAAATCAAAAATGATCTTCTATCTATTCGAAAGGTTATTGCCGACCGAGAGCTCACTCTTATTTCCCTTGGAGGTCTTCCCCGAGCATGGTATGTAATTGTTAAATTTGGCAACTAGGGCCAAACTCCACTTTGGATTGCTCATATGATTGAGATGATATTTTTGTTGGATTCCTCTTTCGAAGAGGCGCAAGATTGATCTAAAGATCTTCTTGTTTGGATGAGTAGAAGTTGGATTTTGAATTTATTTCTCACACGTGTAAATTGTCAAGGTCGGCCAGAATTGTAATGTAGGCTCACAAGCCCCAAAAGATGTGTCTCCACCCCTCATTGATGGATATAAAATGGAGAGACTCAATCCTCATTTGGACATCATCTCATCTCACATTCTCTCTCCTTCTCATTGGTTTGTACAACCTCAAGAAGACATTCTCTCTCCTCTGCATGTGTGAAGGGGCAGCTACAATTTTTGAACTGTTTTAGGGCTTCTGCAACAGCATTGACCTTGGGTCAACTCTCATACTTTGACTTCAAATTTTGGGACAGAATCCAATTTTGGGAGGACGAGTTTGGTGGCACGAAAACCGAGGAAATTTGCGTTCTTTGATTGCAGATTTGATCGCAGACTTTCACTGCACTGGTTAGGAAGGTTAGAGATCTTCCTATCTCAAAGGAAGACAAAGAAGAAGAAGCAGGAAAGCAGGAAGAACCAAAAGATGAACAAATGCCCGATGTTGAAGGTCTGATGGATCCTATAGATCCACCTTCTTCAAACAAAAAAACACCCCCATGGCTTAGAGACACTCTCGAAGATGTCGAGAGACATATTGCTCCAAGGGGAACATTTTGTTGATTTTTGGGTAGCATCGGATGTGCTCTAGCTTTGAAACTTTGTGAAGGGGCTAGAACACATGAGAACTCCAAGACCCAGAAATCTTTTGGAGAAATTCCACCCAGAGCTTAAGTTATTCAAGTAATTAATTATTTTAATGGGGACCCTAAGTCTAACATAGGAAAATTAAATAATTGAAGTGAATTAATTTAAACATGTGGGTCAGAATGTTCTAAGTGACGAGGATGAAGTCTTTTCTAATCTTAGTCGTCGATTAGAGATTAGATCACGGCTGTTGATTCGTCACTGGAAAAGTATTAAAAGAAGGCTTGGGGTCAGTTGGAGAATTATACACAAAGTGGTACCACTTGAGCTAAGACGAAATTATGGGGCGCGGTTTGCTGAGAATTTCGGAGTGAGCTTGTAGTGCAGCGAGGAGGAGTTCGACAGCGGGACTTTGAATCCAAGGCCGAGAATACAGTTGCAGAGAGGCACATCTACCCAAGAGAGACAGCACAGCCCTTGAGAGGGTGACGCAGGCCCAGCTGGGCTCACACAGAGCTGACATGGGACCAGAGGGTGACGCAGTCCAAGAGGAGGTGACGCAAAGCCAAAGGCTACAACGCTGGGGTTTTTGTGGGGCAGATTGAGCTCAGTTTCAGCAGATCGAAGAAAAGTGACGCAACCACTAGGCAAGGTGATGCAGTCTCAGCACAACGCTTGTTGGGGACTACGTACGCACCTGTGGGGTTCGTCATTTTGACGCTGGATCAGCGATAACATCTATCTCCGGATAGAGGTACTTCTACCAATGAAATTCTCTGTTGGGTGAGCCGTTTATGGCACCCTAGTTTGTATTCAGAAATCTGCATAATAATAAAAACCCTCAAGATCTGTTGGATCGATTTTCCCGCATTGGGCTTTTCCGGGGACATTTGTCTGAAAAATCATGTGTCCTTTGTCTAAATGTGCCTATTCTTCAGTTCCTTATTTGTATAATTGTGTACGCTGCAGTGCGTTTACTTCGATGTTTTCATGAATATTTCTAAAAGAAACTTGTTAAGTTAAATACACAAGTAGGAGAAGTAAACCAAATTTCTGCACTAGGATTTCTGTAATTAAGATTCGGGAATTTTCACACAGTATTAGAGCGTTTGCAGATCAGGAAGAGCTGAAGCCATCAGCAGAAGACCGAAGAAAGTTTTGTTGCAGGAAGGTAGTTGTCCCCGAGTGACAGCGCATATCCGGAGAGAGGCAAAGAAGGGTAACGCAGTCACCTATCGAGCTCACGCAGAGCCAGCAGGGCTCACGCAGAGGGACGCAGACCTAGGAAGAGGGACATTGTAATTAAACAAAGGCAGCGCAGTGCTTGTTGGGCCAGCACAGAAATTTTGAGCTCTAGTTGTCGTCGCTAGAAGTGTAGATCGTGTTTCTTCAATAGTTGCTGGTGGGGCATTGCTTTTGTTGGAGCAGAATAGTGTCTAGCAAGGCTTGACAACGTAAGGGGAAGCAGTTCCTCAGAAGACTTCTTGCCAAAAAGTTTAGATCCAATGTTAATCAGCAGCAAAGAGTGATCGGAGAGGGCTGATTCAACATCAGTTGGTAGAGGATATCTGAGAGGGAAATCAGTTTTCAAAGGGAGCGTGATTCCTTAGAGGGTTTCTAGCGCCAAGAAACCCAGATCCGAGTTTTTTTTGGGCAACAGCAAAAGAGGGAGAAGCAAATTAGTTCGACATATTCAGTTGAGCAGAGATGGTTGCACATGGACTGAGGGATCAGGACAGGTTGGATGGTGCTTCCAACTTTATCATCTAGAAGGCCAGGATCCTATCTATCCTGGATGAGTATCGCATCAAGCATCTTGTCGAGAGCGTAGTTGTTGTTCCTGCTGACGTTGATCAATTGAAGAAGTATGAGGAAACTCAAGCGAAGGCAAAGCGCTTGATCTTGGACGGGGTCAGGGATCATGTGGTCCCACACATTGCTGAGAAGAATACAGCACATGAGATGTGGACGTCTTTGACCACTTTGTATCAGGGGACTTCTATCCAGAGCAGAATTCTTATGGAAAATCAGCTTCGGTTATTTCAAATACTGCAGGGAGAAGAGATCGACACCTTCCTCATTAGATTGAAGGTGATCCGAGATTAGTTGGTTGTTGTAGGGGCCACACCTCGTGAAGGTCTTATG
Organism: Pinus albicaulis; assembly: GCA_034641835.2. Taxonomy (NCBI): domain Eukaryota; kingdom Viridiplantae; phylum Streptophyta; class Pinopsida; order Pinales; family Pinaceae; genus Pinus; species Pinus albicaulis. Next base: position 1,824,625,312 of record CM076580.1, on the reverse strand, counting down.
GTGAGGACTGCTTTGAATGCAGTTACCAATGAGTGCGATAACTTTGTCATTTTGGGCAAAAAAACACTTCCGAGTTGGGAAAACATGTGGGCAGCTCTTCGACAAGAAGAGATCAGGGGGATGACCAAGGCGGGCATGAGCAACAAAGAAATCAAGATCGAGAAGGAGGAGGAGGAAGATGCTGCTCTCGCAACTATGGGACAGCATGGGCAGCAGAGGAAGAAGAAGAGAGACCTTTCAAAGGTCCTATGCTTCAGGTGTGGTGAACTAGGACATTTCACCACACAATGCCCTCAAAAGAAGAAGGTTCAAGACAAATTTGATTCAAAGGTTGCCGCAACTAAGGACGATGTGGCCATGAGTGCTCATGAGCCTCGACAGAAGAGATGGGGCGACATTGATCTATGATTCTTTCGGATTGCAGTGAAGGGACAAGATCCTTGAAGTGTCTCAAACTCTTGGATCACATACGAGCTACGAGAGCCCTTAATGACAGTAGCAAGATGACTGGAGTCAGTTAGTGTCGAGGATATTGGAGCAGCATTGGCAGAGCTAGGACGCTGAAGTCTTGAGTAGCGCATGTAGAAATTTTATGACCCAACCCCGGTTTTCAGTTTCTCCTTATTTCTCCCATAAAGTTAAATGCCCATTCCCATAGCCATACATTCAACAAGCTGGAAAAATAAATATTTTCTGAAAACACAAATTCTGGAAATTTCATAGTGCTGAAATGCAGAACTAAAACTCAGAAAAAATAAATCAGCCACACACAAAAAATAGACACACTGATTTTTGGTCAACTTGACCCTGGAAAAACCCCCTACAACTCTTGGGGAAAACCAGTTCGAAAGCTCTCTTTTATTTCTGATAAACAGCTTTTACAGAGAAATAGAAAACCATGCACAACCTCTGCCTCGATTTTCGTGCCAAACACAAATAGAAATTTACAGCAGAAAGTACAACATTAAATGTTGTATGGACAGCACTAAAAACAGTGTCGAAACCACTGTACGGCCTCCTCAAAAACTGTGCCACTTGCTACCTCGAAAAACGTGTTGTACGGACGTCAATTTGCATGTTGAAACACTGTTGTATGGATTTGCTGAAATCTTGCTGCCTCGATATGCATGCCAAGGTGCTTCCTCCTCCTTCTCTACTCAGAAATATCCTTTGCTCTCTTCCTCTCCTTCTCTCAATCTGCTCATGAAAGAATGAATGACCTTTTCCCTCCTTTTCCTCCTTTAATCTAACCCTAAGTGACTTTTAGGGAATCCCTAAATCCAATGGCTAAGATAGCTTTAGATCTAGGGCTGAGATTAAATGCTCATTTAAATCTCACTTTCTATTTTTTAATTCTTACACGTAAACCACTTAGTCATTTATTTCCAAAGTCACTTTTCCTTTCTAATTTTACACTGACTTTATTAAAGTCACTTTAAAATTAGACTTTAGTAACTTTATCATATAAAGTCACTTTTAAATTAGATTTGACTTTATAAAAATTATAAAGTCACTTTAGGAAAAAAATTAAATTCTTTTGGACACTTTTCCCTAGGCCAAAGATCAAAGCCTTAGGGAACCACCTGTCCTTCGGTAACCAAATTTCAACACTCCCTCTTACCGAGGAAGGTGTTCCTCACCACACCCATCTTGTCTATGAAGTAGACATGCTTGCCCCGTGGCAAGGCTTTGGTAAGAATATCTGCAACTTGTTCATCAGTGGGAATATACTCAAGCTTCACAGCTCCCTTCTGAACATAGTCTCTGGTGAAATGATATCTGATGCCGATATGCTTTGACCTGTCATGAAATACTGGATTCTCCGTGAGTTTAATGCAACTCTGATTATCACAGTATATCACTGAAGGTCTCAACGGCTGACCAATTAAGCCAAACAACATCTTGCGAAGCCATATGGCCTCACCACTAGCTAGACTGGCTGCCATGTACTCTACTTCCGCTGAACTCAATGCTACTGACTGTTGCTTTCGGCTGAACCACGACACCACTGCCGAACCCAACCCAAAATAGCACCCTGAAGTGCTCTTCCTATCAGAAGCACAACCTACCCAATCAGAATCAGTGTAACCTGCCAATCTCACTCCATCCCCCTGCCTATAATCCAGACCATAATCCACTGTCCCCTGCAAGTACCGCAAAATGTGTTTTGCAGCAACACAGTGAACCCTCCTGGGCTCACACATGAACTGGCTCATCATGTTGACTGCAAAACATATATCTCGTCTACTGTTGACCAAATACATCAAGGAACCAATCAGCTGTCTATACAATGTGGGATCCACCAACTCAAAATCTGAAGCATGAAGCTTCTTCCAATTGGTGATCATCGGTGTCGACATGGGTCTACAATCCTCCATGTGGAATCTGCCAAGGATGTCCACAATATACTTCCCATGTCCTAGGAAGAAATGTCCCTCCTCCTGCCACACCTACAAGCCCAAAAAGTAACGCATCAACCCAATGTCCTTCATCTCAAACTCCGACGCAAGATCTCTCTTGCAATGCTCTATGAGTCTCTCCACACCCGTAATGACCAAGTCATCCACATACAACACCAGAATGAGAGGCTCCTCACCTATCACAATAAAGTAAAGGTTCGGATCTGCATCACTCTTTGTGAAACCCATCTCCTACAAGTATGTATCTATCCTGGAGTACCAAGCTCTAGGAGCTTGCTTCAAACCATAAAAGGCCTTCTTCAGTCTGCACACATGGGACTCCTTCCCATGCACCTCAAAGCCCTGTGGTTGCTCAATGTACACCTCCTCCTGTATGAAGCCATTGAGAAATGTGGTCTTCACATCCATCTGGTGGATCTTCCAACCCATCTCTGCTGCTATCGATATGATGGAGCGAATCGAAGTATATCGAGCCACGGGAGCGAGGTCTCCTCATAATCTACTCCCTCTACTTGGGAGAACCCTCTAGCCACAAACCTTGCTTTGAATTTCTGAACGCTGCCATCTGCAGCATGCTTTACCTTGTAAAGCCATCTGGAAGTAACCACGGATTTGCCCTCAGGCCTCGACACCACCTCCCAAACATCATTCTTCATGATAGAAGAATACTCCTCCTGCATGGCCTCTCTCTAAACCTACTGGCTAGTTGCCTCCTCATAGCTAGAAGGCTCAGAGTCAATGATGTTAGCGACCATTGCCATATAGCTACAAAACCTCTTAGGTGGTCTGCTCTCTCTGACCGACCTCTTTGGCCCAGCAATAAATGTGGCCTCTCTCAAGGTATCCTGAAGCCACTTGGGCTTCCTCTTCCCTGAGCACACTTCTCCCACTGAAGAATGAAACTCCTCCTCCTCATCATCAGGAGCTTGAACTCCTGACTGTCTGTCTGCTGTCCTCCTGCCTGAACCAGAACCTGTAGACGTTGAAGTACCGTGTGAATTGTCCATCAGTGGACTCCCTAGTGAATTGCTCTGCATGCTGCTCGAAGCACCACCCCTCTGACTCTGTGAGCCACTGCTCACTGACGGACCTAACACCGTAATCGATGTACCTCCGGATCCTCCTGATTCCTGCCCACTGGATCCCTACAACTGACTCAGCTGATCCAGATACTCTAACTCCTGTGACCTCCTGAAGTCCCTGTCCTCCTCAAACTTCACATCCCGCCTGACAACAACTCTCCTCTGTGCGGGAATATAAATCCGAAAGGCCTTCAAGGTCTCGCTGTAGCCCACAAAGACACCCTTCTCTGCGGTGGGCTCTAGTTTGGTTCTCTTCTCCTTGGGTACGTAGGAGTATGCAATACACCCAAAGATACGAAGATGACCAATATCAGGCTTCTTCCCAGAAAAAGCCTCCTCCAGAGTCACATGCCCCAAGGCACGATGCGGACTCCTGTTCCGCAAATATACAACAATGTTGCAGGCCTCTGCCCACAAGAACAATGGCAACCCCTGATCATGTAACATGGCTTTGGCAGCCCCTCTGATGGATCTGTTCTTCCTCTCTGCAACCTCGTTCTGCTAGGGGTTGTAAGGAACTGTGAACTCCCTCCTAATGTCTGCCTCCGCGCAATACTCAACAAACTCACCAAGGGTGTACCCTCCTCCATTGTCCGACCTCAGGGACTTGATCTTCCGACATGTCTGAGTCTCCACAAGAGCTCTGAACTCCTGAAACCATTTGAAGACCTCACTCTTGGTCTTCAAGAAATAAAACCATGTCCTCCTAGAGTGATCATCAATGAATAAAACATAATACTCATATCCACTCAAGGAAACATGAGACATCCGACCGCTCACATCGAAATGAATCAAATCAAGTATCCCAGTCGATCTGTTGTCACTGCAGGGTAAAGGGGATTTGGCAAACTTGCCCATAGCACATCCTCTGCATGTATCAAGGTGATCAGTACTGAAATCTGGCACACCTGTAGTGATCTCCCGCAATGTCCTCAAGGCTCCATGATACATGTGCCCCATCCTGCGGTGCCAAATCTCGCACAGCTCTGAACTACTAGCTCTGCTACCGGTACTACTGCTCAATGCCAAAAGGGGCTGAAATGAAAACTTGTACACCTTTGCATGGCATACACCTATCACTCTAGCTGAATCAATGGGAGTGCCCCTGGGATATATCAACACCTGTCCTCTCCTGAACAATATCTCATACCCTCTGTCCTCCAATGCTGAGATGGATATGAGGTTCTTCCTCATCCCTGGCACATATAGAACATCTGACACATTCAAGGGAGGTTTGGGTTCCCTATCATATGTCAATGTCCCCACACCGACTACTCTAACAACGTTGTCATCTCCGAGTACTACCTCTATATTAGTGCCACTCTCTGAAAGCTCTGAGAAGTACTCACAGACTCCTGTCATATGACGTGAAGACCCACTGTCAACATACCAGATACCCGAAAATGCTCCGCTAGTGGAGGGAAATGCACACTCCCTCTCAACCTCCGTGGCAAGTGATCCTGCACTAGTGGACTCACAAGCAATGAACCCAAACTCTCGGTCAAATCTATTCGTAAAGTCTTCTATCTCTGCTGATGTTTCCATGCTCTGGTTCTTCCCCTTCTTCTTCTTTTCTGGACACACAACTACATAGTGTCCCATCCTCTGACAATTCCAACACTTCACCTTGGAATAGTCCTTCTGTGTGTTCCCCTGTTTACCTTTACCTTTGCCTTTGCCCCCACCACCACTTGTGGAAGCTTGCTTCTTTCCCTTGCCTTTCTTGCCTCCTACCAATAGTGCTACATCCTCATCCTGCTCAACTGGTTTGGCTGCCCCAAGCTGGCTCTTTCTGATTTCTGTCTGTATGCAATCATCCCAGAACCTCTCCCAAGTGGGAAGGGTCTCACGTGCACAAACCCCATCAGCAAAGTTCAGCCATGAATTGGGAAAGCCATTCACTGCAATCTGCACCAACTCAGTGGGTGGAATGACCTCTCCAACTGCTGCCAATGCATCTCTCACATTAGTAATCTTTGTGAGATATCCAGTTGCACTATCAGTCTTACCCATCTTAATGGTCTTCAGCTTCTCCCTTAGGACCATTTTCCTATTCTCATTGGTACTCTGGTAGAGATTTGTCAATGTTGTCCACATCTCATGAGCATATCTCTTTCCTCGCACATGAGGAATGCAATGATCTTTGATTCCATCTAGAATCAGTCTCTTACCCTTGTTATTCTTTTTATTAAAGGTTGCCAACTGAACAACATCAGTAGAAACATTAACAGGGTTCTGTGCGGTATGCACCATGATATCCCAGACTTCTGCCTCCTCAAAGATGCTCTGCATTCTCTCCTTCCATACACTGTAGTTTTATGCCCATCCAACCTATCCTCCACCCTCAAGCCCAAAGACATGCTTGCTGTCCTAAATAAACTGAAAATAACACTTTTGTAGTAAAAGTACTGTTTGCTATCCCAAACTGCACTTTTCAGCAAAATAGCTCCGATACCATGTAGAAATTTTATAACCCAACCCCGGTTTTCAATTTCTCCTTATTTCTCCCAGAAAGTTAAATGCCCATTCCCATAGCCATACATTCAACAAACTAGAAAAATAAATATTTTCTGAAAACACAAATTCTGGAAATTTCACAGTGCTGAAATGCAGAAATAAAACTCAGAAAATTAATCAGCCACACACAAAAAATAAACACGCTGATTTTTGGTCAACTTGACCCTGGAAAAAACCCTACAACTCTTGGGAAAACCAGTTCGAAAGCTCTCTTTTATTTCTGATAAATAGCTTTTACAAATAAAGAGAAAACATAGAAAATTCCAGCAACCAGTATTTTTACTTATCTCGAAAACCGTGCCTCCGCCTCGATTTTCATGCCAAACAGAAACAGAAATTTACAGCATAAAGTACAGCATTAAATGTTGTATGGACAGCACCGAAAACAGTGTCGGAACAGTTGTACGGCCTCCTCAAAAACTGTGCCACTTGCTGCCTCGAAAAATGTGTTAAACAGCAGTTGTACGGACCTCGATTTGCGTGTTGAAACACTGTCGTACGGATTTGCTGAAATCTTGTTGCCTCGGTATGTGTCCAAGGTGTTGTTCTTCCCCCTCTGCTCAGAAATATCCTTTGCTCTCGTCCTCTCCTTCTCTCAGTCTACTCATGAAAGAATGAATGACATTTTCCCTCATTTTCCTTCTTTAACCTAACCCTAAGTGACTTTTGGGGAATCCCAAAATCTAATGGCTGAGATAGCTTTTGATCTAGGGCTGACATTAAATACTCATTTAAATCTCACTTTCTATTTTTTAATTCACCCCACTTTAATAAAGACCCACTTAGTCATTTATTTCCAAAGTCACTTTTCACTTTCTAATTTCACTTTAAAATTAGACTTTAGTAACTTTATCACTTAAAGTCACTTTTAAATTAGATTTGACTTTATAACTTTATAAAGTCACTTTAGGAGAAAAATTAAATTATTTTGGACACTTTTCCCTAGGCCAAAGATCAAAGCCTTAGGGAACCACCTGTCTTTCGATAACCAAATTTCAACAGCGCAACGTAGAGGCAGCAATAATGTGGCAGCAGCGCAAAGGTTGATGGGTTTTCAACAACGCAGAGGCAGTCCAAAGCAGTAGCAGCGCAGAGGCAGTGCTTACGCAGTGCAGAACAGCAGCAGCGCAGAGGCAGTGCTTACGCAGTGCAGAGCAGCAGCAACGCAGAGCTCTAGAGGGCCAGTGCAGATTAGCAGCAAAGGGTGCTTCAGTATCGAGGTGCACTCAGACTAACTTGAATGTCAAGTCTATGGGATGTTTCAATTGCTTACTTTTCAGCAACTAAGTTGTAGTGCGGCAGTTAGCAGTGGTAGTGCTATGGGCAGCATGATACAGCGTCTGAGAGGGAGTTGTAGTACAGATGAGGCAGTGTCAGCGGCAGAGACATGGGCAGCAGTAGGAAGCAGCGCAATAAATGAGGGGCAGCGGTCGAGCATCAACGGCGCAGAGGACCGATGTCGTGGATCAGGGTGATGCTTCAAGTTGAAGTATTGCTAGAGCACATTCCTCGCTAAGAGGGGGTGTTGATTTTTGGGTAGCATCAGATGTGCTCTAGCTCCAAAACTTTGGGGAGGGGCTAGAACACATGAGATCTCCAAGACCCATAAATCATTTGGAGAAATTCCACCCGGAGCTTAAGTTATTCAAATAATTAATTATTTTAATGGGGACCCTAAGTCTAACTTAGGGAAATTAAATGATTAAAGTGAATTAATTTAAACATGCGGGTGAGAATGTTCTAAATGACGAGGATGAAGTCTTTTCTAATCTTAGCCATCAATTAGAGATTAGATCACGGTCATTGATTCGTCAACTGGAAAAGTATTAAAGGAAGGCTTGGGGTCAGTTGGAGAATACACACAGAGTGGCAGCACTTGAGCTAAGTCGAAATTTTGGGGCACGGTTTGCTGAGAATTTCAGAGTGAGCTTACAGTGCAGTGGCGGGCAGTTTGGCAGCAGGATTCCGAATCCAAGGCCGAGAATACAGTTGCAGAGAGGCAGATCTACCTAGGATAGATAGTGCAGCGCTTGGGAGGGTGACGCGAGGCTAGCTGGGCTCATGCAAAGGCTAACGCAGGCCTAGAGGGGTGACGCAGTCCAAGAAGAGGTGACGCAAAGAGAGAGGTTGCAGCACTGGGGTTTCTGTGAGGCAAATCGGGCTCAGTTTCAACAGATCGAAGAAAGGAACAGCCACTAGGAAAGGTGACGCAGTCTCAACGCAGAGCTTGTTGGGGACTACGTAGGCACTTGTGGGGTTCGTCATTCTAGCGCTGGATCAGCCATAATATCTGTCTCGAGATAGAGGTACTTCTGCCAAGGAAATTCTCTGTTGGGTGAGTCGTTTATGGCATCCTAGTTTGTATTCAGGAATCTGCATAATAATAAAAACCCTCAAGAGTTGTTGCAGTGATTTTCCCGCATTGGGTTTTTTCGGGAACATTTGTCTGAAAAATATTGTGTGTCCTTTCTCTGAATGTCCTTATTCTTCAGTTCCTGATTTGTATAATTGTGTAGGCTGCAGTGTGTTTACTTCAATGTTTTCATGAATATTTCTAAAAATAACTTGTTGAGTTAAATACACAAATAGGAAAAGTAAACCAGATTTCTGCAGTAGGATTTCTGTAATTAAGATTCAGGAATTTTCACACATTCCATGAAAGTAAGAAGTCGAATAGGTACCAAGGGTACTTAGTAACCATGAGCACCATTGTACAATCTGACCTGGAATGTTTGAAGAAGCCGTAAAGCACCAAGTTTGGAAGGATGCAATGAACAAAGAATATGAATCGATCATGAAAAATGATGTCTAGTATGTGGTTCCTAGACCGAAGGACAAATTTGTTGTCACCTCCAAATGGCTCTACAAGATCAAGCATGGAGCCAATGGAAGTGCTAAAAAATTCAAGGCAAGATTTGTTGCCCAAGGATTCTCGCAGAAAGAAGATATAGATTATGAAAAATATTTGTACCTATTGCTCGCTATACCAACATCCGTTCAATCATTTCCCTTGTTGCATTACAAGGATGGAGTCTAGATCATATGGATGTCAAGACAGCCTTCTTACATGGATCGATCAAGGAATAGGTCTATGTGGAACAACCTTTGGAGTTCGAAGTTCGAGATAGAGATACACATGTATGCAAGTTGAAGAAATCGCTCTATGGGTTGAAGCAAGCCCCCAGGGCTTGGTATGAGAGGATCGATAGGTACTTGATGAAGTTGGACTTTACTCGAAATGATGTTGATACAAGACTTTACTTTAAGTTTGATCATGACAAACCTCTCATTCTGGTTCTCTATGTGGACCATCTCTTCCTAACAGGTGTAGACCCTCTTATTCATCAATGTAAGAGGGAGATGGCTTCTGAGTTCAAGATGAAGTACCTAGGGCTAATGCACTACTTCCTAGGCTTGGAGGTCTGGCAAAAGCCAGATAAGATTTTCCTTTCTCAAGGAAAATATATTGTGAAGTTGTTGGAAATATTTGGGATGGTGGACTGCAAGTCCGTGACTACTCCGATGGAACTCAGTTGGCTTATGAGTTCGAGATGAAGGACCTAGGGCTAATGCACTACTTCCTAGGCTTGGAGGACTGGCAAAAGCCAGGTAAGATTTTCCTCTCTCAAGGAAAATATATTGTGAAGTTGTTGGAAAGATTTGTGATGGTGGACTGCAAGTTTGTGACTACTCCGAAGGAACTCAACTTTAAGAAGTTGTGTGGAAGTGTTGTTGGGCCTGATTTGGAAAATCCTACAGAATATCGTCAACTCATAGGGGCCCTGATGTTCTTAGTGAACTCTCGTCTGGACATATGTTTTGCAGTGAACACGTTGAGTCAATATATGGTCAAGCCTCATCACATTCACTAGATTGATGACATAGAATCTGTTGAGATATCTCTAGGTCACAATCAACCATGGACTGAGATACATTGTCGAGAGCATAAGGCTCCATGGATATATAGATGTTGACTAGGCAAGCAGTGTGGTGGATCGTAAAAGCATATTTGGACGTTACTTCACCCTAGGTTCTGCTTCGATCTCCTGGATGAGCAGGAAGCAGAAATCGTTTGCTTTGAGAACCGCCAAGGCCGAATACATTGTAGCAAGTATAGCATGTTGTGAAGTTGTTTGGTTGAGGAAGCTCTTCAGCGAGCTGTTTGGGCATGTGTTGGATACCACCGTGATCCTTTGCAACAACCAAAGTGGGATTCGACTTTCAAAGAATCTCGTGCTCCACAACCTCTCCAAGCATATTGATATCAAGTTCCACTTTATCCGGGAAATGGTACAGCGAGGCGTCGTAAGGCTCCATCACATTGGGACTAATGAGCAGGTCGCATATATTCTCACGAAGCCCATAGGAAAGGTCAAATTCTTAACCTTCCGTGAGATGCTTGGAATCATGGATAGACCCTCTTATGAGGGTCTCACTTGAGTTGGACTTTGAGCTTTTGGAGCTCCAGGGGGCTCGGGGATAGCTTCTTGGAGCTATAAGCAACCACGTGGCTAAGTTCGCTTACCTTGTTGACGTGTTATTTCCCCACCGTTATGATATTGAGATGGTTCACCCTCTCTTTATCTATGCCCCACATACATCCTACCCATGTAGTCCGAGACTCATGGGAAGAATCTCTCATCTGGCCAATGAGTTGGGAAATGAGGATAGAGACCATAGCATTACCGATGGACGAATCGTGTATTGTCGTACTCTCTATGTCTAGGATGGGTTGTGTACAACAACTCGATCTGGAATCAAGCCTAGCTGTGATTTTTACCTCTAAACTGACTTCAAGTCAGTGGAGAGTGGCAAGGTCGTGTGACTCACTCTCGATCAAATCTTCTTCATTATTTCTTCATTAATCAGCAGAGCAGAAACGACAACAGGATGAAAGGATGGTACATGATGGAACAAGATGACAGGATTGCACAGGTTGACAGTTGGATTGACGGGTGGAGTTATCCCGAGTGTTAAATTTGGAAACTAGGGCCAAACTCCACTTTGGACTCTCATATGATTGAGATGATATTTTTGTTGGATTCCTCTTTCAGAGAGGTGCAAGATTGATCTAAAGATCATCTCGTTTCCATGAGCAGAAGTTGGATTTTGAATATATTTCTCACACGTGCAAATTGTCAAGGTCAGCCAAAATTGTAATGTAGGTTCACAAACCCCAAAAGATGTGTCTCCACCCCTCATTGATGGATATAAAAAGGTGAGACTCAATCCTCATTTGGACATCATCTTATCTCACATTCTCTCTCCTTCTCATTGGTTCGTACAACCTCAAGAAGGCATTCTCTCTCCTCGGCACGTGTGAAAGGGAAATTGCAATTTTCGGACTGTTTTAGGCTTCTGCAATAGCGTTGACCAACATTGACCTTGAGTCAACTCTCATACTTTGAATTCGGTGCCACGAAAACCAAGGAAATCTGGGTTGCTTGACTACAACATTGACCACAGCTTTGACCGCATATTTGACCAATGCGTTGACCAAGTTTGATCGAGAATTTCAGGACTATTTTGGACTGTTATTTAAGGCTCAGTTTGACTGGGTTTAACAGAGCTCCATTTGGGAGGAATATAGCTGGTTTCATTAGTGTTGAATTTTCTCGCTAGGGTATCATGTTCACTGCTGAAAAATTTTCATTCTCTCTCTGTTGAATTTGAAGAATAATAAGAAGATTTGATCAAAGGGTTTTCCCCACATTGGGATTTTTCCCTGGCATTCGCCAAATTATTGTGTCCTCTAGTCTTGGCTTGTCTTTTGGTTATTTGTTTATGTTTTATCAGCATTTACTGTCAATGTTAAGGTGATTGCTAAAGAGGAAATTGAATTGGGCTAATAAGAAAGATAGAAGTAAATTGCTCGAAACATAAAACATACTAAAATTAACAGTATTCAATACCACTATCCTCAATAAACACAGGATTCCAGATTTTGATGAATTGTTGACTAGATGCACTCAAGAAGAGACAAGGATGATGGGGAGAGACATGCCTTCAAATGGGAATAATCGTACCGCATTCTCCGCTCATGCTAAAAGAAAGAACAATGTTGGTCCAAGGAAACAAGGAAGACTGTGATTCAAAGAAGGAAGAAAGGGTATATGTTTCAATTGTAACAGGTTTAGCCACTATCCTAGAAAGTGTCCCAATAAAAGGAATACACCACGAGATGATGATTGCAACAACAATTTCAAGGGGAATGGAAATCAAAGGAAGAATAGGTTCAATAACAAAAGACAGAGAGATGCTCCCACTACACGATATGGAAACGGTCAACCTTCCAAGAGATCGAGAAACTCCATCTAATGTTGTAGATAACAAACAAAAAGTATTTCTTATATCTGCCCTCTTTGTTGCCTCTCCTTCAAACACCTTGGATAATTGGTTGATTGATAGTGATGCCTCAAGGAACTTCACTGGATACAAAGAGGCCCTCTCACATTTGATTGAAAAGGAAACCAATTTGGAAATCATACTTGGAGACAATGCCACCTATCCCGTGAAAGGGACAGGGACTATTACTCTTCATTTAAATCAAGGTCAAATCCTTCATCTACAAGATATATTATATGTACCTGACTTGAACAAGAATTTGGTATCTATTTCGGCGATGGAAGACAAAGGTTTCAAGGTGGCATTCATTGATGGAAAGGTATGTGTTTGGAAAAGGAATTTCAAAGAAGCATTCACTCTTGGATTCAAGGTTGATCCTCTTTATCAAGTTGGAGGAACTCCATTGGGAGGCATGACATGCAACACTACTCTTCAATCCAAGTTATGGCACCGGAGGTTTGCTCACATTCATTATAAAGCTCTTCTCGAAGCTACGAAGATGGTCACGGATATGCTCGATTTCAAAGTTGATCATGAAGGTGTTTGTCAAGGTTGTGTCGAAGGGAAACATACAAGGGGACCATTCCCCTCAAGTGATAGCAAGACTACCGACATTTTTCAATTGATTCATTATGATTTATCTGATATGTTGCCTGTAACATCCTTGGGAGGATATTTGTATTATGTTATTTTTGTGGATGACTTCTCTCGCAAAACTTGGATATACTTCTTGAAAAAAAAGGACGAAGTCTTCAAGTAGTTCCGCTCTTTCAAAGCCTTGGTTGAAAATCAAACAGGGAAGAAGATCCAAGTATTGACGACCGATAATGGAACCGAATATGAGTCAAATGAGTTCAATGACTATTGTAGGGAAGTTGGCATTAAGAGGGAGACCACTACTACTTATACTCCTGAACAAAATGGAGTTGCTGAAAGGAAGAATCGAACTATCATTGAATCTACTCGTGCCATGCTTCATGACCAATATCTACCGAAGTTCGCATGGGGAGAAGTTGCCAACACTGTCGTGTATGTTCAAAATAGATGCCCACATAAAGCCTTGGACTCCAAGACTCTCGAAGAAATTTTCACTGGTAAGAAACCTGATGTTTCTCACTTTAGAATTTTTGGAAGTCCCGTATATTTTCATGTACTAAAAGAAAAGAGAAGCAAGTTGGACGCTTTTGGAAAGAAGGGAACATCTGTGGGCTACAGTGAAACTTCAAAGGCATATAGAATCTATGTCTTGGTCAAAACGAAGTGGAAATAAGTCATGATGTCACCTTCGATGAAGATGCTGCCCTGGGAAGGTTAGAGATTTTCCTATTTGAAAGGAAGACAAAGATGAAGATGCAGGAAAGCAGGAAGAACCAAAGGATGAATCGATGCCCGATGTTGAAGGCTTGATGGATCCCATTGATCCACCTCCTAGTGAGTCCTCTTCTTCAAAAAGAAGACCCTCATGGCTTAGGGATACTCTCGAAGATGCCGAGAGACATATTGCACCGAGGGGGACATTTCGTGAAAGTAAGAAGCCGAATAAGTACCAAGGGTATTTAGTAGCCATGAGTCAATCTGAGCCTAGAACGTTCCAAAAAGCCGTGAAGCACAAAGTTTGGAAGGATGCAATGAAGGAAGAGTATGAGTCGATCATGAAGAATGATGTATGGGATGTGGTCCCTAGACCAAAGGACAAGTTTCTTGTCATCTCAAAATGGCTTTACAAAATCAAACATGGAGCTGATGGAAGTGCTGAAAAATTTCAAGGCCAGGTACATTGCCCAAGGCTTCTCGCAAACGGAATGTATAGACTATGATGAGATATTTGCACCGGTTGCTCGATTACCACCATCTGTTCGATTATTTCCCTTGTTGCCTTTCAGGAGTGGAATTTCCATCAAATGTATGTCAAAATTGCTTTCTTACATGGGTCGCTTAAGGAAGAAGTTTATGTAGAACAACCCAAAGGGTTTGAAGTTCTAGACCAAGAGTCACATGTATGTAGGTTGAAGAAAGCCCTCTATGGGTTGAAGCAAGCCCCCCAGGGCTTGGTATGAGAGGATCGATAGCTATCTAATGAATTTGGGATTTACAAGAAGTGAACCTGATCCGAACCTTTACCTTAGGGTTGATAATGATTGTAATATTCCCAATTAGCAGATAGCTAATTGGAATATTCAATTTTGATTAATTTTTGAATTTTCCTAAGTTTAACAGCGAATAAAGGGGTGAGGGGACCCATGAATAAAACATTAGAATCAAAGCACTTTCCTAAAGTCACTGGGCAGATTAATTAAAAGGTGAAGTGGGGCCCATGAGGCCAAGTGACAGCGCAAGAGAGGAGGCACTTAGGACAGCGCAGTGGCAACGTGGGGCCAGGCAGCGCAGTGTCAGCGTGGGAGAGGCAGTGCAACGTAGCAAGGGACAGCGTGGCACAAAGGGACAGCGCAACATAGGTGGGCCCAAAGGACTTTAGGGGTTCACAAGCATAAAAGGAGAGGAAGGCGGCCTTTCTCATTCATTCTTGCATCTTATGATTTTTTGTCTGTCAAGACTAGAGACACCATAGTCATTGTCTCTCCAAGGTACATACTCCACCCAGGTGTTCCTAGAGTATGACCTTCTTGGACTATTCTTCTCTTGGGTAGCCAGCCCTCAAAGAATATCAGTCCCCGACTACTCTTATCTTGAATTCCCTTTCACATTCTCAAATAGTATCAAATGCCATATGATTACCCAATTCTCCATTCTTTCATCCAGGTGAAGACCAGAATGATGTGTCTATCCATTCTCTCCACATGGCCTTCACTAAGACTTATGGTTGTTAGTCCTGGTCTAGTGCATGACACATGTATTAGAGAATCATATACGTCACTCCCTCTTAACTCAGGAAGGACATACTTCAAGTTTCTATTGAAATTTGGTCACTAGAGGCCAGGTGGTTCCCTAAGGCTTTGATCTTTGGCCTAGGGAAAAGTGTCCAAAAGAATTTAATTTTTCTTCTAAAGTGACTTTATAAAGTTATAAAGTCAAATCTAATTCAAAAGTGACTTTAAGTAATAAAGTTACTAAAGTCTAATTTTAAAGTGACTATAATAAAGTCAATGTGAAATTAGAAAGGAAAAGTGACTTTGGAAATAAATGACTAAGTGGGTCTTTATTAAAGAGGGGTGAATTAAAAAATAGAAAGTGAGATTTAAACGAGCATTTAATCTCAGCCCTAGATCTAAAGCTATCTCAGCCATTGGATTTAGGGATTCCCCAAAAGTCACTTAGGGTTAGGTTAAAGGAGGAAAAAAAGGGAAAAGGTCATTCATTCTTTCATGAGTAGATTGAGAGAGGAGAAGAGAAAGCTAAGGAGATTTTTTTGAGCAGTGAGAAGAAAGAGGGCAGCAGTGAGGAGATTCAGCAAAAGGTACAGCAGCATTTATTAGCACAAATCCCAAGGCAAAAATCCGTACAGCAAGAGAGAGGCATTGTTTCCAAGAAAGGGAGGCACAAGAATCAAAGAAGAGGGCAGCAACATTAAGCACGAAGTTTGAGGCAGAAATCTGGGCACAAAAATCGAGGAGAAGTGCTGTTGATTTTTCGACACAAAAATCGAGAAAAAGGACAGTAGCTTCAGCGTTGATTTCAAGGTCGTTTCTAGGCACAAATTTCGAGGAGGGGTGCTGTACAAATCCGTACAGTCCTTACAGCACCATACAGTCTGTTCCGGCACGCTTCCCGATGTGGCCGTATAGCATTTTTTGTTGTCATTAATGCTGTAAAATTTTATGTTTTGCACATTGCTGATTTGGCACAATTTCCAAGGCGGTGTGCAAGCATGGAAATCGAGATAAGTCTGTAAATTACATTTCTGGAATTTTTTACTGTGTTTTTTTGTTTCACTGTAAAAGCAATATTCAGAAAATAAAGAGGAGCTTTCGAACTGGTTTTCCCCAAGGGTTGTAGGGGGTTTTTCCAGGGTCACATTGACCAAAAATCAGCGTGTCTATTTTCTGTGTGTGGCTGATTTATTTTTCTAGTTTTTATTTCTGCATTTCAGCATTGTGAAATTTCCAGAATTTGTGTTTTCAGAAAATATTTATTTTTCCAGCTTGTTAATGTATGTCTATGGGAATGGGCATTTAACTATATGGGAGAAATAAGGAGAAACTGAAAACCAAGGTTGGGTTATCAAATTTCTACAGTTTCTTCCAAGTAAGAAACTTATCACTAGGCTCCCTTTTAACCAGGGACCTACAGCAGCAATGGTGAGACACCCAGTTGTTCATGAAGAATTCCTTTCCTCGATGTCATAGATTTCAATATTGAGTAATCTTCAACTTTTGGCTTCATAAGGCACAGATCATCCATCACTTTCATCCATGAGTCATGTCATCCACCTGAAAGTGATTCATCAGTCCTTCTCATCTAGTCCACCTTTATGCCATGTTGTTTTCCTCCGAACCATCTCCCAAGGATCTTACATCCTTCCACATGATCGGAAGCCATGCATAAACATATCCAGATAAACATATACATATGAACTTTTAAATCAAAAGTTAACCTTAGTGATGATCTTTCACCATGACATCTTCCTGTAGCCATCGGCATCCTCTATTTAGATTAACACATCTCCTAAAGATATGTTTTGTCAAGGGTCTTCATGTTTACCATACATCTATCTAAGTCCACATATCCTCCTAGGAGGTCTCCTAGTCACATCTTCTTGGCTTCCGGATGATAACCACCTCTTTACATGGTTGTACTTCATGGTCTCTTCTATTCTTTCTCCACACAGCTTCATCCCCAGGAACTTCCAATATCCAGTTCCTTGTTTGTATACAACCACCTCATATTCCATATGAGGACATAATTTAATTTCATCTGTTAGTGGCAACCTGTGCATCAGCAGAGATTTCCCTTCCATAAAACAAAGAAGTTCATCACCTAAAACCACATGACATGACTTCACAACATCTAGTGTCAGCATATATATGTACCTCATATTTTTCCCTTTGAGTCATCCTGTAGCAATTTTACTAGAATGAAGAACTTCATTCCCTTAACCTGCTTCATCAATATGTCATCATATCCTAATCCCAAAATTATGTAACATAGAGTTCTTGATGAAACCTTCTGTTTTCTTTCTAACCAGTGAATCCATAGAGAACTACATTAGAAAGTGTCAGCACCTGTTTCCATATGTTGATTTTGTAGAATTGGAAAGTGTTCCAAGTCTCATATTTTGGGAGGAGGCTTGGACATCAATATTCCTGAGAACCGAGAAACCGTTTGTGGAAATTCCACTAGGTTCATACTTTATTAAAGTAATTAATTATTTTAAAGTGATCCCTAGGTCTAAACTTAGGGATATTAAATAATTAAAGGGTATTAATAAAGCAGAGCGTGAATCTTCTAGAAAACGAACATCAATTCATCTTTTAATATCAGCCATTGATTAGAGATCTAATATGTGTCGTTGATTCATCAACGAGAAGACTATAAGAGAAGGCTTGAGGGTCATTTGGAAAGCAAGTCGAGCACACACTTAGTACCTGAAGGAAATCGATTCTGAAGGAATAGAATTCGATTTCAGAGGGAGAGGTTGTAGACGCAGAGTTGCAGAGGCAAAAGGAGAAAGGGGAAGTCAACAAAGGAAGAAGAAGGCAGGAGGATGTAGAGGGGGCCGCTCTGGTCCTCCACGCAGAGTGATGCAATCCAACGCAGTGACTACGCAGAAGAGCCCTCCATCTTGCTTCCATAGCAAGTAAGCCCATTATCTAATCCTCACTTGTGAATAGGCTTTGGGAATCACCTTTCATCCCACCATTAATCTATCTTTTCTAGTGATTCCTCTCATACCGGGACTCCTCCCATCGATGAAAGTCTGTAAAGAGCAGGGAGCTTTAGCTGAGGTGATAGTGGGCTATCGCTACATTGTTGCCACTTGAAATAGTAGTTGCTCTATAGGATCCCCTCCTAGGACCCTTGCTATTTTGAGCAGTGACAAGTACCAAAACACAACAAAATTCGAAAACAATGATTGGTTTAGTGTATTTTGATACTGAAGTTGTTCAACGATAAAATGAGATTACCGCGACTGTCTTATGGTGAGAATCAATGTCGTATATTAACAATGGGATGTATGATAGAGGTGTCTTTACATATGTCACTTTCAAGTCTATATATCAATAAGGTCATTGTTGTAAAAGGAGCTCTTGTTAGTGTAATTAAACTGTTAATACATGTGCAAATTTTTCGTGTTCAAACTTCAACAAAATTTAGGATAACGACTTCAAGCCAATCTGAAACATTTATTGTAGGTATTTCTTCTTGAATTTGGAAAGGTCCGCCTAATTTGACAGTCATATATGTATACCATGGTAAAGGAATGTTATGCAACGACAGTTTGACAACTTTAATTATGCCTAGAACCTTTGTTGTTATGCAATTAGCCTTGGGCACTGTGATAACACTATGAACTAGAGAAACCGCAAGCATTAACAATTATCATTATTTGCCATACAATTGCTAAGAAACTTTTGGCTGAGAATGGGCCTTAATACCACCGTCTACTCTTTAAATTATAAGGGCATACATGTATCAAAAAGTAAATTTATTTCCTCCGTTGATCTAAAAGATAAGGATCTATTATCTCAGGGCCGAGTCTGTTGTTTCTTTAAGCCAAACGAAACCTCAAACAAATCCCTTGACTATATGCCTAACGAACCACCAAAGGACAAAGAAAAATAAATTAGTCAAACCTTAATTCTCTGTCAAGTTGCTTCTCTGGTTTTCTCAGGAGGCCAAAAAAATTCATAGCAAAAACATAAGAAAGTTCGTTGAGATTGTTATGTTTTGGGAGGTTAGGATAGGTCTAATTTTATAGACCTAGAGGGGCTTCAAACAAGATGACCATTGGATATTTGGAGGGGCTTCATGAGAGTATACAATTGTAACTAAATTGTATCTTGTGAGCTAATTAAGAGGGTTGTTGCCCTTGTAGGAAGTAGATTAGGCTTTAGGATTAGGGAGTATAGGAGTGTTTTTATAAATTAGGAAGGGACTCTCTAGTAAACGTTGGAGGTCAAAGAAGAGCTTTGTAATATTAAAAGAAGGCCCCCTTGTTTGTTTTTTCAAATTATATTGAGTAACTACTTGAACCTTAAGCAAGAGGGCCATCAGCCTTATGAAGAAGGGATAAGGCGTATTAATTAATGAGGAACCCATCTTGTGAGTACATGCTTATCCTAAAAGGTCATTTCTTCATGAAAGATGAGGTGAATCTCTTAAACTTAATTTTGTATGCCCACAACCAATAAAATTATTCCAAGTCGCCACCCATTGGGGTTTTAGCTCAGAAAATGGGGTCACTACCTTGAAACTGAATTATCTCTCAAACTAGGAAGAACCTTGTGGCGTGCCACATACCACCAGAAACATCTATTCGAAGAATCCAATAACACGGATCTCCAGGCCAAACTCAATGACTTCCCACTTCAAAACCCTCGACAAGGTCAAGGTATGTCCTAAGTCCAAGGAACCCATACCCTAGCACCTGGGTTTTCAACCATCCAATAGTGGAGCTTCCAACTTAATGTAATCCAGACAATTGTAAGAAGTGTTCATTGTCATTTTGAGATCAATGACGAGTGTTTCAATCAAATTCAAACCCATTCAAACTCCATGGGTTGACATCAATGACAACACCATCCAACAGATGGGAAGGAGGGAGTTGTAAGAATGATGTTGACATTAAAAATGGATAGATGACCTTGTTGCCATAGAAAGAATGATGTTCTTGAAGGAATGAAGCTTTGAAATTTTGAGGTTTCTCCAATGATATGATGATACAAATAAAAGAGCATGTATGACTGAAAGAAAGAGGTTTATGTTATAAAGAAGAAGTTTGGATAAAGAAAGCATAATTCTCCCCAATTAAGGGGGAAGACATATTGTGACAACTATAAAACCTTGAAGAAAGAATGCGATCGGAGAATAGCTAAAGCACTATAGATGGTTGTTCATGATTAATGAAGCTATAGACAATATTTAGATGTTTTGGAAGAAGTGTTGAGGGTGATTTTGGTGTTGCTAGAAAATTGAAAAACGAAGCTTTCGACGAGATGTGATGATGACCTAAGCAGCATCAAAATATTTGACCTTGGAGGTCTATGCTAACTTGTATATATTTGAAATTTTGTTACTAATTGGGGTTATGATTGTACAAGCAAATCTCTCCATAATAAGGTTGAACATTTTGGAAGCATGCTTGGACTAGTGGATATATCTGATTTAGTGATGAAGCATCTTGGGTTGTGTGCATGTATGATGCTTGGGAGGACATCTGGTTGACTTGTGATGATGTCTAGATCCCGAAGTAGGGAGGGTATCATTGGTCTTATGGAGCTCCAACCTTGGATATGATACCTAGATCCCTGTGGATTGGTGTTAGAGCTGAAGCCTGATGGTACTTATAGTCGCAGAAGCTTGGAATACACCTTAGTCCCAACCGGTTAGATACCATGGTCAAGATTCTAATCTTTAGCCTCGTATATGCTATGACTCTTCGTAGAACATATCAATTTGAGTTCATCCTTGTACCTATATATGCATAATTATCAATACCTCCCTAGTTAAGAGGGAGTGTTGAAGAATGTAACTAATGTCAGTCTTCATAATTGTACTTGAGTCATGATGTAATGTATTTGTCAAAATAAAGAAAAAGAAAATTTATTATTTATTAGTATGGGTTTCATGCTTACTGTAGCTCAAGCCTCCAGTGTAGGCTTCTAGGGTTTGTGTCTTAAGTAAAATTCTATGTCAAAGACCCTTCTTGGGCTCATTGTATCAAAGAAAGAAATTTATTCTATGTATTTTAGTCATGTTAACCCCTCCACCATCAAGTTGTCCTCAAGCACATCATGTTGGCCTCAAAGAATAGACTCCCACCACTATATATAGCAAATGAACTCGACCTATTTGGCATCACTCGGATCTGCCACTTAAGAAGAAAGAATGAAATGTGAATATCATAAAGAGCCTATCTCATAACAAGAAAGTGAAGGGAAACGCAACGAAGGAGGAAGCCTAATATTTGTCTTTTCTATCACACGTGTGAAGAGATTTAAGCTCTACAGGATGAAGGAACAAGATTATGATTGCAAGTCGAATTGCAAAAGGACCGAAGCCCTAATTGGCTAGTTTGATGGATGGTTTGATGGACCAAAGATTTTCCATTACGTTGAAGGAAAATTCTTAAAGGTTGGCTTAATGGGTGGAGGGGTAAAGTCATTGTCAAAGGTCTTGATTATCTTAATTTGAATCTACTAGTGGAAGAGTTTAACTGTATTTTCCCTTTCATAGGCGTTTTGTGTTGGCTGAGTGCCTACATCTTGTGTTCCTTGTTGTGTTCGTGATCTTCATTATTTAGCATTCGTTTTGATGATAAGAATATAATAAATACAAAGAAGAATTGATAAGAAACATAAAAAGAAAGTGTCAAAGATAAGAGAAATCAATTTAAATAACCCCTAATTAAGTTGCCTTAGATTTCTCAACAGTCCTCCAATAATTTGATCTTTGGCATAAACAACTCGGTCTCCTTGAGTTCTTGGACCTAGTGAAATAATTTGGCCTCGAGGAAAATAAAAGATGATGCAATAATGTTGTGTTGCTCCTTTAGCTCCCATAAACTCCTATAATTAAATTCTCCAATTAGCACCTACGAAGAATCTAGATGAATCCTCCTCTAGACTAGCTAGGGTGGTTGAAACTCCCAACCAAAACTAGTTTTAATCAGCTAGGGTGTTTTATTACGACACTAAAACCAATTTGGTCAAATCAGCTAGGGTGGATCTCACATCATATATGGTGGATCTCGCACCACCAAAACTATCCTCCTTACATAGGTTCCCATCCTTATATTCAAGTGCAAAGAGCTTACAATCAATATCAAAGACAATCACCAATGCATACCCGAAAGTGAGTTGCAATTCTCTTTTTATAACTTTTATTATTAGAGTATCACGAGTCATCGAAATCCAATGGGTCATAAGAATACCATGAATCACCCCTTTTATCTTTCTTCCCCTCAACAATATAAAGTGACTTTATAAAATTTTGTTCTCCAATCAATCAAGTCAATAATCATTTTTTTATTTAATTACTCAATATCAGCTTAGAGATAACATCAAATAATTAAATTAATTAAATCTTGTATGTTGTTCTTGAAAAGGGACATTACAAGAAAGGTAGCTTTGGGGTTTTACACCCAATCGTGTTTGGGGCATTTCCGGGAGCACATTTCTACATATGATGGCATGAGACGATAGATGGTAGAAAGGAGAATCCAACGCTTCGAGAATCGTCAAATTCCGAGTTGTAGGAGTCGAGAAATGAATTTTTGAAGTCGATGAGTAATTATTAATCTTCAATTCATGTAGGCTTGATCTAAAAATTATCCAATAGATGTGTCTCTTCATCAATTCATGGAGCCCCTTTGCTATGTATAAATGAAGGGTGAAATGTTATTGTTTAGGCATCCAAGTGTCCAAAATATTCTCAA
Source organism: Pinus albicaulis (assembly GCA_034641835.2). Lineage (NCBI taxonomy): Eukaryota > Viridiplantae > Streptophyta > Pinopsida > Pinales > Pinaceae > Pinus > Pinus albicaulis. Next base: position 1,824,602,393 of record CM076580.1, on the reverse strand, counting down.
GGAAAGAGCTCTGAAATTTGGACGAAGATAGGAGGATCTCATGCCTAGCCGCAGCATTAGGAGAAGGGTCTGAAGCCTGTACTAGAGGTCGAGTGAGCTAAGCTACAGGGATCTGTTTTTTGGGTTGAAACATTGTTGTCTCAAGGGCCGAGAGGGCAGGCTGCTAGGCCAAGTCCTTGTAGGGAAAAACTTTGTTGTCCTAAGATTGTTTGGGCACCGTTTGGAGGTAGTTTTCTACAGGAGGAAGCTTGTTGTGCTAGGCCGCAGGCCACAGCACACAGCTGAGCTTGATTTAGGGCTGTCAAGAGTTGACAAGTGCCTTATGGAGGCAGCGTGGCAAGGAGGAAGCCTGTCAAGGTGTGTCACAACCCTCAAAGCGCTTATTTGTTGACTATTAGGTGGAGTTAGGGCTGCAGCACATGCCCTAACCAGGACTGTCACAAATAGCAAAGTCAAAAATATGTGTAGCAGTGTTTTGGGAGGAACGTTGGGTCAATAAGTGAACAATTTGGATCAGACTCACTTGCAGCCTATTGGTGCCATATCGAGGACTTTCCAAGGAGGTGAAGAGTCCATCGTAGAAGCATAATCGACAGTGAAGTATTGGGCATCATTAGTATCATGGAGGGCAACGTGTTAATACCCAAAATAGCCCTATACAAGCTACCTTGACATGGCAAAGAGTGGCTGAAGATTGGGTGAAGATTGGTGCCGAAGTGCAGCACTTTGATGGACTAAAGTGGCTGCTAGCCTGATAGTTTGGAGCTCGGGAATTAGGCCTACCCGGAGAGCAGATTGGATCAGCCCGTGTACACTCTACAGAAGTGACTTGCAGCAGTGTTAGGTGGCAGCCCTCCTGGAGTCTCGATGTGTAGTAGCCTTGATGGACTAAGGCACTACTAGTGAGCAGTACGGAAGTGAAGGATCAGCAGGACGAGATATGACATCGAGTTATACCAGTTGTATTATTCAGATTTTGGTTTAATATAACAAATATTGGGGTTGTGCATTATTGCACAATTTGTTAAAATCTGTGTATATTTGTGCATGTGTGATTTATTGCTTTATATTTCCACTGTGCAAAGTAGTCATGGTTGCTATTCTTGGTTTGGTAGCGTCAGTTATTCCAAGACTCTAACCTAGACCGAGGGTCTTGGAAATTCAACATGGTATCAGAGCGTGTCTGAGCTACTTTGGAAGTCAATGAATTAAAGTTGTGCGTAGCGAAGTACAGCGTGGGAGGGAGTTGGTCACATTGTAAGTGAAGGGTTCACTACAATGTCGAACTTGCAGGCAGGTCAACGGTCTGAGGAAAGGTTGGAAGGATTGTCCAACTATACTCCTTGGGAGGAAAGGATCAAGTTGGTCTTGCAGGTCAACAGGATCTAGGATTTTGTCGAGAAAGAGATCAAGAAGCCAAGCGACCCTAAGGAGCCGAATATATGGGAATATTTGGATACGAAGGCGAGGTTGATCATCCTTGATGGTGTGAAGGATTCCATAATACCTCATTTGTCCAAGAAGAACAATGCACATGAGATGTGGATGGCTCTTCAGAATTTGTTCAGGAATAAGAATGAGAACCATGTATTCATATTGGAGGATAAGTTAAAGTCCACCAAGATGATAAGGGGTGAAGGAGTGACTTCGTATCTGACGAGGTTATCTTAGGTTAGAGATGAGCTTGCTATCGTTGGTGTCAAAATTTCAAATGGAGATACGGTAAGGATTGCCTTGAAAGGGTTCACCAAGGAATGGAAGCCCTTCATCAAAGGAATCGTTGACAGAGAGAAATTGCCAGACTGGAATAGACTATGGGACGACTTCATTCAAGAAGAGTTGTGAGACGAGGATTTTCATCCATCGAAGAAGGTAGATGAGGATGTGGCGCTTGTAGCGCAAATGAATGGTAAGCTGAAGAAGGACTTAAGTAAAGTCAAGTGTTTCAATTGTGGCGAGATGGGTCATTTTTCGTCGATATGTCCGATGAAGAGGGGAGATGATGAAAAGAGGAAAGGAAAGCAAGTCGTCAGTGTTGCCACTTCAGCTAAGATAGATGATCTCTCCAGGAGATTGGAAGAGGAGGACTTTGCTATGATTTATCATTTCTCGCAGGGTACTATCAAGGAGGATGGATGGTACGTGGACAATGGTGAGACGAAGCACATGACAGGGTCACAGGAGATTTTTGAGACTCTAGCTGAATGAGACTCGAAGTTGCACATGGTGTTGGGTGACAAGAGTCAGTTGGAGATCCGAGGATCAGGTATGCTGAGATTCAAGATGGAGAAAGGACGTATGATGCAGGTCCAGGATGTACTGTTTGTAACAGGACTCAGATATAGTGTGATTTCCGTCTTAATGATCGAGAGGAAGGGGTTTGAGGTCTTGCTCCAGGATTGTAAGGCAAGACTCAAGCCTGGAAGCTCTAAGTCTGATGGGATTGTATTCAGAATTAGAAAGCATGGTCTCGACAGGTTGTTGGGAAAGCTTGTAGAATATGGAACGAAGCAAGTGGACCAGGTGCAGGTGCAGGTGTGGGCTTTACAGGTGCAAGAAAAGGTTCCTGAGAAGAAGGTACACTTTCCAGAGAAGAAGGCCCAGATTCCAGAGACTCAAAGGGAGTCAAGTTCTAGAGGGAGCTAGCAAATTCAGAGGGAGACTTTGCAACCCAAGAAGAGCATGTGGTTAGTGGGAAGCAAGGGTGCTTCCACATCTACCTAGAGGGAATCATGGAGAGACTAGAAAGCGATACAGGAAAAGAAGAAGTAGGATGCTTCCAGCAATGACAACGACACTTCTGAAAAGGGTGTAGTTCACCGTATAGGGATTGTTGCGATTATGAGCGCCGGGAGATGTACAAGTGTTGCGAGCAGTGATGATGATGATGAGTCAGCTCCTCGTCTTGGAGGTACCTCTTTTGCTAAGAGGGAGTATTGATTCGTGTAGCTTGGGAGGTACTCCAAACCCTAGGGTTCAGGGTTGGAGGAAAAAGCGCCACAACGGTCACTTCTGGGCTTGGAACCCAAGTATAGGGTTTTGCACCAAATCGTGTTTGGGGCATTTCCAGGAGCACATTTTTACATATGATGGCATGAGACGATAAAGGGCGGAAAGGAGAATCCAACGCTTCGAGTATCGTTGAATTCCGAATTGTAGAAGTGGAGAAGTGAATTTTTGAAGTTGACAAGTAATTATTGGTTTTCAAGTCATGTAGGCTTGAAGTAAAAATTATCTAATAGGTGTCTCTTCACCAAATCGTGGAGCCCCTTTGTTGTGTATAAATAAAGGGTGAAATGTTATTGTTTAAACATCCAAGTGTGCAACATCTTCTCAAGGAAAGAGCTCTAAAATTTGGACGAAGATAGGCGGATCTCAATCCTAGCTGCAGCAAAGAGAGGAGTCTTGGGCAGCGTGAGGAGATGGGTCTGCAGCCTGTACTAGAGGTCGAGTGAGCTAAGGTACAGGGGTCTGTTTTTTGGGCTGAAACATTGTTGTCTCAAGGGAAGAGAGGGCAACCTACTAGGCCGAGTACTTGTAGGGCAGAACGATGTTGTTTTGAGACTGTTTGGGCACCATTTGGAAGTAGTTTGCTACAGGAGGAAGGTTGTTGTGCTAGGCCGCAGGCCATAGCACATAGCTGGGCTTGATTTAGCGTTGCGTAATGAATAAATAATGTAAATAAATGATAAATTAGTTAATTAAATAATTAGACTGAAAGGTCATGTCTGATAAGACATGACCTTTCGTGAAGAGGCACCTATGTAGGGGTATATAAGCAGGCCTCATTTGTAACATTCAATCATCTATCTCATCTCATTCTTCATATCTTTTATAATATAATATTTGTATCCTCATGGATATCTTTGTATTCCAAGTGTTCTGGAGTATTTAACTTGAGAAGGAACTTTGTTCGCTTCATTTGGTATCAAAGCAGTTCAATCTTCTGACCGCTCATCGCTACACAAAGCTACGCTCCTCGGTCCAGGCTTGTGGCCATAAAAAATTCATCAACGTTGTTGTCGTCGAAGCGATTCGCTACCAATCTTGGAGTTTCTCCATTTTCACCAGTAGGCCTTTGGCCAAAATTAAAAATTTGAAGAATTTCACCAATAGGCCCTTGGCCAGAATTAAAAATTTGAAGAAATTTCACCAGTAGGCCTCTGGCCAAAATTAAAAATTTGAAGAAAAAAAGGGGGAAATTTTTGAAAAAAAGAAAAGCAAAAGAAATATATATATATATAGTCAAAAAAAAAAAAATATATATATATATATAAGTAAAAAAATAAAAATAAAAAGTTAAAAAAAAAGATATATAAAGAAGTACATATACGTACATACCAAGACAATTTAAAATTAAAAAGGAAAAAGAAATAAGAAAGAGTAGGTAAGGTTATTTTGATTATTCTTTCAGTGGTTTACAAGCTCGTGGTTTTTGAAGCCCATGGTATTTGCAAGGTAAAATAAGAAGTAAAGGAATAAAAAATCTCTGTGTGAATGGTAAGTTTACTTTTACGTGGAGAACATTAACCGAGTCAAATACACATAAGTGGACATATATTTTATAGGTGAATATATGTGAATAGCCACGTTTCACTAGGGTTGTAACCTTTCAACAACAAAAATAGGTAAAAAAATCAATTGTTAAAAGAATATATATATATATATATATATATATATATATATAATTTAATTAATTAAATTATTAAAAAAAAATTAAAGGAATAATAACTTCATTAAAAAGAAGAAGAGAAAGTTAGGAAGGGTTACCTTAAAAACCCTAAAAACTCAATTCAACAGACAAAATGGAATCAATCATTGATGAAAAGGAAATTGAATCTAATTCGGAAAGGAAAGAAGGAATATTTCCTGAAAATTATAGTATGTTTGTTTGTACGCTAATTAGAATCAAAGGGTCACTTGCGGGAAAGGAAGTTCTCATATATATCGATCTTAATCAAAAGGATAATTATGTTAGTACTAAATGTGCTAACCAATTAGTGATCCCTGAATCAAATATAATCGAAACAAATTCAACTAACGCAAATGAAAAACAATACGACATAAGGAATCTACACCTAAAAATTGGGGAGTATTCCTTGGTCTCGCAATTTACCGTTAAAACCTTATTTTGTAACAATAGTGATATAATTTTGGGTTCGATCTGGATGGAATCACTAGGGTCATTTGTCCTTAATACAAAAAAGAAGTTTTTAACATTCTCTTACAAAAAGAAGAAAATAACGCTACAGGCCATCAACTTAAAACCAAATTCAGTGACACCTGAAGACATTCAAGAAATTTCAAAAGTAATTTCTCAAGAAAGTAAAAAGGCAATCCAAAATATGCAAAAAGAAATTGACAAAATCACAACTAACAAGAATGAAGAATTTGCTCGGCTCAAGAACCACAACGAAAATTTGCTAACACAAATTAAGAAATTGAAGAAGGATAAGAAGTTGTTGGAAAACAAGGTGCAACAACTTGTCGAAAAAGAGTCGTCGAAACCGACAAATGTAGAAGTTCAAGTTGCAGGAAAAACAAACATTGATCCAATAAATGTCACTACTCAAGAAGAAGACAGGCAAGTTGCAAATGATACAAACTTCGATGTTGCAATTCAAACGAGGAGCATTCTAAATGAAGGTTTTGTAACCTACTCAATAACATCCTCGCCAAAAGAAAATCAAAGTAAAACCAAAAAAGTTCCCTATCGACATCCAAATCACGGGAGCAGACAACTCAGCCAAGCTATGTATTCAGAACAAAAACAAGCTGATATTCTGAAGAATACTGACTTATCATCACAAGTTTCCAGTCATCGTAAGATTCCACAGAAGATTGATTTAGGATGGTTCGATCCATTCTCAGTGCAACAATTTTGTTTGTCACTTAAAGGATCATATCAACTTGTATCAACAAGGATGTCTGCCCCGAGACGAGAAGATGTTCGTAGCAGGAAACGAAATCGAGGCCTTTCATCGAAAAGCTTTGAGGACAAAGCTTTTTGAGGGGAAGGCAATGTAATGAATAAATAATGTAAATAAATGATAAATTAGTTAATTAAGTAATTAGACTGAAAGGTCATGTCTAATAAGACATGACCTTTCATGAAGAGGCACCTGCGTAGGTATATAAGCAGGCCTCATTTGTAACATTCAATCATCTATCTCATCTCATTCTTCATACCTTTTATAATAAAATATTTGTATCCTCGTGGATATATTTGTATTCCAAGTGTTCTAGAGTATTTAAATTGAGAAGGAACTTTGTTCACTTCACGTTCTCAAGAGTTGACAAGTGCCTTAAGGAGGCAGTGTGGCAAAGGAGGAAGCCTGATAAGGTGTGTCGCAACCCTTAAGGGGATTGTTTATTGATTGTTAGGTGTAGTTAGGGTTGTAGCACGTGCCCTAACTAGGACTGTCACAAACAGCGAAGTCAAACATATGTGCAACAGTGTTTTGGGAGGAACGTTTGGTCAAGAAGTGGCCGGTTTGGATCAGATTGACTTGCAGCCTCTTGGTATCGTGTGGAGGACTTTCCGAGGAGGTTAAGAGTCCATCCTCGGAGCATAATCGACAGTGAAGTAAAGGGCATCATTGGTCTAGTGGAGGGCAGCGTTTTATTAGCCCAAAGCAGCCCTAGACGAGCTATCTTGATGTGACAAAGAGCAGCTGAAGGTTGGGTGAAGATTGGTGCCGAAGTGCGGCACTTTGATGGACTAAAGTGGCTGCTAGACTGGTAGTTTGGAGCTCGGGAATTAGGTGTACCCAAAGAGCAGATTGGATCAGCCCGTGTACACTCTACAGAAGTGACTTACAGCAGTGTTAGGTGGTAGCCCCCCTAAAGTCTCGATGTGTAGTAGCCTTGATGGACTAAGGCACTACTAGCGAGCAGTACGAAAGCGAAGGACCGGCAAGACGAGATATGACATCGAGTTTGTCATTGTATCTTGTATACCATAGGCTGTTGTATAATTCATATTTTGGTTTAATATAACAAAGGTTAGTGTTGTACATTATTGTACAATTTGTTAAAAAATGTGTATATTTGTCCATGTGTTATTTACTACTTTATATTTCCGCTGTGCAAAGTAGTTCATAGTCGAGATTCTTAGTTTTTTAGCGTCAGTGATTCTAAGACTCTAACCTAGACCCAAGGCATCCTAAGAAAACAAGAAATCCAAGATATAGAAATAATGCAGCGAAAACTCAAACAAAATATTTTCTTGTTTCTGCTTTTTCCAGTTCTTCTTCTGTAGATTCATTAGATAGTTGGTTAGTGTTGATTTTTGTAGCATCGAATGTGCTCTAGCCTCGGGATTTTGCAGAGGCTAAGACACATGCATTCTCCAAGACCCATAAATCATTTGGGGAAATTCCACCCACAGATGATTTAATTAAAATAATTATTTATTTTTGGTGTGTTCCTAAGTCTAAACTTAGGAAATCAGAATAATTAAAGGGTATTAATTAAATCGGTACGAATCTTCTAGATAAAGGTGTGGATCAAGTCCAAGTTAATCTTAGCCATTTATCAAGATCTAATCTTGGTCATTGATATCTCAACGTGAGATTATAAGAAGGAGCTCAATGGGCACTTGGAGAACACACTTGAGATTTGCAGAGATCGATTTTGCTAGGTGATCGAATTCTCAAAGAGGTAGCGTTGAGTTGCTAGAGAGAGATTAAGTAAGATCTTTGCAGTGAGGGGCAGAGATAGTAGACCGGATGAAGTATTCCAGATCTGGGGAGTGCAAGGCAGAGAAGACGTTGAGAGCCACACAGACGCTGCGTAGTGCCACGAAGAGGCAACGCAAAGCTTCAAAGGGAGTTCGTTATTTTGTTGGGAAACACTCGAGATCTAGTGCTGGAAGTCGGGGTGTGAGTCTGGAGGGCAAGAGTGTTGAGTTTCTAGATAGTAGGCGATTAGAAGGAGGAGTGACGCAATCCCAGGAGCTGTGACGCAGTGACTACGTAGGCAGACGCAGTGACTGCGCAGAGACAGCGCAGGGAAGCTCTTCTCCTGTCCAGATCAGTGTGGGATTGCCCGTGAGTGTGTGATATTTTCTCACTAACTCTTTCGTCAGTTTTTCTTTGTATCGGATTACTACTGCATAATATTAAAAACCTCAACTGTTGCACCAATTTTCCCAAGTTGGATTTTTCCGAGGACGATTGTCCAAAAATAACGGGATTCTTGTGTGTGTGTTTCTATCTTCCTTCATTGTATTTTTCGCAGTATTTTATGTTGTGTAGGCTGCAGTGAATTTAATTTGATATTTGTCGTAGGAAACTGCAAGTAAATTGTTCGTTTAATTAAACAATTAGAAGAATTAACATCAATTGCAGAAATAGGATTTTGGTAACCAAACTTTCACAACCAATGCATACACAGAAGTGAGTTGCAATTCTCCTTTTATAACTTTTATTATTAGAATATCATGAGTCATCGAAATACCATGTGTCATAAGAATACCATGGATCTCACCTTTTTATCTTTCTCCCGCTCAATAATAGAAAGTGACTTTATAAAATTCATCCTCTAATCAATCAAGTCACTTAATAATCACTCTTTAATTTAACTACTCAATATCACCTTAGAGATAACATTTAATAATTAAATTAATTAACTCTTGTCTTTTGTTCTCGAAAAGCGGCATTACAAGAAAGGTAGCTTAGGAGATGTTTCTGACATGTAGTTTTATAACTTTTCATATTCTAGGGTGACTATATCGCCAAGTTATTTTAGTATTGATGCCTATGTTTATAGAATCTAACAATATTTTTAGAGTGATGCAAGTTACAAGTCTTGAGTACCGAACATGTTGAGGTTCTCATGCACTCTTCGGTAAGCACATGGATCATGTGCTATATGGTGAGCACATGTCCTCGAGATGGAACTAGATGTTATCCACCCATATAGATGGGTAACCCTAAGAGAATTTTTTTCTCGTAAGATGCAGATTTCCATCCGAAAACCTCACATGATCCTTAGGTAGCAACTTCTCATATGCCTCTCACACACTTATTGGTTAGCTCATCCACTCAATCATCATGCTCTTTCAATGATATACATTAGCCATTGTTTCATACAAAGTGCTTACATTCAATATTTTAGGCATCTAACGATCATGGGTTGAAGTCAGATAATGAATCGTGATTCTTGGAAGTTATACTTGTTACCTTGATTCACCTTGGTAGTCATTTTTTTCATATAGAAAAGTGAAGCACCTTCAGGCTTTTCTTTATCTATCTAAGAGGGGCACAGATAAGAAGCCTTGCTATAGGTAACGTGTCCACATCCTTCCATACTTAACACTTCTCATTTATCCTTGATCCATTGTCCTTTCTTTTGTTTGGTTGTAGTTAGTCGCTCATACAAATTCTTTGTTTTCCTCATCCTATGAGAAAAGGGGCTTGGAAATTCCCATAGGTTAATGCAGCCACAACAAGAAAGAAATTAGAAGCATATGTCAAGCGTTAAAACGTAAAAAAGTGGCAACATATGAATAATTATTAAAAGCCAAGTTAACTTGAGCTCTATACCCTCATGTGAGACCATCACCTTAGCACCATGCATATCACGCCGATCAAATTAAAAGGAACGTAAAGCAAGCATCCCAACCCCTATCACCAATGAACACAACATGAAATATGTCTAAGCAAGTCGAATCAAGCAAAGAACAAGGCTAAGTGAAGGGTGGAAAAAGCAGTACCGAGGAAATCGTAGCTCAAATAATGCAAACAGTCCCTCCACAACTGTGCTCATGGATCATGGTCTTACATAACCCATGTATAAGACTATGACTTCTCTCATGAAGTACACCTTAGACCATATCATTTATCATTCACACATCTTGATTGAAGGGTCAGCCTAGGAACCATTTGCATTTTAGATCTAGATTTGATGATTCGCACATACCTAAATATGGCTAATCATATAAGTTCATAAGCGAGTGTGAAGTTTGAAGAAGATACTTTGTGTGATAAATATGGTCCACTTTTTATGCTTCAGTGACTCTTGTGTCTATGCTAGTTGATCTTACTTGATTCCTTGAGCTTGTACTAGGGCATTTGATGGTCCTTCAATATCTAAATATGGAACTTGTATAAGTTCAAAAGCTAATGTGAAATTTGAAGAAGATACTGTGTGATAAATATGATCCACTTTTTATGCTTTAATGAATCTTATGTCTATGCTAGTTGTCTTACTTGATTCCTTGAGCTTGTACCTTGTTGTCGTCACAACTACACACCTAGATTAATGTGGGAAAAGTTCCCAATCCCACCAGGTGTGGTTTTAAAAACGCAATACTCAGAGAAGGGGTTGTCACTTATTCCCAACTCTCTCTGTTTAATCTCTCTCCTAGCTAAGGTAAGGGGGGGTAGTCCGTAAAGATAACACTAAAGAAAAACTTGCTAGAGATAACAAGGCCTAGGAAATAATAGACAAGGCAATCACCATTCAATATAACTTGAATTTAGATATTAATTAGCAAGTGTGAATGTTTATGAGCATGTAAACACCAATAAGATATCATGCGGGATAAAGTATGAGACCAGTGCCTTTAGAGATAACTTGCAAGAAAAACAATATGCTCAATGAGAAATTATGATACTCACAATTGAAAAATGATATTTCAAGTTACAAGAATAGCAATGTTGTTAGACAAGTGTTAGTAATCTAAAACCACAATTGATTATAGACAATTTAGAGATATGAGCAACAAGATTTTAAAATAGAACTTGCAATAGAATAAAGCTTGTACTTAAAGAGAGATGCTCCAATATGATACAATCAATAAAATACAATGAGCATAAACTTGAAATAAACAAGTACAAGGATATTAAATAGAAACTTGCAAGTAAATGATTAGCTCACAATCCCAATTGAACAATAACTAATTGAATGTAAGATGAGACAATGTTATTAGTGGGTGCGTGATGGCAAAGTGGTTTTGGTAAATTTTAATTAAAGTCTATTCTATGGTGAGACTTCCCCTCAATTCCTCAAAACTTGGTAAGGACTGAGGTGAATTGCAAGAAGGCTAGGGTGAGGAGGCACTTGTCCTTCATTAACGATACCCACCTAGACTTCAAGACAACCCACATGCCTTCGTTCCTACAAGGTCTCGGCCACAAGAGAACTATGAGGTCACATGTTTTAACCTTTGCTCGAAACTCAAATTTAAAGAATTGAATGACAGTTAGGGTAGGTTGTCCTAAATTTCTATGAACCAAGCTTATGCTCGAAGGTAAATTTTTAGAGAATGCAAACTAGATCTAAAATGCAAATTGGATACTAAAAAAAATTAAATGCTTCAAATAAGATACAATTAAGGGAAGTGCTTCAAAAATGAAATATCTTAAAATTTATCAATTAGTTAATACCATTTCACTTTGATGACCAATTTAGCAATTAGCACTTTTGTTATTTTTCTTAGGGCTCCATTTTTCTTTGCATTAGATAATTGCATTTCATTATTTCAGATAACATTCACCCCATAACATTTAAGCACCATTAGCAATTATATAGAAAGAACGATGACATCATAGAAGCAAAATATAAAATATCATAGGAAGAGAAGCGTGCACAAAGAGGACACCGTGATTTGGTCAGAGACCAAGGCAAAACCCCACAACGAGGAAAACCAATCACAAATTCTTCTTCTTTTATTAGATTGTCATAGAAATTTCAACGGAAAGATAGAATGTGGAAATATCATCATTTGGTTGCTCAGGGACTATACATGACTTGTTCACAACTACGTTTGTGAACAAGTCTTATGAAGAATACTATTACTCTATATTGTCGTACTGATATTAGGGCAGTAACACCATCATTGCCTCTGGATAGTAAGGATGTCATTCATATACCAATACTTCTTGAAATACTGGCAGTATGAATCACTTGAAGATGTCAAGGAATATCAAACGCTGCCATACGCAATACATATACTACTCAACATACAAAATATCATATTATTCTTAAGTGCTAAATTTGTCATATCAGAAATGAACATGCATCGATGTGATGCCAATAAGACATATCATCCCATTGTTGTGATCAACCATGTTGGGTAATGATATCAAACAAATCACAGAGAACATGGCCAGCGAGGAACAAAGAATCAATGCCATAAACCATGTGAGGCACGAAAAGAGTAACAAAAGAGGAATGAGAACACATATTACGAACATCTAGGTAAAGGCTACAGGAATCAGTCATAGAGCGAGCTGCAAACTTCTGAGAGCAAACTAGCCACTTCAGAAATGGCGTGAGTGGTAAGAACTACAGAATATATATATTTACATGCCACGACATATATATCTAGAGATGATGCGGTGCCCAAAATTATGTCCATACAAAACATTGTGTTATGATGTCCATGCAAACAAATTCGTTGTCTCCACAGTGATGCTCATATAACAGAACTAATAGTGATGCGTTGCCCATACCACAGAATAGATAGATGTACAACTCATAAAGTGAGATGAACAGCGCCAAGCAAAATGCTCTGAGATATGCCACCCGAACCTCAGATCTCATACTAGTGAGCCTCAAAAAACAAGGATGTGATGCCATCCGTAGTAAAAAAGAAAACAACCATCAAGCCACAAAAAATCAACAGCTATTTGAACCTAGAGGAAGCCATCTGAACCCTGAAAGAATTCTGATAAAAGATCGCATATCTTTGGATGATACCCCAATGGTGAATTTATACTTGTTGACGATGATGAAGAGACACAACCATTGAAAGGGGCCAACAATAGATTGAAGCCGATCTTTGAAATTTGAATTTCAATAAAGCAATTTTCCCTCCAATTTAATTTGAGCCGATTTCAAAAAACAATAATAGACCCCTTTTAAAAACGAGTTTGAACATAAATTTGATGTCTTAAAAAAAATTTATTAAAACAATTAAATTGAATGGAGAGCAAGGGAATTTTGTTGGGTGTGGAGCCAAATTATCTTCTTTATTTAGATGTATAGCCGCGTTGGACCCCTGTTCTTAACGAGACGACAACGTCGCCAGTCGTTTGATCGTCGTCAGGGGGGTCTAGGGGGGTGGCGGTGACCTTTTGGAGTCGTCCCTAGCGGGAGGTTGCAGGGGCAGCGCCCCCGAAGCTAAAAACATATGTAAAATTGCCTTGTAAAATATTGTAATTTCGTAGTCAATCTGGGTCATTCATTAGGCGGACGATCTGACGGTAGAAGTTATGTTTGATTTAGGGTTTTTTGCCCTAGAAGACAACTGCTCTATTGTATGAGGGTATTGTATTGCGTCTGTGTATGGAGTGCATACCCTGAGAGAGAAATAGCAAGGGGGACTATGTGAGAGAGTAAAGGATATTACAACGAATCTGTTGTAGGTTGTGTCTCTTTATTTTGCTGGATAATAGAAAGGAAGGACTGGTTGTTTCCGTGGACGTAGCCCAAGTTGGATGAACCACATATATCTATGTCTCTCTTGTTTTATATGTTATTTATGTGTTTGTGTTTCCACATATTTTATGTGTTCCACTGCTTTGTAATATATAATTTTCTAACAAATTTCACCCTAGCTGCCAAATTTAACAACTTTGAGCACAATTTATTATATTATAATGACATTAGATTATGCCAATGACGAATGAAACAAGTGAAAATTACTCAATGAAACAATATGAATTGGATCAATGACAAGATCAAATTAGCCAATTAGATCAAATTATTGAAATGCAAATTAATCTAAATAGCTAGTGAAACCACGTAATAGTTAGATCAAGGCAAAAGATAAACGATTACAAGATATGAGATGCAATGAACTAAAAAGTGCAAAATGAGCAAGTTAGAAATGAGATCTAATAACTAAAGTAGTAAGTTAGTCATTATATAGAGATCCTCCTACCCAATGAGTAGGCGAGATACCATGGGGAAGAGACCCAAAGCTCCCTCAAGGAAAAACTTATTCTATTAAAATTACAAAGAGAACCCTCTTAGACAAGAGTGAGGGTTTTAAAACCCCATGAAGGATTTACAAAATGGGGTTTTAACATCCTTCCTTAAGATACCAATGAGAGAATTCTTATAAAGATTTAACAAAATTTATAATGAGAAAATTTCTACCAAAAGGGAATCGATTTTCCTCAAAATGAAATTCGCTCCAACAAATAAACATCCAAGCTCTAGGAGGAAAATTATGTAAGGGATGAAAGAGAAACCTTGTGGCAAGGAGATGGAAGCCTCAAAAAATTAAATATTAAATTCCCGAGTCTCAAAATGCTTGATCTCTTCAAAATTGAACTTGGATAATTCTCAACAAAAAAAAATCGCTCAAATCTTCTAAAGATTCTCGCTCATGAAAAAAAGAGGAATTTCCCTTGTGCTTGCAGCTAAGGAGAAAATGGCTCGAAGATTTAAGACGACTTGCACAAAAACATTTTCCCAACCTCAAGAGAGTTCTTCTTCCAAAATCGAAATTTGAATCTCTCCACAAAAAAATATATATTTAAACCCTTTGAGAGGAATTTCGCTCAAGAGAAAAGGAGAGATCTCTCCCAAGCATGCAGCTTAGAGAGATAGGCCTCAAAATGCAAATGGCCTCCAAAAAATTTCGATCAAGTTTTAAGGACAGACCTCTTCAAAGAAAATTGAACCTGAACAGCCCTGGAACCCTTGCCATCTAGGATTGAAAGGAAAATCTACAACATGGAGAGGTTTTATCCACGAGCAAGGGATCTTTAACTTCCAAAAAAATTGTTTCCTTAATTTTCAAAGTATCCACCTGCAAAAATTTATTTCAAGACAATTTTCCAAGCCTAGAACCATGTCCCTCAGCTAGATATGCACAAACATTAAGCAAGAAAATCCCAATATATAGATATAAAAGAAATAAAATTCATATACAATAGAGTTGGTAACATATACAAAAAAGAAAAAAATTTACAAAATTTACAAATTTGCTAACCCAAAGAGTGAGTAGAACTCCTCTCTTGGGTAGCAAAAATACAAGCTCTAAGTAGCTAGATTTAACAATTAAAATGCATAAATAAATAGATCTGAAGGATATATGATTAGATTTGCAACATATGGCCAAGAAACCCCCTTCAAAATATCCTTATGATAGGCCTTTGAGGTAGATCTAAGTGGGTTCTTCCACTTCTATCCCTTGAGAGTTGGTTGGTTCGACGAAAAACGTCCCTGAACGCTCAAGATCTTATTCATAAAAAAAATTTCTACACACTTTCAAAATATTTTGCTAGATCCACATTGTTGGGAATACTGAGAGGGGGGGTGAATCAGTATTTCTTAGCAATTAGCACTTTAATAATCTTTTTCAGAGCATTAGTTAATCTTCAGTTATTATTATTATTGTTCAATAAGAGCAGTATACAACATTGCAAAAATAGAGACGGTAGGCACAAGAATTTTAGGTGGAAAACCCCCTCCGAGTCAAAAACCATTGAATCTTTTTCTAATAAGTTCTTTAATCTTCAGCCCCAACTGCAAAGAAAGCTACAACTTCCTAGAACTCTAGAAAAGCATTCTTCTCCAGCTCCCACTGGAAGGATGCCCCAACGCCTTGGTTTTATCAGCGGTCAACTGAAAGGATGCCCCAACACCCAAGTGAGCCACAACTCACCCTAGCACCACCCTACCACCCTGAAGTGTTTACAGGCCCCAACCTGAAGGTGACTTCATTCACTAGCCTAGCACCACACTACCACCCACAAAATAGAATATAGAAATTGTGGACTCCCGTACCAGGGACAATGGTCCACTACAATGATTTTAAATGATTTTTCTTTGACAAACCAACAACATTAGGACCTATACTTTTGTCCCGACAAACCAAGACTCTTGTCCAACAGCAACACACATCCTTATCCCATAAAAAAAGATTTTGCCTTCTTCAACTCCAGGCAATGACACAATTTTTATGATTACAATGATGTACAATGCTTTAGCCTCAATTACAAAAGGACTCTAGACAAACATTTTACAATACTTTGACAATATTTGCACACGTTATCCTTGATGCTTGTTGAAGAAGAAATTGTTTGTGTCGATGATAATCTTCAAGCCTTGGTTGCCTATGGTATTTTGAGTTGTCTTTCAACAATATTGCTCTACCATGCTGCCCTTTCTTCTCACGTTCCCAGAGTTGTAGGTGATGTATTAAGTCTGTTCTTGAAGAAAGTCTTTTACCTGCAAAAATGTATTCAAGTGAGACCCAATTCCCAAGACAAGAAACTTGCAAAAACCCTTCAACAAAACTTATATTGGCCTGCAAAAAGATTAGTCCAATAATAACAATTTTACAATGATGATATTTGCAATAACAACCTAAAAGAAATACTCAAAGTTTAATGCGACGATAAAAGGAGGACAGTCATACTTACCTGGACCTTTGATGTCATTAAACTCCTTGTTAGTGTCCAAAATTTGCTTCAATCATAGTCCAACTGTTGTAGAGATATGTGGCTTTGGCTTCTTGAAGATTTTGGATGACGAGATAACTTGCAAGATACCTGTCCTTTATGGTGACTTCAGAGTAGGATAATACCGAGACTTTTGATCAAGGTTGCGGGGAAGCTTCTTCCCCCCCCCCCCGGATCCCAAAACGCGCTCCGTTCCCCCCCGGACTCAGCTTCCCAAAAACGCGCTCCGTTCAGGAGCGCATTTTGGGAGCGTTCGGGAGCGCACTCCCGAAAAGGCTTCCTAAGGGGAGTGTTTTCGGGAGCACGCTTTCGCACTTGAAAAAACACTCCCTGCCTTTTCGGGAGCGTTTCAGGGAGCGCTCGGGAGCGAACGCTCCCTGAGCGTTTCAGGGAGCGCTCGGGAGCGAACGCTCCCTGAGCGCTTCCCCCATTAAAAAAACGCTTCGGGAGTGTTTCTTTTAATGCAAGAAGCGGTCAGGGAGCGTTCGGGAACGCACTTCCGCGCCTGAAAAAATGCTCCCTGCCTTTTCGGGAGCGTTTTTTTTAATGTGGGAAGCGTTTTTTTTTTTTTCGCTCCCGAACACTCCCTGACATAAAAAACGCTCCCCAGCGCGTAGAAAAAAAATTGGCGTCAAATTTTGATTTTTTTGGGGGAGGAGGGAGGGGGGTTGGGTAAATAAAAAGCCCACCCCCCTCATTTAGTTTTTATTGTTTTAGTTGAGAGTGAGAGCAAGAGGAGCAAGAGCTTGAGAGTTGGAGAGCGATTTGGAGAGAAGGAGAGCTTGAGAGTTTGGAGAGCGGAAGTGCCAAGGAAAGAGCAAGTTTGCAAGAGGAGGATTACAAGAAAGAGGTAGGTCTTCTAATCTAGTTTTTTATTTTCTAGGAATTGTTTTTAAGTTGTTCAAAAATGAAAACTTGATTTTTTTTCTCAATGTTGCATTCTAGTGTGTTGAAAATTGAAAAATTGCATTGTTTTTTTCCTATGTTGCATTTCCTATTCCCATTTGGCATTCCTTCATTTTTTTTGCAGGCTAGAAACTTGAAACTTGAAACATCATGGCTATATGGCTAGGGATTTTCTTCATGTTGGTTCCTTTCTTTGTAATAATGGTGTTGGAGAGTAGAAGAAAGAGGCCCATTAGAGAAGAGGAGGATGAAGAAGTGGGTTATAGTGTATTTGATGAAAATCCTAAAAAGGAGGAGGAGTATGCTGAGGTGGAAGGGGAGAGTGGAGAACATGAGGCCACAGATACCCCAACTAAACAAGACCAAAGTCAAACACCTTTGTGAAAATATGTTCAAAGGCAGGAAGGAGGGAAAGGTGGTGGAACCACTAAATTTCTTTGCCCCCATTGCAATAAAGAATACACAGGTTCATACACCCGTGCCAGAAGGCACCTTTGTGGGAAAATGCCAGGGGATGGAGACAAAAATCTAGGAATCAAAATTTGTGTAAGTGTGCCAGCAACACAGAGAGAGAAATATAGAAAGGAAGAGGAGGCTGCCCTACAGAGATCTAAAATATCTAGGGGTTTCATTGATTCTTATACACTATCAGGTCCATCACATCATGTTCAAAGAAGTCCATCAACTTCCACCCATGGCAGTGGATATGGAGGCACACCTGGACCAAACATCTCCTTAAGGCGTAGAACCATATCCGATTTCCTTGACGAGGGGTGTAGGAATGATGTGGATTCAAAAAAAATCCGGTTTCTCTATGCATGTGGGGTGCCATTCAATGTTCTTCGATCACCTTATTGGCATGAAATGGTTTCTACCATTAATGATGCCTCCAAAGGATACAGGAGCCTTGGGTATGACAAAGCCAAAATCGTGGGACTTGATCATGAAAAAGCTAAAATAAATAATTCTTTGGCTAGAATGACAAATTCTTGGAATGAGCATGGGGTGTCCACTGTATCTGATGGATGGACCAATGTAAAAGGAAAGCCCTTGATAAGTGTTTTGGTTGTGTCTGTTAGTGCTGCAATATTCCTTTCAGCATATCATTATTCAGACAAATTCAAGACCGGCATTAACATTGCAGAACCATTACTTGCAACAATTGAAAGTATTGGGCCATACAATGTCATCCAAGTCATCACTGATAATGCTGCTAACTGTAAGGCAGCGAAAGCAATTATTGAGGATAAATACCCCAACATATTTTGGTCTGGGTGTTTGGTTCACACAATGAACCTTTTGATGCATGATATCATTAAAAACAAACAACCTTAATACAGATGGCTTGCTGATTTGTACGAGAGGTAAAAAAATGATAAAATTTATTACAAATCATACCAATACCCATGGGCTTTTCCGTTCTCACTCAAAATTGGAGTTGTTGAAGATAGCAAAGACTAGATTTGCTAGCTAATACCTTACCTTCAAGCGCCTTTTGAAGGTAAGAGAGTCATTAGCAGCCATGGTATCGAGTCCACAATGGCAGGTATTAAAGGACAGGGCAGCAACAATAGTTGACAAGCAAGGTTTTGAATAGGTGGAGGAGACTGCCCTTGACCCTTTGTTTTGGGCACGTGTGAGGGAAATTTTGAATTTCACCAAGCCCATTTATCACATGATTCGTTTTTCAGATACAAATAAACCAGTGATTAGGGAGGTTTATGAGCAGATGGATAGCATGTTGGGGCAAATAAAAGATATTGTGAAGGAAAATGATCCCAACTTGTATGCAATGATTTACAATTGTGTGTGTGCATGGTGGAATAAACTCAATGTTCCATTACATGCCTTGGCATATATCCTTATGCCAAAACACTACTCTCCATCTTGGTTGGGCCAACCTGCACCTGGAGGTGGGGTTAGGATCAAACCTCACACAGATCCAAAGGTACAACAGGGACACATGAAGGCATTAGACAAGTTGGTCCCCGACAGGGAGGAGTGTGCTGCATTGTGCCTTGAATTAGGCAAATACTTCAGTTGCACTGGTAACTTTGGTTATTTCCATGCAATGGAAGACAGAGACAGATTTGATGCCCTCACATGGTGGGAAGCATATGGCGGCATGGGACTTTGCCAAAGTTGGCAAAAAAAGTTCTCTCACAAGTTGTGAATACTTCTTCTACAGAGAGGTGTTGGAGCACCTACAGCTTCATACATAATGTGAGAAGAAACAGGCTGAATGAAAACCGAGTTGAAAGCTTGGTTTATGTGCATCACAACTTGAGGTTGTTGAGCCATTACTGTGATCGGGCATATGAGGATCAATCATATGAAGTTTGGGACAACAACCCAGAGGATGATAATTTGGAGGACGGCACTGTACATATGGAAGAATTGGAAGCAGAATTTTTAAGGGATGATGATGTAGATGAAGCATCAACAGCCATGCCACCGCCACACACAGGGCCAGTCCCACCATCTAGTAGCAGTGCGGGTGCCAATGCTCGATATCCAACTATTGTTCCTTTGCAGATTCAGCCTCCACCTACATCCTCACGTTGCCCTCCACCTTCTAATCGTGGTCGTGGTCGTGTTACTCCTAAGAGTACTAGAAGACCACCATTGCCTCATGGTTCTCACAAATTAGACATTTCTCGTGGGCGTGGCAAGGGACCAGCCAAGAGATAAAATAGATTTGTTGTTTACTAGTCTTTTCTATTTTCTAGTAGTTTTTATCTTTTATAACTGTTGAACAGTTGAAACTTGACCCTTTCATATTTAATGACAATTTAAGTTTGAAGTTTGAATTTGAAAGGTGAAACTTTGAAGTTGGCATTTATAAGTTTACAAGTCATTATGAATTATGAATATGATGCTTCATGAAAGTTATATGGTGATCAATGAATCAATGATGATAAATGTTATATATCAATGATGATAAGTGTTATATATTGAATTTTGAAATCAATGAATCAATGATGATAAATGATATATATCAATGATGATAAATGTTATATATTGAAATTTGAAATCAATGAATCAATGATGATAAATGTTATATATTGAAATTTGAAATCAATGAAACAATGATGATAAATGTTATATATCAATGACGATAAATGTTATATATTGAAATTTGAAATCAATGAATCAATGATGATAAATGTTAAGATTGATGATGATTCGTGAGACTCAAGAGTCAATATGTTGTATGTTTCCAACTTGTGGGCATGGTTGATGAAGATTATAACTTCTAGATGATTGATGTTATATGGTTCAATCTATGTTTTTATGTTTTTTATGTCTAATTCATCATTCTACATGCTTTTGTCGACATATATGCATCAAAATATAAAAAATATAAAAAATATATATATTTAAAACAAAACGCTCCCTGAAACGCTCCGGACCGGGAGATTTTGAAAATGGCACTCCCGCTTCCGCTCCCAAGTAACCATGTTTTTGATGCTGTGTTAAACATTTTTGCTGGCTATATGATACATCCTTGTGCTCAAAACAAAGCCCGCAAGTAATCTGGATGTTTTGCTAGTATGTAATCAGAACGAGGGATGCTCTTTCAATCAAAAGGTTGTCCTCCAATTTTCGTTGTTTTTGTAATCAAGGTTTCATTGTTTTAGTGCCTATCTCACTTCAAAAATTAAGCTTGGATTGCAATGAGAAAACACCTATACAAATCCCAAATTCCAACCGAAAAACAAAAAGAATCTGATCCAATCTTTGCTCTCCTTGAAAGTCAACAAATATAGAATTTTTGTCACAGATTTTTAAAGTCAAACTACAGGCCGAGTCTCTAGATTTGGCTGTAGATTCGCTGCAAGAATTGACTGTGATCATACCTTAAATAAAATATCTTATTACAGGTCTGAAACCCTTCAAGTCCATCCTAAATATGCCATTGAGGAGTCTTTTAATCCTTCGCTGCTCATAACAAATATACGCTGTAATAAATCGAATCTCAAAATTACCAAACCCTATCCCTTAAGATACCTGCGTTATGCTCCTGTAGGGTGACCAAAAAGTTCAGAGATTTTTTTTTCTACAAATTCATTCGTTTTAGTATATCATTTTGGAAGGAGATAAGTGCTCCTTTTATAAGAGAGCCTTAAAGGTGACCGTTAGAGAATATGGGGGGGGAGGAGGGGGGGATTCAAAGATTAGACGGAAGGTTTAGGATTAAAAATATGTATATATTTTTTAGTGTTTATTTACTTAACTAATTTCTATATTATCTTAAGCCCTAAGCAAAAAGGCCATTAGCCTAGTTAATGATTATTTTAATAATTTACCAAAATAATATAATTTTATTAAAGTTGATTAAATAACTAACCATTATTTAATATTATGTTAAGGATCTTTCTTAGAAATATAGAAATTTGAAATCAATGATTGGCTTAGTGCATATGGTCCTACCTGGTTGTGAAGTCAATGATTGGTTTAATGCCTTTGATTCTTGAAATTATTCAACTTATACGTGGCAAGATTATAGTGAGAATCCTTGTCATCTATTGACAACCGTTGGTGAATAAGGTGTCATGTCTCTACCCCCTGGGTTTTAGCACACAAAACTAGGTCTTCAACTTTAAACTCAATTTTCTCTCAAACCAGAAGGAACAAAGGGGCGTACCATATATCAATGGAAACATCTCAACAAGGAGAATCTATTTAGAAAGATCTTGACACAAGATTCCATGAATTGTCGTGTCAAATTTTCCATGGAAGATCGGGGTAGCTCCTGGTGTTGCTTGGATTGACATCAATGACAACCACCTATCAACAATCTCCCCCTTTGACATTGATGGCAACACAAGTACTCCCCCTGTGATCATAACTCCCCTTGACATCATGCTACTAACCTTCGTAACGTTTTCTCTCCCCCTTTGACATCAGTGGCAAAGGTTAACTCCCCCTGACAACCTGCCTCTCCTGCGGACCTATAACCTGCCGTAACTCCCCCTTTCTACTTGACTAGATAAAAGAATAGTCTAATGGGAACTTGGGAGATACTCAAATGCCTCACGCGGTAAAGGTTTAGTAAAGATGTCAGTGATTTGTTATTTCGTCCCAATGTATTCAACCTTGATGTTTTTCTCGGCAACCTGTTCTATAACAAAATGGTACTTGAACGGAATGTGTTTTGTTTTCTAATGCATCATAGGATTCTTGGAGATACTGATGGCATTGGTGTTATCGCAGAAGATTGGAATGGGCTCATCAAACTTCACTTGAAGATCGTGAAAGGCTTGTTTCATCTAGAGGACTTAGGTACAACAAGTTGTTGCTGCTATGTATTTTGCTTCCGCTATGGATAATGAGATTGAAGATTGCTTTTTGCTCAACCACGAAACAAGACAACCACCTAGATAGAAGGTTGCTCCACTGATGTTCTTATGATCATCAACACTTCCTGCCCAATCTGCATCGATATAAGCTTCGATGGTTAGCTGATTTCCTTTAGGATACCATAGTCCATCTTATGTTGTTCCCTTAAGATATCGAAAAATCCTTTTTACCGCAATGACATGGGATTCCTTTGGTGCTGCTTCGAATCTTGCAACTTTCCCAACTGCCTGCATCACATCTGGCCTAGAAGTTGTTACATATAGAAGACTACCAATCATAGAACTATACATCCTCTGATCCAGATCTTTTGATGAGTCATCTATGCTCAACTTGCAATATGTCACCATTGGGGTGAGAACTAGCTTGTAATCTGTCACCATTGGGGTGAGAACTGGCTTGCAATCTTCCATTTGAAATTTCTTCAACATTTCTTTGATATATTTGGTTTGATAGATAAATATTCCTTTGTCTTGTTGAGATATCTGAAGTCCCAAAAAGTATGTCAACTCACCAGGTAGTGACATTTCAAACTCACTCTACATATTTGCAGCAAACTTTTTACTTAATATGTCATCATCACTCCCAAAGATTATATCATCCACATATACTTCAATAATTGCCAGGCTATCATGCTCAATCCTTACATAAAGGTTGTTATCCACACTTCCCTTCTTGAATCCTAGTTGTTGCAAATACTTGTCAAGACGAGCATACCATGCTCTGGGTGCCTGTTTGAGGACATACAATGCCTTCTTTAACATGCAAACATAATCTATCTTGTCAGTGAGAAAAAATCCCTCGGGTTGTTCTATATATACTTCTTCTAATTCTCCATTTAGAAATGTTGATTTCACGTCCATTTGATAAACTTTGATCTTTCTTGAACATGCAAAGAATATCCTGATAGCTTCCATTCTAGCAACGGGAGCAAATGTTTCTTCAAAATCAATTCCTTCGACCTGTGCATATCCTCTGCAAACCAACCTTGCCTTGTTCCTGGCAACCTGTCCATCCTCATTTAACTTGTTCCCGAAAACCCATTTTGTCCCAATGACATTTTTATCTTTTGGTCGTGGGACCAATTCCCAAGTGTCATTCTTCTCAATTTGATCCACTTCTTCATTCATAGCAACTACCCAATGTTCATCTTGATTGGCTTCTTCAAAATTGTTTGGCTCAAATGTAGCTAAGAGAGCAAGATGGGCTTGTTGTGATACACGAACATGTCGATTTCTTCTAGTTCATATTCCTTCATTGAGATCCCCAATGATTTGATTTGATGGATGATTCTTTTGATACCATTCTTTGGTATCCTTTAGGGGTGCTTTTTGTTCAACATGTTATTCGTCTCTTATCTCTTCTTGGTTGGTAGTTGTTTCCTTATTCAATTGTGCTTGCTCTAGGACTTCTTCTTTGACCTTTTATGGTTCTGACTCGTGTATCTTTGATTTGCTTCAAGAGGAGCTTTCCTCATTAATCTTTCAGCCATAATCTTCATTAAATATTACATTGATGCTTTCAACTCTTCGTTTAAGTCTTTGATTGTAACATTTATAAGCTTTTCTTTTGCGTGAATAAACAACAAAAATACCTTCGTCTACTCGAGAATCAAATTTTCCTATTTTTTGATCTTCTCTTTTAATGTAGCATTTGCTTCCAAATACCCTAAAATATTTTACATTTGTTGGCCTTCCTTTCCAAAGTTCATTTGGAGTCATGTCACAATTGTTTCTAAGCAAACTTCTGTTCAAAATAAATATAGTTGTATCAACTACTTGAACCCAAAATTTGTCATCTAATTTCGAATCATTTAGCATTGTTCTGGCCATTTCTTGTACAGTTCTATTCTTCCTTTCAACAACTCCATTTTGTTTCAGTGTTCTAGCTGTTGAGAATTGCCTTTTTATTCCATTTTCTTCACAAAAATGTAGAAATGCCTTGGAGGTAAATTTGTTGTCGTTATCAGATCTCAAACATTTAATTTTTAAATCAGTTTCATTCTCAACCATTTCCTTGTAGATCCTGAAACATTTGAATGCCTCAAACAGCGATCATCCTAGTATAATCATCTATAATTAGCATAAAATATAATTCATCATTCAATCCTTTAGTCCTCATTGGTCCACATAGATAAGTATGTATTTATTCCAATGGTTGTGACGTGAAGTGTTCTTTTGTCTTGAATTTGACTTTTGCCTGCTTGCCATACCGACAGTGTTCACATACAGCATTGGCTGGTTTTGAAATCAATGGCATTTCTCTCACAGCTTCTTTCTTGCTAATTCTAACAAGGTTGTCAAAGTTTATATGACCCATTCGTCTATGCCATAGCCAACTCACATTTTCTTTTGCCAAGTAACATTCTTTAACGACCTCTTCCAAGGTGTATATTCCATTTGGAGCTCTACTTGCAGCAACCACAAATTGACCGGATTTTTCTTCTATTATTTCACATTTCTTTGAGTCGAATAACATTGTGTGCCCTTGATCACACATTTGACCTACACTTAGCAAACTGTGATTCATATTTTCAACAAGAAGCACATCTTTTGCTATAGCATCCTTGCTTCCAAGCTTGATAGTACCTGTTCCAATGACATTTGAAGATTCGTCATTTCCAAAGGATATTGTTCCATCTTTTCCTTCCTTTAAAGATATAAATTTATTCCTATCTCCAGTCATATGTGTAGAACAATCACTATCGACATACCAAACATTCTTGGTATGGCAGGAGCGCACCTTTCAGTTTTCTTCTTCCAGACTTGTTCATTCTGATTTTGTTGTGATCCACTGAGGGGAGCATAAACCTGCAATCCTTAGCCAAATGTCCAAAGTTGTTGCATTTATAGCATTCTACTTCATTTCTTAAATAGTCATATCTGTTGTAATTTTGCCTAAAGTTTTCTTTCGGATTTTTGGAATAGATATTCCTAAAAGATCTTCCAAAGTTGCTTTCATAAGGACAACAGTCTATAGCTTTATCCCCAAACTTTCTACATGAATAACAAAAACCATAAAAGGTGGGTTGATACCTGGGAGGAAACCTTCTTCGTGGAATTGTTTTCCAAGAGCCTTCTTGTATATCTTGAACCTTTGATTTGGTTGGAAAACAACCTTGCTTGGTAGATCCTTTCACATTTTCAACATAGGTTTTCTATGCATTTTCCCTTTCGGTCATAAATGAGTTTGAACCCTTTTCAAGGATTTATTTGTAGCCTAGACCAGTCTTGTCACTATATGACCTTTGGTTGCTAATGAGCCCATCCAAAGTTTTAGAACTATTAGCAAAATTTTGCAGAACATTTCCCCTTTTTACTTACTTTCGAAGAGATATTATTTGGGCTTCTAGTTCTTCCCTTGCCTCGTTGCTTTCTTTTAACTCATTGTTGATTTATTCTTAAATTATTTTGCCTTCTTCTAACTTTACTCTAAGATTGATGATTTCTTCTTCATTCCTTTTGTTGAGATTCTTTACCTCATTCAATTCGGTTTCCATAGAATTAACATTTTTCCTTTTTGATTTGAGTTCTTTTATAATTTTGACAACTTCGTTTTGAAATTCAATTTCAGTCATTTCTTCTTCTTCATATTCTTTTTCAGATGCTTCCATCTTGTTATGCATAGCCATAAACAATACTCTCTTTGTTTTCTTCATCACTGTAATTTTCTTCTTCATAAGAACTATCTTCCTTGAAGAGGAAGTTTTCATTAAACCCTTTCTTCTTACCTTGGTTGTTGAAATTTCTTTGACCCTTCTTTACTTTTGTAAATGCTTTATTCTTATGAGGGCACTTAGTAGCAAAATGACCTATCTCACCACAGTTAAAACATGCTAATGGAACTTTGCCTTTATACTTACATGTTCCTCTTTTCATCTTCCTTGTAATCTATGCAAATTCTTCATCTCAAAATTCTACTTCTTTTTCTTCCTCTTTGCAACAACTAGATCTAGGTTTGGACACTATGAATGTTGTTTCTATATTAGATGAATCATCTTCTTCTTCAATCCTCATTTCATAAGTTTTAAGTATCCCATGTATTAGATGAACCATCTTCTTCTTCAATCGTCATTTCATAAGCTGTAAGTATCCCATGTAGTTTGTCCATACTCAAGTTACTTAGATCTGATCTATCTTCTAATACTGAAACCTTAGGATTAAATCTTGATGGAAGAATCCTGAGGACTTTCCGAACAATAACCTTTTTGGCAACTGGTTCTCCTAATCCTTCCAAGGCATTTGTTATTTCATCTACATATTGAAAATACGCTGCAACGTTCTCATCTTCTTCCATCCTTGGTTGTTCAAATTGAGCTCTGTAATTTTGAAGTTTTGCTTCATTGACCTTCGAGTCTCCTACATATATATTTTGAAGCTTGTCCCATGGCTCCTTAATTGTTTTACAACCCAATACCTTAACATACACAGATTGAGTGAGTCCACTTATAATAATATCCTTTGATTTAGCGTCATTTACGATATTTTTCTTACCTTGATCATCTATTGTTGCTTTATAGCCCTTTTCGACTATTTCCCAAACTTCGTATCCTTGTGCACTTTATTAATTCCTTTCAAAGCACTAGTTAATCTTCAATTATTATTATTATTGTTCAGTAAGAGCAGTAAACAACAATGCAAAAATAGAGATAGTAGGCACAAGATTTTTAGTTAATCCTAGAAATCTATAAGAGCATTCTTCTTCAGCTCCCATTGGAAGGACACCCCAACACCCTGGTCGGAACAGTTTGAATGGACCGCTGGTGTTGGTCGGAGCTGACAGCAGGTATCAAGGATTGGAGGAAGGGATGTCAGCTACAGTTTGGTCAGGCCAATGTAATTCGACGGAGCAAAACAATGTGATGGGGAAGCAGAGAGTGGTGGTTGGTCAAGTGGCACGGTGGCTTAGCGGCACAGTTGGCTAGGTGTAGCGAGCAGACGACGATCGTGTCTATTCAGTGACAGTTATGATGATATGGCAACAGGCGGATGCATGAATCGGAAGCGAGGCGGAGGAAGCCGGAGAAGGTGGCACGACGCAGGGATGATGTTTTGACTGTCAGGCTAAAGAAGCTGTAGTGGAAGTTGATGACAATGAATCAGGACTTATGGTTGATAGGTCCCAGATAAGAAATGATATTCGACAGGCACCGAAACAACACGTGGCTTGTGGTATTCGGCGAAGCAAGTGGCCCATTCAGGCAACGATGCTAACCGGTCAACAACTTTGGTGGTGGTGGCGTAGGAGACTTGCAACCGCTATGGAGACTATGACTACGAGTTTTTGGGAGAAGGCAGCTATAGTGGTAGAGACGACAGGTAATGTAAGTTTAAAGTTTGTTTTTGTTTCTTGTTTTTTATTTTTATTTGTATTTTAATTGTATATATATATATATATATTTTAAAACCACATCCACGCGCGCGCTGCCTGATCTATGCTACTGTAGATTGGTTTGAATCTCTGCCTCAGCCCTCTGCCGCCATGGCCCCCCGGAGTCTGATCCGGGTGGGGAACGGCTTCCTGATGCTCCTCATATCAATAAGCAACCTCCTCATGACGCATCAGAAATCGTGCTTGCCTCTATGGTCTCCTTAATGGGACCTCCGCGATCACGCCCTGCTGTTTCAAAATTTGTGAAGAAACTTCACGAAATCCTAGAGATCACTCTGTCTCCAACACTCCCATGCAGAGCTGCCCTATCATTATTAGAAAAAGGACTCATTGGACAGTTCACAGGACTGTGGCAATCACCAAAAACAGTTCAAAAGTGGGTAGAGAGAAACTAGTCTCAAGTAACACAACGGAAAATAGCCATCAGATTCTACGGAAGGGGATACTTCACCTTTCACTTTGAAACAAAGGAAGACAGAGACCTTATCTGCAGAAGCGGATCGTATTTTATGGATACAAGAGGACTCTACCTGAATAAATGGACCCCAAACTTTGATCCCGAGTTGGACGTCCCGAACACGGTCCCAGTCCGGGTTCGACTACCACATCTTCCCTTGCATTGTTGGGGAGATGAATCTGTCAAAACTACTGGAAACACTGTCGAAAAATATATCAACAGGACCGAGCCAAAAGACAACATGCAGGCCTGTGCGAGGATTTGCGTTGATGTGGACTTAGGAGAAGGACTGCCAAAGGCTATCAAGCTCAAAGTAGACAACTGGACACACATACAACAGCTGGACTATGAGCAAATACCTTTTAAGTGCAAGGTATGTTATGAATACGGGCACTTCACAAATAGATGTAGTAAGAAAGAAAAACAAGAAAATAAAATTGAAGAAGCACAAGAACAAAATGTGAGCAAGTAAAAAGAAAAAAAGACAACAAATAAAACCTCGCATGTCCCTATCCCTACTACTACAACACCCTCATCCCCCACTCAAAGATCCCTCTCCTTCCTCCTCCCTCCTCCCTCCTCCCTGAATCTACTTCTTTCTTTGGCTTGAATCCCTTTGATCCTCTTGACATCCCCTCTAACCCTCCTCCATCCCCCCATGCTCCCCTCTTCTTCTCTCCTGGGGCACCCGGTGGTTGCTCTCCTCCTCCCCGCCACGCCTCCTCCCTGGCTTCGCATTCTCTGGCCCTCCTCTTTTGACAACCCCTCCATTCCCTCCTAGTCCTCCCCCCCCCCCTTTCCTTGGAAAGGATCCTCACCAAAAATCAGTCAAAAGAATCATTGGCATCAACTAATAACGCCAAGAAACAAGGAAGAAAATCAAACAAGGAACTAAGAGACAAAACAGCAACAAAGGAACTTACACTAGGCACTCAACAACCCATGGAAAGCTACCTCGAAAAAGGAACTAGAAGCAAAGAGAAAGGCCAATAGAACATCGAGGGAAAGGTCCCTTGCTAACAAACCAAAATAAATAATGATATTGGTTCCTTGGAACTGCAGAGATTTAGGACATCCCTCTAAACTAAACATAATCAGGGATCTTATAGCAGGGGAAAAACCAGATATCCTAATGATCCAGAAGACCAAAAACACCTGTCAAGAAATGGAAAACATCATTTAAAAAATGAAAAACTATGATGGAACAACCTTGTCCGCCATTGGGGCATCAGGAGGAATCAGTACAATCTGGCATAAAGATAAGTGGGAATTACAAAACCAGAGAATGGATTGACACTGGATACAGACCAAGTTAAAAAGTAAAATTACGAAAAGCCAAATCAGCCTTTATAATGTCTACACCCCAAACAATTATAAAGCTAAGGAAAAATGTTGGAAATCACTGAAAGAAAATATGTTACTTGGAAAAGAAGAAAATCTCACTATTGGAGGAGATCTAAATCTGGTCCTAAATACTGATGAAAAAAGAGGGGGTTATTTCCATCTAGATCCCTCTCATGACACTCTTGAAGAGCGCACTGAGAGCTACAATTTACTCGATATCCCTCCCAAAAATGGAAAGTACACTTGGGATAATAAGAGGGTCGGCAAGGATAATATAAAGGAAAGGCTGGACAGAATTTTAATTAAGGACAACATAGTATCTAACTACAGTTTGGTAGCCTCCAAGATCATTCCCTCAGCAGCCTCAGATCATAAACCGGTGGCTCTAGTTTTGGGCTCCTCTGAAAACTTTGGGCCTCTCCCATTCAGGTATAACCAATTATGGAACAGCAATGAAGAGGCAAAGCAGTTAATCATAAAATCTTAGAAGCAGAAAATAAATGGCTCATCCAGCTTCATATGGGAAACTAAATTGAAAAGTGTCAAAGCAAGCCTTGAGTAGTGGGAAAAAATAAGTTACAAGGAACCATAAAAGGAAAAGGAGCTGCAAAAAGAATTGGCAAAACCTCAAGAGAAATTGGAAAATATGGACGACATAAAAGAAAATCAGATAATGGAGAAAGAGTTGCATTGGGAGATATACAGAAATAATAGGAAGGAAGAAGATGTTTGGAGGTTAAAGTCTAGACAATTGTGGATCCAAGCAGGGGACAAGAACATAACATTCTTCCACAATTCAGCAAAAACCAGATTGATAAGAAATAACATTGAAAAAATTATAGGAGAGGGAGGCGTTGAGATTAGAGGACATGAAGATATAAAGAAAGAGGTGCACAATCACTACAAATCTCTGCTAACAGCGGAAAATGGGCAAGCAGAGGCGGAAGAATTCTTAAAACACGTCCCACATACAATAAATGAGGAAAAGAAAAATGAGATAACCAAAGAAGTCACAGAAGCAGAGTTAATGGCAGCCATTTGGAGTCTCCATCCGGGTAAAGCTCCAGGACCGAATGGATTCTCCATCTCATTCTACCGCTCCAATTGGCAATTGATAAAAAAATATTTGCTAAAGATGATCAAATATGTTTAAAAAAAAAGATGGGAGGATTCACAAACTCTACCTACCTAGCCCTTATTCCAAAAGATGTTCGTCCCTCCTCTCTAAGCAGATTTCGACCAATATCCCTTTGTAACGCCTCTTACAAAATAATATCAAAAATCCTGGCAAGTCGCATTAAACCCCTTCTCCACTCTCTAATCATAGGAAACCAAGGCGGCTTCATTCCTTGCAGATAGATAGTAGACAACATAATTCTAGTACAAGAGGCTTTACACTCCAGCATTGCGCGCAAAGAACAAGGATTCATTTTGAAAATGGACATGGCAAATGCATTTGATAGAGTAAATCTGTCTTTTCTATCAATAGTCTTACAAAAATTTGGCTTTTCAGTTGAGTTCATCGACATCATAAAACCCTGCACTAATGGCCCTTGGATCGCTCCTCTAGTTAATGGAAGAACATGCAAATTTTTCCAGAGTTCTAGGGGACTAAGACAAGGCTACCCCTTGTCCCCTTTCCTTTATATCTTTATGGTTGATTCTTTGAGCAGAAAGTTGGAGCATTGTAGAAGAAACCACACCTTGACTAGTCTATCAATAAGCAAAGGGGTTAAAAGTATAAATCACTTGCTATTTGTGGATGACAACCTTCTCATGGTAGGAGAATCTTATGTAGTTGCAAGAAGATTCGAAAAAGTCCTTGATAATTGTATGGATGTCTCCGGAGGACTAGTGAACAATGACAAAAGCTGCATCTTTGGCTGGAACACTCCTCACCGGACACTTCAAAGAATGTCTCAAATCTTAGAAATTCCTTTCCAAGCCAACTAGAATCATTTCCAATAATTACTAAGAAAAATATGAAAACCAAGATCTGGAACAAATACACTGAGAAGATGAAAACGAAGTTCCATTCTTGGGGAATGATTTGGTTGAATCAAGCGGGCAAAGTCATCCTTATTAAATCCATACTCTCTTCCCTTCCCCTCTATCAGTTTGCCATGATCTCTACCCCATTTATGGACGGACAACATAATGGGAAGGTGAGCCATTATGTAAAAACCAAGAAATTTTAAGACTAAGGAACTGGATGACTTCAAAGGGCCTCTCCAACTTGGGAAAAATATCACAGGGGGACTCTGATGGAATCTGGAAACAATGGAAAACTCCTAATCTACCACAGGAATTAAAAAAGCAAAGGGATATTCTGACTTCCTTACTAAAATGTGCATCCCCACTGGAGCAAAGGAAACAGAATGCACACATTTGGACTCCTACAGGAGGGGAGTATACCGTCAAATCGAGATATGCAGTGCTTCAAGAACAACAAGGGCAGCAATATTGGCACCTCTGGATACTTGCTTAGAAACTTGAAAGCATACCTAAAATTAAAATATTCATCTAAACTCTTCTAAATAGCAAAATCCTCACTGCAAAGAACTTGAAAAAAAGAGGAATTTCTGGGGACCTCTCAGTGCCCATTGTGTCTACAGGAGGAGGAAAAAATTCAGCACATGTTCATAGAATGTAACTTCACCAAAGAATGTTGGAAGTGTGTCGCCTCTCCAATAGAAGCAAATCTAAATTACACCATCCCACTCAATGAGTTTTTGGCTAACTGGAAAAATAATTATCCTTACTCTCTCAAAAATAAAAGCATTGTGCAAGGGTACTGGACTAGCATTCCTTCGTTTTTATCCTGGCAGATCTGGTTAGCCAGAAACAGCAAGATTTTCAAGAATAAAAATCCAACAGTGGAAAGGGTAATATCCAAAACATGGGGGCAAGTCTTAGAATTCTATTCTACTAAAAGAACAAAAGGAATTGATTAGGTGCAACTTCAAGTAGAAGAAAGAGAGTGGGCAAGGTTTGCAAGTAACAGGCCCAATTTTGCAACAATGCCCATGCCCAGAAAGGGAAAACCAAAGTGGAAAACAAGACTCACAGAAGAAGACTTCCGGAATTGGATTAGCTCAATCAATAGACCATGCCTCTTCATCGATGGGGCTTCGAAAAAGAATCCTGGAAAAGCAGGGATCGGAGGAATTATCCTTATCAGCGATAAGAGAAACACCATATTGTATGATTGGGGATTAAGCACTTTGTCTAACAACAGAGCAGAAGCTTATGGGCTTCTCCTTGGGGTGAAAATATTAAAATAAAGAAGGATAATGAACCCAATAATCTTTGGAGACTCATCAATCATTATACAGGCAATGGTCAAAGGAAATAGTTTAAAAAATGCAGCCCTGCGCCATATTCCAAAAAGGATAAATCAATATGCAAAGCAGATTGGGAAAATTACCTATTGTCACATCTTAAGGGATAATAATAAAAGTGCAGACAGTCAGGCAAACAAGGCAGTTGATAGAACAATGGGACAGGCCAGTGTTGACAGAGATCTTGTCAAAATACCAATCCCATGATTAGGAAAATCTATCAGAAATCAAGCATGCAAGAAGGAATCTCTCTCAAAATCAGTGATACCCTTAACAAGCCTGGAGACTGAATATTTTTTTGCACCAACAATATCCAAATCGATCATTCTGGGATTCTTCTTTCAGCTCTCTTGTTTCCCGTGACTCTCCAATCGACGGGCTCCCTGTCTTCATATAATAACCATTACGTCGCCCTCCTCAATTCACCGAAAATCCCCGATCGCACTCGTGCCCAGAGATTCCCTAGACTTGGCCTTTGCCTTCGTGTCCCTTGGCCTCGTTTTCCTGCGATCATTAAGCTCTGTGCTTCGTCTATTTCACTTCACCGTCCCTACCCCTCACTCATTTGTTCCCCCTTGTGCCTTGTTGTCTGGAAGCTCTCCCCCTCTCCGATCTCCTCCTATTTGTTCATCGCCAGTCATCTGTCTTCTGCGCTATATGTTCTGGCCTACGACGCTCTCTGTGTCTCATTAGTTCCTCTCAAAATCTCAGATCAAAGCACTTCGTATCAATCCAAATATTCCTCTTTAGCACTTCACACTCTTGTGGACTCAAAGAACTCCTGGCACTCAACAGAACATAATGACACTCAGCAGCACCTCTCTCAGCTAAGTTGTCCCTCTGCGCAGCCCTGCAGATCTCTTTCCAAAGCCGCTCTCACTGTCATCCTTGATTTTGT
Source organism: Pinus albicaulis (assembly GCA_034641835.2). Lineage (NCBI taxonomy): Eukaryota > Viridiplantae > Streptophyta > Pinopsida > Pinales > Pinaceae > Pinus > Pinus albicaulis. Next base: position 1,824,568,268 of record CM076580.1, on the reverse strand, counting down.
TGAATTTAGAGTTGTTCTCCTCAAGAGGTGCGAGATCCTCCAATCAGCAGCACAGCTATGCAGTCTTGGCAAAGTCCTTCACCTAGTCATAAAAAAGGAAGAAATAGTTGCTACCTGCAAATGCTCTAATCATCAAGGCATTAAACAAAGGGCACATCAAGGGTACAACAAAGGAACAACAAGGGCAAAGCAAGGGCACAACAAAGGAACAGCAAGAGCACAACAACAAATGCTCTAATCAATATCTAGCAGATTTCAGAATACAAACAAGTATCTTCACTCGGCATATAATAATCCTTTTCCATTATGTTATGTAAATGTGTCTCTCTGCTTTTTCAATTTGTAAGGCAGTATGCCAAAAACGTAGTAGGAAATTCGGGAAATTTTGGAAACAGGGCTTTAGGTAACCGAGACTACACTCCTGCTCTTATCTCCTTAAGCATGCTCCTCTTTAAACCCTCCCTGTAATGGGAGCTTGCTCCTTTTCTTTCTGGAATAGATATCACACTAACCGACTTTGTTAAAATATATATATATTAACATATGTTTTTTAAATTTTATTGTATATTTATATATATATATATATATATATCTTTTTTTTTCTTTTCTTCTTTTTTTTCTTTTTTTTATTATTATTTTTTAAATAATTGTTTTTATATATAGCTTCATCTCTTCTTTTTTTTCCAAATTTAACCTCTTTTTTTATATATGGCCAAGGGCATAGTAGCGACACTGGCAGAAAGGTGAACCTCCAACTCTATAGTGAATGCTTGATCGTGACAACAACAGAGTTGACGAAGAATTGATGACCAAAGGCCGGTGATCGAAGAACGTAGCTCTGATACCAATGTAACAACCAACAGTCATATACGCAGCAGAAATATTTAAAATACTTAGTAGACAAAGACATTCATTGTAGGAAATTGTATATCGTATAAAGAAATTGATGTAGGATGATTACAAATGAAAAATGAGGGCTTGCTTTTATACCCTAGGCAGGTGTTGTTCTCCTCAAGAGGTGCGAGATCCTCCAATCAACAGCACAGCTATGCAGTCTCAGCACAGTCTTTCACCTAGTCATACAGAAGGAAGAAATAGTTGCTACCTACAAATGCTCTAATCATCAAGGCATTAAACAAAGGGCACATCAAGGGCACGGCAAGGGTACAACAAAGGAACAGCAAGAGCACAACAAGGGCACAACAAATGCTCTAATCAATATCTAGTAGATCTCAGAATATAAAGAAGGATCTTCACTCAACATATATTATCCTTTTCCATTATGTTATGTAAATGTGTCTCTCTGCTTTTTCAGTTTGTAAGGCAGTATGCCAAATACGTAGCAGGAAATTCGGGAAATTTTGGAAACAAGGCCTTAGGTAACCGAGACTACGCTCCCACTCTTATCTCCTTGAGCCTTCTCCTCTTTAAACCCTCCCTGTAATGGGAGCTTGCTCCTTTTCTTTCTGGAATAGATATCACACTAACCGACTTTGTTAAAAAATATATATATATAACGTTTTTTTCTTTTCTTCTTTTTTTTATTATTATATTTAACTATATATATATAGTTTCGTCTCTTCTTTTTTTTCTAAGTTTAACCTCTCTTTTTTTATATATGCCCAAGGGTGTAGTAGCGACACTGGCAAAAAGGTGAACCTCCAACTCTATAGTGAACGCTTGATCGTGACAACAACAAGGTTGATGAAGACTTGATGGCCAAAGGCCGGTGATCGGAGAATGTAGCTCTGATACCAATGTAACGACCAACAGTGGTATACGCAGTAGAAATATTAAAATACTTCGTAAACAAAGACATCCATTGTAGGAAATTGTATATTGTATAAAGAAATTGATGTAGGATGATTACAAATGAAAAATGAGGGCTTGCCTTTATACCCTAGGCAAGTGCCCTTTCATGAGTGGCCATGTCTCTAAGACATGCCTCTTCATTACTAACTAACTAACCATTAGTTAAGCACTTATTATTTAATATTACATTTATATTTATATTTATTATTGTTTTAATATGAATTATATTCATAACATCATACTAGAATCATTTTTACATCATGCCCACAAAGTTGCAGTATTTGTACACAAACTGAAGAAAAAAAGCAAATGAAATTTAATGAAGCCTAGTTTTTTGGCAATGATTTGAAAATGTTAAAATGATCTAACATGTGCTCTAATCATGGAATGGTTGTCAAAACTTCAAACGCAATTTGAGTGCTCAACATACCTGATCATGATTCAAGCATGGTTATGGTCCTTTGAAGGTCTTCAATGGTACTACTCCTACATGATGGCTATGCACCCTTTGGGGGCTCTCCACTTCACCTTGAACTTTGCACAGTTAATAGAGGGCATTTGGCTTGATGATGACTTGGCACACCTCCGAAGTCCCTCCTCCACCCTCAACACCTTGGACATTGCCCGTTGAGACTAAATCATTGCTCCTACATGATGATGTGATGTCTCATTGAATGAAATGGGCCTGATAAGGATGACGTTGTGTTTCAAAGAACACTTTTTTATGATGAGAGATGACCTTTCATGAGAAGACATGGCCCTTCGACCATTCATTGCACCTTTTGATGGAGAGACATGTCTTTTGAGGATGAAATTCCCTTCTAAGGCCTCTACACTCACACATGCAGCTTTCTCAAGGGGATTTTTCATGTTTTATCATTGTATTTTCAGTTAACGCTATTTTGGGGGTAGGCTTGATGACCTATCCATCTTGTATCATGGATATGTAATTTTCAAGAGCTTCTAGCCTAATTTGAGCCAATTGCTTGGTTACACTAATATAAATAGGGAAGCACTTAGCTCATTGCACAACTTGAAAGACACACATCTCTTGGATTATATCTCTTTTCTCTAGTTCATCATGGAACACTAGTTCAGTGACTTGCTTAGTGTTGAAAAGTGTAACTAGGTTAATGACACGTGTAATCATGATTTTGTGTAACTGATGTAAAGAAGAAAATAAAATTATTTTGTAATGCTTGAGTCATGGGTTTCATGCTCAAGGAATTTTATATTATAGTTAAAGCTCCCATTGTGAGCTATTAGGTTTGTTCATCGAGTCATAAAGTCTATTGAGTCAATGTCAAAGGTTGAAGACCCATTTGGGCATGTTATACATTGTAAAAGGAGAATTTGTTTGAGTCATTAAACCTCCAAGTCCTTGTCACAAGCACTCCTCGAAGTCGGCCTACAAAAGGAAATAAAGATGTTACTAGAAAGGCATGTCGGCCCAAGCACAAGGTAAAGTCGGCCTATATCTCATGGACATACCACTATATATAGGAGCACTTGACATCACTTAAAGGACAATTCAGTAAAGCAATTTGAAACAAGAAGTGTGAAAAACGCAAGGAGAATAGCCTCATAACCAACGAGAAACAAAGGAAGAAGAGAAAAATAATTTGGGATTGTTTTTGGGTCATCTTCCTCACACGTGTGACAAAATCTAGGGTTTCTGCAGTAGGTTTACACCAACCCTTATAGAAGCCAAGGAAAAAATCACTATACCATCAAATCTGCCAGCCAAGGTGAGAAGCTCTCAAGCCAAGCGAAGGAGGAACACATCATAAAGGTGCATAATTCAGCTCACACATGTGATTTTGCAAAAGTTTTAGGAAGCCGAGTATTGCAAGTCTGTGGAGGAAGGCCGAAGTACCAGAATAGCCAAAATTTGCAGTGTTAGAAATCAGTTTGACTAGCATTGACTTGTGCTAGAAGAAGAAGCAGTAAAGAAGGGTCTTGTGACTTGGTCTTGGAGAGTTTGTTGTGTCAAGGGTCTTGCACTTGGTATTCGTTAATTGAAGTTCTATAAGAAGAAGAATTCGTTTGGGTTTTCCTCTCAAGTTGGAGAGGTTTTGGCCCTTGTTGATCGCCTATATCCGGTGTTTCTTGTCTCATTATTGTTTATTGGTAGTTGTTCGATGAAGAAGAACACTATAATAAACTAAGCCAAAAGCAGAACCTAATCTTTTGAAGTAAAAAGTGTTCACAAGCAGTTATCATCTAAGAGAAATCCCCTAATCCTCATGCCCTAGATTTCTCAACATGGTTTCAGAGCAAAGGTGACAAATTAAGTAAGGGTAGCTCATCAAGGGATACTCAAGCATTCAAGGATTGAAACTCTAGAAGGGCATCAAAGCAGATCTAGAAGATCATCTCATCCTCATGGCATTTTGAGGGAAAGGTCTACATCATCTTCTGCAAGGAAGTGTCAAAACCCTAGATCAAAGAAGGAGTCTACACCAAAAGAACCCTTGGGATCCTCACACAAGTCATCATCAAAGAAAAGGAACCACAAAGGACCCTAACTCTACTCAAGTTGAAGATATCTACAAATCAAAGTAACTTGAAGTCTACTCATCCAAGAGAAGCAAGATCAAGAAGGTTGTCATCATCATCAAAAGCTCTAAGGTGATATCCCTCTCTTTTGAGCCAAAGGTCACTCTTGAAGAAAATTATCTTCATTAAGGAGAAGCTTTCTATTATCTATATCATCATCAAATTCAAGGAGGCAAGCAAGTGGAAGAAGCATCTTATCAAGTAAGTATATTTATGTCTACATCTGAATATGTCAAAATGTCTTTCTGCAAAGAAAGCAACAAGTTGGTTGGGGCTTCAAACATTCTTGCATGGAAGAAGAGGACAGATTTGAATCTCATTGAAAATGAGGTCATGGAACATGTTAAGGGCTCAATCACCAAACCACCAAAGGAAGATGCTCAAGCACTTGCAAGATATATGAAAGGGGAAGTAAGGGCTCAAAGGATTCTCATAAAATCCATCAAGGATCCCCTCATTCCCTATGTGTCAAAATTAGAAACATCAGAAGAATAATGACAAAAATGTAGAGTTGTTCTCCGTGAGAACTACAAGTTAAGTAATTTCGTTAAGGCGAGAAGTCTATAAGATGAAGATATCAAAAGAAGGAATAGCAACATACTTTATGAGGATATCTGAAATAAGGTATCAACTACAAGAATTGGGGGAGATAATGTCTGACAGAGAAATGACTACCATAGTACTCAATGCATTACCAGAACTTAGAAGAATGGGACAACTTCTCATCAAGTATCTATGGGAAAAAGGAAGCTACTCCATTCAATGAACTATGGTCATTAAGAAAAACTGAAGAAACCAGGTTGAAGGCAAACTTTGATGTAGGATCAGATGAGCAAACTCAAGCATATGTTACTATGGCAAAGAGAAAAGGGAAGTTTGGAAAATTTTGTCCTCAGAAAAGAAAGAAGAACATGGCAAAGATTCAATGCTATGGATGTCAAGAATATGGGCATTACAAAAGGGATTATCCTAAGCTCAAGAAGGACAACAACAAAAGAGGAAGGGAAGAAGCTCATATCACTAAAGAAGTGGAAGAAGTTGAAAAGAAGAAATCCAAGGAGGAGGAAGTAAAAGATCTCCACTGTGATTGAGATAGTCTTCCTCACCAAGTTCTTTTCAAGCTTTTGTTTCAAATTGTTTGTTGTACAGTATGACTATCCTAATAGGAATCATTAGAAGCATGATAGGATGCATCATGTTAGGAAAAGGAATCATAGAATCATACGATTGAAAGCAAGAGCTCATGACATTATCTTAGAAGAAGTATGAAAGATAGCTAAGATATAAGTTTATGGCGGTCACCTATAGAAGGATGTAGCTCTTGGTAACCTCATTAAGAGCACAAGTAGTACTTATGAGAAGAAGAAAGTCATCTAGTATAAAAACTCATCATACATCACTCAAGAGGAGAATTTGACAGATAAGGATGATCAAGATCCTCCTTTGAAATCTTCACTGGAAGATTCACCTATTTGATGGAAGCAAGCATTTCACCGATAACTCCACCTTGTATGAGATTCATGGAGTAAAGGTATGATGTCGTAAGATACAAAGCAGGCAAGGTGATTGAAGTTTGTTCAATCAAGGAAGTTGTTGAAGGAAAATCTAGATGACCTAAAGGAAGGGATGAGGTATGTATGCATATATTTGGATAAAAGTCAAGTCATGTCATATGGTTGCAAGGATAAATGCTTTATCTTGTGAGCATGATCAAAAGAAAAAGGATCTCCTCTGGTGAAAGGATGCATGAAGGCATAGTTCACACATTGACTAGATGAAATCAACATATTATGTCCTCACATGAAATATGAGGTGGTTGATAAAGTTGAAGGAACTATAATTGGAAGTTCCTCGGAGAAAATGTGTGAATAAAAGAAGGAAGAGATCATTAAATGCAATCATGGAGAAGGCAATCAACATCCAAGGACTGGAAGGTTTGACTATGATATATCCATGAGAAAGATATGAAGACCCTAATGAAGTCTAAAAAAGAACATTATATATCTTTTTGGAGATGTGTCAATATGTATGCAGGATATTGATGCAAACAAGGAAATGTCATGATGAAAGACCATCACAAAGGCAATTTTGATTTAATGTTCATTTCTTATTTTTGAATAATATCTGGATGGGCTTATGTAGGGTGGCCAAGGGAAGAGTTGTGGATGTCTTCCACAACTGATGCCCATGAACCAGGATGAAATATCCTTAAGGAAACATGGCATGAAGAAGGCAGCATGGCATGAAGGAAGGCCAAATATGGATTAATGAATCAATTTCCAATGAAAGGAATAATGACACGACTCACATCATTCATGAATGAAAGTGATGGACGGTCTTGGCCCTTCACAGCAAATCCTTCTAGTTGGAACATAAAAACATTCTCTTTCAGATCTCCATTCAAGAAAGCAGCTTTTACATCCATTTGATGGACTTTCCAACCATCCTGAGCTGCCAAGGCAAAGAGTGTCTGGATGGTAGCCCATTTTGCTAGTGGGGCAAAAGTCTCCTTATAGTCGACCCCTTCATTTTGTTCAAAACCTTTTGCCACAAGCCTGGCTTTGTGCTTGTCAAGTGAGCCATCAGCTTTATACTTGTTTTTGTAGACCCACTTGCAGCCAATTGGTTTGATTCCCAATGGAGGATCAACCAGCTTCCATGGGCCATTCTTGATCAAGGCATCATATTCTTTTTGCATCGCTTCTTTCCATTCATCATGAGAAGCGGCTTCTTTGAAGGAAGTTGGTTCAAAATCTGTAGACAAATTCAATTCACAATGATAAGAAACATCCATATCAACAGGTGAATCAGAATTATCTACATCAACTCCATTTTGCCTCGTTGTACTTCTTGTTCCGATCTTTCCAACCTCATAAAGACGAACACTTTCAAGTGTCTTTGTCAGCCATTTTGGAGGACCTTTTTGAGATGGCCCAGGCTGCTCAGTTCAGTGAGTTGGCGCTGAATCAAGATTTAGTCTCCCAATTATGTCAATCACATCACTCAAAGTGTCATCAATGGTTGGAGCTTCATGTGGGGGCGTGAGTGCTTCAGAAGAAAATTCCACAGATTGATCCAGTATAGGAATCCCCCCTTCAAGATGTGGAATCTAATTATCAAATTCTTGAAACGACTTTGCATGTCCAAATCTATCTAAGCGATCAAGTTGTCGCTGAACAACATTGTCAGCCTTGGAAGATTCAAGAAAGAACACATCTCTAGATACTACATAGTACAAACTTCTTATTAACTTCATCATAGAGACAGTATGCTTTAGAGGTATTTGAATACCCCAAGAAGATACACTTACGATTCCTTGCACCAAGTTTGTTTCTTTGCTCCTTAGGTGGAACCAAAGACCCTGAGATGTTTTACCGAAGGTATGTGGCCATACCACATTTCATAAGGAATCTTGTTTCTAATAGCATTAGATGGGCACCTATTCTTTATATACACAGCACATAGAACTGCATACACCCAAAACATCAGTTTAACATTCTTGAAAAACATCATGGAACGTACCATATTTAAGATTGTCATGTTCATTCTTTCAGCTACTCCGTTCTGGTGGGGATTATGTTGATTTTTGGGTAGCATCGGATGTGCTCTAGCTCCGAAACTTTGTGGAGGGGCTAGAACACATGATATCTCCAAGACCTAGAAATCGTTTGGAGAAATTCCACCCAATGCTTAATTTATTCAAAAAAATCATTATTTTAATGGAGACCCTAAGTCTAACTTAGGGAAATTAAATAATTGAAGTGAATTAATTTAAACATGTGGGTGAGAATGTTCTAAGTGACGAGGATCAAGTCTTTTTTAATCTTAGTCGTCGATTAGAGATTAGATCACAGTCGTTGATTCGTCAACTGGAAAAGTATTAAAGGAAGGCTTGGGGTCAGTTGGAGAAAACACACAAAGTAGCAGCACTTGAGCTAAGTCGAAATTTTGGGGCATAGTTTGCTGAGAATTTCGGAGTGAGCTTGCAGTGCAGTGAGGGGCAGTTCGACAGCAGGATTTTTATCCAAGGCCGAGAATACAATAGCAGAGACGCAACGCAGACCCAGGAGGGGTGTCGCAGAGCCAGTCTCCAGAGAGGGTGACACAGCCATTTAGAGAGTTGCGTTGGGGTTTTTGTGGGGCAGATCAGGCAGCCATCCAATGTTTTGATTTCTGAGCCGGGAAGGCTCACAGAGAGGGTGACACAACTCCTGGAGAAGGTGACGCAATCTAGCTTGTTGTAGCCATCACTCAGCAGCACTGGGGACTGCGTAGTCACCTGTGGGGTTTCTTCATCCAGTTGTTGGATCTGCCATAATATTTGTCTCCAGATAGAGGTACTTTTGTCGAGGATTTTCTCTGTTGGGTGAGCCACATTGGCACCCTAGTTTGTATTCAGAAATCTACTTAATAATATAACCCTCAAGAGTCGCTGCAACGATTTTCCCACATTGGGTTTTTTCGAGGACATTTGTCCGAAAAATTTGTGTGTCCTTTGTCTACATGATTGCTTATTCTTCAGTACTTGATATGTATAATTGTGTAGGTTGCAGTGTATTTACTTCGATGTTTTCATGATTTATTCAGAAAATAACTTGTTAAGTTAAATAAACAAGTAGGAGAAGTAAATCAGATTTACTGCAATAGGGTTTCTGTTGAGTAGATTCATAAATTTTCACAAATTACAAGGCACAATTGTTTGATGTTTGGTCCCATGCTAGTGAAGATAGTTTTCAAATTCATTTGAACTGTATTCTTTTCCATTATGTTAAAATTGGCATCTAGCGCCGAACTCCACCTTGGACAGCTCATATGATGGAGATGATATTTTTATTGGATTCCTCTTTCCGAGAGGTGCAAGATTGATCTAAAGATCATCTTGTTTGGATAAGCAGGAGTGAGATTTTGAATTTAATCTCTCACACGTGCAAATTGCCAAGGTCGGCAAAAAGTCTAATGTAGGCTCATAAGCCCCAACAGATGTGTCTCCACTCTTAAAGAATTGTATAAATATGAGAGACCTCTTCCTCATTTTGGAGATCATCACTCAACACATTTTTCTATCCTCCCATCATTGGTTCGTACAGCTAGGAGTAGCTTCTCTTCTTTTTCACACGTGTGGCAAGGGTGACTGGATATTTCTGAAATCGCGGATTTGCTTTTGGGATAACTGCAGTAGCGTTGACCAACAATGACCAAGGGTCACCTTCACTGTTTTTGTTGCGTTTTTCAAGAAATTTCTTCGCTCTCCCTAAGCCGCATCTTCTAGCACAAAAATCGAGAAAATATGAGCAGGTTGACTATTGCGTTGATCGAGTTTGACTGTGATTTTTGGATCTGTTTTGGGTTGACTTTGACTGACATTGGAGGTTGCGTTGACTGGGTTTGACCAAGCTGATTTGGAGGAGTAATTTTGCTAGTTTGACCAGCGTTGATTTTCTGGTTAGGGCATCCTGTTGACTGATGTTTGACTGGACTATTTTAACAGTGATTGGGCAAGTGTACAGTGATTGGGCAAGTGTATTTTGAATATTGTACTCTCTCTGCTGAACTTTTGAAGAATAATAAGAAAATTTGATCAAAGCGTTTTCCCCACATTGGGGTTTTTTCCTTGGCATGCGCCAAACATTGTGTCCTCTTGTCTTGGCTTGTCTTCTGCTTACTGTTTATGATCTATCTCCATTTACTATCAAAGTTAATGTGATTGCTAATCTAGAAATTAATATTTGGCTAATAAGAAAGATTGAAGTACATTTCTCTAAAGCATAGAACATACCATTGTTATCTAAAAATTAACATGGTATCAAAGCCCAGGTGAAGACAAAGCCCAAGCAAGATTTGTTGGACAAGGTCAAGGGTCAATGGCTTCCTCATCTTACTTCAAATCTAAGGACAAGCTTAATGATAAAAATGATTATCATGCATGGAATATGTCTCTTGACTTGACTTTGGAAGAAAATGAAGTCATGGATTATGTGCAAGGAAAAATTGTTGAGCCTCCTTCAAATGCATCGGTTGCCACGAAGACGAAGTACAAGAAAGGGGAGGTCAAAGCCAAGAAGATCATCAGGGATTCTATTCAAAAGCATTTGGTTGCTTCCATCTCCGAGATGGGCACATCTAAGGAGATGTATGACAAGTTGGTTAGCATGTTCAGGGCTAATAACGCAAATCAAATCCTCTTTCTCAAGAACAAGTTGAAGAACATCAAGATGGATAGAGGAGAATCCATCCAATCCTACTTCATGAGGATTACTGAAATCAAAAATGATCTTCTATCTATTGGAGAGGTTATTGCCGACTGGGATCTCACTCATATTTCCCTTGGAGGTCTTCCCTGAGCATGGTATGTATTCAATACCACTATCCTCAACAATGACAGGATTCCAGATTTTGATGAATTGTTGACTAGATGCACTCAAGAAGAGACAAGGATGATGGAGAGTGACATGCCTTCAAATGGGAATAATCCTACTGCATTCTCCGCTAATGCTAAAAGAAAGAACAATGTTGGTCCAAGGAAACAAAGTCAAGGAAGACCGAGATTCAAAGAAAGAAGAAAGGGTAGATGTTTCAATTGTAAAGTTTGGCCACTATGCTAGAGAGTGTCCCAATAAAAGGGATACACCACGAGATGATGATTACAACAACAATTTCAAGGGAAATGGAAATCAAAGGAATAACAGGTTCAATAACAAAAGAAAGAGAGATGCTCCCGCTGCACGATATGTAAATGGTCAACCTTCTAAGAGATCGAGAAATTCCAGGTATGATGAATCTAATGTTGTAGATAACAAGCAAAAAGAATTTCTTCTTATATCTACCCTCTTTGTTGTCTTTCCTCCAGACACCTTAGATAATTGGTTGATTGACAATGGTGCCTCAAGGCAATTCATGGGGTACAAAGAGGCCCTCTCACATTTGATTGAAAAGGAAACCAATTTAGAAATCATAATTGGAGACAATACCACCTATCTTGTGAAAAGGACAGGGATTGTTACCCTTCACTTAAATCAAGGTCAAATCCTTCATCTACAAGACGTATTATATGTACTAGACTTGAAGAAGAATTTAGTATCTATTTCGGCAATGGAAGACAAAGGATTCAAGGTGGCATTCATTGATGGAAAGGTACATGTTTGGAAAATGAATTTCAAAGAAGCATTCACTCTTGGTTTTAGAGTTTATACTATTTATCAGGTTGCAGGAAGTTCGTTGGGAGCCATGACATGCAACACTACTCTTCAATCCAAATTATGGCGCCGGAGGTTTGCTCACCTTCACTATAAAGCTCTTCCCGAAGCTAGGAAGATGGTCGCAGGTATGCCTGATTTCAAGGTTGATCATGAAGGTGTTTGTTAGGGTTGTGTCGGAGGGAAGCATACAAGGGGACCATTCCCCTCAAGTGATAGCAAGACTACCGACATTCTTCAATTGATTCATTCTAATTTATTTGGTATGTTGCCCGTAACATCCTTGGGAGGATATTTGTATCATGTTATTCTTGTGGATGACTTCTCTCGCAAAACTTGGATATACTTCTTGAAGAAAAAGGACGAAGTGTTCCTACTCTTTCAAAGCCTTGGTTGAAAATCAAACAAGGAAGAAAATCAAAGTATTGAGGACCGATAATGGAACCGAATATCAGTCAAATGAGTTCAATGACTATTGTAGGGAAGTTGGCATTAAGAGGGAGACAACTACTACTTATGCTCCTGAACAAAATGGAGTTGCCGAAAGAAAGAATCGAACCATCATTGAAGCTACTCGTATGTTCAAAACAGATGCCCACATCAAGCATTGGACTCCAAGACTCCTGAAGAAATCTTCACCGTTAAGAAATCTTCCTGTATATCTTCATGTGCCGAAAGAAAAGAGAAGCAAGTTGGTTGCCTCTAGAAAGAAGGGAACATTTGTGGGCTGCAGTGAAACTTCAAAGGCATATAGAATCTATGTGCATGGTCAAAGGGAAGTGGAGATAAGTCATGATGTCACCTTCGATGAAGATGTTTCACTTGGGAAGGTTAGAGATCTTCCTATTTGAAAGGAAGACAAAGATGAAGATGCAGGAAAGCAGGAAGAACCAAAGGATGAACTGATGCCCGATGTTGAAGGTTCAATGGATCCCATTCTTCAAAAAGAAGACTCATGGCTTAAAGATATTCTCGAAGATGCTGAGAGACATATTGCAACGAGGGGGACATTTCGTGAAAGTGAGAAGTCGAACAAGTACCAAGGGTACTTAGTAGCCATGAGCACCACTATTCAATCCGAGCCTGGAACGTTTGAATAAGTCGTGAAGCACCAAGTTTGGAAGGATGCAATGAACGAAGAGTATGAGTCGATCATGAAGAATGATGTCTGGGATGTGGTCCCTAGACCAAAGGACAACTCTATTATCACCTCGAAATGGATTTACAAAATCTAACATGGAGTTGATGGGAGTTTTGAAAAGTTCAAGGCATGGTTCGTTACCCGAGGCTTCTCTCAAAAGGAAGGTATAGACTATGATGAGATATTTGCAATGGTTGCCGAATATACCACCATCCGTTCGATTATTACCCTTGTTGCCTCTCAGGGATGGAATCTACATCAAATGGATGTCAAAACTGCTTTTTTACATGGCTCGCTTAAGGAAGAAGTTTACGTAGAACAACCCTAAGGGTTTGAACTTCTAAACCGAGAGTCACATGTATGCAGGTTTAAGAAAGCCCTCTATGGGTTGAAGCAAGCCCCCAGGGCTTGGTATGAGAGGATCGATAGCTATTTGATGAAGTTGGGCTTTACAAGAAGTGAAGTTGATCTGAACCTTTACTTCAAGGTTGATAATGACAAGCCTCTCATTTTGGTGCTCTATGTGAATGATCTTTTTCTAACAGGTGCAAACCCTGTCATTCTTTAATGCAAGAGGGAGTTGGCTTCTGAATTCGAGATGAAAAACCTAGGACTAATGCACTACTTCCTAGTCTTGGAGGTCTGGCAAAAGCCAAGTGAGATTTTCCTTTCTCAAGGAAAATATATTGTGAAGTTGCTTGAAAGATTTGGGATGGTGGACTGCAAGTCTGTGACTACTCTGATGGAACCCAACTTTAAGAAGCTATGCGGAAGTGTTGTTGGGACAGATTTGGGAAATCCTTCCGAGTATCGTCAACTCGTGGGGGCCCTGATGTTCTTGGTGAACTCTTGTCCGAACTTATGCTTTGCAGTGAATATGTTGAGTCAATTTATGGTCGAGCCTCATGACATACGCTGGATTGCTACCACGAATCTTTTGAGATATCTCTGAGGCACAATCAACTATGGATTGAGATACACTGTCGGGAATTTAAGGCTCCATGGATATATTGATGTTGACTGGTCTGGTAGTGTGGTGGATCGTAAGAGCACATATGGATGTTGTTTCTCTCTAGGTTCTACTTCGATATCCTGGATGAGCAGGAAGCAGAAATCAGTTGCTTTGAGCACCGCCGAGGCCGAATACATTGCAGCAAGTATGGCCTGTTGTGAAGTTGTTTGGTTAAGGAAGCTCTTTAGTGAGTTGTTTGGGCATGTGTTGGATACTACCGTGATCTACTGCGACAACCAAAGTGGGATTCGACTTTCAGAGAATCTCGTGTTCCACAACCAATCCAAGCATATTGATATTAGGTACCACTTTATCCGGGATATGGTACAACGGGGCGCCGTAAGGCTCCATCACATTAGGACTGATGAGGATGTCACAGATATTCTCTCGAAGCCCCTAGGGAAGGTCAAATTCTTAACCTTCTGTGAGAGACTTGGAGTCGTGGACAGACCCTCCCATGAGGGTCCCGCTTGAGTTGGGGGTACTTCTTGGAGCTATGAGCGACCATAGGGTGAGGTTCACCTTTCCCTAGTGGTGCACTGTGTATACGGTGCATGGTTCACCTTCCCCCGTGATACCCCCTTTGTTGGTAGATATATGAGCGGGTTCATCCTCTCTTGTTGATGCCCCAGCATACATCCTACACATGTAGTCCGAGACTCATGGGATAGAGACCATAGCACTATCGATGGACGCATCGTGTACTGTCGTACTCTCTATGCTAGGATGAACTGTGTCCAACAACTTGATCTAGGATCAAGTCTGGTTAGGGTTTTTACCTTTAAACAGATTTTGGGTCAGTGAAGAGTGGCAAGGTCTTGTGACTCACTCTCGATTCAAATTCTTCTTCGTTATTTCTTCATAGTTCAGCAGAGCAGTGCAGGGATGACAGGATGGTACAAGTTGACAAATGGATTGGCAGGTGGATTTCTCCCTAATAGAGCAGTGTTAAAATTGGCATCTAAGGCCAAACTCCACCTTGGACAACTCATGTGATGGAGATGATATTTTTATTAGATTCCTCTTTTTGAGAGGTGCAAGAATGATCTAAATATCATCTTGTTTGGATAAGCAGAAGTGAGATTTTGAATTTAATCTCTCACACATATGAAAATTGTCAAGGTCGGCCAGAAGTCTAATATAGGCTCCTAAGTGTTAGATAATTATATATTACAGAGCAATGGAACACATAAAATATGTTGAAACACAAACACAGAAAACATATAAAACAAGACAGACATAGATATGTGGTTCACCCAACTTGGGCTACGTCCACAGAAACAACCAGTCCTTTATACTATCCAGCAAAATGAAGAGACACAACCTACAGCAGATCCGCTGTAATAATCTTCTTCTCTCTCACAAAGTCCCCCTTGGTATTTCTCGCACAGAGTATACATACAATACACAGTCGCAATACAATCCCTCATACAACATAGGGATTTCCTTCTAGGGAAAAAAACCTTAAATTAAACATAACTTCTACCGTCAAATCATCCGTCTAATGAACAGCCCAGATTGACTATGAAATTACAATATTTTACAAGACAATTTTACATTTGTTTTTAGCTCCAGAGGTGCTGCCCCCGAAACCCCCCGCAGGGGGGGGTTGGCTCCAAAAGGTCACCGCCGCCACCCCTGGACCCCCCTGACGACGATCAAACGATGGGTGAAGTTTGCAGCCCCGTTAAAAACAGGGGTCCAACGCAACGATACATCTTAATAAGGAAGATAATCAGGCTCCACACCCAACAATCTCCCACTTGGAGACTGATTGTAGCAACTCCACTGCTGTTGCATTTGCTGGACAATTACTCCACTTTAGATCTGGCTATTTCTCATCTTCATCATCATACTTGAAGACCAATTGAAACTGAGCATAATCTCAGTTTCTCCCTGGTTACAACTTTTGTGAGCATATCTGCAGGATTCTAGCTAGTGTGTATCTTTTCTAGCTTCAACTATCCATCTTCCAACACTGACCGTGTGAAATGGTACTTGAGTTGTGTGTGTTTAGTCCTGGAATGAAATGTTGAGTTCTTTGCAAGATGAATGGCACTCTAGCTGTCATTGTCTAACCTAACCATCTCATGCTTCTTACCCAATTCATCCATAAACCTTTGTAACCAAATCATTTCTTTACTAGCCTTTGTAGCAGCTACATACTCTGCTTCTGTTGTTGAAAGTGCAACAACACTTGCATTTTTGAAACCTAACTGGCAGTTGTTCCACCTACAGTAAATACATACCCTGTAGTGCTCCTCCTGTTATCTCTATCACCTGCCATATCTGCATCAACATATCCCTGTAGAGAAATGTTTGAACCACCAAAGCATAATGTTTGATTTGTGGTACCTCTCAAATATACGAGAATCCATTTTACTGCCATCCAATGTTCTTTTCCTGGATTGTTCATGTACCTGCTTACAACTCCCACTGCATGTGCAATATCAGGCCTTGTGCAGACCATTGCATACATTAAGCTTCCAACTGCTGATGTATATGGAACTTTAGACATATAATCCAATTCTTCTTGGGTCTTGTAGCACATCTCCTTCCTAAGTTTGAAATGGCTAGCCAAAGGTGTACTAACTGGTTTTACATTCTGCATATTAAATATTTTCAACACCTTTTCTATGTACTCATTCTGAGACAATGTTAATTTGCGATTTTTCCTATATCTAGTTAGTCTCATACCAAGGATTTGTTTTGCAGCTTCGAAATCCTTCATTGGAGATGAATTTGCTAATTTTCTTTTGAGCACATTTATTTCTTGCATGTTAAACCCTACATCAAGCATGTCATCTACATACAATAAAAATTTAATATAGTTGCCATCATTTTTCTTTCTTAGATAAACACAATGATCAGAGTGACATCTAGTATAACCTTGTTCAGACATAAACCTGTCAAATTTTAGATACCACTGCCCGGAGCTTGTTTTAAGCCATACAAGCTCTTCTTTAACCTGCACACTAATTTTTCCTTCCCTTTTACCTCATATCCTTGTGGTTGTTGCATATAGATCTCTTCCTCCAAATCTCTATGGAGAAATGTTGTCTTTACATCTAACTGTTCAAGATGCAAATCTTCCACTGCTACAAGACTTAAAATAGTTCTGATTGAAGTCATCTTAACAACAGGAGAAAATATTTCATCAAAGTCAATACCTTTCTTTTGTGAAACCCCTTCACCACAAGTCTAGCTTTGTACCTTTGTTTTCCTTCATCTTCTTCCTTCAACCTGTAAACCCATTTATTCTGCAATGTTGTTTTACTTGCAAGCAACCTGACTAAGTCCCAAGTCTGGTTATGTATTAAGGAGTCCATCTCTTCTTTCATGGCTAGCTCCCACTTTTTCTTGGTTTCGACCTGCATTGCTTCTTCATAACATTCGGGTTCTCTAGAATCAGTCAACAATAAATAATATAACGAAGGAGAGTATCGTTCAGGGGGTCTACTTTTCTTGGTAGATCTTCTGACACCACTTTCAGGTGTTTGAGGTGCCTGTTGTTGTTGTGGTGGTTGTTGATTATTAATATTTTCAGGCACCTTTACTTTTTCTGTGATCTCATCAAGAACTATGTATTCTTTGTTTTCTTTTTCCTATTTCTTTTTCTGCAACCGATTCTTATACAAAACCTTTTCATTGAATATTCGTCTTTGCTCCCTGTGATTTTGTGATTTTCATAATCATATAAGCGATAACCAAAATCATTAACACCATATCCAATAAAGGTACATTTCTTTGATTTTGCCTCAAGCTTTGTTCTATTTTCTTTATTAAAATGGACAAAGGCCTCACAACCAAAAGGCTTTAAAAAGGAGCAGTTTACCTTTTTACTTATCCATGCCTCCTCTAGAATACCACCATCCAAGGAACTTGAAGGCTCTCTGTTTATTAGATAAACAGCAGTATCTACAGCATCTGCCCAAAATTGTAAAGGCAATCCTGCATCCAATCTCATGCACCTTGCATGCTTCCATGTTTGTTCTATTCATCGTTTCTGACACACCATTTTCTTGTGGTGTTCTTGGAACTGTCTTCTCTCTGCGAATTCCATGCTCTGAACAGTACCTATCATGTCCTGTAATATTCACCTCCATTGTCTGATCTTAGACACTTCAACTTCTTTCATGTCTCAATCTCAACCAAAGCTTTCCATTTCTTGAATGTATCAAATACATCAAATTTATTATGAATACAATAAATCCAAGTTTTTTTTGTTGCATCATCAATAAAAGTAACATACTAACGAGAGCCACCGAGAAATGATACCTGAGCAGGTCCCCATACATTTGTATGAACAAGCTCTAATTTTTCGCTATTCTTTTCTTTCACAACTCTAAGAAATCTGACTCTCTTATGTTTTCCATAAATACAATTCTAACAAAAATCCAAATCAATATTCTTCAAACCCGGCAACAAATTTCCTGAGTGAAGAACCTTCATCCCCTTCTCACTCATGTGTCTGAGTCTATGATGCCATAATGTTGCATATGCTCCTTTGGAAGTTAAAGCATTAACAGAGTTAGGAATACCATTGCATAAATACAATGTACCAACCTTTTCTCCTTTTGCTATTATCAAGGCTCCTTTAGTGACCTTCCAGGTTTTATCTGTGAAAGTTGTCACACAACCTTCACCACCTAACTGCCCTGTTGAAATCAGATTTTTCTTCAGATCTGGAACATGCCTTACCTCCTTTAATAACCATTGGTTTCCATTATGTTGTTTTACAAGAACTTTACCCATTCTAATGATCTTACAGGGTTTATCACCACCCAGACGAACCTGTCCAAAATCTCCTTGAACATAGTCATGAAAATATTTCTTATCAGGTGTGGCATGGAACGAGGCCCCTGAATCTACCACCCAGGACTCAGTAACATTTTCTAAAGAAAGAATCAAAGCATCTTGTAACACATCTCCTGTCACATTTGCTTCATGATTGTTTTCTTGTTGTGCGTCTCCTTTTCCCTTCCGAGATTTACAGTCTTTCTTTAGGTGTCCTTTCATTTTGCATTTCCAGCACTCTATCCCCGATCTAGACTTGGGCCTGCCTTTCCTTGATTTACTGCGATATCACGAGCTCTTTCCTCTTTCCATTATTCTTCCCTTAGTCTCTGCACTCAAAGCATTACCCGATGTCTCACCGAAGCTTTTCCATCGCATTTCCTCGCTAAGGATAGCACCGACAACATCATCAAACTTTAAAGTACTAGATCCAAAGACAGAGTTACTAATGGCCATAATTAAACCATTCCAACTTTCTGGCAATGAGCACAGAAATAACAGAGCCCTAACGTCATCATCAAAGTTTACCCCTACAGAACTTAACTGAGTGGTAACCGTATTAAATTCATTTAAATGGTCAACAATAGATCCACCTTCCGACATATTCATATTAAATAAACGTTTCAAAAGAAATACCTTATTTGAGGTTGAGGGTTTTTCATATAGTTTCGCCAGTGTTGTAATTAAACCCTATGTTGTTGTTTCCTTCGAAATATTGAAGGTTACCGACGCCGCGAGGCACAGCCGTATTGTTCCAAGTTCCTTTCTATCGAGAATCTCCCATTCTGCGTCTATCATACTCGACGGCTTCTTTGTTTTTCTACTCAATGGTAGGTACAGATCTTTGTGATACAGAGAATATTCCATCTGCATCTTTCATAGCAGGTAGTTTTGGTCGTTAAATTTCTCTACCCTAAACCTACCATCTTCTGCCATTGCACCCACTCGAACCAGTAACCCTTCTTTCCTGCGAGTTTAGCAGCCAAATAGACCTTCGGCTCTGTTATTGCTTGTCGCCTACACCTACCTACATTTAGCGGAAAAAGCCTTTAACCCCACAAGGTGAAGCTGGTGGCAAGGAACTTAGAGAAGGGGTTGTCACCTATCCCCGACTCTCTCCGTTTAAGCTATCTCCTAGGTTAGCTATGGGGGGTGGTCCCTAAAGAGTAACTAAGTTAAAGATGTGAGGTTTCTAGGAGAATTGATTAGAAGGAATTACTTATCAAAGATGACTTGATTCCAATATGTAAACAAGCATATAAGTATATGAGCAGTATTCAACGATGTGTTCAAAATATAGACTAGTGCTTTAAAGTAAATGACAAATGCTTGCTCAAAAATGAAATTCAAGATATAATGACAATAATCCCACAAAGGAAGTGTTAGACCAAGATCACAATATGCAATTAAATTTGCAACACCAAATAAGGGTATTTGCCAATGAAACAAGATATATCAATCATCCATAAGCATAATGATCATTAAAATGACGACATGCAATGAAGTTGCAAAAGTAGAAGCAAATTTCCAAGTACCATAGAATTAAACTTGTTGCAAAATTTAAGGAATTAAAATGCTTGCATCCAAAGTGTTTCTTGAGATAATATTTGCATGTGAATCTCTAAACCATCAAGATAGCAAAAAATTTGGGAACTTTGCAAGTAAATGTGATGAGATAGTGCTCTTGGTTTATTTTATTAATTAGTTCTACAGCAAAGTTACAATTGAACTCTAATCCTCAGACCTCACCCTCGCCCAAATATTTGGATCTCACAGTGAGGAGTGCATAGAGGTAGAGAGTCCCTAAAATGTCTATTCAACCAACTTAAGTTGATAGTAAATTTTAGAGATGCAAGTCTAGTATGAAAAGTGGAATGCCTAAATGGTATGAAAGTGAGTTTGCAAGTGCTATGTAAAAGATGGAGATGATTCAATTAAATATGCTTCATAGTTAGAACAATAACTCAAGTTGCCATAAATTGAAAGTGTTATGCTTCTTTACTTGTAGTATATCGTGAAACTTATCCAAATGAGAAATAGATCACAAAACATATATAAGTGATGGCAAATCAGATTGCAAATTAGGAAATTTAAAACACTGTGTGATCTAAGCAATTAATCAAATGAAAATGAGTTACTCACATGCAACTAAATTAGATTAGCAAATGAAATGATGAATGCAAGTGATTTAGTTGAGAGAAAAAAAAAAAGTTAACCACTCAAGAAGATTTCCTCCCTCTAAATGAGTCGGTGAGATACCATGGGAAAAACTTCCCAAGCTCCCTCCAGAAAAGTCAGCTCTTTATTAATGAAAGTGAGGCCCTCTTATAGAAATGAGGGGATTTGGAAGAACTTACAATATGCGTTTTAAATTTGCTCTTTCCCAAAGTTACAAGTGTAAGATTTTTTTTTTTTTTTTTAAATTACTTGTGAGATGTTTACAAAGTAAAGGCTTAAAGCCTTGAGGTGAATGGCGGTTACAATTCCTCAAAAGAATGAGGCTTTAGAAGTAGAGGTGAAGTGATAAGGCGGAACTTGGACTTGAAGTTCCAAATGGAAAAGTGTTTATTAGCCTATGCTTTAGCTCCCTTTCTTCAAACTTAGATTGCTTCCTAGAACACCTATAGGCAAACAAGCAAAAGAGTTAGCATGCAAAAGAAATATTGTTGAAATATGTGAAAGGAAATCGCATGCATGCGAAAAAAAAAGTTAGAAACTCAATGCAAGTATAAAATACATTTTATATTACAAATTCCCTCACTAAGATCAACTTGAAAGAGTTGATTTAGTGAGTGAGAATTATGATTTAAATCCAACAACTTAGCCTCAAGTGCTAGATAAAATAGATATGTGCACAAATGAGAGAAGAAATATATGATTTTTTTAGAGATGGAATAGAAGCAAAGGGCTCATGAAACCCCTTTTAGATAAATCTCTTGATGTCTTATGAGATTGTTGGCTTGAACAACTTGTGGGACCTTTGATATCCTTGGAGCCGACTTATTCCAACCGAAGAAGTCTTCACACTCCAATAGACTTGGCAACATGTCCTTTGAACACATAGATTTCTACAAACCAATTGTTAGTGCAAAAGAAACTTGGCATATAGAGGCCACGTTGAGCTTGTCATTCCACCGAAAATAACAAGCTACAACAAGAGCACAAAATATACCAAGTCCAAAGGAAATCTGAGATAGCTACAAATCTCCCCTCCCTAGACAATTGTGCCTTCAGGCAAATGCAAAGAAAAAACCAACTAGATTGCAATGTGAAGTAAACAAATAACAACATCAAATGAAACAAGTATACCTCATCAACCAAAGAATGCACCACAAGAGACGCTAGTAACCCCAAAGACTTTCCTTTATTCAGCTCAATAACAATTTCAGCATAGTAACAATAAGCACAAGCTTCAAAAAAACCACCATTACAATGAGAGCCCAAGGCTCATTTAAATAGAACTATGGGAGCAAATCCCAATGAAAAATCAAATGACAAGTGAAGAAGGGAGATAATTCCAATGCAAAAACGAATTTGCACAAGTAGCACAAGAACTGTCCAAGTGGAACCAACTGCTGTAGGTGACCGTTGTAGAATGTTGTGTTTTACTTGTTTCACTGGCAGTGTATTACCTTCTAGCAGACCAGCGTATAGGATATGGCAGCCAAGTGTGAAATGTGAGTGGGTGAGACGTAGCACATCCCCCAATCATCTCCAACGAAATAAACAAGGCAATGACACCTCTCGAACCCATGTTGCGTATTGCTGCCCAACAAACCTGTGTATTAATTAACTGTAATGCGTAGAGCTGAATGAGATTTGCTATTGAACCATGCGTATCTTCTTAGTAGCGGATGTAGGAGAACGTGGGGAAAAATCCTCCATTAACTAATGTGAATCATCATGCAAATCTGTCCACCAAAAATCAAACATAAATAACTATGCGTATTGCTGAAATGAACTGCTGTGTTGGCTGCGTGGAACCTGAGTATTTGGGCAACGTATAATTATTTTCTTAGTGGATGCATATGTCTTTGGTGTGCATGGAATGGATGGGGATAAGATCTGTCCCATGTGGTTGTTTTGTCCCCCATTATCTCCCTTTACTTGGACTATCAAACTTAACCATATCTCTAATCAAATGGAAAACTGATTTTGACTGTTGAGTGTGCCATACGTGAGCTTTTCTTGTTGACTGCTGACTTGGAAATAGTTTGACCTCAAAAATGGTTGCCATGTCATTCCTTATGTCCCCCATTATATTTTCAACATGTCAAACTATTGAACTTTAGGCATTACGTGATTCTTTTTTTCTTGTGAGCTCAACGTGGGACCAATTTGACTTGGTCATTTGGCACTTGAATATGATTTCAGTTGTACCTTATGTGGTGGGCCCCACATAGTTTCCACATCATCTTTGACCTTCACTGAATCTGACATGTCAAAATTTGACTCATTTTGACTTTGGAAAATTTTCTGAATTTTTCCAATTATTGAATTTTTTTTTAATTTTTTCCTCATTTTTGCCATTGACCTTAGAAAAATTGGATTTTGAGGGAGTAAAAGTCGTTTTTTGACTCCCAAAGTGGGTCCTAAAATAATGTTGAGTCTTTGAGGATGATTTTCGAGTAGTCACACGCCCCAGACATTTCCTAAGGCCACTTATTTACATCATTACATAGAAAATAATTAAAAAATCTCGTTATGCGGGAAATTTTTAATTATTGAAAAATCCTACTTAGACCTAGTCAAATTTTGCGGAATTTCAGAGATGACCTAGCATGGTAATATACATCGACTCTAGACACTAAGATGCGTTAGGGGCTCAACCTTCAAGCCGTCACCCCGGCTTTGGGGTAATGCAATGAGTGAAAAAACCTAGAAAATTATTCGCCGCTAAAAAGAAGGAATAATTAACCAAGTAAAAAAACACTTCAAGGTGTACTCGCTTGCTGATCGAGTCCCAACATCCTAGGCCTGTTACATGGCTTTATTCATCATGCTAGTGACATTTATACAATATCCCCGAAGGGCTACGGAATCTGAAGACTGAAGAAGAAAATGATGAGAAGAAGAAGTAGAGTTTAAAAACTTTGTTGAACATGATGATATCTGATGATATCTGATGGCACAAGTGTCTTCTAGTTCATCCTTCGGCATGGAGTTTTCACATTATCATCAGGTGCCACTCCAATGGTCAACAGGCTCTAATACCAGATGATATCTGATGGCACAAGTGTCTTCTAGTTCATCCTTCGGCATGGAGTTTTCACATTATCATCAGGTGCCACTCCAATGGTCAACAGGCTCTAATAACAATTGTTAGATAATTATATATTACATAGCAATGGAACACATAAAATATGCGAAAACACAAACACAGAAAACATATAAAACAAGAGAGACACAAATATATGTGGTTCACCGAACTTGACGAAAACAGCTAGTCCTTCCTTTATATTATCCAGCAAAATGAAGAGACAGAACCTACAGCAGATCCGTTGTAATAATCCTCCTCTCTCATACAGTCCCCCTTGTTATTTCTCGCTCAGAGTATACACACAATACACAGTCGCAATACAATTCCCTCATACAACAGAGGGGTTGCCTTCTAGGGAAAAAAAACCCTAAATTAAACATAACTTCTACAATCAAATCATCTGCCTAATGAACAGCCCAGATTGACTATGAAATTACAATATTTTACAAGGCAATTTTACATATGTTTTTAGCTTCGGGGACCAAGAGGGGGGGCTCCAAAAGGTCGTTGTCGCCCCCCTAGACCCCCTTGACAGCGATCAAACGACGGGCGACATTGTCGCCCCATTAAGAACAGAGGTCCAACGTGGCGATAATTCTAAAGAAGGAAGATAATCAGGCTCCACACCAACAATAAGCCCCAACAGATGTGTCTCCACTCTCAACGAATTTTATAAATATGAGAGACCTCTTCCTCATTTTGGAGATCATCACTCAACACGTATTTCTCTCTCCTCTCATCATTGGTTCATACAGTAAGGAGCAGCTTCTCTTCTTATTCGCACATGTGGCAAGGGTGACTAAATATTTTGAAATCCTAGATCTTTTTTAGGATAACTGCAGCATCGTTGACTAGAATTGACCGAGGGTCAAGTTCACTGTTTTTGCTACATTTTTCAGGCAGTTTCTTTGCTCTCCCTAGGCCGCATCTTCTGGCACAAAAATCAAGAAAATCTGACCAGGTTAACCTGCATTGACTGCAGCGTTGACGGAGTTTGACTATAATTTTCGAATATGTTTTGGTTTGACTTTGACTTGCTTTGGAGGCCACATTAATTGGATTTGATCGAGCTGATTTGGAGGAGTAATTATGTTGGTTTGACCAGCGATGACTTTTTGGTTAGGGCATCCTATTCACTATTGTTTGACTGGAATATTTTGACAGTGATTGGGCAAAGTATATTTTTGTATATTGTAATTGGGTTTGATCGAGCTGATTTGGAGTAATTCTGTTGGTTTGACTAGCTATGACTTTCTGGTTAGGGCATCCTGTTCCCTGTTGTCTGACTGGACTATTTTGATAGTGATTGGGCAAAGTATATTTTGTATATTGTACTCTCTCTGTGTTGAACTTTTAAAGAATAATAAGAATATTTGATCAAAGGGTTTTCCCCCCATTGGGCATTTTCCCCTGGCATCCGCCAAACATTGTGTCCTCTTGTCTTGGCTTGTCTTCTGCTTATTGTTTATGTTCTATGTGCATTAACTATCAAAGTTTATGTGAGTGCTAATCTTGAAATTAATATTGGGATAATAAGAAAGATTGAAGTAAATTGCTCTAAAGCATAGAACATACCATTGTTATCTAAAATTAACACATTATCAATGCTAATAGAGCCAATATGAGATTGTGCATCATTTTCAATCCATGAATGAAAGTTCTTGAATGTTTGGAAAGCATCAGATTTGTTCTTCAATAAATAAACCGAACACATTCTGGTGTAGTCATCAATAAATGTCATCATATATTTATTACCATTTGCAGAAGGAACAAGCATTGGGCCATGTGAAAATTCCACAAATTGGAATCCTACTGTAGGAACTGATTAAGTTTCTTCTATTTGTTAAATAACTGAACAAGTTATTTATTGTGTTCTACGGTAAATATCGAAACTAATACACTGCAACCTTCATAAATAAAATATTGCAGAATAAAAATAACGCTGGAAAGATAGATACACACACACAATTAACACTGTTATTTTTGGACTAAGTCCCCGGAAAAAACCCAACTCGAGAAAACTGATGCCGCAACTGAGGAATTGTATATTGTGCAATAGTAAATCTAAGTACAAATCTATGTTTGCTTAAATCTAGCAAACCGTACAGAGAGAAATCTGACAATAGAGTCTAGTAAGAAAAATCTCACTTCCACTGGTGACTCGGTACTAACCTTGGCTCAAGATGAGTTGCTCTGCACTACCTCTGCACAATCATTGCATCCCTATAGCTGGGAACAACTTCTCTCTCGCTAACTGATCAACTGTTGTTTGGAGACTGGACTCTCCTAGCCTCCAAACTCTCCTTTTGGCTTCTAGCACTGAATCAACTCTACCTCCCAGCAAAAATGTTGATCTCCTCCGAAGCATTGCACTGCCTCTCTGTGGCACTCACTGCCTCTCTGTTGTGCACTCACCGGATTTGGAATATCTTCGTCCAACCTTACTATACCTGCCCCTCTCTGACTGCAACGAGCTCACTAGCTGTCTCTCCGGCAACTTAGCGTTGCTACTCAAGGAATCAATCTGCCAATGAATTTGATCTCTACAAGTGTGTTTTCCAAGCCCCGTCGAGTTTCTTCTTATAATCTCTCGTTGAGACATCAACAGCCACGATTAAAACTTAATCGATGGCTAAGATTAATTAAAACTCGATCCATGCCTTTTCTAAAAGATTCACACCTGACTTAATTAATACCTTTTAAATAATCATATTACCTAAGTTTAAACTTAGGAAATATTAAAAACTGATTAATTATTTTAATTAAGTTGTTTTCAAGTGGAATTTCCAAAAACGATTTCTAGGTATTGGAGTACTCATGTATTTTAACCTCTCCACCAACTCTCGAGGCTAGAACACATCCGATGCTAAAAAACTAACACTCCCTCTTAGCAAGGAAAGTGTTCTAGTACCGTAACTGCAATACATTGCCTTTGCACCATCTCCTGTTACGTTGTTGATGGTTGGTTATTTTTGCCCGCCAACTACTGGGCAACTCTGATATGTGCTGCATGTGTGTTGTTGCTGACCCTGCTGAACTGTTGCCAACTACTGCATCTGCACTACAACTCTGTTGTTGCTGCTACTGCAACATCTGCAACTGTCTCATTTGTTGTTGTTGCAACTAAGAAATATCCATCAAATTGAACCAATTGTGGTCAGCGTGATGCATTTGTCACCCGAGTCCTGACTACTGCTTGTCTTTGCGTTGTCACTAAAGCCTATGCACTGTTGCCAACTCTGTACTACGTTGCTCGGTCTCTAACCGCTACTAGCCACTGCATTTGTCACTCTGGCATCTGACTACATCAACTGTCACTGATCCATCCTGCTACTGAATATTGTGGGCCCCCATAGCAAGGTATTGATCCAAGAGGTGGACTCTTCAAGGACCCTGCCCATCATGACAAGTTGGATGACAACTTGTCAACCTCTGTGGATGCAGCCTGTCGATCTGTGCGGATGAAGCCTGTCAATCTCTGCGGATGCAACCTGTCAATCTCCGCGGATGTAGCCTGTTGATCCTGCTTCTCCTCTTTGACCTTCTTCCTAAGAGGACATTGAGTATTGTAGTGACCAAGTTCACCACATTTGAAGCATTTGACCTTGGAAAGGTCCTTCTTCCTCTTGCGCTACTCCTGCTGCCCCTTTGATGCGAGGGTTGCATTCTCCTCTTCCTTCACTTCCTTCGTCCCATTGTTGTTGTTGCCACTGATGTTGCTCTTCACCAAGTCTCTCCCCATCTCCTGGTGCAGATCGGCCCACATTCTATCCCAATCTAGCAACTTGTCTCTACCCATGATACTCTGGACGAAGACTTGCCAGTCCTCGGAAACGTTGTTCAGGGCTAGCTACACCAATTCTGTAGATTGGGGCACTAACCCTACTGCAAACAGCGAATCTCGGACATCCTGAAGTCTAGTAAGGAAAGGGTCTATGCGCTCCCCCCCCCTTTCTGCATCCTGGTACACCTCAGCTTCTCCTCCAAATACATCTTCTGTTGCTCGGAAGATCCCTAGTACAACGTGGCAAGAGCATCCCACATCTGCTTGGCAGTGTCCTTGCCAGCTATGTGTGACACCACATGATCTTGAACCCCATCGAGAATCAATCTTTTTGGCTTTGCCATCTCCTTTTTGTAGTACTTCAGTTGAACTGGGTCCGTGGGCACAGCTACCACGTTATCAATGTAGGCCTTGATATCATATTCATCCAGAAGACGAGTGATCCTTGCCTTCTAGATCACGTAGATGGAGGCTTCGTCCAACCGATCCTCATCTCTCAGCCCTTCTGATGCCATCTCTGCAATAATGTCAAACTCTTCCTCTTCTCCGCTGCGCAGCTGCTGCTAGGCTCTACACACTCCCTATTGGAGTAGAAAAATCTGCTCACAACTATTGTTGCTCTGCAGTGAGAAATCGAACTTCTTGGCTAGAAGTTCCCTTAGGAAAGAATTCCCTCAGTGTGTGCTCTTCCTTCCTCCTGACGCTATTCTAGACCAGCAAACTACTGCAAAATAACTGTGTCCCAGCTGAAGATCTGCTCTGCAAGGAAAATGTTGTTGCTCCCTCTACCTCCAACAATCTTCGATCTGGAAAATTTATTCTCTATCGACTCGAAGAAATAAATTTTTCCTCAAAATTTGAACACCTGGCTAATGGACTACGCAGCCACTAGGGTTTCTAGCAGTTGCTCACACAATGCTTCGAAGCTCCTCTTTCCGTCTACAACTGAGCTCTTCCTACTTCTTTTGCGCTCTGATACCATGTGAAAATTTCAACTAATTAAGTTTCTTCTATTTGTAAAATAACTAAACAAATTATTTACTTTGTTCTACGGTAAATATCGAAACTAATACACTGCAACCTTCACAAATAAAATACTACGGAATAAAAATAACGTTGGAAAGATAGATGCATACACACACACAATTAACTCTGTTATTTTTAGACTAAGTCCCCGGGAAAACCCAACTTGGGAAAACCGATGCAGCAGCTAAGGGTTTGTATATTATGCAGTAGTAAATCTGAGTAGAAATCTATGGTTGCTTAAATCTAGCAAACCATACAGAGAAAAATCTGACAACAAAGTCTAGTGAGAAAAATCTCACTTCCACTGGTGATCCAACATTGACCTTGGCTCAAGATGAGCTGCTCTACCCTGTCATTGCGTCAACCTATGCAGTATTGCGTCCCTACAGATGGGAACAACTTCTCTCTCGCTAACTGATCAACTATTGTCTGGAGACTGGACTCTCCTGGCCTCCAGACTCTCCCTCCGGCTTCTGGCACTGAATCAAATCTGCCTCCCAGCAAAAATGCGGATCTCCTATGAAGCATTGCGCTGCCTCTGCGTGGCCTCTGCGCTACGTCTTTGTGGCATTCACTGCATCTCTGTTGTGCACTCACCGGATCTGGAAAATCTTCCTCAGGCCTTACTATCCCTGCCCCTCTCTCACTGCAACGAGCACACTAGCTCTCTCTTCGGCAACTCAGCGCTACTACTCAGTAATCGATATGCCAGTGAATTCGATCTCTACAAGTGTGTTCTCCAAGCCCCATCGAGTTTCTTATAATCTCTCGTTAAGACATCAACGGCCACGATTAAAACTTAATCCATGGCTAAGATGAACTAGAACTCAATCCATGCCTTTTTCTAGAAGATTCGCACCTGACTTAATTAATACCTTTTAATTAATCATATTTCCTAAGTTTAGACTTGGGAGATATTAAAAACTGATTAATTATTTTAATTAAGCCGTCTCCACGTGGAATTTCCAGAAACAATTTCTGGAATTTGGAGTACTTGTGCATTCTAACCTCTTTGCCAAATCTCGAGGCTATAACACATCCAATGCTACAAAAACTAACACGTCACGTAAATTTGAATGAATGAGTTCAAGTTTTCTATGTGCTCTGGAATGAGAGTCATGAAAATATTGTTTGTTATGCTTTCCTAGAATACAAGCATCACATTGCTTAAGTTTCCTAAGAATTGTACGAAAATGAGTAACACCATTTTTCTTCAACAAGCGAAGGTTTTCATTCAAGTGTCCAAATCTAGCATGTCATCATAGTGAGAACTGTATGCAAAGTTGTGCACGAGCAAAGGTACTGTATGCAAAGTTGTGCACGAGCAGAGGTACCTCGACCTTGCCATCAAATGTATGAATGGAGTGTCCTTGCTGGCGATGTGGACCAAAGACAACAAGTTTCTCCTCAGCTCTGGAAGATATAGAACATCATGTAGAAGAAATTCTGGAAGACCAAGAAATTTGAGCCTAATGGTGCCAAGCCCTAATGGCTTGAGTTTTGACTCATCTGCAAAATATATTGCACCATCAACATTGTCGGTGAATTCTTCAAAAAAATCTCTCCTCAAAGTCATGTGGCAAGTTGCTCCTAAATCAAGCAACCAATCATCTTTCCATGAAGCAATTGAAGCATTGAACAAATCGTCAGTTACTCCAATATTGCAATGTGCCACAACATAATGAGCAGATTCAGGTGGTTTACGTTACCCTTTGTCATTGGTTTTACCTTTGGCATCATTTCTTTCCTGCTCAATTTTGTCCCAAGGTAACTTACATGTGGATGCATCGTGTCCATCTCTATTGCAACGTATGCAATGAAGATCAGACTTTTCTCCTTGAAATTGTCTGCCCCCTGCCTCTAAAATTTCTTCTTTCGGCCGCTCGACCCCTCCACCTTCCGGCCACACATTAAATATAACACAGTTAATACAACTGTGTTTTGTCATATTTACCACCGTTTTGATATGACTATGCCCGCACAGTTGCTCTCCCCACTGTGTAGCGGAAGCGGCATCACTCCTTGCAGCATAGTGGCTTTGGGACTGTTCATATACCTCCATACCTATATTTACACCTCCCATTGCACGTTTATACGCTCAGTGGCTTCAACGCTCACACTGCTCTAGCTTCAATGTTTATTTTCACAAAAAAATATTGAAACACTGCTCCAGCTGACATACTATTCAAAACCGAGGAGAGCGCTTGGGCACACAGAGAAAAAACTACAAATGGGCATGAGGAAATGCAGGACAGATTTTTTGTCAAAGGAGAGGGGCAGAGGACAGAGAAAATTGGTAGAAAATGACAAGAGTTACAGCACAATAACTAATTTTGGGAGCTGGCTCTGATACCATGTCAGGCCAGGAGGTAACTCCACAATGCAAATTGTGATTTTGCATTAAGATTGCTCATGGAGATATACATGGAGGGAGAGACTCTTGGGCTTCGCCTCCCACTGTCTCTTCATATTCCTAATCTCCTTATTTTCTATTTTCATTATTTTACATGAATTATCTAATCCCAAAGATTAGGTGTCAACACAAGTAAAGAGAATTAATCATAATCATTGCCCTATAGAATTCTCAACATCGTTTCAAAGCTAAGGTTGGCTAAGGGCATCATAAGGATCTCCTCTACATTGACGAAGTTCATCAAGAAATGTTCAAAGGTAGCAAGTTATCTCAAGAAAGGCATAAAGGAAGCATTGAGTCTCTTATTCTCTACAAAAGATGTAATTGAAGAAAACGATGAAGGTCTCTTTTCGGCACTCACTAGCACGTTCCAAGACGAGAGCATTTGGGTAATTGATAGTGGTGCATCTAGGAACATGACAGGTCATCACAAACAATTGAAGACTTTGTCAACGGGAAAATCTTCTTACTCAATGGAACTTGCAGATAACAAAAGTTATCGCGTGAGAGGTATTGTGTTAATTTTGGGCAACTAGGTCCAAACTCCATGTTGTGATGCTCAGATGACAATGCCAATATTTTTATTGGATTCCTCTTTCGAAGAGGTGCAAGATCGATCTAAAGATCATCTTGATCTGATGAGCAGAACATTTATTTTGAATTAATTCCACTTATATGCAAGGTCAACCAGAATTGTAATGTAGGCATGGAGCCCCAATAGATGTGTCACACACCCTCACTGATGGATATATATAGGACAATGTTGGAGGTCATTTTCACAATCACTCATCACACATTCTCTCTCTACATCTGATTGGTTCAATCATCATCTTGGAGGCTTCTCTTCACTCACACGTGGGAAAAAGCAGCAGCTAGGGTTTCGGTCTGTTCTAGGGTTTCCAGCATAGAATTGACCATCGTTGACTTTGGTCAATGCTTCGTCAAATTGACCCGAAACTCTCCCAAAACTTCGATCTCCTCAAACTGCATTTTTTGGCACAAAAACCGAGGCTGGATGTTGACTTTGACTTGGCTGCATTGACTTTCTGCTGCTGTTGTTTTGCGTTGACCGTTGACTGGATAGCGTTGACTTTTATTGACTTTTGTTGACTTTGGGTTAACCATTGTAGAATTTGTCCGGGAGGGTTGTGTGACACATTCTGGTTGGCTGACCGTGAGGAAACTTTGCTGGTTGAAGCATCCTGCTGACCGCCGTAATGAACCACACATATTTTGTTGATCAAGTTAAGTGTATTTTTGGCTTGTCTTCCGTCGATATATTGGTATGTTCTATCAACATTTTACTTTCATGTTTATGTGAATGCTATTTGATATCGGGTATAAAGTAAAGTTGCATCAAGCATAGAACATCTACGAAAATTTACATGGTATCAGAGCTAAGGTGAAGACAATGCCCAAGTTTGTATTGAGAGCAATCACCGAAGAAGTAGCATTTGTCAAGGACCCATGGGTACCTTAAATTATAATGGCTTCAAAGCTGATGACAAGTTGACTGGCAAGGCTGACTTTCATGCCTAGAAGATGTCTTTGGATTTAATGTTGGAAGACCAAGATGTCATGGACTATGTGCAAGGTAAAATCCAAGAGCCTCCATCATCTGCACCTGCTGCCACCAAGTCAAAGTATAAGAAAGGAGAAATCAAAGCAAAGCTGATCATCTGGGATTCCATTCATAAGAGTCTAGTTGCCTACATCTCTGAGCTGGGCACATCTAAGGAGATGTATGATAAGTTGGTCAACATGTTCAGGGCCAACAATGCAAATCAAGTCCTTTTCTTTAAGAACCAATTGAAGAATCTTAAGAAAGGCAGGGATGAATCCATTCAATCTTATTTTCTGAAGTTGACTGAGATCAGGAATAACCTTCTTGCTATTAGGGAGACAATAGTTGATCGAGAAATGGTTCTCACCGCACTTGGAGGTCTCCCCTCTGAATGGCATGTATTCATTACTACCATTCTCAATAATAATGTGATACCTGATTTTGATGAAGTATTGTCGAGATGCACTCAAGAGGAAACAAAAGAATGATGGAATATGAAAATGAAGGTAATGTTGCCTTCACCGCTCGTGCTAAGAAGAAGAACAATGGTAGTCTGAGGAACCATGGAAGAGCAAGGGCCCAAGGAAATAAAGGAAGATGTTACACATGTAACAACACTGGCCACTATACTAGAGAATGCCCTAATAAAAGGGATTCTCCCAAGGATGACGTTAACAACAACAAAAACCAAAGAAATGGCAATCAAAGGAAGAACAGGTTCAAAGGAAAGAGGAAGGCTCCCTTTGGTCGCAATGGAAATGGGCAACCTTTCAAAAGGTCAATAAATTCCCGGTATGAGGAGTCTAATGTTGTTGATGATAAGAAAAATGAATTCATTCTTGTATCTGCCCTCTCTGCTGCATCTCCACCCGACACTATGGATGTCTGGTTGATTGATAGTGGTGCTTCAAGGCACCTCACTGGGTTTAAGGAAGCGCTTTCTGATTTGGTTGCGAAGAATACTAATCTGAAATTAATCCTTGGAGATAATGCCACCTATCCCGTGAAAGGGATAGGGACTGTGACCCTCCACTCATCTCAAGGTCAAGTCCTCTGCTTGCAAGATGTACTATATGTACCCGATTTGAAGAAGAACCTTGTGTCTATTTTGGCCATGGAAGACAAAGGTTTCAAGGTGGCATTCGTTGATGGGAAGGTACGCATCTGAAAGAAGAGTATCAAGGAAGCTATCACGATTGGGTTTAGAGTTGATACACTCTACTAGGTTGGAGGAAGTCCACTGGGGGCTATGACATGTGATACTATCGGTCAAACCGAACTATGGCACCAGAGGTTTGGACACCTTCATTGCAAAGCCCTTCCCGAAGCAAGGAAGGTGGTGGCAGGGATGCCTGAATTCAAAAATGATCATGAAGGTGCATGTCATGGTTGTGCTGAAGGAAAGCATACAAGGGGACCTTTCCCCTCAAGTGTCACAAAGACATCTAATGTCTTGCAATTGATACATTCTAATTTGTTTCGTATGCTACCCGTGACAGCCTTGGGAGGATGCTCGTATTATATGACATTTATAGATGACTTCTCTCGCAAGACCTGGATATACTTCTTGAAGAAGAAAATGAGGCTTTCATGTGGTTTCGTACTTTCAAAGCCTTGGTGGAAAATCAAAAAGGGAAGAAGATCAAGATTTTGAGGACCGATAATGGCACTGAATATGAGACGAACGAGTTCAACAACTTTCACAGAGAAGCTGGCATCAAGAGGGAGACCACAACCGTATATACTCTTGAGCAAAATGGCATCGCTGAAAGAAAGAACAGGACCATTGTGGAAGTTGCTCGTGCCATGCTATGTGACCAAGGTCTTCCGAAGTTTCTATGGGGAGAAGCTACGAACACTACTGTGTACATACAAAATTGATGCCCGCATTCCGCTCTAGACTCCAAAACTTCTGAAGAGGTTTTCTCTGGTAAGAAACCTGACGTCTCTCATTTTAGAGTTTTTCGTTGTCCCGTTTATTTTCATGTGCCGAAAGAGAAGAGGAGCAAGTTGGATGCTTCTGGGAAAAAGGGAATGTTTGTGGGCTATAGTGAAACTTCGAAGGCTTATAGAGTCTATGTGCTTGGTCAAAGAGAAGTGGAGATATGCCACGATGATACCTTTGATGAAGATGCTTCCCTCAGGAAGGTGATAAATATTCTGAGCTCTGAGGAAGATCATGAAGTAAGGTCTAGAAATCAGGAAGAACTAAAAGATGAGATGATGCCCGATGTTGAAGGACCGATGGACCCTATTGATCCACCTCCTTCAATGAAGAGAAGACCCTCATAGCTCAGGGATACTCTCGAGGATGCTGAGAGACATATGGCCCCAAGGGGGACATTTCGTGAAAGCAAGAAGTCAAATAGATACCAAGGGTATCTAGCAACCATGAGTACAATCGTACAATCTGAGCCTGGATCCGATGAAGAAGTCGTAAAGCATCAAGTCTGGAAGGATGTTATGCACGAAGAGTACGAGTCCATTATGAAGAATGATGTTTGGGATGTGGTTCCAAGACCGGAGGACAAAGCTATTGTCACCTCGATAAACCATGGGCTAAGATACAGTACAGGGAGTTTGAGACTCCATGGATATACTGATGCCAATTGGGCTGGCAGTGTGTTGGATCGCAAGAGCACATCTGGATGCTGCTTCACACTTGGGTCTGCTTCGATATCTTGGATGAGCAGGGAGCAGAAGTGGGTGTCTTTGAGCACCGTTGAGGCCGAATACATTGCAGCGAGTATGGCTTGTTGTGAAGCAGTTTGGTTGCGAAAGCTCTTCAGTGAGTTGTTCGGGCATGTGTTGGATACCACCGTTATCCTTTGTGATAACCAGAGTGCATTCATTTGTCAGAGAATCCCATGTTCCATGATCGATCCAAGCATATTGATATCAGGTACCACTTTATCTGGGATATGGTACAGCGAGGCGTCGTAAGGCTCGATCATATAGGAACTAATGAGAAGGTCGTGGATATTCTCACAAAGCCCTTGGGGAAGGTCAAGTTCCTAACCTTCCGTGAGAATCTTGGAATCGTGGAACGACCCTATGCTGAGGGTCATGTTGGACGATGAGCTCTGGGAGCTCCAGGGGCTTTGGGGATAGCTTCTTCGAGCTATAAGAAACCACAGGGCTAGTCTTGCCGAACCTTGTTGGTGTGCTTCTGCCCCACCGTTATGATATTGAGTTAGTTCACCTCTCTTTCATCTGTGCCCCGTATGCATCCTACCCATGGAGTCTCGGACTCATGGGAAGTACCTCTCATCTTGGCCAATGAGGTGGGAAAAGCTAGAGACCAGTAGCAAGACTGATGGACGCATCGGAGATTGTCATACTCTCTATGTCTAGGATGGCACGTGTCCAACCACTTGATCTGGGATCAAGTCTAGTGAGGTTTCAGACAGCCAACTGACTTCGAGTCAGTTAAACCAACTTCGGGTTGGTATGTGACTCTTTTGAGTCCTATAGAGGTTTCGGACCTCTAAGCTAATTTTGTCAGACGGGAGTGATGTCTTTGTGACTTACTTTTGTTCTTAAATAAAGAAGCCAGCAAAGCAAGTTACGGTGAGATGACACACGATGTTTGGATGGCACAAGTGGATGCAGTTCTCCCTAGTTAAGAGGGGGTGATAATTTTGGGGAACTAGATCCAAACTCCATGTTGTGTTGCTCAAATGACAATGCCAATATTTTTATTGGATTCCTCTTTCGGGGAGGTGCAAGATCAATATAAAGATCATCTTGATCTGATGAGCAGAACATTTATTTTGAATTAATTCCACTTATGTTCAAGGTCGGCAAGAATTGTAATGTAGGCTTGGAGCCCCAACAAATGTGTCACACACCCTCACTGATGGATATATATAGGTCAACGTTGGAGGTCATTTTCACAATCACTCATCACACATTCTCTCTCTGCATCTGATTGGTTCAATCATCATCTTGGAGGCTTCTCTTCACTCACACGTGGGAAAAAGCAATAGCTAGGGTTTTGATCTGTTCTAGGTTTCCAGCGCAGAATTGACCAGCGTTGACTTTGGTCAATGCTTGGTCAAATTGACCCGAAACTCTCCCAAAACTTTGATCTCCTCAATCCGCATTTTTTGGCACAAAAACCAAGGCTGGACTTTGACTTGGTTGTGTTGACTTTCTGCGGCTGTTGTTTTGTGTTGACCATTGACTGGACAGTGTTGACTTTTGTTGAATTTGGGTTGATTGTTGCAGAAGTTGTCCAGGAGGGTTGTGTGACACATTCTGGTTGGCTAACCGTGAGGAAACTTTGCTGGTTGAAGCCACCTATTAACCGCCGTAACACACCACACACATATTTTGTTGATCAAGTTAAGTGTATTTTTGGCTTGTCTTCCATCGATCTATTGATATGTTCTATCAGCATTTTACTTTCATGTTTATGTGATTGCTATTTGATATCGAGCATAAAGTAAAGTTGCATCAAGCATAGAACATCTACGAAAATTTACATATTGGATCAATCTCTAGTTGGAGAATGGAAGCAACATACACCTCAACAAAATTCTATTTGTTCCAGGTTTGCATAAGAACTTTCCATTTCAAGTCTAGAGGATAAGGGTGATCGAGTAGCCTTCATTGATGGAAAGCTTGTCGTATGGAGTAAAGACTCAAGTATAGAAAATGCTCGAGTAATTGGTATTCGAGAAGAAAGACTTTACAGGCTAATATCTCCTCTAGCTCAAGCTTTGGTTCACATTGAAATTAGCCCATGTGAACTATGGCATAGAAGATTCGATCATCTTCATTTCAAGATCCTCCCATCTCTAAATTTCATAGTAGATGGAATACCTAAGCTTAAAGAAGATCATGAAGATGTAAAGGTTGTGCATTGGGTAAGAATACCAAGAGACCAATTGGAAGCAGCTTCGCAGTCAAAAGAAATCTTAGATCTCATTCACTCCAATGTATCTGGCCCTATGACTCCTAAATCACTTGGAGCTCATCTATACTATGTCACATTTATAGATGACCATTCAAGGAAGACCTGGGTTTACTTAATGAAAACCAAGGATGAAGTATTTACAAAATTTCAAGAATTCAAACTTGAAGTAGAGAACCTTATAGAAAGAAGAATCAAGATATTGAGATCCAATAATGGAGGAGAATATACATCCAAGGAGATTATAACATTCTGTAAGGACACTGGGATTAAGAGGGAGTTGATAGTCCCATATAATCCCGAGCGAAATGGAGCTGCAAAACCAAAGAACCGAGCCATTGAAGAAAGTGTAAAGGCAATGTTACATGGTCAAGTTCTACCAAAGTTCCTGTGGGGAGAAGCTACGAAGAGAGTTGTATGTATTCAAAATTGAAGTCCCCACAGGTCACTAGACAACAAGACTCCCGAGAAAGTATTCACTAGGAAGAAACGAATTGTAGATCATCTTTGTATCTTTGGGTGTCCCTTATATATTCGTATACCAAAGGACAAAAGAAAGAAGTTGGATCCATCAAGCATGAGAGGAACATTTGTTGGTTACAGCAATTCCTAAGGTCTATAGAATCTACATAAAGGAAGGACACCATATAGAAGTAAGTTAAGATGTCATATTTGACGAGAGTATCACATAGAAATCTAAGGAACTTCCCATGGACTCTGATGACAAAGAACTTCCAGTATTTGACGAAGAAGTCAACAGGGAAGAAGAAGAATCTCATCATTAAGATGAGGGTCCCAATGAACCCATTCAACCCATGGTCCTCCTCGAATCAAGAAAGAGACCAAATTGGTTGAAATCTACATTACTTGCTGCAGAAGGTCATGGGGCAGCAAAAGGCTCATTTAGAGAAAGTAAGAAACCTAAGAGATATTCTGGGTATGCTGCATAATGAAAAAATTAATAAAAGCAGAACCATCCACTTTTGAAGAGGTTGTCAATCATCAAGAATGGAAGGATGACATGAATGAAGAGTATCGATCTATAATGAAGAATGGAGTTTGGGAGATCATACCAAGGCCTGAAGACAAATCTATGGTAACTTCCAAATGGATCTACAAGATCAAACATGCGGCAGATGGAATTATCGATAAGTATAAGGCAAGATTTGTGGCTAGGGGTTTCTCTCAACAAGAAGGCATCGACTATGAAGAGACATTTGCTCTGACAACAAGGTATACAACGATTCGATCATTGGTCTCTCTGGCAAGATCGATGGGATGGAACATCCATCAAATGGATGTCAAGACTTCGTTTCTGAATGGCACAATCAATGAGGAAGTCTATATAGAGCAACCCTTGGGATTTGAAGTTAATGACAGGAAGGCATATGTTTGCAGAGGTAAGAAAGCATTATATGGCCTCAAGCAAGCACCAAGGGCATGGTGTGCAAGAATGGATGCATACCTACAAAGAATAGGCTTCACAAAATGTTTTGTTGATCTGAATCTTTATATCAAGGTTGTAGATGGAGAACCTGTAATCATTCTTCTGTATGTAGATGATCTTCTCTTAACAAGTGTAGAAGGTCGAATTGAAGAATGTAAGAAGCAACTAGCAACAGAATTTGACATGAAGGATCTTGGGCTGATGCATTACTATTTGGGACTAGAAGTCTAGGAAAGGCCTAATAATATTTATCTGGGTCAAGGGAAGTACGTGATCAAAATGTTGAAGAGGTTTGAAATGATGGATTGCAAACCTATGACCACTCTGATGATCACTAACTTGAAGAGACTAAGGAGTTTTGAATCGAGCCCGGTGGATCCTTCCCAATATAAAAACTAATTGGCTCACTGATGTACTTGGTGAATACTCGACTAGACATATCTTTTGCAGTAAACATTCTCAGTCAATTCCAAGTGGAGCCAAAGCATGATCACTGGATAGTAGCAAAACATATACTGAGATATATGCGAGGAACTATCCACTACTACCTGAACTATGACAAGAGTAATGATTTCCACTTGATTGGATATACAGATTCCGACTGGGGAGGCAATAAACAAGATGGAAGAAGCACTACAGGAGGATGTTTCAGTTTGGGATCCTCCATGATCTCATGGATGAGCAGAAAGCAAGACACAGTTGCTTTGAGTAGTGTTGAGGCTAAGTATGTTGCAGCCTGTGAAGTAAGCAAAGAACCGGTCTGGTTAAAGAAGCTGCTATCCGACCTATTCGAAGCACTGATGGACCCTACAGTGATACATTGTGACAACACCAGTTTTATACGATTGTCTGAGGACCCAATATTTCATAGAAAGACAAAACATATAAACAACAAGTATCACTATATTTAGGAGCTAATACAAAATGGTGTGTTGCAGCTACAGTATATCTCCATTGATGAGCAACTAGCTAACATATTGACAAAATCTCTTCCTAACAAGAAGCTTGTGTACTTGAGAGACAAGCTTGGTTTGGTTGATATATCCTCCCTAGTTGAGAGGGAGAGATAGGCACATCATTCTTGTCTTCACTTGGGAAGACAGAATGGAGGATTGGGTAACCATCTAGCATCTGATACTCTTTGAGTATGAGGTAGGGAATCCAAGAGAAGTATAGCCGTGAACTGATATTCTTTGAGGACTAGTTATCCAAGAAAAGAATAGTCCAAAGAAAGTCATACTCGGTGAACACTAGAGTTGAGTATGCCAATGATGATGGTGTCTATAAATCATTGGTCTCGCCAACATTGTGCTCTGATCTTCTGGAGAGATCGAGTTGTTAGTCAAGGCCTTGCTATGTGACAATGTTGGTTGATATGATGATAGACAAATGGGTTACCAATCTGACTCTTCTTATGAGATCTCTTTAGATTGAGAATGTCCATGTACCTCTTATGAATACCTCCCTAGTTAAGAGGGAGTGTTGAAAAATGTGTAACTAGGTTCAGTCTTCAATAATATGAAATGTATTTTTTATTCTTGTAAATTATGAAATGAAAGAAAAATTATTATTATTATTTTAGAGCATGGGTTTCATGCTCATGGTCTTTTATAGGTCAAGCACCCATTGAGTGCTTCTAGGGTTTTCCCTAGGTCAAGAAGTCAAAATGTAAAGTTTTGTAGATGTTCTATGCTAAAGAGTCATTGTCATAAGTTGAATACCCCTTTGGGCACATTGTAACTTGTAAATAAAATTATTTTTGTCTTTAAAGTGTCGGAATACCCTCCAAGACCAAATCGGTCTAGCAATTGGCAAGTCGGCATAAAAGGAAAAGCCACGTCCACTTTGAAGAGCCTATATATAGAAGAGAACTCGTCCTCCTTGAGACTCATCACTTATTCTAGCGAAGGAAGAGGAAGGAGAAGGCAGCAAGGAAGAAGAAGGTCAAAGGAGATTTGTTTTTGGGCAAATTCTCTCTCGTGTACTAAAGAGAACTAAGGTTTTTGCAGCAGGGCTAGGGCATCCATCTACAAGTTCGATCTTGGAGGAAGGAAGGCAAAGAGGTCAATCGAAGGTCACCAAGGGTCACTCTCAAGTTCCAGGAGTCAGGGAAAGGCAAGTGAAGGTCAGAGGAGGGCTCTAGAAGAAGATTGAAGTTCCCACGTGTGGCAGCAGCAGTTGCAGGGGGCTAAAATTTCGGATCTGCAGTAGTAGGCCGAAAATCTTGCAGCACAAGGTCGAAAAGGTGCTACTGGAAGAGATTTGAAGAGGTTGGTCTTAGTCTTGGAGGGTATTGATCTTAGTCCTAAGGTCATGGAATTCGTCAATTGAAAAATCTATAAGGAATTGAAGAGATTTAAGGTTTTTCCTCTCAAGAGGAGAGGTTTTGGCCCTGGCTTGCAGCCTATATACTGTGTCATTGTTCTTCTTGTTTTAGTAGTTGTTTAATGCTTCACACATATACTAACAAGGAACAAAGCTAATATGTAGAAAAGGATCCACAAACAGTTATCAAGTAAAGAGAATTAATAATAATCATTGCCCTATAGAATTCTCAACACTCCCTAGTTAAGAGGGAGAAATAGACACATCGTTCTTGTCTTCACTTGGGAAGATAGAATGGAGGATTAAGTAATCATATGGCATCTGATACTCTTTGAGGATGTGGTAGGGCATCCAAGATAAGAGTAGTCAAAGAGGACTGATATTCTTTGAGGACTGGGAATCCAAGATAAGAATAGTCTTAATGGAACATACTCTGAGAGAACCAGGTGGGGTATGCTCCGAGAGAGACAATGATGAGGGTGTCTATAAATCATTGGTTTCGTTGGCATTGTGCTATGATCTTGTGGAGAGATAGAGTTATTAGTCGAGGCATTGCTATGTGACAATGTTGGATCACATGATGCTAAACAGATGGGTTACCAATCCGACTCTTCTTATGAGAATTCTTCAGATTGAGCCTCTATTGGTTAACCTAAGCCTCTAGATTGAGTCATAGCAATGTTTGAACTCAAATCTGGAAATCACTATCTAATCCATATTAAACCCTAAGTGCCTATCTTATACTTTGGTGGAAAATCATTGTAGGACCCTTTGGGGGCACCTAGCTTGAGTTGATTGGATTATTTGAACCCTAAGATCTATTAGAGAAGCCTCCCTTGTATTAGACTGTGTCCATCACTAAAACAAGGAAAGTTGTTGCTAAGATGACAGTGGTGACACTCCCATTGTTACACTTAGTATAGGTTACTTAATGAGGCTTTGCATTAAGTTGCTAGATTTTATTGTAATAAAATCAATGATGATATCTTGGTTCAATATGAAGCAAACATCTGTGGCACTTAGCTCAACAAAGGTAGAATTCATGGCAGCCAAAACTACTATTTGTGATGCCATCTAGCTCAGCAAGTTAGTTACAAGAATGTTTGATAAGGAGTTGGATCCCAAGTCATTTATTATGGCACTCAAAGTTGCATCAAACTCTGAGAATTCAGTATTACATGACAGGTCCAAGCACATAGAGATAAAATATGAAAGATCACCTATGAGATGGGACCGAAAAGAGTAGTGAAGCTCCCACATATCGACAGGCAGCTGATATTTTGACCAAACCTTTAGCAAAACGGAAGTTAGAAGCATTCATAAAGAAACTTCGATTGGTGCAGAATATTTTTCTCAGTAAGAGGGAGTGTTGAGAAATATTGCTCAGGCAAGAACTTCCACACGAGTTTAGTGCAAATGTGCTAGAAGGAATCCGAGATATTTCAAAAAGTAACTCCTTTGCAATTCACTTCAAAAAAAAGTGAAAAGTCATATATTGAGCTGTTGAGTCTAAGTAAGTGTATTCCATTCATTAATGACTTAGACTCGTATTAATCTCAACCATACATCTCACTGACAGATTAGGTTTTTGGTATATTAGGATTTCAGCTGAGAGTATAAAGAAAGGTCCAGATTGAGAGTTTAGAGTACCCTACAGCATGTCCGTACAGTAAAGTCATAAAGCAAGGCCATCTCATAGTATGAATCCATAAAATACTAGAATTAATCTCAACAATACATCTCACTAAGAGATTAGGTTTTTGGTATATTAGGATTTCAGCTAAGAGTACAAAGACAGGTCCAAATTGAGAGTTTAGAGTACCCTACAGCATGTCCATACAGTAAAGTCATACAGCAAGGCCGTATCATAGTATGAATCCATACAATACTATACAGACAGCAAATATGTACAGTTCTACAGCCATACAACAGCTGTTGTGTTTTTCTTTCTCAATTATCCTCTCTTTAAAAGGAAATACACCTCAGGTTAAGGGTCAATTTATCAACCATAAAGCTGCTCAGTTTTAGCAGCTGCAAATATTGCCTGGTAAGTTTTAATTAGTTGAATGACAAGCTCAATTGAAGAAAAATTCTGTGCATGTATGTAATTGATTTACATTTCTGCTATTTAATGTTTCCTATTGTAGAGCTGTTGGAATATTCCATAATTAATTTGAGTTATTTAATTAGGAAAGCAGCCACCTAGGGTTGCAAATTTACACAACCACCTCCTATAGCTAGTGTAGTCAATCCCTGATGTTTCTTGCTCAGGCACATGCCCTTAATTTCGGATGACTATGGCTACTTGGGACTTTGACTCTATGATTGTGAGTGTTTTAGCATAAGCCAGCCTAAAGATTAGTTTTTAGACTTGCTAGTGGAGGCCACTTTTATCGCCTGTCTTTTTTGTATTGAAATGCTGTAAATGCTGTTTTATTTACTTAATAATAGAGTATAAAGGAAGCCTTAACTCAAAAAAAGGTTTGACTGTTGTGCTATATAGTCGATTAAAAAGCTGATTGCACACCAAAACAGATCACTTGAATTTAAAAGGTTTCTGCCTTTCAAGTAACTCCTACAATTCCTACCTATGCTAGTTTAATTAAGGTTTATCTGGAAAGGAACAAATTTGAGTCCTGTTCACTGCTGAGACTGAATCCATTGGACATGTTGATTAGTTTTCAGGGCAATATTTGAACTGAAATTTTTATATGATATTCACTATTTTATTCTTACAATATATGGCCATCCTTAGCTGCTATATTTTTATTTGTTTTTCAAAAGAAAAATCTTATATATCCATAAAATTGAATATATACAATGCTGTCTGTACCAGCCGATTGCCTTTTGGGCCTTAATTGTAACCAACATTCTCTTTTCTTCCTATTGTTCATTTTCCAGC
Source organism: Pinus albicaulis (assembly GCA_034641835.2). Classification (NCBI taxonomy): domain Eukaryota; kingdom Viridiplantae; phylum Streptophyta; class Pinopsida; order Pinales; family Pinaceae; genus Pinus; species Pinus albicaulis. The sequence goes on along the minus strand of CM076580.1, from coordinate 1,824,524,115 downwards.
TTCTATGTTTTGCCATTTTCTTCTATCGTTCACTTCAGTCCAGAATGGGAGACATATACAAAAGCTTACAAAAAAGTCAAGAGAGACGTGAGAGAAACAGACATTTACATATGAAAATCCATGGCATCGATTAGTTGTCCATTGCTGAATTCATATATGCCTGATAATCCTGAAGGGAGGACAAGAGCCTCTTTGGAGAGGGCATCAGATTCCTTATTTAATTCTCTCAAGATGTGACAGTATGTGATCCATTCAAAAGAAGAGGCTAGTTGACGAATTTCCTGCATAATCGGCACTAAACCAATGTTTTGGACTGTTGCCCGCCCATTGGCCCAGTCAATAACTAGCTTCGAGTCCCCTAAAACTTGGATCCTGTTGATGTTTTTACTTTTGGCAATCTCAAGAAGCAAACAGAGCCCTGAAAATTCTACCTTATTATTGGATCCTCAGACGGGAGTATCTACAGTAGGGGAAATGTGTCTGATTAAAATAAATGTCCACACCAACTCCACAACAAGGCAGGTGACCTTGACAGGCTCCATCAAAGAACCCCCATGAAATAAAATAATCAATTCTGGCATGCTGGGCACACGCTGTAGCAAGGATTTCTGTTCTGTCCTATGCTCCTTTGCCAGGGCAATAATTTTGGAAGCACACAAATCTGGAGCCATAGCCTTGTCTAGGAATAGAGGCGTATTGCGAGTTTTCCAAATGTAGTCAATCATGATGCACAGGAGGCCTGAAAATTATCGGACAGATTTATCTAACATCCACTTTCTGACTAAGCCTGGAAGTGAATTTGAAATACAGCGAACTTTGGGGGAGAATTCTGACTGAATACAAGTAAATACCTGTGTCACATATGAACAGTTGACAAATACGTGCTGCGTGAATTCAGCCTTCTCCTTACACAGAGGGCATCAGCTGGGCCCGTGCCATCCACGAGAGTGAGAACCTCCCAGGTGAGCAGCTTGCTGCTGAGATCAAGCAAGGAAGTAATTTTAGATTTAAGAAGAGCTCTAACTTTCCAGAGGGCCCTCCACCACCATAACTTTGGGCCTTCAAAATTGTCCTCGACTGATGTTTTATAAACTAATTTGGCTGTGAAAGCACCTGATCTAGGATTTTTAGACCAGCAGAGAGTCTCAGGGGAGTCTGGATGGAGAATGATAAAGTTTTGTGATAGGAGAATTATGTATCAGTCCCACTCTGCCAAATCGCCTGCCAATCCTAATTCCTGTGCCGATTTCCAACCTGCCCATCCTCTAACTTGAGGGACCTGCACTGTGGCATCACCAAGATGGTGTATATTAGCAGCCTGCAGAAACTGAAGGAGAGGAGGAGAGAGCTCATAATCATTGCCAGCCGCACACCACAGATCCCTGCCTATTCGGACTTGGGATCCATTGCCAATTTTCCAAATTATCCACTTACCAATCAAAGGGAAGGATGCCACCAAAGCCTTCCATATATTTGTGCCTGCTGAGGATTTATAAGGGAGCCAAATCCATTCAATAGTGGAGAAGGTTTTGAAGTATTTACATGAAGTGAGTTTTGTCCAGAGAAAATCCCCAGTGAGCATTCTTCACAGATTCCTGCCTGCTATAGCTTTAGCAAAATAGGAAACGGTTTTTAAGGCCCCATCCCCCAAATTCCTTTGGAGACACAATCCTTGACAATTTAAACAGTGTAATACCAGGTTTGTCTCTAGCACCCGTCAATTAAATAACTAAAACTTAGTCTACGAATGCAGTTAAGAATGCCCTTGGGAACCAGAGCAATGGAAAGCCAATAGACCAGGATGCTTTCTAAGACGTATTTCAAAAGGATGAGTTGACCTCCATGAGAAAGGAGACAATGAGTTCAGACTGAAATTCTGGCTTCGACCTTCTGTATGAACCATGACCAGTCGGCGTTTCTATATTTGTTGGGTTTCAGGGAGAAGCCAAAATATTTGAGGCCCTCCTCCAGTGACTTAACAGGATAACAAAAAATTTCAAGAGCCAAAGCCAAAGAGCCAGACTTCTGTGAATTGATGATCATACCAGCTGACTGACAAGATGAGTCTAAAATTAATTTTAAAGCAGAGATATTTCTTCTTGGTATGCAACGAAGTACATCATCAACAAAAAGTAGGTGAGAGACATGAACTGCTTCAGAGAAGAGAATGCCCTTAATGTCACCAGCAGAATTGTGTGATTCCATAAGTTTGCTGAGAGCTTCAGCTACAAGCAGAAATAATAAAGTAGAGAGGGGATATCCTTGGCAGAGCCCTCTGGTAGCATTGAAAAATCTAGGAGACCCATTGATAAGGGCTGCAAAGGAAACGGATTCGATACATCCCATTATCCAGTTAACTGCTGGATGGGACATACCCATCTGTAAGAGAAGAAGCCGGATGAAGGTCCAGTCCACCTTGTCAAATGCTTTGGAAAGATCCAGCCAGAAGAGAAACGAACTTATTTTTGATATTTTGATTTGGAGCATAACCTCTTGAGCTACAGCCACAGCATCCAATATGTTCCGATTCTGAAGAAAACCAAATTGTTCCTGTGAAATGTACAAGCTCAGAATGGGCTTGAGCCTCCTGGCTATAATTTTGGATATGAGCTCGTATATAACACTTTAGCATGCAATAGGCCGATAATCAGCAAAAGTAGTGCTTTCCTGAGTCTTTGAGATTAGGCAGAGAAAGGTGGCATTAATTGAGCCCAAGTCTCTGCCCTCATCCTTAGATTCTTTAACAACTATTAACAGATCATCTTTTAAGAGATCATAAAAACCCAAATAGAATTTGACCGTGAATCTGTCTGGGTGAGGGCTTTTAGATTTCTCCATAGATTTCAGAGCTGCAGAGCTCTCTTAATCCTTGACTTTTTCAGTCAATTGAGAATTCATGTCTTCAATGATAGTGGAGGGGAAAAGGGAGACCACCTAAAGAATGTTTTGCATTGGGCAACCAGGAGGTGCTTGGGAGAGTGATTGAAAATAGTGAGCACCTGCTTCTGCTTTCTCCTCCAAAGTATGCAAGTTGACTCCATCTTCAGATTTTGCCTCCCGCACTGTATTCCTCTATTTCCTATAGTTGGCACATTGGTGAAAGAATTTCATGTTGTTATCTCTGGATTCAAGCCAGGTAGCACAGCTTTTGAGATGCCAACGCTCCTCTTCTAGGAGTAGTAGAGGGTGTCTCCTAACTTCGAGTGAGCGCAACTCCAAGAGGACCAGCCCTGTGTCAAATGGGTTCTGTAGCTCCAAAAGCTTCCTTTCCACTTCTAATAGCTCTTTGTCCAAAGTTCTCTGGTGTGCCTTGGCCCAAGTGTGAGCGGTCTGCTTGATAGTATGAAGATTTTCCATAAATTGAGCCATATATGAAGAATACTCTCCCTAGGGGGCAGGTGCCTCCAAGTTGATCCAATGAGAGAATGATAATCCTCCTTTTGGAACCAAGAGGATTTGCACCGGAAAGGGTAGGATTGAGAGATGTACATAGGACTAACAAAAAGAAGAATAGACCTATGGTCAGAGAGACCCCCCAATTCAACTGATGATTTGAAGGTGCAGCAAGAGTTACAAAGGCCCTCCAAGATGAGGACACTGTCGAGCCTTTTTGGTACTTCACTGCCATCTAAACAACCACTGCTCCAAGTCGACGTGAGCTTAACAAGCTCTATGTTGATTATGCCATGGTTGGAGATAAAGTTTCCAAAGAAGGCACTTTGTGGACCCAACCTCGAGTTTGGACCCCATACTTCCTGCAAAGAGGTCATGAAATTTAGGTCAACATCCACAATAGTGTAAGGGTCCACAAAGGCACCTACAGATTCCAATACCTCCCAGTATGTAGTCCGATCAACATAGGTCCCATATAAATAAAGAACATATAAATCAACATACTAAAGAACATAAGAGGAAATCCCTAAGCAATAAGGGCTACATTCAGAGATGAGGCCACTGGAATGTCCATCGACATCCAGGTGGCAAAATGACCAATTCCTTAAGAAACTCGCGAGAATTATCTTCGCTTTGTCACCTGGACATAGTCTCCTAAATAAGAATGACATCTAGCTCATGTCGAATAATCATTCATTTGATGGCTAGTAGTTTTCAAGCACCCCCCAACCCTCTAGCGTTAAAAGAGAGGATGATCATTTGGTCATATAAGAAGGGATTCTTCCAGCTCTAAGGGCCCTGGAGATGGGAACTTGTTTCCCTTTCTTGATTTTGATTTTCATTCAGCTTGGTTAGGTACCGAAGGGTCAAGAGCAAGACCTCTACTAGAGGGTGATACACTTTCATGTTTAGATCTAAAATGGAGAGCATAATGTTATGTAAATTTTATTAAATGTTAGTTAGATATAGTTATATTAGGTTTTATTAAGTGAAAGGGCATGATCAAAGATCATGCCTCTTCACCAAGGGACACCATGAGGCTATATTTAAAGCCTCGGTGATTCCCCATTGTAATCATCTCTTATCTATCATCATTAATAATATATACTTATTCAAGTTTACCAGAGTTTTTACACTCCATTGGTATCGGAGCCATCGCTCTTCGGGATCTGTGTGATCACCCAAATTAAGGAATTATAAGAATTCCAGATTGCAGAATTTTTTTTACCAAGTGTTTGAGCAACAACCTTGGTTTAAAAAAATAAAATTTGTGCAGATTTTTACCCAACCCTCTCACTCCCACTCTGCGTTCCCTCACAGCCCTCTGCGTCCCCTCACAGCCCCCTGCTTTCCCTTACGATATATATGAAGTAATAAAAAAAAAATTTGCCCAATCTACGCCTTCCACAGTCATCGATCAGAAAATAAAATATACATTACTTACAGCCAGATTTTGGTTTTTTCTACCGAAAACCTCACGATTAAAACTAAGTATTAACGAAGGCTTGTGTATCAATTAATAATTGCATTAAAAAAAACACACCAGGAAATCTTTGAACCAATTGCATTCCATATTGTATTCCAATTTTGGAAGATACCATTGTGCACTGTTGTATTGTGCATTTATCGCTATTCTTCCGCATAGTAGTTTCTGTACATTGCAATCCGCTACTGCTGCTCTTAACTGTCCCAACTTATTTCGCAGTACACATAATTCTATACAATCGAATTATCGAATTATACGAATACACACTGCTCTGTATTCGTCGATCCGTGCCCCATAATTCCTATTACATCACATAAACCCGACCTCATAGCCGATGTCCGCCTGTCCGATTAAGCCGTCCAATTGCACCGGAATATTATCGTCGTGTTTGGTGGAGCCCTGCTTCACCATTCGTTTGAACCGGTGGACATTTTTGGTGACGGGTTTTTTTTATTAAGCAATCGAGTTTTTTAAAAACGAGTGTGACAAATCGGGTGCTGTCCACGTCTAGTCCACGGGTGTTGTCCACGTCGGGGCTGTCGGTTTGCTGTGCCACAGCAATAAACTAATAGAAAGTGCGTTTTAAAAAAAAATTACGTTCTTTTTAAAAAATCGTGAACCAGTGTGTCCGGGGGGTTGTGCCCATTCAAAAATTAAAACGTCGACTCCCGCAACGCTAATATAAGTTTTTTTTTGAAATTATATAAACCATATATTATATAGTTTTCAATTGGTCATTATATAAATATATATTGTAATTATATACTTATTTATATATTATATAGTTTTCAAATTGATAATTATATATATATATATTTATAATTATATAATTTATTTATATTATATAGTTTTCAATTAATAAATATATATATATAATTATATAATTTTAAAAAAAAATTATTATTATTAATTTAATTAATTAATTAATTAATTATTAATTAATTTAAAAAAAAAAAAAAAAGAGGGAAAAGAGAAAACTGGCAGAAAAATATTCCCCACCTCATACACGCTCAATGTCTTCATCAATGTCGATGGCTGAATTCCAGAAGAAATTGGTAGATCTCGAGAAACAGATCAATAACAATTCCAAAGAATTCGGAAAAAGATTAGTCGATCTGGAAGGTACGGTTTCAGGGCACTCCAACAACATCAAAAAAATTCATGATACGACAAATCGAATAGAAAGACAAATGTGGCTAAATCATCACGAGGCCACAGAAAGGCAAAACAAAGCAATGAACAATATGACAGAACTCTTCAACAAGCTCAATGATAAGATAGATAAGTTGAGTCAGACGCAATCCCCAATATCTCCTAACATGGAACAAAATCAACAAAACAATACCGTAGATTCAGGGAACTCAGAAGAGCATCAGGAAAAAACCGATTCCCCACATCATCAAGAAGATAGTAATGCAGATTTTCAAAATAAGCAGCTCTGGAATGCATTCGCTAATCAATATCCCCTTCTTGTTCCACCATTAGCATATCATCGCAAAGCCAAGATCGACCTACCCAAATTTGATGGTAATGAAAAAAATAGCGTTGCATGGCTTAATAAAGCAGAAGAATATTTTGAGATTTATGACATTACTAGTGATGACGAAAAAATTAAACATGCTTCCATGAAAATGGAAGGAGAAGCATATAATTGGTATATGTGGTGGAAATAGACGACGCTCGCTATCAATTGGAGGAAATTTAAGGATGCATTCTTCAAAAGGTTTCAAGGCATAAAAGAAGAAAAGTTTTTTTCAACGTTTATCAAATTACGCCAAAAAGGAGATGTGGATGAGTACACTCGAGAATGGGAGACCTTGGCAACACGAGTACTAGGATTGTCGGAATCTCGTCTAATCCAGTCTTACATCTCAGGACTTAAAATCCACATACAAGAAGAGCTCGAACTACATGAAATTACGTCCGTAGAAGTAGCAAGGCAAAAAGCAAAAGCTGCTAAAAAGAAATTTGAAAGGTTATCAAAACCAGAAAAAGTATATTCGAGACACAAATTTCCTCAATCTGAAAATATAGATGACACAAAATATGTCCCACACCATCTTCGTGAAGAAGAAAAATCTAGTCTGGAAAAACAAAGAATGCGAGAGGGCAAGTGCAAACGTTGCGGTGAAAACTGGGACCCTAAGCACAGATGTGCTAATGGAAAAGCAAAAAATCTATACAGTTGTGAAGCAACTAACAACGCTAACAGTAATGATTCATATATAGAAGGATTAGAAGACAACTTAGAGTTCTCTCCAGAAGTGGATGGCGAAACTATTCCGCAAGTGTCATTATCAGCTATGACAGGCATATCACAACCTCAAACTCTAAGGTTAAGAGGACATATCAAGAACAACAACGTAATGGTTCTCGTCGACACTGGCAGTACCCACAATTTTCTAGATTCAACCATGGCAAAAAGACTTAACATATTTACCTTCCCTATGCCTAATATGAAGGTAATGGTGGCCGATGGTAAGAAGATTGAGAAAGTAGGAAAATGCCATAAGGTCAAAATAAAGATAAAAAACTTTCATTTAGAATCTCCATTCTACACCGTTCCATTACGAGGAGTAGATGTGGTCTTAGGAATTCAATGGCTACAAACTCTAGGTACTTATTCTGCCGACCATCAGAAGCAGTTTATAAGTTTTAAGTGGAAAGGGCAGAAACACAGGTTGTATGGATTCCAAGCCCCAGAAGATCAAGTCGTATCCTCCTCTCTGATGACGAAGATGATTCAAATAGGAGCGCCAACATCTACAGTACAATGTCATCAGTTAGAAATGTTATCTTCAAAAGGGAGCCACGAAGAGTCACCAGAAGTCAAGACAGGATCCGACCCTGTCGATATCAGATATTTTCACTATCCAGATCAACAAAAGATTGAACTCGAGAATATGCTCCACAATCTTTTTAAAATGTGGGAAGCAAGAGCCCGCCGCTCAAGAAACCCAGGCGTTCGTCAACATTGTCCATCGTTACATATGCTTTGAGGACAAAGCTTCTTTAAGAGAGGGGCAATGTTATGTAAATTTTATTAATTGTTAGTTAGATATAGTTATATTAGGTTTTATTAAGTGAAAGGGCATGATCAAAGATCATGCCTCTTCACCAAGGGACACCATGAGGCTATATTTAAAGCCTCGGTGATTCCCCATTGTAATCATCTCTTATCTATCATCATTAATAATACATACTTATTCAAGTTTACCAGAGTTTTTACACTCCACATAAGTATTTTTGTCTTCCATTTGAGGGGTAGTGGAGGAAAGGGAGTAATAGATAAAGGGAGAGGGTCAAAAGAGAGGGAAGCAGGCAAGTCAAGTATCGAGGCAAAGGGAGGGAGTGAAACCAAAAAAGAGAAGGGGGGAAAGAGAAGAGACCAGAGGAGAAAGTGATGGGGAAGGGTGAGAAAAGGGAACAAGGGCGGAGAGGGAACCAGAGGGGGAGAAGAGGAGGACATACCTGGAGGAGTGGATGCCTCGATAGTCAAACCTGTTGAGCTTCTGACCGATGTAGAAACGGCGAAAGCTTCTTGTGCAGCAATCCTAGAAGGTGGGGGGGCATACCGAAGTGGAGATAACTGATCTGGAAGTGTGCCTTCTACACAGAGGAGCAGCTGAACACAAGCCCCAGGACTGTCAATCTTCTTGAAGATGGCCTATTTCATGGCAGCGAAAACACCTGAAAGGGAGCTTCCAATAACCAAACTTCTGAGTCCAACTATGTTCTTCCAGGTCAATTTCCAATTCTGTCAGGAGACCTTCCTTTAAACAAACTTCCACCTCTATCCATGCCCACCTACGATCGGCCTTTGTGTCCCAGCCAGGTTCCATACTAATAAAGGTAGCAATTTTGTTTCTAATTACTGCGAGAATGTCATCTTTCCAGAGGGAAAGAGGCAACCCAGGCAGGAGAGCCCAAATAATGGATGATTTCAATGGTTCTCTAGAAGTGTCAAAATGGATAGTCCAAGGCTAGAGGGAGAGTCCTACTTTACCCCATGACCAATGGCGCCCCATGATGATATTGCAATTTTCCATCGAGCGGAAAATAAAAACCAACCACCCCAAAGCAAGCGAAGGTATCCAAGGGCAGGCTTCCAATTTTCATTGAACCATTTCCCTAGTCCACATAGCTTTATGGGGCTTCAGCTTCCACTAAAACACCACACAAGGGTTTCACTCGAGAAATCCAAAACCTGGGTAAGGGAGATATCTTTGCCCACTATAAAACTGACCTAGTCCTGTTGATGCTAAATACATTTCTTTTTCCACCTTCCCGAGTCACCTTATAAACCTTGAGTAGTAGACAAACCAAGGATGGCGAAGAAGACGGGAGGTGGAGGATTACATTATGACTGTGTGGCAGGGACGAAAGGGGGAGTAGAGCCTAAAGAGGAGTAATGAGGTTGGTAGAGGAGGGAAGAAGACCCAAGCTTCGAGGGGGAAAGGGTGAAAGCCAAAAGATGGGACAATTGTCATGGAGGGAGGCGAAGGGATGTTAGCAAGTGAAAGTTCCTCAAGACATTTCGATGAAAGTGAAAGGTGTGACGTGCATTCCTGTTGAGATACAAAGATGGGGTAGGAAATGGGGCTAGATCAATAGACCACCTCATCCACCCCTGATACTCCATGCTAACAGAGATCATCCACGTCAAGCCCAATTGGCAAATAAAAAAGTAAAACCCAATAATGGAAAGTCAAAAGTGATAAACTAGTGAAGCAAAGAGAGTATACCCAAAGATCCTGCTTGATTTTGCAAAAGAAAAGAAGCTTTAGTCCTGAACGTCAAAAATATGTTTGTGGACAAGGAGAGCAAGGCCACAAGGGCCTCCACAGAGCTTCAGAGCCATTTTTTCCATTTTTGCATGTCCTTACCTGTTATATGTTTTACAAATGTATCATTATAAAACAAATAATATGGTATTTGTTATTTTATGTTTATGTAACTTATTTCCCAACATTTAATCTCAAATCTACTAACTAAAAGCACGATTGGGATCTTAACAATGAGCATAAACAAAAATATTCAATAGAATCAAATTAAATCAACCAATCCCAATCTCATAAGCACACAAATATTATGCCCAATCAACAGTTCTTCATTAAAATAACTCGGAACCTACTTGAGCTCCTTTACTGGAAAATAAATACAACAATGAACTTAGATCTGATCCAGTTGCTCAAGCCCTAGATCTATCTTCGATTTGTCCTGGCTCATCTGGATCTCCCTTGTTACTCCTTGCACCTTCCTCGGACCTAGCATACTGAAATGGAAGTCCTCCATCCAACCATTAAGATCTCATCTAATTGTCTTATGCTCAAGAAATCTTGTGTGTCTTCTCTCTTAGCCTATCCTTTCTTTTATATACTCGATTTATGATCAAATCCACAACCCTAATCTCCAAAGTGATTAACGATTGGGATTTGATCTCACCTCACTTGAGATCAATGTTTGAGATTCATCTATGTCATTAATGGAAAAACCTTTGCATTTCATTAGATTAACTCACTTTGTCTTATAAAATGAAATTACTTTAATCACTAAAAGTACACGAAAGTAATTGCTAAGGTTAAGGGTGTGTTAGGTGACTTTTGCATGCCTAGACACTTAGGGCCTATGCAAAAGTACCTGCATGAGCTACAAAGTTACAAACATCAACAAGAACATTTTTTTGAGATAGAGAATGAAAAATTAATTTAATTAAAATTTAATCAAAAATTTGTACAAGAATTATGGGTTTTTAGGATCTCATTTCTGCAGTTGAATAGTTCAATTATGAAACTTCCTAGTTCGCATTGGTATTTGCGGGATTAACTTGGAGGGGGTTATAAATGCTAATGTTTTTTAATATATTTCTAATGGGTTAGTAGGTTGAGCAGTCAAGGAGTAAATGCTTTTCATCCTCCATAGCTTAAGTCATACAAATTTTAGCTGTCGCGACTGCTAATTTGCTAAATCATATATAATTGTGTAACTATAAAATATTAGTAATACTAACATCTTTCCCTGTTTTCAATCTTGATTTAGGAGCCACTTTCGTACAGGATTGTTAATTTTGGACAACTAGATCCAAACTCCATGTTGTGATGCTCAGATGAAAATGCCAATATTTTTTTTGGATTCCTCTTTCGGAGAGGTGCAAGATCAATCTAAAGATCATCTTGATCCGATAAGCAGAACATTTATTTTGAATTTATTCAAAATATGTGCAGGTCAGCCAAAATTGAAATGTAGGCTTGAAGCCCCAGCAGAGCAAATGTGTCACACACCCTCACTGATGGATATAAATAGTTGGAGATCATTTTCACTCATCCATCATCACACATTCTCTCTCCTCATCTGATTGGTTCGATCATCACTTGAGTCTCTTCTTCTCCACGCGTGGGAAAATTGCAGCAAGGAGAATTTCTGTTTTCAACCTAGGGTTTTTAGTGCAGAGTTGACCAGCGCTGACTTTGGTCAACGCATGGTCAAACTGACCCCAATCTTGGTCAAAATTCTGATTTATGCAGACTGCATTTTTGGCACAAAAATCGAGGTTGACCATTGACTTTGACTGGACTGCGCTGACTTTTTGCTGTTGCTATTTTGCATTGACCATTGACTGGGACAGCGTTGGCTTTGGGTTGACTGATATTGCTGTCCGAAAAGGTTGTGTGACACTTCTGGTTGGCTGACCATATTGAGACTTTGCTAGTTGAAGCATCCTATTGACCGTTGTAACGCACCACAACACATATATTTTGCTAATCAAGTTAAGTGTATTTTTTGGCTTGTCTTCTGTCGATCTACTGGTATGTTCTATCAGCATTTTACTTTCTTGTTTATGTGATTGTTGTTTGATATTGGATAAAAGTAAAGTTGCATCAAGCATAGAACATCTACAAAAATTTACAAGGATGTACTCTTTTAGTCCAATTGACCTACTTTGCATCTACACTGGATGTACTCTTTTAGACCCATTGACCTACTTTTGTTGTGATTTGTTGGAATTTATAAAATCATCTTAGATGGTTTTAAAAAATAAATCTCATTTTCTCCACTTCTTAGAATGGGATTTTGGTTTCACTATAAATGTATGCATGCATACATGTGTTTGTCACAACTGTTCTGTAAAAGAATTCTACGAAAGCCTGTGTACCTGCTCTAAATCACTGGAAACACCTCAAAACATTTTCACATAAATAAAAGTATCTGGAAACAGATCAAGTTCAAACTAAAGAAAACCCTTTTAACAGTGCCCGAAAAGACTCTGAAGATAGTGTTTGAGGAAATTGCTGGAAGATGAAGAAATCAGTGACAGCATGACCCGGACATGAAACACAAATCTCATCCACCAGACATCACGTCATAGTAGTGCCTAAAATGCAATGGACCTGGCTCTTGGCTCTCACACTCGATATGAGTCATGACCCTAGTTCTTTTCTCTTTTCTAATTTTTATTAACCTTTTGGGTTGTGGCCACCCCAATCCAAAGGACAGAGAATCACATGGACAATGTTAGTTGAAGGTTTGAAAAATTGTTCGTGTTGATGAAAGTAACAGTCATAGTATGTTAACAATCGCTAAATGATTCCACCAACTGATATATATATATATATATATATATATATATATATATATATATATAGTGATACACTTTGAAATAACTAACAATCTATGATCTATACAAAATTGGCGTCTAGAACATCGTGGGCACAAACAAATAGAAATCGATAGACAGGAAGGCTTATGCAACCAAAAAGTTGCAAAAATCCATATTAAAAATGTAATATGGCACTCTGTAGGCATTAACAAGCCTCTTTGACAAAAGCCAAATGTAATTCCATAAGGCTATTGCGGATAAGTTAAATACATGTTCCCATATGTCCTCCAATTTGTCCCATAATGAAAGGCAAGCAAATCAAAAGGGATTAAACGGGATACATGGGCATGATCAGCATTGGCTACAACATACAAAAATGAAAACATTTGAGAACTCATTTTTTGGGATTGTCTGCGTAGAAAGTAATACATTAATTTATAACCATATCCATGAATATTTGACAGTAGCAGATGTTTTTCAATACTTTTTTTTTAAATGTACTTCATATACACCCTCTGCATTCCATGTATAACTTACTGTTGCTAACCCTTTAATCCATTTAGGGTTTCCTACATCCGCCATCTACATATTTTCAAAGCCAATCTCAAGGGCTGAAAGCATTTGATGTCATTTACTCCTTGATGACATGTTCAAAACAGCGTTAATACTGACCTTGACAGAATTGAAGTCGAGCTCTAAAGCTTTCCTACAATCAGATTCGACCTTTTCCCAATCGCTGCCGGAGACAAGTGAAGCGAATAAAAATAAAAAACTACTAAATAAGTAAAAATATCACCACAACTGCAATAAATAGCTATCTTACTCGCGTTTCCTATGGCAAAGAGCTCTGTTAGTCCAATAGATGGTGACATTCGGGCAGAGAGTTATAGCCTGCGCAGAAATAGTGGGCCAATTAGCTTATGATAACATAAAAGCCTTGCAATTCTCATTGTGAGTTTAAAGGCAGAAGGGAAAAGACCTGTGTATAAGCCTCGATTGCTGCACCTAGACGTTCTTTCTTGAAGTAAGCATTGCCATCTTGCTTCAGTAATTCCGCCTGTTTTGCCACGTTCACAGGAACGTCCAATCCTGGAGCCATTATTCTTCCTATGAATCAATCCACAACGACGGAGTCGTTTCCCGGCCTTTCGAATTACCGTGGTTTACGTTTTCGTATGGTGAGTGGAATGAATCCGTTTAAACAAATTATATACCGCCTTTGCTTTGCCCATCACGGAACAAACGAGGATCGTCTTTCTCCGACATCTTTGACCATGTTCCCATTGTCTCTATTTTTAGTCTTGTCCTATGGCGCCCCTCCCATCACTCCTGCCTTTCCCTATATCTTCGGGAACAAGAGACTGACTGTTTTCGGGCCTCTTTAATAGGCCATTTAAAATAGAAACGTTAATGTTGAAATTTGCGAAACTCCGCTTTACTTACCTTGGCGTTGGATTTGGGTTAAACCATGGTGGACAACTTAGCGTTTCTTTCTTTTTCGAGGTTATTGATTTGGAAAATGAGGGAACATAGACACAGGAAAAAGAAAACAGATACACACAAATCAAATAAAAATTGCAGCAAAAATAAAGAAGAATCAATTATTTACAGTCTCACATTCACACTTTTTATTTGGTCATCGGATCTCTATGTCGAAGAATTGATTAAAGCCAGGAAAAGGCTAGAGATTTTGGAAGCCAAAGAACAAGAAAATGATCGCAAAATTTTAGAGATCACATTTGCAAATCGATGTTTAATGGAAGGTAATAGAATTTTAAAAGAATGGCAAAGCATGAAGACAGCATGGCAAACCATGATAGAATCAAGGGCAGCAAACAAGGATGTGATAATTTCTAAAGCGACTCAGGTAGATAAATAAGTATCTCAAAAAACAAATATTTCGAAAGAGAAGACAAAAAGAACAATAGGGAAGACGGTCCAAAAGAAATCAAAGATATAGTTGAAAATGTTAATGGTTACATAAGGACAGAGGAAGAAGAAGATGCAAGTGCTCGTAGAGCACAAGAAAGAGAACATAAAGAAAGAAAAGATAGGGAAACAAACTTTATTATCAAGGGAATAAGAGATTATGAGAGAAATGAAAGTACTCTCAATTTGACAAGGGACTTTCTAAAAGAGAAACTACATTGGAAAGAGCAAATTTTCCAAGCAAGAAGGGTGGGGAAGATATGTGAAGAGAGGCCTTGTCCCATAAAAGTCACCATGGCAAGTGTGCAAGACAAACACCATCTCTTGAGCAAAAAAAAACTCTTGAAAGGTTCACGCTTCTTTTTAGATGAAGATTTAACCAGCAAACAACAAGAGGAGATAAGGGAAGAAGTGAAGAAAATTAGGGCAGCAAGAAATGAAGAGAAAAGGGCATGGTTGTACAATGGTAAAGCAGTTATTGCAGTGTTTGGGACTCAGGAAAAAACAGGGCAGCAAGCTAGCAGTAAAGAAAAAATAGAGAATTCGATAATAGGGAGGAAAACAACAAGAGCAACATGGCTGAAAAGGGGCGAAGACTCAAATTTGAGTCTTATGTGTCAAACTGCGTATCAGTCAAATCCTACCTAGGTCTACCTAAGTTTAGTTTGTTGGAATTGTAGAAGCTACCCTTGGAGGAGGGGACCTGGGTTAGGGCCTATTGCGGAAGGTAGAGACATAATTTATCTCACGGAAACTCATGAACGTGATGGTTGCAAAACTCCTGTGTTTGACGGTTATTTGAAGTTAGCAGTTTGGAACAAAGTAACAGAAAATGGTAAAAGGTATGGGGGAATACTAGTTTTAGTGAAAGAAAAATAAGGTCGTCACATTCAGTTGATGAAAGAATATGCAAATAAACAATATTTATGGTTCAAAATATCAGAGAATGAGAATCACATAAGAATTGCAGTATGTTATTTTGCCCCTCAAGTCTCAAAAACTTACAAAAATAAGGGGCTAGATAGCAAGTCTGTATGCAACTTTAAAGCAAGATATTGTTGCGTACTCTTAGCAGGGAGAAGTGCTTTAAGTGGGCGATTTCAATGCTAGAACAACAAATCAACAAGCTAGTATTTTGTGTTGCAAAGAGGATCACAATCCTATTTGGCTCTCTGAAGAGGAGAATCCCCAGTGGGTGAGATGTTCAGAAGATGACAAAGTTAGAAATCGTTTTGGAGAGGAGTTGCTTACATTGTGTGGCACTTTCAACTTAATTATTTGCAATGTTTTAGACAAATGGAAAAGGTCTAGGAACTTCACTTGCAACACATACAGTGGGGCAAGTGTTGTTGATTATGTGATTTGTTCACAAAGCTTGATAGAAAGATAGACAAAGTTAAGATTGGAGAGCATAATTGGGACTTAAAATCAGGCCAAACCCAATTTATATAAATTTATCATGGTTAGAATAAAGGAAGCATAGCAAAAGAACCCAATGGTCTTGGCAATCACTACCAAGGGGAAAAATTCTTCTAACACAAGAAAATTGTACTATCTTCAAGACAATGCTGGAGAGATTAATTCAGAAGGATGAAACTGGTTTCCAAAGCTTCAACAGTTATGGGTTAACAAATATAATTCAAAGGGCACTTGAGAAGTGCAAAAGAGCAAAAAATAGGAAATCAGAATCAAATTATTTTCTTGAAAATGCTTAGTTTGATGAGGAATACAAAATGGCAAGGAGAAGATGAATGTAAATTTATATAAGCAGATACTAAAAAGGAAAAAAGATGAGTTCATGCAAACAAGGCGAGAAGAGTTAATATATCTAGGCAAGAATAACCTAAAGTTTTTCTGGCAGGAACTTCAACCAAGGAAGAAGCAAATCAAAAATAATATTGCAACCAATCAATGGTTTGAATATGCAAGACAACTATATGAGAAAGAATCAGAGATTGAGCCTCCCCCGGGGCTCAACACAACTACCAAACTCTTCACGTTACAGGAGGTGGAGAGTGGAATTAAGAAGTTGAAAATAGGAAAGACAAAAGACTTGGTTGAACTTCAAGCAGAGTATCTAAAATAGGGAATCAACACTCTTACACCGCACATCATGGAAATATTCAACAACATCATTCAACAAGGATTCCCAAGGGATTGGACAACTAGCTTAGCAATACCACTTTTTAAAAGTGGAGACATTAATAATCCTTCAAATTATAGAACCATTGTTGAGTTTGAACTTTACCCATTTTTGACACCTATCTTAGACCTTGCCTCCCCTATTTTTGAACCCTTTTCACTCTTTAATTATACCTAGTTCGACTATGTTATCTAGTTTTGGCTAAAAAGGGTACTATAAGCCTAAGGTATGTTAAATTATCATAAGAAGTGCCATTTTATCTTAATTCGAGTATTCTTTGATCTAGTTGTGTCTTTTTTTCATTACTACTCTAACTAGTCTAGAACTCATGTGCAGATTTGCTAGATTCGAATAGTTCCGCAAATCCTGCAGACAACTCATGTGGCCAAGATTCCTGCAGACGCTCTGGATTTCCTACAGATACACTGCTTTCCTGCAACCGTCTCAATTACCTGCAGCGAGATTGATGGTTGACCATGTTCCACTCATCGCTAGATTGAGTAAAGACATGGGTTCTGAAGGGAATTTGTTGCATATGGAAGCTGTCCTATTCACTATTCTGAATCCTCTTTTGCAACCACCCAAACCTCTAGATCTTCTCTCGTGCCCACATGGAGAAACAACTTCAACTGCATAACAGAAATCGTCTAATCCATGCTTCCAGCCATGGATTATACTTAACAGAATTGTCAATTTGTATATGTATCATTGGCTGTAGGTTTAGAATAGTGATCTGCTTTGTTCAGGTCAAATATGGGCTTCGAGAAATGTATAAATTGGATGTATTTCGCTTTGTAAAGGAGGTTGGGTTGAGATTGTTGTTGCTAGCAAGATATCAGACTGTACTTGACTGTAAATTCCATATTAATAAAATAGTTTATGTTTTGTTTATCTTTCTGAGCAGCTTCTTTGACTTTTGAAGGAGCTGTGAGTGAGGAAGGGCCCCATTTGCTCACAATTCCCACAACATAGTGTGTGCTTTATTTCTATTTCATTTATGCCTTAATAATTATTGTACACAGCTAGTGCTTTCTTTCTGCATTTCCTACAACAAAATGTTAATTGGTTAAGTGATTTAATTCTTTATATTAATGAGTTATTTTCATTTGATCAATGTTTGGATTCATGCTCTTTAACTTGGATTCTTGATTACGATTTATCTTCTATCTTTTCCTGCATCAATATCAGCAAAATCAAGTGTTAGTAGAAATTCTTTCGGTAATAATCACATGCACAGGAACGTGGTCGACGCGTTTTGAACCAACTAGGTCTAACATCAGATAGTTTCCATCACGTTCCTGTGCATGTGATTATTACCGAAAGAATTTCTACTAATTTATATGATGGATCACAGAAGTTTAGATTCCATAAAAATCAAGTGTTGTAGAGGGATGATAGATGCCACTCCATAGCCATTGTTGCAAAGTATTGATACAGGAAAGAAGCATGAGTTGGTGATAGTTGTTTGATCTTTATCTTTTCATGATCAATATCAACAATCCTAATTCCTAAGTGTTGTTAAGAGATGATATATGCCACTCCATAGCCATTGCTGCCAAGTATTTACATAGGAAAGATTGATGTGTGTATAATGTATTGACACTTGAAGTAATCAGCCTGCATATACTTTGCATTGCATCTCATCAGTTTACCTTCCTGGGTTGACAATTCATGATTGGAAAATTATAAGCATATAATTTGGCTCAACATTTTGGCGCCGTTGTTGGGGAGGTGCTAAGGGATGATACTGAAAGTGTTTTAGTTTGATTTTCTTGATTTTGTTTTACAGGACTGGGGGAGTCGAAGTGCAAAGACAAAGGGCAAAGCCCACGCACCCACAGAGGTCAGACACTCGCCAAAGCCGTGTCCTGATTGTTTGGTAAGTTTTTAATTTTGTTTGAATATTAGATGAATAGGGTCCAATATTTCATACATTTTTTCGTGGTGGTGTGAGCACCACTTCATTTACTAATACACTGGCAAGAAAAATGAAGTCTGCAATAAACAAGGCAATAAAGGAAGAAGAATTTGAACAAGAGGTTTGCAGTCTGGAACAGATTGACACTTCCATAGGAGAACACTCTGCTGGAGAATCCTCCATTGATGCCCATCTAGAATCTCCCCTTTAAAGGAAGACAACATCTCTGCTCGGTGGTCATCCCGAAGAAGAGTTCCTTCTGAACCCTGTGAAAGAACCAAAATTCCATACCACTGACTCTGAGGAATTTGTAGCCTTCCAAGGTCTGTCTCTTTCTTGGACTGATATGGCTCACGAATAAGGTACTGGTGATACCAATGGAGGCTTTGATGATAAGGAGGAGAAACTAGTCACTTTTGAATTCCCTATTAGGGAGACTGGTGGAGCTACTCATATGAAAAATATCCCCCCTTCGGCCTTGCCTAATATTTGTGATACTTCTAGTGAGGATCCAGATGCCTTCCTATTCGAATTTGATGTGTTGTGTCGGAGCTATGACTATTCTTACAATGCTCAGAAGATGAAGTTGTCTCTTGCTACATTGAAGGATTCAACTCTCAGGTGGTTTATGGGGTTGGGGACAATCTCCATTACAACTTGGGGTGAAATGAAGAAGGTATTCCTGAGAAAGTACCAAGACTACTGTAAGACTAGAGACCTCAGAGAAGAGATCTTTGGGATGAATCAGAAGGAAGGGGATAGCCTTAGATATTTGGTAGAAAGGTTCCAATACAATTTGCAGAGATCTAATATGAATCAATTGGATTAAGATACCAAGAGAACCATTTTTCTTAGGGCAATCAGACCATAATATCTAGAGGTATTAAATCTAATGGAAGTAGGTGATGTATCAAAGCTAAGTTATGATGATGTGTGTGAGATTTGTAAAATATATTCAAGAGGAAATTCCAAGGTTGGAGGAGGACCAAGAGATCCTTCTTCCAAGCTTGTCAAATAAGTTGTCGGAGCTGGAGTAACCAGAGTTGAAATGGGTAATTTATTTCAAAATTTTAAAACTGATATTCTTAATAGTTTATCTTCACAATTGGATGTTTTTCAGGCTAAGAAGAAACAAGAGAAACATGATGAACTGGAGAAAGCTTTGGTGGTGTTCTGCTCCAAATGTAGGAAGAAACATGCTCTAAGGGAATGCCCTGCTGATAGTATCGAGGTATGTCGAATTTGTGAGGTTGAGCATTCCACTGATCAATGTCCTTCTATGCCTGAAATTAAAGTAGCATACATAGCATATCAAGGAGTTGTCAATGAAATGTATGCAATGGCACCTCAAAGGCCATGGAAGCCACATCCTCCAGGTATGTCATAGTCAAATTTTCAATTTCCTTGTGCTCAAAATCAGATGTGGAATGTTTCAATGCTCTGGTAGCCTTGGCCTCCTCAACAACCTTTGAAGGGGAACTATTCTTATCCTACTACACAAAGTTTCCCAACTCAATTTTTTTATTCACAGCCCACACCGCAACAACAGCTTCAATTGATTGCCCCACTAAATCAACCTCATCCCACACAACTTCCTAATCAACTAGTGTTTAATCCCAATAATAAAACCGTCTGACCCGCTCACAACATTGGATTGGTCACTTATCCCAATTTTCCTACCTATTGTATTACACCTCAGCCGCTGCAAGAATTTCATGATTCTGTGTTACAAGAATTTCCTGCGTATCTGCAGGAAATGTCTGTTCCTATACAGTTGGAAGAATTGCCTGTGGAGTTGCAGGAAATCAACCTTGGGTCGGGAAAGGTGGTGACTCAGGCCGAAAGATTGAGGATATTGTAGAGGAATATACCTTAGAAATTCCTGAAGAGGAAACCACACCTGAACCAGCAAAACCATCCACCTCAAGGCCACAAGAACCTTCCTCATCTCCTATAGTCCAGCCTCCTTTTCCGGAGAGGTTGGAAATGGAAATTAAAACAAAACAACCCGAATTTGATCTTGTGTCTAAACTAAGAAACATGTGCATAAAGATCCCATTACTGCAAGCAATAAAGGACATCCCAATATATTCCAAAACAGTGCAGGAACTATGTACCAAGAATCCAGGGAGACAAAAGAAAGAACCTTCAACAATTCAAGTAGGTGGAAAGCTTGCAAGTTTAATGTCTACTGGATTTGTTACTGAAAAATATGCGAATCCCGGAATCCCTATGGTGACCACCTTCATCAATGGATACCCCATAAAGAACACTTTGATTTATTTAGGTGCAACCATCAATTTGATAACTATGGAAACTTTATCTCATATAGGATCCTTTGACTTATTACCCACTCCTACCATGTTAGAATTAGCAGATAGTTCTGAGGTCAAGCCAGAGGGGGTTTTAGAAAACATTGTCATCTCGTTGGATTCTTGGGAGTACCATGCAGATTTGTATGTTCTTCAACCTAAAACTAACTTGGGAGGGCACCCATTGATCTTGGGGAGACGGTGGCTAACCACGACTGATGCCTACATAGGGTGTAGATCTAGAAACATGACTATCACTCATGGGGTTGAAACAAAACATATCAACTTGTATTCCCCCGCTAAACCCCTCTCGAGATCAAAAAAGATGCATTGGGTTGAAGAAGAAGAAGAACATGATTCGGAAGGTACCCAACCAGTTTTAACAATAGCCGAAGCCATGACTCTTAAGAAAATTTTTGAGGAAGGTCTGATAAATTGTTGTGTTTCTAATCTTGATTTCCCGCAGCATTTAGAAGGACAATCTAGTCATAATTTAGATATCATTACTAATCTGCAGGATTTTTATGAACATAGTTCAGCTTCTGAATTACATTCAGCCCTCTTATCTGCATTTCCTGCATCTTCAATGTCTGAATGGGGGAGTAACGTAGTGCAAATTTTTCCTGAAAAATATTTAAACATGAATTATGCCTTAACTCATGAACAAGAACAACAATTAATTCAAACATTGAAAAAAATTTCAGATACATTTGCATGGGAATATACTAATATGAGGGGCATTCACCCAAACACAAGCATTCATCACATTTATATAGAAGAAAATTTTAGGCCTGTGAGACAACCACAAAGGAGGATGAACCCTACTTTAAGGGAATTTGTAAAGATGAATTACAAAAATTGTTAAATGTAGGATTCTGTTGAAGCCTTAGAAATATGTGGCAACAACAAGGGGGATAACCACCCGGTCCGAACCTTAAAGCAGTTCCTTTTCTATTTGGGATAGTGGCTCCGACTGGGTGTAATGGGACCAGTTTCCCAGATTTGGGTTTTGTATGATTGTTGGGTTTGTTTCAAATGATTTGCATGAAGAATCACTAAAAACTAAAACAAATTTATTCTAAAATGCAAAACTTTGAATTAAGTCTAATCTAATTTAACCCGGGATAATGTTATTTTTATGCGATATAGAATGATATCTATTCAGTCTGTGATGATTTAGATCAATCACGGACTTAATAGAATTAATACTTTTGTAAGATAATTCTTTTGAAAAAATAGTTAATCAAAAGAAGGTGTTAAACATACCGCATATATTCTGATGATCATATATAAAACAAATCAATTTCTATTCTTATATCGTACAACAGTGCAACTGATATTTCAAAAAGAAATAATTGATTTCATACATAATTCATGAAAGCTAGACTTATCACTAATGTTTAAAATAGAGTTTAGCACACATGATAATAGTACCAAATGTGTGTTGTCCTGTTCATCTGATCAGTGATAATAGGGCACAATCAATCCTTCTATCAATAAGTCTTTTAGAGAATAAAAAAGTGCATCAACGGTGATCAACAAAATGATATATCACTGAAAAGGCCGTGTTCCATCATTTTATCAAGGCATCCACAAACTTACAATAAAGCATTCTTTGTAAATGTTCTCAATAAAAATTCTGGACCCTTCTCTAAATGCATGAGAAGGGTTTAAATACTACATTAACTACTTACAAAAATAGATTATACAAAATATCTTATGAGGTGGTTTCAAACAACCTTCCTCATTCCTAGTATCTAATTGCTAAATTTGAAATTATTAAAAACAAATTAACTTATAATCATGCCCGATGATAGATTACTGCCAGCTCTGCTTTTCTACTCACAAATATCAGACATTGGTTGAACTTGTGGAGGTTTCTCGAACTGTGTCTTCATCTGCCCAGTAAATATAGCATCAAGTAAAAGTGGTTGCATAATTATGTTCCCATATTTCTTTATGACTCAAATGAATAGGGGTGGGATCCTTGGGAGTCCATTTCCAACCCATAACTGGAAAACTGGTAGAAAAACAAATAGCATAAAAAACATATGTACTCATGAAAAATTAGGGGACGGGTTTGGAGGAGGAAGCTCTTGTCTGGCAATATTCATTATTCTCTTTAGCTAGATTTTCAGAAAGAAAGGTTGCCCAATTCATGATGTGGGAATTAACACAGGAGTCAATCAGGCGAAGCTAATTTATAGAGAACTTGGTATTATCAGGGAGACCATATAGTCTGCATAGCATTGCGGCTGCAAAATTGTAGGGATTTGCAAGTGAAGTGATAGGATACATACCTGATTTCTCATGTTTAAACATGTTAGCCAGTTTCCTCCGACCTTGAATTGTCTTGAAAGGGTCCTCATTGTTCTTTGCAAAATTTTCAACAAATTTATTATCATAGATGTCTTGTTGGTCGGGTAACTTGTACATGACTTTCAAATATTCAACTCTGAAAGAACCTAAGATCTCATTCTTAGCGGTTATTAATTGTCTATCCTTGATTGTTGAATTTTCAAGCACCCACCTAATCATGTCGGTATATGGTAAAAGAGTGGCCCTTGCTGCTATCCTATGAAGGAAGGAGCATGCAATATCTTTAAACTGTAAATTTTAGGGTGTTGCATCATCAGCAATTGCCTTAACCTCCACTACTTCAGATTCTTCGTCTTCGAGAATAGTATAGATAGCTTGCCACTTTGTAGCACCTCCATCGACAGTGCAGACTGTATCTGAGACTATCGGCGACATTTCTGTGTATTCCACTTTTGCAACAGTCTGTTTGCCGTGCTTCTACATTACTTTGCGTATGGACATATCTTGAAGGAAAATCCCTATTAAAGACAGAGTAATGATCAAATGATGGAAGATATATTGAAATGACCAATTTTGAAAGAAAAGATCCGGGAAACAACTATATCATTAATTAATCGCAATGAATCAATAATTGTTTACATTGGGATGATAAAACACACTTAATATTTCCTGACATGATTTATTTTCACATAGAACCTTTTTTAAACATGTCAAATCCATCGCATCGCGCCCTTTGAACCTATCATTATGAAGCGCATTACTTTTTGTTTATGCGATATGTGATTTTGCAACAACGCGAAATCGCAAAATCGTAGTATCGGAATATCGCGAAATCGTAGTATCGGAATATCGCAATATCGGAATTTTGGTAAGAACTGCTTAAAGTTGTAAAACGTAAAACCGCGATATGTGATTTATGATGTCGCTTGCAAAATTAAAATTGGTGATCACAAAATCGGGATTTCGTTGTTTTATTGCTTAACTTTCAATGGGAAAAGATTATGCGGGATGCGATTTGCGATAGGGCAATTACAAGGATGTTTTATTAATTTCTTTTTGTTTTTTATGTTTTAATTTAATAAAAGCAATAATGTTTTTGGAGTTTGATTTTTTTATCTAAAATGAAAAATACATTTTTAAGAAGGGTCCCTATTTCTATTTATCAAAGGTCTAGATTATTTTGAAAATAAAAATGGGGGGAATTGTTGCATAGCACAACAATTGGTAATTCACTTGGGAGAACCAGATATCTCTGATTGGTTTATTTTGATATTTCTAAACTTTCAAAACAAGAAAAAGATATAAGAATAAAAATAGTATGATTCATGAATTAAACAATGTTTTTTTCAGAATGTAATCTATTTACCTATCTCATTTCTTCTTAATTAACCCCTTCAGTGATAATACATAGGTATCTATATCAGTCAGTACTCAGACTCAAAAAGATAAAGTAGGTATTCTCTAAAATTGGTTTCATATATTTTTACTCATTTATCACAGGTAGAGCCATTGTTGCCAGCAGGCGTTTATAGCCTCGACAGGGTTATCTTTTAACCAATAATGATTCACGGTCCCATCCGAATTTGATTTCTTATTTCAAAATATAATTTGACATGTAATTGAATTTCTTTTTCCTAACACATTTTCAAAATCATTGTCCAGGTTTGGTGGCCTGATAGTGACAATGTCATTCACTAATAGTAATTTAGACTGAACAAGTTGGCTCGTAATGAGACCCCTTGTCTATTGATTTTTTATAATCATTTAGCTATTACCCTGTTGTAGTATGCATTATTGGTAATATAAATCTATATTATTTCTCTATGATCATGATAAACAAGCTCGTGGTGAGACTTATTTTCTTTTGAATTTGTACATCGTATAATTTTTTTTCCTTTTTTGAATTATATTTTGAAGAAGAGATTTTATCAGATGGGATGAATCATTAGCTCGTTTAAGAGTTATGGATGATAATTATAGAGTTGGTAGATACCTTTTCATAGAGAATCCTTGCTAAGTTAAAAGTTTCATTTTTTGACTGATACATAACAACTATATTTTATGATATCAAGAGTATCAAGAGTCTTTTCAAAAAGTAAATGCCTTTAGTAAATTTCAAATTATTTCAAAAAAATAAAGTTTGTTCAATTTTCATAGTTATAAACATCTTTTTACTTTACTTATTGATAGAAGCAAAGATCAAAATAATTTATCAGAAATTTTGAAAATTTGAATCAACCAACAGTCATTCATTGTTGAAAGAGTCACATAGTCATCATAGTCATCATTCAACTCATTCTTCCATTTTGTGCCATCATTAGGCAATAGGGTCAAAATCATGAAAATTGGTCATTTCACCATCAAATTCATATTTTGAAGGAGTAGTAATAGTCAAAGGTCTTTAACAATTTTAGGTTCCAAACTATCATTTCCATGTAAGTGGTTTTGTGTTTACCATATTTGTCTCTCAGTTGTGCTTGGAAAGCTCATTTCCTTCTCCTAGGGTTTTAAGGAAGTTTTTCTTGGTTTCATGACTTCCATGATTAAATCATCAACAATTCTTGTATCCTGATGCTCTTACACCTTCCCCTATCCTTAATATACCGCGGAAGCCTAGAAAACTTCGTCTAAATATTAGCTAGAAACCCACCCTACGAGACCTTAAGACAAATTCTTTTCCGTTGGCTCAAAAATCTTGGAGAATCGGATTTAAAGGACCAGCTTCCTTGTAACTAAATGGATTGGATTGGATGGGTGGAAATGGGACTAAACTAACTGAAATAAAACTATCTAATTTAAGCTAAATACTGATAAAGAAATTCTAATACTAACCCAGGTAGCTATATGTGAATACAACTTAAGATTGTTCCAATTCAACAATAACCATGAAAATGTATTGTTAATTAAATTGAAATATGCAGAAAAAAATAAAGATAACTCTGTTTAATAAATTAAATAGAGTTATATAAACATATTGCATTCATCATTATATACCATCTACATGTAATTATGAAAAATAATGTTTCAATTATACTCAGAAATGATATATAAAAGAAAGCGTTGTGAAAACCAATATACATATAAATGATAGCAATTTTAAAACGAATATCATAAAAACAAAAGAGATCAACAGTAAACAGATAGAAATACCTTGCTCATCTTGATGACTTCAAATGCAATCTGATACTCTATCCAGTAACTATAATGCAAAATCAAATTCCAAAGGTACAGAAATGAAACACTTCAAAGATAATTCCACATGAAAATCACCAGATGTGATCCTTTTCAAAAAATATATAAGACAATGGAGTACAGAAATGCAATCTCCAAGTCCCAAAATATTAAGATCCAGGACCCCTCTCTAAATGCATGAGAGGGGTTTAAATACTACTTAACTAACTCTAGAAATAGTTTATTACAAAAAATAAGGATTCAGTTCAATGACCGTCCTTCTAGGCTAAAATACAAGGAAATTAAAACTAAATCTATCTAACTATGAACTTCTGATCTTTGATCTTGCAAGGTATCTAGCATACTTTTAAGAAGACGAAATATTGACCGACTTCCTCGACCAACTCGTCCTATTATCAGAGACGGTGTTTAGGAGAAATTTTCTCCGTAGCATTGATGACACACCAGAGTGCACCAGGCCGACCGTGTGGTTACCAAGTACATCCAAGATGAGTCCCAATTCAACTTGTCAGCCCTTGGATGGATTTTTCTCTTTCTTCTGCCTTTTCTGCTCATTCTCCGCTTTTGCAATTGATTTAATTTCAGGGAGATAACCTGGAATAGTTTCAGAAATCAAGTTAGCTTTGTGTAAATTGTCATTTACACAATCAGTGAGAGTGTTTGCCGCTGTAGATGCCTCCTCTGCTGCCCTTTCTGCTCTTCTAATTTGTGCATCCCAATTAGTGAACATTATTTCTTTATGGTTTTCATTAATGATGGGTGCACCATCTTTTCTGCCTTCTTCTGTCTTTTTCCATGCTAAATAATCATTAATCTTTTCATTAATCAAATCATAATCATTTCGTAGATCTACGACATGACTTGTGATTCTATCACTTTCTTGGCACAAAGAATTCCATTGCAATATTTTTTGGCAAAAAACTTCCTCTTGTTGCAGTAGTTGATTGTTCAAAGAGATGAAGCTTCTAAACAACTTGGAAGCAGGGATCATCCTTATGTCGTTTTATTTTGAAAGCTGTTGTTTAAAACTTTTCAAGTTTTAATTGTAGTTTCGTATTATACAGACTGTTGTAATCACGCGCAGCCTTTATCTGTTTTTCTTTTTCATCCAACAAAAGTTGTATCTCAACTGCTTTATCAATTGTTGCAGAAGCATAAGCTCCTGTTATTTGTGATAACTTAGTGAGATTATGAGTAGGCTCTGTGGCAGGATCTTTCCACAAAACGTCTACTTGTTCTGGTTCAGTAGCAATTGCACTTTATATTTTTCTCTTTTCCCTTTGTCTCTTAACTACTGATTTGTATTTTGGGCTATAAAATACATCCAGAGGAGGAAATTATCCCTTCACTGAGCAAGAATTGTGGCAGGTGGATTGAATGCTCGTTACCTGTGGTCAGTGTCGCTGGTTCCGCATTCAAAACTTTATTGTCGGACAGTTCGCAGTCTCCATTCTCTACGTTAATCAATTGATTAAGTATTTCCATTCTTTATCCAACTCATATGTACTGTGCTGTATTGCACATTGGGTGAATAAGATTGGTTTTGTTTAGAAATCAAAATTTGTTGTCGAGTAAGCTACAGTTAATCTTCACATATTCTTCCCTTTTATCTTCCATTTCTTTGGATGTATTGGAGTGTTTAGATTCTCTGTCAGATTTTGATTTGGATTTACTTGTGCTTGAACTGCTGTTAAGACTAACACTAGGAGTTTTCTCCTTTGCAGGCTCTATGCGTAAATTATCCAATGGAATAGGAATTAGTCTCCTTTCTCAGTACAATTTGAATTCCTGAAAATCCCCTGGAGATAGCTGCTCTCTAGCTGAATTCAAAACTTCTTTAAATGAATTTCTTGCCTGGAACATATCTTCAAAAAGATCTTGCTCTACGACAAACTCCTTTACTTTGATTGCATTGGTAAAATTCTTAACAATATCATTTTGGTCGAATAACCTTCTGGAGAATTTGAACAGCTGTAGGCATGTAATGTTGCCTATCTCATGAAATGCATGACCAATATCCAACAGTGAAAATGTTCCACATTTTATGGGAAATTGTGGCCAAATGCCCTTTTTCTTGTCTTTTAAGTCTTTTGTCATACCTCCCTGACTACGGGTCTAATAAGAAATTTCCCGGGCTACAAGTCTATCTGGAACATATAAGGGTAACACATGTGGAGAAGCATAACTTCCAAAAACCCTAATATAGGTGAACAATTCCTCCCCAAACCATCTTGCGACGGGGAGAATATCAACCTCTGTTTCTGAGGATAACCTCGGGGCATCCTTATTATACAGTGTTCTGTACAATGGCAGCATTATTCCATGACAAATTTGATAAAAATGGGGGATAAACTCAGACTCCCATAGTTCTTTATGGTACACATGAATGGGAAAAGGATCGTGGATAGTCCATTTCCAACCCATCACAGGGAATTTAGAGACATAGCAGATGGCGTCCATGACATAAGCAGATAAATAAAAAGGCGGATAAACCCGCTGGGAAACATTTTGTTTGGTCCGGTATTGAAAAATAGCAGTGGTCATAGTATCAGATAGGATTTTGGCCCAGTCTACAATTGTAGAATTAACGGCCGCATTCAACAAAGGAAGCCATTCGGGTAAAATCATATTTATGTCAGGCTTTCCAAAAGCCTGCATAACATGGCAGCAGTAAAACAATAAGGAGAGGTAAGCGAACCCGTGCTGTACATACCTTGTTTGTTTTTCTTCAATGGTTCACTTCTTTTAGTCCACTCCTTTGTGCATTCTGCCAAATTCGCGTGTTCTCTGGCAAAATCTTCCATGAATTTTCTGTTGTAAGTCGCCTGTGGTTCTGGAAGCTTATACATTAATCTCACATCTTCAATGGTAAATGACCCAATTAGCTCTTCAGATGGAGTCTTGAATTTCCTGTCTGAAACATCAGCGCTGTCCAGGACCCATCTCACCATTTCTGTGTATGGGAGAATCCTTGGCCTTGCTGCTATTCTATGCAGAAATGAGCAAGCCAAGTCTCTAAGATTTGCTTCAGACGAATCTTTGGAACCTGCTGTAGCTACAACTTTTATCACCACAGGGTTTTCATCTTCTAACAGATTGTACATTCCTTCCCAAGTGGATATGCCGGCATCCTTGTTACAGGCGGTGTCTGCATATAGCGAAGCCATTTCTTTGTTCTCAGAATTTGAGCTCTTCTCTTTCTTACCCATAGTGTATATCGGAATCTTTGTATAGTAATCCGCTCCTTCGTGCCTGCGTTTTACGAATAAATGAGAGTAATGATATTAGAAAGGTGATGAGACTGTTTTGAATATGAACGCGGATGAAATATAATATTTAAATTATGAAATGACTTTCAATCTAAACAAAATCTCTTTTCACATTAATAATCAATCTAATCATTTAATATAGTCATTAAAGCGCATAACGGATTTGACATATGGAAAGATTGCCTTGGGATAGCGCGCCTACATGAATCTACGACATTGCGATCTGCGATTTGCTGCGCAATATCGCAATGTCGCAATATCGCAATATGAAGTCATCACAGTTATAAAAAATAGCGCAAAAAACGGGAATTTCGCAATAGCGCAAAGCGCATATCGCAAAAATCACAAAAGCGCAATATCGCGAAATCGCATGATCGCATATTTAAAAAGAGCGCATAACGCAAAACCACAAAAGCGCATATTTGAAAAGAGCGCAAAATATATTCATTAACCAATTATGTTTTCTGCGCTATGCGATCTGCGACCAATGCGTTTTATCAAAGGTATATATTATTTATGGATGCGCTATCTTGTTCAAAGAGCAGTTTTATTAAAATCTATCATAAACTTAAGATTTTTGCAATATTCTTTCAAAGGGATTTTTATAGGTTTATGATAAAAAGTTTTATTTTCTAAGGCAAACAAATCCTAATTGTTTTTTTGGATTTTTAAACTAAGGGTCCCCATTTTATTTAGTATTATTACAAAAATAAAAAGGGGGGTTGTTGCTAGCCACAACAATTGGTGATTCAATGGAAGAAACAGTTATCTCTGAAAAATAAAATGAACATTCTATCTTTAGTAAGTAAAGATTTTTAAAGATGATGAAAACTATCTTAGGATAATTCAAATAAAGTGTAACTTATGAAAGGGAAATAAAAATCATTTCATAACTTCTTTCTAATTCTTTAAGAAAAATAAAAGCATTTTGGGTTATTTCAAGCTTTGATTGGTGTTAATAATGAAGTAAGTGGATTTCTCCAAGTTTTGGTTTTATAATATACTCTATTGCCATAGGTATTGCCTTTGCTGCCAACAAACGTTTATAGTCTCGACAGGGTTACCTTTAAACCATTAACCATTCATTGTCCCATCCAACTAAAATTATGACCTTTTAAAAGATAAATTCATAAGATCTATTATCTCATGTTTTTTGTCTTTTATTTATTTTTTATTTTAAGAGCCATTGTTCTGGTTTGGTGGCCAGTTGATAACAATGCCATTCACCAGTTATAATTAAACTGAACAAGCTGGCTCGTGATGAGACCCCTTGTCTTATATCTATAAGCCAATACCCTGTTTTGGTATGCAGTATTGGTAATGTCAGTTTTATTACTCCTTATGAACATAGTAAGTCGGCTCATAATGAGACCTCTTATCTCTTAAAATTTTCGTATAATTTCTTAGAATTACATTCTAAAAAACCACAACTTAAATGGATGGGGTGAAATAGTTTTATCCTTAAGAATGAATGGATGACAATTTTCAGAGTTTTTTGAGTTCCAAAACTTTTGAAAAAATCTTTACTTTTACAGATAACCTTTCTCCGCTTGATAAACTTATGATGATTTATATTTCCCTTAAGTTTTCAAAAGATCATGTAAATGATTGAAATAATCTTTTCAAAGTCTTAACATCTTATTTTAAACTATTCAAAAACGGTAATCATTACTTTTAAAAATTCTTATTTACACGAAATAAATATTTATAATATTTTTTCGAATAAATTTTCTTAAATAGTAAACAGTCAATCAGAGACTTATAAACAACCTTTATTTGCGAAAATAAAAAAAACAATCAAAATCTGCAAAAAGAAATATATACAGTTTAAGAAGGGGTTACCTCCTTAGGAAAAGAATTTCTTCAAGATAAGCCCATTTACATGAAGAGACTCTCTCTTACCTGTTAGATCTTGGAGTATGAATGTATTTGAGCCTATCTTCTCAACGATCTGAAATGGTCCAAGCCACATTTTCTGAAATTTGGTATGTTTACCTTTTTCTTCGTGTGCTTTATCCCATTTCAAAACGAGATCACCAATTGAAAAAAATTTTGAGCCAGTAGAACTTGCATCAAAAGAAGATTTTACAAGCTGTTGATGTTTTTCATGAGTAATTTTTGCTTTATACCTATCTTCTTCGAGTTTAAGGATTTGATCATATCTCAATTGAATGGATGATGAAGGATTTTCTTCAATAAACTGTATTAGGGCTAATGATGGAAGAGTTAAATTTGAAGGTATCACAACTTCTTTTCCATACACCAGATTGAAGGGTGAAGTTCCTATTGCAGCTTTTTCAGTGATACGATCAGCCCATAACGCAAAGATTAAAGATTTATGCCAATTCTTTTGATTTTGATCAACGGTCCTTTTAATGATTTTGATAAGGTTTTTATTAGTGGATTCAGCCAAACCATTACCTTGTGGATAATAATTTGCTGAATATTTTAATTTAAAACCTCTTTTAACAGCAAATTCAATTAAACTATTTCCAGAGAAGTAAGATGCATTATCAAAAACAAGAGCTTGAGGTACACCAAACCTGGTTATGATGAATTGATCTATGAAATCAATAATTGCATCAGAATTGGCTACCTTCAACGGAATTGTCTCTACCCATTTTGTAAAGTAATCAGTTGCAGTAAGGATGTACTTGTGCTGTTTGGAAGAATGAGGAATTATCTCACCAATCATGTCAAGCCCCCATTGTTCGAATGGTTGCTCAATAGTTACTGGTTGCAAAGGAAAAGCTGGTTTCCTTTGTCTTCCACTTGCAGTTTGACAAATTTGGCACTTTCTTACGTAATCATGCGTATCTTTAAAAAGGGTAGGCCAATAATAACCAGCACGAATTATTTTGTGAGCCGTGGTATCACCTCCAAAATGACCTCCTGCTGGTCCATCATGTAATTCCTGCAAAACCTTTTCAGCTTCAGTCTTTTCCAAACATCTTAATAAAATTGAATCATAATTTTTTCCAAATAACACATTATCAATGATCTGGTACTTATCAGCTTTCAACCTTAAAGCACGTTTTCTCTTATAACTGAGGTTAGAAGGAGCATACCCATTTTTCAAGTAATAAATGAGATCAGCGTATTGAGATTCAACATCTGTAACACTTATCTGATTTACTTGAATATCTTGATTTGAATCTTGACTTTCTGGTATGTTATGAGCTCCTGCTAATAATCTGCAAAAACCTTGTCCTCTAACAATCTTAGCTGGTTTAATATCAATATCATATTCTTGCAAGGTTGTTACCCAGTTAGCTCTCTTTTCTCCTACTTCTTTTTGAATTAATAATTGCCTCACTGCAGAGAATGGGACAATAATTTTTGTATGTGTTTTCAAGAGAAAAGGTCTAAAATGTTTGATTGATTTAAACACAGCAAAGGCTTGTTTTTCAACATCGGAATAATTAAGCTCAGCTCCTTGCAGATTTGAGCTAAAGAAAGAAATTGGTGCCTTGATTTTCTGATCATTGAGCTGTGTTAAAACAGCTGCATAGGATGTTTCGGTGGCCAAAGTATACAAAGTAAAATCTTTAGAAAATTTTGGGGTATTCAATGTTGGTGCATTAATGATCGCTTGTTTGATTGCCTCAAAAGATTCTTTGTCTTTATGCCCCCATTTGAATACCGAATTCTTCTTGATCATATTTTGCATAGGTAAAACAATTAAAGAAAAATCAGGAATGAATCTTTTAACAAAATTGATCTGTCCAAGAAATGATTGCATGGATTTTTTGTTATGTGGCAAAGAAATATCAGAAATTTCTTTTACTCTATCTGGATCAATATATATACCATCTTTTGATACAACAAATCCTAAGAGCTTTCCTTCATCTAAAGCAAAGAAAGATTTCTTCGGATTTAAGGAAATACCAAACCTTCTACATCTTTCAAATATTTGTTTTAAGTCATGTATATGATTGGCTCTCTTCTTTGAAAACACTGTTATGTCATCAAGATAAACAACCACTGATTTATTGATCAGACCTTTGAATGCTATGTCCATGGCTCTTTGAAAAGTTGCTCCTGCATTTATTAGACCAAAAGGCATTTTCTGATAAGCGTAAGTTCCCCATTTTGTTCTGAAAGTTGTCTTCAATCTGTCATCTGGATGAACTAAAACTTGATTATACCCCGAAAATCCATCAAGAAAAGACATAAGTTCATAACCAGCTACCTTTTGAAGTATCTGTTCCATGGTTGGCAATGAGAAATTATCTTTTAAACATGCCTTGTTTAAATTTCTGAAATCAATACAGATTCTTATATCACCATTTTTCTTTCTTACAGGTACCATATTGGAAACCCAATTAGAGTGCCTGACTGGAAAAATGATTTTGGCTTTCAAAAGTTTATTGAGTTCTGATTTGATTTGACTCTCGAGATTTGGATGGATCTTTCTCAACTTTTGTTGAACAGGTCTAACATCAGGAAACATTGGAATTGTGTGTTGGATAATTGAAGTATCATACGTTTTTAGATCATCATAATTCTAAGCAAACACATTTTTATACTTGTTCAGCAGTTTAATGAATACACTCCTTTCATCTGGTGTTAAATTGAGTCCTAAATTAATGTTTTGAGGTTTAGAATCAGAACCAAGATTTACTAATTCAAACTTCAAAGTGGAACTTTGAAGTTTCGAATTAACAACTTTCTTGAATCTGTCTCTAATGTCATATAAATCCTCTAATTTAACAACAGATTTTGGAATGGGTTTTTCATTATCTTTTGAAGCAATTTGAAAATCATGATCATCTTCGTCAATAATTTGATCATCATATGATTTCTCTGAAGTCATGAAATTTAGAATATCTTGATCATGATAGAAAACTCTCCAATTTGTGACATTATCTGGGACAGATGGACGAAAAATCAATTCTACAGAAAACCTATCAGGACTGCAATCTTCAGCAAGTAGGAGTTTAGATGCAACATTAGCTAACAAGTCAGCTGATGCATTCTGATTCCTAGGAATAGGAGAAATATTAAATGCTAAAAATTGAGTGGTGAGATCTTGCACTAGGGTTTGATAGTGTTTAAGATGTCCTGAAAGGCAATGAATAGTATTCCTAACTTGTTTAATTACAATTTCGGAATCACCAAAGACTTTCAAGTATTTAACATCTAACCCTATAGCTTTATAAAGTCCTTGAACCAAGGCTTCATATTCTGCAGTATTGTTAGTACACTCAAATTCTAACCTGCATGACAACATGGTTTTCTCCCCATTTGGATCAATTAAGATACATCCAGCTCTAGCTCCATCACTAGACTTCGATCCATCAAAATATAACGACCAAAATAAGGACTTATCTATTGACTCATCTACAATTATATCAGAAATATTTACAATTATGGAAGTATCAGATTGTGAAAAATTTTCTATCTGAGAAACAAAATTATTTACAAAAAAATGTGATTGAGGAGCTTTGAAATTTCCAAGAAATGATTCAGCAGAATAACCTCCACGAATATTATTTTTGAATGCCACAAGTTCATTAGGCTGTTCAAATTCAGTGACAGTGTGCGTCATATGTTTTTCTCGTTCAATTTTGATTTGATTTGGTTTCCCTTTGTAGGGAAGCCACATATGTGAATAATGAGTCGAGATATAACCATTAAGTTTCGCAGACCAGTCCCTACTTAAAACTAATCCATAGAATTCAGGAATATCAGCAATCAAAATATCAATTCTTTGGACAATTCTAGGATCTGAGGCTAATCTGATAGTAACTGAATTGATTTCTCCTACCACTTGAACTTTAGAGCGATCCAACTGAACGATATGAACTGCTAATTTCTGTGGTTCAATATTCAATTTAGCACAGACAGAAGTAGGCATAATATTGGAGGAAGCTCCAGAATCAATCAAACAAGTGTGCAGATTTTTATTGTACATCTCATAAGTCAAAAGAAAAGGAGGAGTTTGAGAATTCGACTTTTCCCCAATGACTCTGATATCGTTAGCATCTTGTATACGGTGGCTTGCAGTTCCTCTTCTTGCTGCGGCTTCACCACTTGGTACGGGAGCGTTGGTGTAGCCATGTGATTCTTTTCTTCTTAACTTTTCTTTGGTGTTTAGTTTCTTGAGTTCATGTAAGGAAATGTTAGCTTTGATCTTTCATGTCCTCAACAATAATTTGTATTCCATGGGTTAAAACCACCACGAAGTCTTTCTTGTTGATGTGGGAGGATTAGAAGAAGATGGCTGATTTTGAGTAGGTAATGGAGAAGCTTTCTTTGCAGGTGATTTGTCTTTGGTACTTGGAGTTGTGATTTTCTTTTTAGGAGCTGTTTGTATAGGCTCTGCTGTAGATTTACTCCTAGTACTTACAGGCATAACTTCTTGTTCACTATTAGAATTAGGGAGAATAAAATCCCACATTCCATTTAATTCAGCTATTTCTTCATTCTCATCTTCCTCATCTGATACTAAAGATGTATCTTTTTCTTCTTCTTCTTCCTCTGATTCTGCATTAGAGATTGCATTAGGAGGTTTAGATTCAACTTGGTTTCTTCTGAAATTTCGGAATGGTTTTTTGGTAGAAGCTTCAGCTACTTGTTTTTTAATTTCAACCATTTCATGTGACATGGTTTTAAGAACCTTTTGTAAACCTTCCATGTCATATGGATCTTTGGCCTTTTTCTTTGAATCATCTTTGAAGCTGACTTTCTTTGATTTCCTTTCCTCAATAACATTTTTCTTTTCTAGAGAAATAATTCGTTTTTCTACCACAATAGCTTCTTTCATATTCTCGGCTAATGTAGGTTTTCCAGCTCTATCTACAAAAATTGCTATGTTTGAGGGTAAAGAATTTCATTATCTGCCATTCAATTCTGACCTGCTCACTGGGCTGTGAATATACATGAATTTTGTTCAAGAGTTTGTTGAATCTAGCATTGAATTCTTTAATGGGTTCCTTAGGTTCTATTTTCAAATTTGAGAGATCATTGAGTAAAGTTGCAACTGATCGGTCATCTCCGAATTTAGTTAAAAAATGATCTGCAAAAATGTCCCAACTTGTTATAGATCCTGATGGTAATGAAAAATACCATGATCCTGCTGTTCCTTGAAGAGTATAGGGGAATAGTATAACTACAACATCTTCCTGTGTGACTCCATTCAAATTAATAGCCAGCATAAAGTTATTTATATGTTCTTCAGCTTGAATGTTAAGATCTGGGCTAAACTTTGGAAGCCATTTTCCAGGATTGTCTGGTAAATCGTGTAAAGGTGCAGCCATGTTGACTACTCCTGGAGTAGACCATGGTCTCTGTGCCATTGTTGGGATATTCCTTATGTAGGGATAAATGAAATTGGTGGTGTTTGAGACTAGAGTTGTTGGAATGGATGATATTTGATGAGCAGGTGAAGAAGATGTTTGTGGAAATGATGTGACTTATTGTACTTTGTTGAGAGATTTAGGAAATAGTGTTGGACACTGGGAGACCAGACTTGATTAGATTGGGTTTTTCTTATGTGACTCTACTAGGTAAAGGAAATTCTTTCGGAGGAATACCAAGTTTTTCACTTTGCAACCTAGTAAGAGGTTTGGAAGGAATAAATTTTGAAGTTACACTACCTTTAGATATTTCAGACTCTTCAAGAGATAATGAAAATCCTTTCAATTTATGAATTAGATCTTGAACTTCAGGAGACTCAGGATGTTGTTTGTCTGAATGTTTTGAGATTTTGGTAGTGGGTGTTTGAATATTTTTTGCAATTTCTTCTCTAGGATTTTGAATTTCAGAAAAAATTGAAGAAGTTAATGAGGGTGTTTTGCTCTCAGAATGGCTTGTGGATAAAGATTTACTTGCCATTCATAGCTCAGGCCCTCCTTCTAGCGCAAAAATGTTGAAGCTTGAAAATCTACCAGCTTCAAACATCGGGGGAAAAACCACCGGTCGGACCTTAAGACGACTCCCTTTCGTTGGACGTGAGTAGCTCTGGCCCGGATTTAAAGGACCAGTTTCCTTGTAACTAAGTGGATTGGATTGGATGGGTGGAAATGGGACTAAATTAACTGAAATAAAACTGTCTAATCTAAGCTAAATACTGATAAATAAATTTTAATACTAACTCGGGTAGCTATATGTGAATACAACCTAAGATTGTTTCAATTCAACAATAACCATGAAAATGTATTATTAATCAAATTGAAATGTGCAGAAACAAATAAAAATAACTCTGTTTAAGAAATTAAACAGAGTTATATTAGCATATTGCATTCATCATTGTATACCATTTACATGTAACTATGAAAAATAACGTTTCAATTATACTCATAAATGATATATAAAAGGAAGCGTTGTTAAAACAAATATACATATAAATGATAGCAATTTTAAAACGAATATCATAAAACAAAAGAGATCAACAGTAAACAGATAGAAATACCTTGCTCATCTTGATGACTTCAAATGTAATCTGATACTCTATCCAGTAACTATAATGCAAAACCAAATTCCAAGGTACAGAAATGCAACACTTCAAAGATAATTCCGAATGAAAATCAGCAGATGTGATCCTTTTCAAAAAATATATAAGACAATGGAGTACAGAAATGCAATCTCCAAGTCCAAAAATATTAAGATCCAGGACCCCTCTCTAAATGCATGAGAGGGGTTTAAATACTACTTAACTAACTCTAAAAATAGTTTATTACAAAAAATAAGGATTCGGTTCAATGACCGTCCTTTTACTGGGCTAAAATAAAGTGAAATTAAAACTAAATCTATCTAACTATGAACTTGATCTTTGATCTTGCAGGCATCTAGCATACTTTTAAGAAGATGCGGTTGACCAACTTCTAAATTCAACTGTCCTGAGAAGACAGAGTCGGCAAGCGTAGGAGCAATCTTCTCTATAGCATTGATAATACAATTGAGTGCACTGTGCTGACTGTGTGGCTTTACCAAGTACATCCAGTATGAGTCCCAATTTAATCTTGTGAGCTCTTGGATGAATTTTTCTCTTTCTTCTGCCTTTTGCCTCCATTCTGCTTGCAATTGATTTACGTATGGGAGATAACCTGGAACAGTTTCAGAAATCAAGTTAGCTTTGTGTAAATTGTCATTTACACAATCGATGAGAGTGTTTGCTGCTGTAGATGCCTCCTCTGCTGCCCTTTCTGCCCTTCTAATTTGTGCATCCCAATTACTGACCAATATTTCTTTGTGGTTCTC
Source organism: Pinus albicaulis (assembly GCA_034641835.2). Lineage (NCBI taxonomy): Eukaryota > Viridiplantae > Streptophyta > Pinopsida > Pinales > Pinaceae > Pinus > Pinus albicaulis. The sequence continues at coordinate 1,824,485,353 of CM076580.1, read as the reverse complement.
GTTAATGATGGGTGCACCAGCTTTTCTGCCTTCTTCTGTCTTTTTCCATGCTAAATAATCATTAATCTTTTCATTAATCAAATCATAATCATTTCGTAGATCTACGGCATGACTTGTGATTCTATCGCTTTCTTGGCACAAAGAATTCCATTGCAATATTTTTTGGCAGAAAACTTCCTCTTGTTGTAGTAGTTGATTGTTTAAAGAGATGGTTTCTGAAATGAATTCTGGAAGCTTAGGATCATCCTTATGTTGTTCTTGGATTTCTTGAAGTTTTTGTTGTAACTCTTCAAGTTTTAATTGTGCTTCCTGATTGGCCTGTACCTGTTGCAATTGTTGTTGCAGAGCCTTTATCTGTTCTTCTTTTTCATCCAACAAAAGTTGTATCTCAACTGCTTTATCAATTGTTGCAGAAGCATATGCTTCTGTTATTTGAGATAACTTAGTGAGATTATGAGTAGGCTCTGTGGCAGGATCTTTCCATAAAACATCTACTTGTTCTGGTTCAGTAGCAATTGCACTTTCTATTTTCCTCTTTTTCCTTTGTCTCTTTACTACTGCTTTGTATTTTGGGCTGTAAAATACATCTAGAGGAGGAATGTCCTCTACATTAAGTACAATTTCAGAGGAGGGTGTGATTGGAATGTGCTCTGTTACTGCGGCTGTGCTGCTTGTTCCTGCATTCAAAACTTTGGTTGTTTGGACAGGGGTCTGTACATTCTGTCCTTCTACATTAATCAATTGATTAAAGGTTTCCCATTCTTTATCTAACTCAATGGTGACTGGCTGTTGCTGTACATTGGGTGGAGGAGGATTTGTTTGTTGAGAAATCAAAATTTGCTGTTGAGCAAGCTCTTTAGATTGTGCAGAATCTTTAATGGATTCTTCCATTTTATCTTCCATTTCTTTGGATGTATTGGAATGTTCAGAATCTCTGTCAGATTTTGATTTGGATTTACCTGTGCTTGAACTGCTATTAAGACTAACACTAGGAGTTTGCTCCTTTGCAGGCTCTATGCGTAGATTATCCAAAGGAATAGGAATTAGTCTCCTTTCTCTGTACAACTTGAATTCCTAAAAATCCCCTGGAGATAGCTGCTCTCTAGCTGAATTCAAAACCTCTTTAAATGAATTTCTTGCCTGGAACATATCATCAAAAAGATCTTTCTCTGCAACAAATTCCTTTACTTTGATTGCATTGGTAAAATTCTTAACAATATCATTTTGGTCAAATAACCTTCTTGAGAATTTGAACAGTTGTAGGCATGTAACGTTGCCTATCTCTTGAAATGCATGACCAATATCAAACAGTGAAAATGTTCCACATTTTATGGGAAATTGTGGCCAAATGCCCTTTTTCTTCTCTTTTAAATCTTTTGTTATACCTCCCTGGCCACAGGTCTGATAAGCAATTTCCCGGGCTACAAGTCTATCAGGAACATATAGGGGTAACACATGTGGAGAAGCATAACTTCCAAAAACCCTAATATAGGTGAACAATTCTTCTCCAAACCATCTTGCGACGGGGAGAATATCAACCTCTGTTTCTGAGGATAACCTCGGGGCATCCTTATTATACAATGTTCTGTACAATGGCAGCATTATTCCATGACAAATTTGATAAAAATGGGGAATAAACTCAGACTCCCATAGTTCTTTATGGTACACATGAATGGGCAAAGGATCGTGGATAGTCCATTTCCAGCCCATCACAGGGAATTTAGAGACATAGCAGATGGCGTCCATGACATAAGCGGATAAATAAAAAGGCGGATAAACCCGCTGGGAAACATTTCGTTTAGACCGGTAATGAAAAATAGCAGTGGTGAGATTATCAGATAGGATTTTCGCCCAGTCTGCAATTGTAGAATTAACAGCCGCATTCAACAAAGGAAGCCATTCGGGTAAGATCATATTTATGTCAGGCTTTCCAAAAAGCCTGCATAACATGGCAGCAGTAAAACAATAAGGAGAGGTAAGTGAACCCGTGCTGTACATACCTTGTTTGTTTTTCTTCAATGGTTCACTTCTTTTAGTCCACTCCTTTGTGCATTCTGCCAAATTCGCGTGTTCTCTGGCAAAATCTTCCATGAATTTTCTGTTGTAAGTCGCCTGTGGTTCTGGTAGCTTATACATTAATCTCACATCTTCTATGGTAAATGACCCAATTAGCTCTTCATATGGAGTCTTGAATTGCCTGTCTGAAATATCAGCGCTGTCCAGGACCCATCTCACCATGTCTGTGTATGGGAGAATCCTTGGCCTTGCTGCTATTCTATGTAGAAATGAGCAAGCCAAGTCTCTAAGATTTGCTTCAGACGAATCTTTGGAACCAGCTGTAGCTACAACTTTTACCACCACAGGGTTTTCATCTTCTAACAGATTGTACATTCCTTCCCAAGTGGATATGCCAGCATCCTTGTTACAGGCGGTGTCTGCGTATAGCGAAGCCATTTCTTTGTTCTCAGAATTTGAGCTCTTCTCCTTCTTCCCCACAGTGTATACCGGAAGCTTTGTATAGTAATTCTCTCCTTCATGCCTGCGTTTTACGAATAAATGAGAGTAATGATATTAGAAAGGTGATGAGACTGTTTTGAATATGAACGCGGATGAAATATAATATTTTAATTGCGAAATGACTTTCACTCTAAACACAATCTCATTTCACATTAATAATCAATCCAATCATTTAATATAATCATTAAAGCGCATAACGGATTTGACATATGGACAGATTGCCTTGGGATAGCGCGCCTTCATGAATCTGCGACATTGCGATCTGCGATTTGCTGCGCAATGTCACAATATCGCAATACGAAGTCATCACAGTCATAAAGAATAGCGCAAAAACGGGAATTGCGCAATAGCGCAAAGCGCATATCGCAAAAATCACAACAGCGCATATCGCAAAATCGCATATTTGAAAAGAGCGCATAACGCAAAATCGCAAAAGCGCATGTTTGAAAAGAGCGCAAAAGATATTCATTAACCAATTCTGTTTTCTGCGCTATGAGATCTGCGACTAATGCGTTTTATCAAAGGTATATATTATTTATGGATGCGCTATCTTGTTCAAAGAGCAGTTTTATTAAAATCTATCATAAACTTAAGATTTTCGCAATATTCTTTCAAAGGGATTTTTATAGGTTTATGATAGAAAGTTTTATTTTCTAAGGCAAACAAATCCTAATTGTTTTTTTGGATTTTTAAACTAAGGGTCCCCATTTTATTTAGTATTATTACAAAAATAAAAAGGGGGGTTGTTGCTAGCCACAACACTTCCTAAACACTTCCCATCACTCCTATCCCTCAAAATCATCATTTTTTCACAAGCTCAGCCTATTGCTACAATTTGACAATTTTATAGACTAGGCCTATGTTTTGCCCTTTTGGACCCCTTACCCTCACTAAATCCTTTGAATTCCACTTTGACCTACTCTCTAACATTTATCCCTATCGCCCAAAATTTCCCCGAGAATTTAGAGAGCTCCTAACCCTTCATTAACCTCCCTCTACATGGTAGTCCTAAATCCCCTATTTTTCCTACACCAAACCCTAATTTACTCTCCCACTTAGGTGGGGTTTGCTATGGAATCATAGACATCTAAGCAGAGGAGGCATAAGGGAGATCATATCAGCAAGTATGAAGTCATTTCAGCTCGTAAACATCATGTTTCCATCATTTTTCAAGAAGTCATTTCAAGAGTCAAATCATTTGCCACTCATAGGGTCAGTTTTGCTCCAAATTATGTTTTTGACCAAACATAGATTAATTTGATAAAAGTGCAAGAGGTTTTTGTCCATAATAGGCCAAGGAAGAAAAACCTCCTTCAGTTTTTACATAGGTGTCATGGTTTTGGATAAATGTCAAAGATACAGTTGCTACAAGAGGTTTGTTGCACTTCTGGAGTGACCTTGGGAAACTCAATGTTTTGCCTAGATGGAGTGTCCAAGTTACTTGCTTGATGATTCAAATGATAACTAGAAAGAGATATATTTCCAATTAGCTATCATGAGCTCAATTTGGATTTGAGTAAGGCGTCCAAATTTTTCCTGCAAGATCACACTTCATTTTTGCACCCTCATTTTTCACTTTTTGACCACTCTTGGGAGAATCAATTTTTAACAGGACAAATAAAGTCCATTCTGCAAATTAAAGGCATATTTGGAAAGTAGACAGGATAAGATTCCAACGTGCTACCCTGCCCCTCATTTGGACACTGGGAAGGCCTCCAAAAGTGGTCTACAAGTTGGAGGGCGCAAATCCTTCAGGCGCTGCGCACAAAGCGGACTTGGAAGATTGAAGTTTTGAGGGGGGAAATGACCTTTATTTTGGAAACAAAAAGCAGATCTGAAAACTAGACTTGAAGGGATTTCCAAAAAGCCATCTTAGGCCTAATTTCGACACCTAAAATCCATTCAAAAATAGCCTTGACTAGGGAGGGCGCATATGACACATCGAGGGCGCATGTGACCATTTGCTGATATTTTTGAAATTTCTGTGTAATTTTGGCTCTACTTCATAAATTCATGTTTCTACCTATGTAATTAATGATGGTAAATGTAATTATGCTATGGATAAGGTACCTAGGGGTAGATTCATTAGTTAAAAGTTGTCATTGAGTCAAATGAATCAATTTGAATGTAATTAGTAATGAGTCACTTGGGCCATCCTACACTTCAGCTTTCAGTTCGGTATTTTGTGGATCTCTTCCTCACCTCATGGATTTGACCCCTGAGGATGAGTGAATGTTGTTTGAATGTATATTTAGTCCATTTCTTCACTCTTAGAAATGGTTGGAATCAGTTTGGATGTTAGCTTATTGATCAAGGAACTATTGTACTTAGTTTTGGCCAGCTAATAAAGAAGAGTTACAACTATTTTTTGGGATACATGTGGTATAATGTTTATCATTGTTTTTCCTTCAGTTTCATATGTTATAATGTGTTTTCTTCATGATCATTACATCTTTATTGTATGATTTCTTTCAAGTTGATCGGTAGAACACATGCTTGCTCATGCTCTGTTTAGGGAAAGATATCATAATTTGTCCATTTTCCTCTATTTAGGAAGAATACATCTCCCATGCTATTCCTAGCTCCTCATCAGTCTTAAAACCATCTCATCACAATCATCTCTAAAGTTCCAAGCCTTATGCATACCTTTCCCCATTGAATCTCTGCAACCCTATCTCATTTTCCCTAACGTAGCTCCCTTGACCTAATATCTTCATCCAGTGAAACCCAACCCAATCAAATCGAAACAACCTTTGCACTCATACCTAGCCTAAAATCCTAATCCATTCAAACTCCCAGGCTGTGTTTTGTGGAGATAGCCCTCTTCGACTTTGTAGGGCTAGCCACCAAGTTAAAATGTTGATCTATGGTTACCTTTGTTGGGATTCCTTCTTCAGCCTTGGGAATTTGGCAGAGTGATAACATTCTGGCGTTGTTGTTGGGGAGTCAAAAATACAAATCTTCCCTGGGAAAGAACGATAAATATCAGATCTGATTGTTGATGGTGAACAACGATTAGGCACAAAAAGGTTGTGCATCATTCACCTAGCGACTCTAGTGTCAAAAAATCCCAAGGTTCATAATTCTCATGGAGACTCCACTCTTCAAGAACCAGTAGCCTAAAGAAATTCTTAGTGAATTCATTGTCATCAAAATGGTTTCAATTGCTCGAGGGAATGCTCCAATGAGCCGAGATCACATACCAGGATTTCTGAATCGCATACCTCGGGTTGATTGGATGACATATCTTTCGAAGTTCATAAATGTGAAAGGTAATGATGTTGCTCTTCATATTGTGAGATTTCACATGCATGTGTGTATATTAAAGATTGATTTTCCAGAAGACTGCATGATGAAGATATTCATGGCTACTCTGGAATGTGAAGCCCGATCTTGGTATGAAAGTTTGTCACCTACTTGTATTTATTGTTTAAAGGATTTTCATACCATGTTCTTTGAAATGTATAAAGAATCTTGTCCATCCTTAATATTAGTTCAGAGCTGTTGTAAACATGTTGATAGTTTTATTGAGAACCTTGAGAAAGTTTATGAAGATGATGAATTCATGGACGATGAGATCATGGAAGCCCTGTATGAAAATCCATTTCAGCAGCATAAAAAAAACTTAGAGGATACTTATCAAGATGCTTAGGAAAGTTTGCAGCAGGTTGAAGATCTTTGTATAGATGAAAATGAGGGAATACAAGGTCTTATTTCAGATTTGCTTGCAGCAGAATATGGTATGTAGGAAAATCAAGTTCCAATTTCAAATTGTGGTAAAGTCAAGTTGGCTGATCGAGATCTAGATTCAGATTGTGGTGATGAAGAGTATGTTGCTCCGGATCCCATGAAGAAGAGCTCTATTATTGAGATCACCTCGAATGAAGAAAACAAAGTTATTGACCTAAATGTTCTCATCCCATCAGAACAAAGTCTTCAGGAGGAGGTAATCCAATCTTCTTTCTGAAAAACAAGATGAGATCTTTGTTCAAGTAAGTGAAAAATATTCTTTGGATGATTATGTGGTAAATGATAGGAATGTCAATTTTGAGTTTCACGAACAATCTGAATTTTCCCTCTTATGACTGATGAGTGTGATAAGAAACATGACAATCTGGTTGCCATGTCATATGAGGATGATTTTGAGTTGGAGAATAATGAACAAGAACAACCAACATGGTTGAAGAAGGTAAAACAGTAGAGTATCATAGTGAGGTGTTGCCTATCTCTCATACAGAGGAAACAATTCAGATTGATTGTTGTCATGATCTTCCTGTTGATCATCAAGATCTATTATTTGCACATTCTTTTCAAGATCTAGTGGCAAGTTTATTGCAGTTAGCAGTGAAGGTAATTATTGCAGTATTCAGTGATGATGGAGATCATTGTCAGCGATGGTTTTGGTTGCCAAATTGCAAATATTTATTTTTGTCCAGAGAATCTGATTGGGAGAATCAATCAAGGGGGAATTTTCTTGATTGGTTGCATTGGCATTTTTATATCGCCTGATTGTACATATGCTTTCAAACATACAGGTGGTTTTCATCAAGATTTGAAGCCCTCAAGTCTCGATGATATGCTGCCAACAATAAGTTTAGTAAGTTATTTATTTCCAGTCAATTTCAAAGTCAGTTTGTGTAATTGATTTGTTTTTTACCGTATTGGCCCAATGGTTAGGCACTTGGTTTACAGTGTTCTTAAAACCTCCAAGGAGTTGCGACCCCCAATAAGGCCTATGTTAGTGTCAGAATTTGCATTCTGCCATCAGTGATCAAAATCACTCTTTTCATATTCATATTAGGGTTTCATTCATAAATTTTGTATCATTCCACTAGGTCAGGCAAAAAACTGGTCATTGATTAGGATATTGAGATCGTTACTACTCCTTTCACCTCCATGGTCAATAGGCATCATCATGATCAGGTCATTCATTGTTGAAAGAGTCCCATAGTAATCATGGTCATCATTAAGCTCATTCTTCCATGTTGTGCCATCATTAGGTCATAGGGTCAAAATCATGAAAATTGGTCATTTCGCCATCAAATTCATCTTTTGAAGGAACAGTAACATTCAAAGGTCTTCAACAATTCCAGTTTCCAAACTATCATTTCCATGTAAGTGGTTTTGTGTTTACCATATTTGTCTCTCAGTTGTGCTTGGAAAGCTCATTTCCCTCTCCTAGGGTTTTGAGGACATTTTTCTTGGTTTCATGAATTCCATGATTAAATCATCAACAATACTTGTATCCTAATTCTCTTACACCTTCCCCTATCCTTAATGTACCTTCCTAAAAACTTCCCATCACTCTTATCCATCAAAATCATCATTTTTCCATAAGCTCTAGCCTATTGCTACAATTTGACACTTTTCTAGACTAGGCCTATGTTTTTCCATTTTAGATCCCTTCCCCTCACTAAATCCTAAAAATTAAACTTTCCCCTACTCTCTAACATCTATCCATATCCCCCAAAATTTCCCCAAGAATTTATGCTGCCCCTAACCCCTTCATTCCCCTCCCTCTACAAGGTAGTCCTAAATCCCTTGTTTTGCCTACACAAAATCCTAATTTCTTCTCCCACTGAGCTAGGGTTTGCTATGGAATCATCGACATATGAGAAGAGCAGGAATAAGGGAGGCCATATCAGCAAATATGAAGTCATTTCAGCTCATAAACATCATGTCTCGATCATTTTTCAAGAAGTCATTCCAAGAGTCAAATCATTTGCCACTCATAAGTCTAGTTTTGCTTCAAATTATGTTCTGACCAAACAAAGATGAATTTGATAAATGTGAGAGAGGTGTTTGTCAATTATAGGCCAAGGAAGAAAAACCTCCTTTAGTTTTTACACAAGTTTCATGGTTTTGGATAAATGTCAAAAATACAATTGCTACAAGAGGCTTGTTGCACTTCTGTAGTGACCTTGGGAAACTACAATTTTCTCCTAGATGGAGTTTCAAAATGGCTTTCTTGATGAGTAAAATGATAACTAGACAGAGATATCTTTCCCAATGAGCTATCATGAGCTCAATTTGGAGTTGAGGAAGGCCTTCAAAAGTTGCCTGCAAGATCACACTTCATTTTTGCACCCTCATTCTACACTTTTTGACCAGTATTGGGAGAATAAATTTTTGACAGAACAAATCAAGTTCTCTCTAAAAAATAAAGGCATATTTGGAAACTAGACAGGATAAAATTTCCAATGAGCTTTCCTGGGCCTAATTTGGACACAAGGAAGTCCTCCAAAAGTGGTCTACAAGTTGAAGGGGGCATATCCTTCAGATAGGGTGCAAATCCTTTAGGCGCTGCGCACATAGAAGTCTTGGGAGATTTAAGTTTTGTGGGGGGAAATGACCTTGAATTTGGAAACTAAAGGCATATCTTGAAACTATACTTGAAGGGCTTTCCAACAAGCCATCTTGGGCTTGATTTGGACACCTGAAAGTTAGTCAAAAACAACCTTGAACACGGAGGGCGCATATGACACAACGAGGGTGCATATGACATAAAGATGGCGCATATGACCATTTGCTGATATTTTTGAAATTTCTCTGTAATTTTGACTCTAATTCAAAAATTCATGTTTCTACCTATTTAATTAATGATGGTAAATTTAATTATGCTATGGATAAGTTACCTAGGGGTAGATTCATTAGGTAAAAGTTGTCATTGAGTCAAATGAATTAGTTTGAATGTAATTAAGAATGAGTCACTTGGACCATCCTGAACTTCAACTTTCAGTTCAGTATTTTGTGGATCTCTTCCTCACCTCATTGATTTGACCCTTGAGGATGAGTGAATGTTTTTTTGATGTTGATTTAGTCCCTTTCTCACTCTTAGCAAGGGTTGGAATCAGTTTGGATGTTAGCTTATTGATCAATGAACTATTGTACTCAGTTTTGGCCAGTTAATAAAGAAGAGTTGCAACTATTTTTTGGGATACATGTGGTATGATGTTTATCATTGTTTTTCCTTTAGTTTCATATGGTAGAATGTGTTGTTTTCATGTTCATTACATCTATATTGTATGATTTATTTCAAGTTGATAGGCATAACACATGCTTTCTCATGCTCTGTTTAGGGAAAGATATTGTAATTTGTCCATTTTCCTCTGTTTAGGAAGAATACATCTCCCATGCTTTTCCTAGCTCCTCATCAGTCTTAAACCATCTCATCACAATCATCTTTAAAGTGCTAAGCCTTATGCCTACCTTGCCCCATTGAATCTCTGCAACCCTATCTCACTTGCCCTGACCTAGCTCGCTTAACCTAATATCTTCATCTAGTGAAACCCAACCAAATGAAATCAAAACAACCTCTGTATTCACACCTAGCCTAAAATCCTAATCTATTCAGCCTCCTAGGCTATGTTTTGTGGAGAGATCCCTCTCTGACTTGGTAGGGCTAGCTAGCAAGTTAAAAGGTTGGTTCGTGGTTACCTCTGTTGGGATTCCTTCTTCATCTGTGGGAATCTGGCGGAGTGATAACATTCTGGTGCCATTGTCGGGGAGGCGAGAAGAAAAATCTTCCATGGGAAAGAATGACAAAGATCAGATCTGATTGTTGACGGTGAACAACAATCAGGCACAAAAAGGCTATGCATCATTCACCTGGCGACTCTAGTGTCGAAAAATCCCAAGGTTCATAATTCTCATGGAGACTCCACTCTTCAACAAATAGTAGCCTGAAGAACTTCTTGGCGACTTCATTGTTATAAAAATGGATTCTATCACTCGAAGGTATGCTCCCATGAGCCGAGATCACATACCAGGTTTTCCTAATCGCATACCTCGGGTTGATTGGATGACATAGCTTCCGAAGTTAAAAAATGTGAAAGGTAATGATGTTGCTCTTCATATAGTGAGATTTGACATGCATGTGCGTAGATTAAAGATTGATTTTCAATAAGACTACTTGATGAAGATATTCATGGCTACTCTGGAAGGTGAAGCCCGATATTGGTATGAAAGTTTGTCGCCTGCTTGTATTTTTTGTTTAAAGGATTTTCATACCATGTTCTTTGAAAGGTTTAAAGAATCTTGTCCATCCTTAATATTAGTTCAGAACTGTTGTAAACATCTTGATAGTTTTATTGAGAATCTTGAGAAAGTTTATGAAGATGATGAATTCATGGACGATGAGATCATGGAAGCCCTATATGAAAATCCATTTCAGCAGCATAAAGAAAACTTATAGGATACTTATCAAGACACTTAGGAAACTTTGCAGCAGGCTGAAGATATTTGTACAAATGAAAATGATGGAAGACAAGGTATTATTTCAGATATGCTTGCAACAGAAGATGGTATGGAGGAAAATCAAGTTCCAATTTAAGATTGTGGTAAAGTCAAGCTAGTTGATCCAGATCTAGATTCAGATTGTGATGATGAAGAGTATGTTGTTTTGGATCCCATGAAGGAGAGATCTATTTTTGAGATCACCTCAAATGAAGGAAACCGATTTATTGACCTAAGTGTTTTCATCCCATTATAACAAAGTCTTAAGGAGGAGGTAATCCAATATTTTTTCTGAAAAACAAGATGAGATCTTTGTTCAAGTAAGTGAAAAATATTCTTTGGATGATTATGTGGTAAATGATAGGAATGTCAGTTTTGAGTTTCACGAATAATTCGAAGTTTTCCCTCTTATGACTGGTGAGTGTGATAACAAACATGACAATCTGGTTGCCATGTCATATGAGGATGATTTTGAGTTGGAGAACAATGAACAAGAACAACCAACAATGGTTGAAGAAGGGAAAACAATAGAGGATCACATTGACGTGTTGCCTCTAGCTCATAAAGAGGAAAAAATTCAAATTGATTGTTGGCCTGATCTTCCTGCTGATCATCAAGATCCGTTCTTTGCACATGCTTTTCAAGATCCAATGGCAAGTTTATTGTAGTCAGCAGTGAAGGTAATTATTGCAGTATTGAGTGATGATGGAGATCATTGTAATCTATTTTTTTGGCTACCAAATTTCAAATATTTATTGTTGTCCAGAGAATCAGATTGGGAGAATCAATCAAGGAGGCATCTGCTTGATTGGTTACATTGGCATTTTGATATCGCCTGATTGTACATATGCTTTCAAACAGACAGGTGGTTGTCATCAGGATTTGATGCCCTCGAGTTTTAATGATATGCTGCCATCAATAATTTTTGTAAGTTATTTATTTCAGTCAATTTCAAAGTCAGTTTGTGTCATTGAGTTGTCAGTATTTAGTCCTGCGTTTCAGTTTGAGTTGTTTTTTACTGTATTGACCCAATGGTTAGGCACTTGGTCTATGGTGTTCTTGACACCTCCAAGGAGCTTCCATCCCCAATAAGGTCGATGTTAGTATCAGAATTTGCATTCTTCCATCAGTGATCAAAATCACTCTTTTCATATTCATATTAGGGTTTCATTCATAAATTTTGTATCATTCCTCTAGGTCATGCAAAAATTTGGTCACTCATTAGGATATTGAGATCATTACTACTCCTTTCACCTCCATGGTCAATGGACATCATCATGGCCAGGTCATTCATTGTTGAAAGAGTCCCATAGTCATCATGGTCATCATTTAGCTCATTCTTCCATGTTGTGCCATCATTAGGTTATAGGGTCAAAATCATGAAAATTGGTCATTTCACCATCAAATTCATATTTTGAAGGAGTAGTAATAGTCAAAGGTATTTAAAAATTTCAGGTTCCAAACTATTATTTCCAAGTAATTGGTTCTGTGTCTACCATATTTGTCTCTCAGTTGTGCTTGGAAAGCTCATTTACCTCTCCCAGGGTTTTGAGGACATTTTTCTTGGTTTCATCACTTCCATGATTAAATCATCAACAAGACTTGTATCCTTATGCTCTTACACCTTCCCCTATCCTTAATATACCTTCCTAAACACTTCCCATCACTCCTATCCCTCAAAATCATCATTTTTCCACAAGCTCTTGCTTATTGCTACAATTTGACACTTTTCTAGACTAGGCCCGTGTTTTTCCCTTTTGGACCCCTTCCCTTCACTCAATCCTCTAAATTCCACTTTCCCCTACTCTCTAACATCTATCCTTATGCCCAACAATTTCCCCAAGAATTTAGACAACACCTAACCCCTTCATTCCCCTCCCTCTACAAGGTAGTCCTAAATCCCCTGTTTTGGCTACACAAAACCCTAATTTCCTCTCCCACTGAGCTAGGGTTTGCTATGGAATCAAAGATGTCTGATCAGAGGAGGCATAAGGTAGGTCATATAAGCAAGTATTAAGTCATTTTAGATCATAAACATCATGTCTCCGTCATTTTTCAAGAATTCATTCCAAGAGTTAAATTATTTGCCACTCATAGGGCCAGTTTTGCTTCAAAATATGTTTCTGACCAAACAAAGATGAATTTGATAAAAGTTAGAGACATGTTTGTCCATTATAGGCCAAGGAAGAAAACCTCCTTCATTTTTTACACAAGTGTCATGTTTTTAGATAAATGTCAAAAATACAGTTGCTACAAGAGGTTTGGTACACTTTTGGAGTGACATTGGGAAAATCAAATTTTCTCCTAGATGGAGTGTCCAAATGACTTGCTTGATGAGTCAAATGGTAACTAGACATATATATCTTTCATAATGAGCTATGATGAGCTCAATTTGGAGTTGAGGAAGGCCTCCAAAAGTTTCCTGCAACATCACACTTCATTTTTGCACCCTCATTCTACACTTTTTGACTAGTCTTAGGAGAATCAATATTTAACAGAGCAAATCAAATCCATTATGCAAAATAAAGACATATTTGGAAAATATACAAGATACACTTTCCAACGAGATTTCCTGGGCCTAATTTTGACACCGGGAAGGCCTCCAAAAGTGATATTCAAGTTGGAGGGTGCAAATCCTTCAAGCGCTACGCATAGAGCAGTCTTGGGAGATTGAAGTTTTGAGTGGGAAAATGGCCTTAATTTTTGAAAATAAAGGAAGATATAGAAACTATACTTGAAAGTGTTTCCAAAAAGCCATCTTGGGTCATATTTAGACACCTGAAAGTCAGTAAAAAACAACCTTGAACAGGGAGGGCGCATATGACACAGCGAGGGCGCATATGAAAGAAAGATGGCGCATACAACCATTTGCTGATAGTTTTGAAATTTATCTGTAATTTTGACTCTAATTCAGAATTCATGTTTCTACCTATTTAATTGATGATGGTAAATGTAATTATGCTATGGATAAGTTACCTAGGGGTAGATTCATTAGGTAAAAGTTGTCATTGAGTCAAATGAATCAGTTTGAATGTAATTAGGAATGAGTCACTTGGACCATCCTACACTTTAGCTTTCAATTCAATATTTTGTGGATCTCTTCCTCACCTCATGGATTCGACCCCTGAGGATGAGTGAATGTTGTTTTTATGTCTACTTAGTCCCTTTCTTCACTCTTAGAAAGGGTTGGAATCAATTTGGATGTTAGCTTATTGATCAAGGAGCTATTGTACTCAGTTTTGGTTTGTTAATAAAGAAGAGTTGCGACTATTTTTTGGGGTACACGTGGTATGATGTTTATCATTATTTTTCCTTCAGTTTCATGTTATAATGTGTTGTATTCATGTTCATTACATCTTTATTGTATGATGTCTTTCAAGTTAATAGGCAAAACACATGCTTGTTCATGATCTGTTTAGGGAAAGATATCATAATTTGTCCATTTTCCTTTTTTTAGGAAGAATACATCTCCCATGCTCTTCGTAGCTCCTTATCAGTCTTAAAACCATCTCATCACAATAATATTTAAAGTGATAAGCTTTATGCCTACCTTGCCCCATTGAATCTTTGCAACCTTATCTAATTTTCCCTAACCTAGCTCCCTTGACCTAATATCTTCATCCAGTGAAACCCAACCCAATCAAATCAAAACAACCTCTATAATCATACCTAGCCTAAAATCATAATCCATTCAGCCTCCTAGGCTGTGTTTTGTGGAGAGAGCCCTCTCCGACTTGGTAGGGCTAGCTACCAAGTTAGAAGGTTGGTCTGTGGTTACCTTTGTTGGGATTCCCTCTTCAACCTTGGGAATATGGCGGAGTGATAACAAAATCCTTCATCAACGACTTTTGTCTTGTTGTTTTATGCACATTTATTTTCAAGTGTTTGATGATTTCATGCATTACAATTTGTTCGTGGATTTATACTGGTTGAAGAACACTTAAAAAAAACCATTGAAGTAACTTGCTATCAAGCTCAAATATATGCCAACAATCCTTAAGAATTTTTATTTTATACTGATCAGGAAGCTAGCACAACAAAAATATTTTGTCCATATTCAGATAATTATCTCTCTCACCGTGAACGATTTCTATGTTCTATGTTGATCATGCCTAACCTTATATTTCTCCTTTGACTTTTGTAGTGTCTGTTATACCTATAGATGGATCTTCCTGATCTATTCTTCAAGATTTTCAGCCTTAAAGGCATCTCCTGTAAGATCTTCCCTCACTCCTCCTTGCTGCCCATATGCAATGTCCAAAGGTGAAGGTGACAAATATCTAAAACATGTTTCAAATGGGGACTTTCCTATGGAAGTGTGGACTAATCTGTTGTAAGAATGTCGTAAATATACAATATTTTAAACCCAGGTATTCAGATGCTTCTAGTTGTATCCCTTAGAAGCTACACCAAATTCTTGTTGAATACTATTTTCCCATCTGTCTGTGGAAGGATTTTTGTAGATCTCTTCAACTTCGTGTCCATATTCTCCCATAATGTAGTCCAAAATTCAATGAGAAATTTTGTATACCTGTATGAAATGATGCTCCTTGGTAACTCAAAGTGCACCCAGACCTCTCCAAAGAACAAGTTTGTTCCTTCTTACCCATTGATGGTCTTTTTACAGGCATCAGAACACAAATCTTGCTAAACTTGTCAACTACCACAAGCGGGTAGTCATGTCCCTTCCCGGTGGTTGGTAAACCTCCCGCAAAGTCCGTGGAAATTATTTCCCAAACATGATTGGGTACAATTAAGTTATGATATAGACCTCGTTTCTTGTTACTAGGATTGTTGGTACAACAAAACATGCAACCTCTTATGAACCTAGCTACCTGCTCTTGCATCTTGGACCAATACACATACCTTTGCAAGTTAGCCATGGTCTTCCCTACAACAAATTGCCCTGCATCCTTGGAGGTTTTAGCCTCTATAATCAGTTGCAATCTCTCACCTTTGGGAACACATAGCTTATCCATCATGTAGAGTAACCCCTCTTGGAAATGGTAGGGTTGGAACAGGGTCTCCTGCAAGCTGCTGTGGAGCGATAAAAAGGTGTCTTTGTAACTCCTAATTACCTCACATTAATTGTCAACCCAGGGACGACTTTTTGTTTCAAGAGTGTACTCAGTCTGAGGCGGCTATTTACTCAAGAGTAATGTTTATGAAGATGTAGTATAGAAATACAAATGCAGAAATAATAAATGCTTGAAAAGAAATCTGCTTGAAAAGAAATCTAATTACAAATGACAGAAATGTAAAGACTACACTACAGCAACCTTGCTAGACATCGATTAGGGATGCGGTAGTAATAACTCTTTCCCCTAGAAATCGATGTGAGATGACCAAATCTGGGGACCTGGAATGATTAGCTCTGCCTTCTATAGTTTAGAGATCTCAAAGCAAGTGAAAACAACTCAAAGGAAATGAAATCTAAAACGCAAACTGGAAAGGAACAACAATCTAAAAGCAATGAACAGGAATTGAATAGCAGCGTAAAATAAACAGTGAATTCAATTCATAACGAAGCAAACTAGATTTCTACTCTTTAATCCTGTCGACAGCCACGCAACAATCAACTATCGTAATTCATAAACAAAAGGAATAACAACTGGAATTAGATACAGAAAAACAACATTTTATAACAATTGAATCATGAATCATGCTTCTTGTAAAGAATGGAATAACAATGACTCTGTATTTGATCCAATTAACAATAACTCAATTCTTTAATTGTAATAAACGAACTTCACACAACAGAAATAAACTAATAGAAATACAAACAGCAGATCGCTCCACCAGGGCCGGGCCCTCAACCACCGCTGAAGCGTTGCTGTGCTTTACTCCAGCGCTTGAGAAATGGAACAACAGTGAACTCCTTTATTAATCAGGCATTAATAATGTTTACAAACAGCTCACACTCTCTTAACAAGAGCCAATGCACAATTCTGCAAATTACAATAAGAAAAGTCTCTCCATCCCCCCATACACAATACATGCTTCCCCTTTTATAATCAGAAGGAGGAGAAATTGAATAGTAAATACAATCTCCCATAACAATATTGGATTTCTTCCAACCAATTGATCAACAAGAAAATAGATTTACATCCCTCTTTCAACAACAGCAAGTCGAATTTGGCTTTGTAGCTGAGATTTGGAGGACGGCCGCAACCACAGATCTGAGAAAATCATGCTCAAAGAACCCTGCGTTTCTCTCAGTACAAGCCGAATTTGGGCAAACCGTTCTTTAGATAAGTTAATTGGGTCCGTTCTGAACAAAACCCATGTTCCGGATTTTCCAGATTCGTCTTCATTTGCTCGGAATCTCAACCGCAAAACTGTCACTCCTTATTCCAGCGCATTTCTGAGTTGGCACTTTTAATGATCAAATCTTCAATCTGGAAATTATCTTGGAGGCTAAAAATGGTGAATAATGTTATAACCAACTTATTAAAACTATCATTGATAAAATAATTCATAATAATCAATTTATTAGAAATAAAGGAGAATAAATAATATTCATTCATAAGAGCATAAATCATTATAAAATGGATTTAAATAATAAATTATAATAAATGATGTGATGAAGAATGGTAGAAATGGGTGGAATAAGCATTCACAAGTGATAATAATAATGGCATATTAACGGCCCAACATACCCCCACACTCAATATGTTGCATGTCCTCATGCAACGAAAACCTGAATATATTGCATGTCCTCATGCAACTCAAAGACAAAAACCCATGTGTTAACCAAGCAATAAAAAATATGTTCATCTTAGCTCATGAAATGGATAGAACAAATGAATTCTTCCTTAATTAATGAATATTCAATTTTAGCAATCTTGATGAAGGCATAACAATTTTTACATTGACATTCAACTATATGTATGAAGTTGCAGCAAAATATGATATAGATAACATCAAACTTCATTAACCATTTTCTCAAAAACTACAAACCAGATTTTGTTGAAATGTTGCAAGTAAGTTTATAATATATGAATGCCTTTATGATCCAAAAATCAGACTGTTTTGATGCATGGATCATGAGATATAAACAAAATGACTGTAGCTGAGAGTGCACGATTTCCGAAATTTTATGAACCAATTTATCCTGAAATTGTCTGGGTTTGTATTAATAATACGTCTGTGTTTTCCAAAAATCACAAGAATTGAGTTCATGGTTTTTTAAAAATATTATGGAAATCAATTTCTGCATTGTGTAAAAATGAAATTGTATGCCTTAAATGAGAAAGAAAATTGAAAACATCCATCATGCGTAGCAATTCCTCCCCCTCTCTGAAAATTAGCATGCCCTCATGCGATGCTAGAAAACAAATAGAGGTGGTTACTACCAGCTGTTGAATTCTATGCTTGGTGTAAAACAACATGGAATAAGGGAGGTGTTGAGAATGAATAAGAATAGCAATGGATGATAAAGAATATGATAGTCATAAGAAAGAAATGAATGAAAGCAACACTCCCCCAAACTGAAAGATGATATGCCGCTGAAAAAGGGAAAGTGGTAAAGATGTAGAATGAAGGATGATAAATAATGCTCAAAATGGATTTCAGTAAATTCTCCTAAATTCGTAATAAATCAGAAAATTATGCTATTTTACCTCAAGTTTTACCTCCAAAAAGAAAAAATGTGGAATGACATATATGGACTGGCATTTGTTGAAGCTGATGTAGGCAGAGTTGGTGCTGAAAGTGATGCAAAAGGTGGAATCCAGGTAAGCACATCATGTCTGAAGAATTGTTCACGTTCGCGAGTTGCTCGAGCCTCTTCTGTTAAGTGCAATAGTGTGGTCATGCTATGAATAGAATTCTGCCCATACTTGTTGTTTTCCTGCAAACAAAGCACTATTTGACATACAATGTTCTTGAATCCATAGTGTTAGGTTTGAATAGCAACAGATAAGATGCATGCAAAACTTTCAATCAAAAAAACTTTTGTCAAATCAACAAGTTATGGCAGAGTGCAGTAATCATATCGCATGCAATCCCATAATGCATACATTCCCCCCTCCAATTGGAAAAGGAATTCCATGACCATAAAGCATATGAGAGGTGTTGTGCTGACGGCAAGGCAAGGGAATGAACAATACAGTAGTAAATGAAACAGAGTACACATATCAATGATAGGACAACGAGAGTTATGATTATAATGAGAGCAGAGTGTGTAAAGATAGTTATGAATAAGAGATAGGACGCTTTGAATTGATGATAGGTGATGAAAAAGAGAAAAAGAACAACAATATGCCAAAAAGATGCTTTACTGATAGTATGCTAGCTAAAAATGATGCGATTGATCATAAAACAATTTCTCATGCATAAAGGTTCAAAACAGGGAAAATTAAGGAAATAACTTCTCTGATAAAAAGAAAAAAAAATAAGAAAAGGGTATTATAGTAATAATTGACGATAAGATATAACTTCAATACCATAAGCAGAGCCTCTGCTGCCAGCAGGCGTCCATAGCCTCGACAGGGTTGCTTTTTAACCCATATGAGCCAGGATCCTCAATTTATAAATGGAGAGTTACAGTGTTGTTCTACAGAAGAGATCAATGTGCTGGCGTGGTAACCAGATAACCACACTGCCATTCACTGAGATGTAGCAAAAGTGATCAGGCCGGCTCGTGATGAGACCTCCTGTTCCAAGGATAATTTGACTATCCAATGGATCATAACCCTGGTGTGGTGGCCATAATGGGAATGTCACTTTCTTACAGCCTTATGAACATGGTAGGCTGGCTCGTAATGAGACCCCCTATCCTCCATCTGTGAACAAAATTTTGTTATTATTACACATTTTTATGATAAAAAGAGGGAGGCTCAGTACTCCTTAAGAGCAGGGATGGTGGAAGAAGTTGAACATGTCAATAGAAAAATATACCCATAATCTCATTTATTACAGACAGAGAAGATTATAATCCAGAAAGGTGGAACCAACATGGTATTAAGATGATCAATCAATATCATGTTCAACAGAAAACAATGCAGTAAAGTAGTATATAAATAATTGTGTCCCTTTTGAAAATAATCTATCATCAAGGAGCTGTCCTGTTAAAGATCATAACGTGAATGATATTAGCTCGCTTCAATAGAATCCATAATTCTTGTAGATGAACTAGGAATAATCCCACAAGAGGAAGGAAGGGTTGCTCCCAAAGTGTTGCTTCTTTGAAGGAACAGCAAAAACACTCAAAAAAAGTGTTGTTCCTTGTAGGGAACAACAAAGGAAATGCACACCAAAAAGAAAAAATACACACAAAAAAAAATGTGAAAATGCAAATGTCGTTCATTTGGAAAAAGGAACAGCAAAAACTAAAAGTGTCATTCCTTTAGAAAAGGAACAGCAAAAACGCAAGTGCCGTTCCTTTGGAAAAGGAACAGCAAAATGGACAGTCATACAATGCAAACATGCAAAAAAACAAATTAGTTGTTCACGGTATTGATGCTGAGGATGAGTTACACTTTGAATGAAGCAATACCTGAAACACAAAATATAAGAGAAATTAGAAAAAAACAACAAAAACAGTATGTAAATAAATAAATTAAGTTACAACAGCTATGATGTTATGTCAAAAAAAATGATTTATTCGAAAAATGTTTTGGCAGCAAAGACATGACATGAATCTTCAAATGGAAATCAATTCTTCATTTGTTCTATTATGAATCCGTTGGGTAATGAGTTGGATTAAATTCCTTTGTTTTATTAAAATTTGTTTCAAGAATCACTCGTCCATAAATTGACCTTCTTTATTTTCCCAAGACCTGCAAAAAACGAGTGTCTACCTGCAAGAAAACATTAAATCATGGAGAAAGAGAGGTGCGCGGGCTCCCCTAATCCAAAAATTATGCAAAAAAACTAACAAGTAGTTACTCTGTAGAACAAATCCACGGAGAAAATAACAAAGTAAAATATATTTGTTACCTGCGGGAGAGCAGTGGCCAATCATGCTAACCTGCAGTGTTTTAGTCACAACTTCTTTGTTTTTCGTCCAAATTGAGTGATTCCAAAGCCAAATGAGAGCTAATTCAAATGTTAATCTCCAATAGCAACAGGTTTTAAAAATTCAATGATATGATATGTCAATTTTACTTAGAACAACCTGCATAACAGAGTCATTTTCGCTTACCCCGCTTAGAACAACAGTGAATGTTTTAAGCATAGATTCTTCGTTTGATGTCGGATTCGAATGATTCAAATTGGAAATGAAAGTAGATTCATTTATTTATCTCTAATAGAAACAGGTTTTGAAGAAAAGAAGAATTGATAGGTGAAATACTGTAAGGAACATCCGGAAAAACAGAGTTTTAAGGGTGCTGATTTACGATAGACAGTCAATATTTTGATCATAAC
This sequence comes from Pinus albicaulis, assembly GCA_034641835.2. NCBI lineage: Eukaryota > Viridiplantae > Streptophyta > Pinopsida > Pinales > Pinaceae > Pinus > Pinus albicaulis. Next base: position 1,824,464,230 of record CM076580.1, on the reverse strand, counting down.
TTCCCCATACGATATCAAAAATGAGTGATTCCAATTGCATTGGAAACTAGATTCATAGGGGAATCTACCATAGAAACAGGTTTTAAAAATATGGTCATTTAGGCCTCCAAAAACTGACTGTCCCAACTCTGTTCCTGAGCTGCCCGCTAGACATCCGGTCAATGTTTTGGTTCTATCTTTTTCGTTTCAAATCCAAATTGACTGATTCAAATTGGGTTAGAAAGTAGACATCAAGGGCTATCTAGGGTAGAAACAGGTTTTAAAAATATTCATTTTTGGTCCCTCAAAACATGATTGTCCCGACTGTTTTTCCAGAAAGTTCATCAAGCCCGCAAGCCAAAAAAATGATATTCAAGCATTTTTTCAAATTGGTGATAAAAAATGAATATGAGTGTTTGTAGAGCTATTATTTCCATTATAAGTCATCTACATACACAAATGAATTAAAAAATTATCACCAATATTGATTTGCATAACATGTTGCAACAAAAAAACAACTAGTTTTACATAAAAAACAAAATGCATTTATTTATTCCCTTATTTATTTTATGTTTTATACTAACCTATTTTGATTTGAAAAATGAATATGACTACGTATATGAGTACTTCCAGTTAAGCCATTTTCGAAATAAGGCTTCATGTATACACATACCCAAATTTGAAAAATGCATATTAATGAAAATTAGGGTATGAGAAGCCAACTTCCCTTGAAAAAATGGTATCAAAAATTGTTGAAGCATAGAGTGATGATGCAAACACGTGATGGAGTGAAACCAATGTTCAATATATCCGTTACTTTCTTGATTTCCCATCATACCATGAAGTTCTTGAGCTTTTAAAATGGTTTGTTGGTGCAACCTAGAAGAAACCTCATTTGCTTCCATAGCTTCTACAATTTTTGAATTTGAAACATTCTGAATCTCATTGTAAGTTTTCTCTAATGGCGCATGTGAGATAGAATGGGTGGGAAGGGTGGGTAAATTTGACAGTTCAACATTGTAAGCATGTTGTACTGGTTTATTGTGGTGAGGGTGTGGAATTAGTTGAGCAGGAAATTGTGTATGGAATGGAGCATTGTGATGATGTGTTTGGTTGGGTTGAGTGGATAAATTTGATATGCAAGCAGGATGTTGTGAAAGAGCTAGTGGAGAATATGGAGAATGTGCTTGTGCTACAAGATGAGGGAGAGTAGTCATGCAATCATAAGGTGAACCATGCCAAACTTGTAGATAAGATTGGTGGTTATATTGAAATTGACATGGCTGCCCTAGAACATGAGTATTCCATAATGGATTATTCAAGTAAGAGAATGGAGAAGAAGTGTTTTGAACCATACCTGTAGGCCATGATTTCCATGGTTTTGACCTTGTTGCAGCTTCCTCACCTCTTTGATATGATACTTCCATCCTAGATAAGGAAGAGTAACCATCTATGGGCTGCTCCTTTCGGTCATGAGGAAAAAACACTTCATCAAATTCTTCATTTTTATGAACCTGCAAAACGTCCAATTTTGAGCTTAGAGAGCTAATAAAATCAACTTTAAAATTTTCAAATAAATCATTGATTTCAGCTCTTATGTCTCCTATTCTTGTAGCAGATTTGGAAAAGAAAGAACAAACATCTCGAGAATTCTTACCAGCCTTGGAGATTCCTCTTGAATACCTTATGCACAACTCACAAACATCATCATATGATAACTGAAAAACATCACCTTTTCCTATCAGATTTAAGAGTTCTAAAAATTCATCTTTGATTCCTTTAAGAAGGAGTGTTTTTAAGATCTCTTTTTCCAAATGCTTATGCTTTGATTTTTGAAGGTTATAATGAAATCGATTTACATAGTCCTCCAAACTTTCATCTTCCCCTTGTATCATACCAAAAATATCTTCATTGGATTTGCAATAGTCTTGGTACTTTTTCAAGAATATGTTCTTCATGTCCTCCCATGATTGGATGCAATTCCCACCTAGGCTCATGAACCATCGGAGAGCTGCTCCTTTTAGAGTAAGAGGAAACACTTTCAATCATTGATCATTAGTACAATAATCATATCCTCTACAAAGTATTTCGAACTCAAATAAGAATGTATCTGGATCTTCATTTGCTAAACCATGAAAATTTGGTAAAGATGGGGGAATTATGTGCATTTGTCTCACTCCTCCTAGATCTTTGATAGGAAATTCAAAAGTAGAAACGTGAGCCATTTCTTACCATAATATAAGATGTTCTTCATGTGTTTCTTCGAGGCTCCTTCTTCAAATGTTCCTGTCAATTAGTTTCATCTTCCCCTTGTATCATACCGAAAATATCTTCATTGGATTTGCAATAGTCTTGGTACTTCTTCAAGAATATGTTCTTCATGTCCTCCCATGATTGGATGCAATTCCCACCTAGGCTCATGAACCATCGGAGAGCTGCTCCTTTTTTAGAGTAAGAGGAAACACTTTCAATCTTTGATCATTAGTACAATAATCATATCCTCTACAAAGTATTTCGAACTCAAATAAGAATGTATCTGAATCTTCATTTGCTAAACCATGAAAATTTGGTAAAGATGGGGGAATTATGTGCATTTGTATCACTCCTCCTAGATCTTTGATAGGAAATTCAAAAGTAGAAACGTGAGCCATTTCTTACCATAATATAAGATGTTCTTCATGTGTTTCTTCGAGGCTCCTTCTTCAAATGTTCCTGTCAATTAGTTAGCGAAATGGGTGGTGCTTACATCACCACTTGAGTGAAATCATGTGATTCGTTTTTTAAAAATTTCTATATTTTTTCTAGTCATTCACACAAAAATTCAAACATCTATTTCTACACAAAAAATTAACAAATCTGTCGGAAAGCGGGCGGGGGAGCAGGGCTGTTACATGCTCCGTACGCAGGTTCTTACCTTCCGTTTTTAATACCCAATTCTCTCCTAGCAGGCACTCATCAGATTCACACTACTCTTTAGAAATGGCTACACTCTCCCCGGCAACGGCGCCAAAATGTGGAGCGATAAAAAAGTGTCTTTTTAACTCCTAATTACCTTCACATTAATTATCAACCCAGGGACGACTTTTTGTTTCAAGAGTGTACTCAGTCTGAGGCGGCTATTTACTCAAGAGTAATGTTTGTGAAGATGTAGTATAGAAATACAAATGCAGAAATAATAAACGCTTGAAAGGAAATCTGCTTGAAAAGAAATCTAATTACAAATGACAGAAATGTAAAGACTACACTACAGCAACCTTGCTAGACATCGATTAGGGATACGATGGCTGTTCATTTCCCATTTGAAAGTGGTTGGCGAAGGATGAGTGGAGAATGGGGAAACGGAATGATTAGCTCTGCCCTCTACAGTTTAGAGATCTGAAAGCAAGTGAAAACAACTCAAAGGAAATGAAATCTAAAACGCAAACTGGAAAGGAACAACAATCTAAAAGCAATGAACAGGAATTGAATAGCAGCGTAAAATAAACAGTGAATTCAATTCATAACCAAACAAACTAGATTTCTACTCTTTAATCCTGTCGACAGCCACGCAACAATCAACTATCGTAATTCATAAACAAAAGGAACAACAACTGGAATTAGATACAGAAAAACAACATTTTATAACAATTGAATCATGAATCATGCTTTTTGTAAAGAATGGAATAACAATGACTCTGTATTTGATCCAATTAGCAATAACTCAATTCTTTAATTGTAATAAACGAACTTCACACAACAGAAATAAACTAATAGAAATACAAACAGCAGATCGCTCCACCAGGGCCGGGCCCTCAACCACCGGTGAAGCGTTGCTGTGCTTTACTCCAGCACTTGAGAAAGGGAACAACAGTGAACTCTTTTATTAATCAGGCATTAATAATGTTTACAAACAGCTCACACTCTCTTAACAAGAGCCGATGCACAATTATGCAAATTACAATAAGAAAAGTCTCTCCATTCCCCCCATACACAATACATGCTTCTCCTTTTTATAATCAGAAGGTGGAGAAATTAAATAGCAAATAGGATCTCTAATAATAATATTGAATTTCTTCCAACCAATTGATCAACAATAAAATAGATTTACATCCCTCTTTCAACAACAGCAAGTCGAATTTGGCTTTGTAGCTGAGATTTGGAGGACGGCCGCAACAACAGAACTGAGAAAATCGTGCTTAAAGAACTCTGCGAATCTCTCAACACAGGCCGAATTTGGGCAAACCGTTCTTTGTTAAAGTTAATTGGGTCCGTTCTGGACAAAACCCATGTTCCGGATTTTCCAGATTCGTCTTCATTTGCTCAGAATCTCAACCGCAAAGCTGTCACTCCTTATTCCAGCGCATTTCTGAGTTGGCACTTTTAATGATCAAATCTTCAATCTGGAAATTATCTTGGAGGCTAAAAATGGTGAATAATGTTATAACCAACTTATTAAAACTATCATTGATAAAATAATTCATAATCATCAATTTATTAGAAATAAAGGAGAATAAATAGTATTCATTCATAAGAGCATAAATCATTATAAAATGGATTTAAATAATAAATTATAATAAATGATGTGATGAACAATGGTAGAAATGGGTGGAATAAGCATTCACAAGTGATAATAATAATGGCATATTAACGGCCCAACAGCTGCGAAACTGGTTCGATTTTGTATATTTTTAATTATATTTAGTCTAGCGCAAGGGTTTTGGGGTGGGTCAAAGCCCTGAAAGCATTGTAATGGGTCAAAGGGTAGACCTAGAGTCCGCAAACCCATGGTTTGCGGACCATAGGAAAGATTAGGATAGATTGTTATAAATATAGGGACATTTTGACTTATCAGGCAAGAAGATGATGAGATCTTGATGCAAATAGTGGCTTAGTAGATCTGTTTGGGTTTTTGGGGAAAGGACTCCTATTGCCTATGTGTGCGGAAGTCCTGCTATGTGCGGACCCTGTTGCTGTGTGCGCAAGTCGGGTTTGGGTATTGTAAGAAGGAATTGAAGGATTAATGAATGAGAAAGGTTGTTGCATAGCTGAATGTATTTGTACTGTTGATGCGAATCTTTTATAGCTGTTGTGTTATGCATATTTTGTGTTAAGCTGTGAAAGTACCGTGTTAAGTGTTTCTTCTGTATCTGGGTCTGTTCTGTTATGTTTTATGAGAATAACTATAATGTTGCACTACTGGGTTAGAAGTTTATGATTTGTTGAGTGCAGTAAGTATAATTGATCTTACGCACGTGGATGCGAAGGAGATCTATAGATCCTGTTCTGAGATAGGCAATCTGGTCATTATAAAGCTGGATACAACTCTGCTTGGCTTACCTATCCTCTCTTTGGGCACAAAAACCTGGTTCCAGCACCCACCCATACTGCTTCGGGTGAGACTTTGACCTGCGAAAGCAGGTCACTGCCGAAAGGGCCAGTAGTATATGGGTTTGTTGGCAAACCTTAACCTCTGAACTTGGGTCAGGTCCCCTTGAGCCAACAAATGGTTCCGTTGCCGAGACCGAGAGAATTTTGAGAGAGGGATCGAGTAATTACAAGAGAGTACTGGAAGCCTGAGAGGAAGGAAATTGAAGAGTGGTTTGAAAACCAAAATCAGGAATTTGCGATAAAAGAGAATCGCAGCATGAGGTTAATGACGGAAAATTGGAAAAACAGGTACATTCTTACGGAAAGCTACGAAATTTTCTTTGTGACATTTTCAATCGAGCTTCAGGAGTGGCTGGCAAGGCTCGTAGAGTTCCAGAAGTGCTGGAAAGATGAACGACTCACTTAGTGGACTCCAAGGTTGATCCAGCAGCTGGAAAGGAATGATAATACCATCACTTGCACGGTGGATCACTGGGTGGACAATGTGCTAGGAGGTTTTGTGACAGAATATTCCATTTATTAGTTCATCTCCTACTCCGAAGCAGAGCAGAGATTCTTTAAATATTTTTGGAGCAAGTTTCTGAAGACATTACCCCTACTGATTAAGATATTACTGTGCGAGAAGAGTATTTTGTGTAGTCACACCGAGTGAATGACCTCGGACCCAGACGAGAGCACGACACACAGTGGTAAAAACTATCGAACCAACCTTGAACGGGGAAGATCTGTCTATAGCCCTCTATGAGAGACGGCCGCACAGAGCCCCCCAGCTACACCGCCATCCAGGCTGTGCAAAGGTAAGAATTCGCCCATACCACCACCTTCGCCAGACAGTGATATGGCTGCGCACTTGAAACTACCTACCTTCAAGGTGGTAGGAGATGAGGATATGGACCAATTTTTGTTTGATTCAAATTTCGTATGGACTACGCAAAACGTGGCAAGTGATATGGTGAAGAGGGTGCAGCTGTCCCTGGCATTCAAAGAAAGAGCTTTGGACTGGTATATGCCATACATATCTTAGAACGGTAATGCATCTATTCAAAATATTAAGGACGCTCTGAAGCAATAGTTATGAAAGCCAAAATGATACTCTCAGTTAGTAGCAGATGTGAAGGACTTCAAGTAAGGAACGTCTGAGTCTATATGGGAGGTTGATCAGCGATTGAAGACAACAATCAGGGAAGGAGAATTTGAGTATGATGATCAACAACATACATAATGGTTCATAGCTATGTTGTTGCCTCACCTGCGCATACCAATGAGTCACCAAACATTTGAGTTGCAGGAAAAAGCTGTGGAAGTCGCTATGAAACTAGAAGTTGTGCTTAGAGAAGATACTTCGTTAGGAGTACAACAAATTCAAGAGAAACTCGGAGCTATGCACATGGAAATTCAGAACCTGCGAAAGGAACGAGGAAACGGAGCTAGCGCAAACCTATGGTGCATACGATGTCGAGCATCTGGACATACGAAGGATCAGTGCCCACTACTGGCAGATTAAATGCAGGCAGGAGGACCCAGTCCGGTGCATCCAAGAGCAAGTGGAGAACCCAACCTATCGCGTCTAGGCTCAAGCAGATTTGCGTTGTGGTGCGATGACTGCCATGTAGAAGGGCTGCATGATACGAACCAAATGCAGGTAGGAGGACCCAGTCCGGTGCATCCAGGAGCAAGTGGAGAACCCAACCTATCACGTATAGGCTCAAGCGGATATGCATTGTGGTGCGATGACTACCATGCAGCAAGGCTACATGATACGAACCATTGCCCTTGGCTAGGTGCGTACGTCTCGGAATTGAAGCAACAATGGTGCAGATTCTACCGGTCAGTAGGACATGACGAGCAGAAATGTCAAACTTATGATCTGATGATAGATCGAGGAAACTTGTATAGGGTACAATAAGATCTTGCATCACCTAGATCTCCCGTGAACTTTCGTGGCTCTCCCCCAAGGAGCAGGGGGGGAGGTCGGGGAGGAAGCGCAGGTTGAGAACGCAGACAACTAATATGCTACAATTGCGGAGAAGCAGGGAACTTTGCTAGGGACTGCCCAAATCCTACACGGAAATCCTGCAAATATTGCAAACAGCTGGACCATGCAATTGAATATTGCCCAATCTTAATAGCAAAAATGCAGGAAAAACAACCTACCCCTGTGCAGAATGTGTAGAGAGTTAAAGCCGAGCTAAGGAACATGGACCCAAGTGTGAAATTCATAACACGCAGTGGGATGGCCACCCAGGGACCAAAGGAAGAGGCTACCATGGATCCTCTGACCCACCCAGAAGGATCGAAAATGAAAAAGGGAGAAGAAATAATGGCCGCAGCTGGCCAGGACTTCACTCAGGAAGAAGCAGCTATTGTGCAGGTACCAACACACCCCAAGGCAGATGAGGGGGTCGAGCCCTTCCTACAGGCATGTATGAAGCTGCTCGTAACCCAAAGGCTATAGACAACCTTCAAGCATTAATAAATAGCTGAGCAGCGCGGCCTGATCCGACCCTAGGAACCAAGGATGTACACAAACTATACCGATATAAAAAACGCATCGGAAGAGAAATGCGGTTGACTGCACAAATTGGTGACTATGAGATGGATCAGGTTATTTTGGACCTTGGGTCAGATGCGAACGTGTTACCTAAACAAACATGGAAATGAATGGGAGAACCTAAGTTGAAATGGTCCACCATCCAGCTGCGCATGTCGAATCAACAAAATATCATCCCTCTGGGAAGGCTGCCAAAAATCATGGTAGACATCACGGGAGTAAGGGCCCAAGCTGACTTTGAGGTAATATAAATTGTAGAAGATGTGAACCCCTACCCTACGCTCCTTGCACTGGACTAGGCGATAGATATGGGGGGTGTTATCAATCTCAAAAATTGAAGCATGGTGTTTGAAAATAACGGTACACGAGTAATAGTACCGTTGGATCCTGCGGAAGGTACGCGGTATATAGAGCCAGCACACGATGAGGAGGAAGTAGATCACATTTATAAGTTGACTACGCAGGACGAAGATTAGATTAACCCCACGACGGAAGGAGTACTTTGCTGGGAAAAACATAGTGAATGCTTTTCCGACTTTGATGGGGAACTGGAGAATTGGCAAGGCCAGTTGCATGAGGTTTCAGCGCTGTGATGTATTAAGGTCACAAGGAACTTCTGCTGCATCTCCTCCGAGGTAAGAGACCTGCCCTACTTTGGGGATTCAGGTAACATTAAGGAATTTTTACGCGCATTCGAAGCAGAGGTTCCTAAAGGATGCATGATATGGGCCCTTAGGCTAGCCCTGTGCAGAACACCTGCGTGCTAGTGGGGTACACATGGGAAGGAATTACACAATTGGGAGGAATGTCGGGATAAGATGATCCTGGGGTTTGAAGCTCCAGCTGTGAGATGGATAAAAAAGTTCCTTGGGTCAGAAGATCCACACAGATGTTTTCTCGCATGGGAAACGCAGTGGCGTGACAGAACCCCAAAAGAACGAGTCAACTTGTTTATCCATGCTCTAGGACTGCTCTAGCTGCATGGTATGTAGACGCGGAGCTACATCAGTACTCTCGCCATTGAAAAACTTTGTGGGATGAGTTTTTGCGAATATTTAGGATGGTGGATGGCATAGGAGCGCTCGACGCAGCTCTACAGAACACTGACACCGTGACTCAAGGTAGACCACGCCTGGACATCGCATCCGAATCCTGGGGAACGCAGGTACCACACATGGTTGAATAATGCAGCCTCAGCCCAACGGAAGGAAAGGATGATCCCTGTACTACTCCAAACTCAGAATTGGATGAGACGCGCACAGTTGCCAAGTTGTTCAAGCTGCACCTGAATCACATTACAACACACGCTACTTCGGCTATAATTAAGGATGCAAAAGCAGCATGGGTGCTTCATTCGAGGTCAGTAGATCCTTGGGAAGTCCATATGGTGCGAACGATGACAGTCATAACATTGAACTCTGGTAAAAGGGGAATATTACCATTACGGAAAACAGGCAGTTGGCAATTAATGAGGCAATTTCTTTACCGTTTGCTTGATGGTAAGTTCCAAGTAAGATTCACCTTACCGTTGGACAGCCACAGGCACTATAAGGGAGAAAGGATAACTCCGACCAAGGTTCCATATCATCTCTGTAATGTGCATGTATTGTTCTGCTGCATGATTTTGTGGACCTTTAGCATTTTTTTCGTACTCAATCAACCCACTTCCGCTTCATGCGAGTCTCCAAATTTAGGATCCCCTCCTTACGTTGATATGGCTGCCCCTAACCCCATGGACGCTTCGGTGCCTACTAGTCCAGAGCCTGCGGACATTACGTTGAGCGGGTCTGGGGACGCCGAAAATGATAAGCTAATTTCCCTCTAGCTCCCTGTAGGGATAATTGACTTCGAACCCTGCAAGAATTGGCGTCAAAGCTATATGAAGGAAGTTAACGCTCCTTCCAAACTTGGGATGATTGCAGGATCCAGCCGGACGAGCTCGAAAGCAGCCACGAAATATGTTACGCAACTGTCGTAGGTCACTGTAAACGCTGACACGGTCGACTCGCAGCTAGTCCTATGAACGAAAGGGCCGACTAACAAGGATACTACATCCCCCCGGGGCACGAAGCGGCACAGGGAGCTTGAAAAGGGGCCCCAAAAAAAGCAGTGCACCCAACGCCAGAAATATGACGCAACGATCACGCTGACTAATGGTGATCTCGAGCAAATCACGAACGCACTTACTTTGGCTACAGAGGATCAGTGGGCAGTTTTAGAAGCACAACAAAATGTTGCTATCGATGCCATGCGGGTTGAGCTTCGAGACCTCTGGAAAAAGACAAATACGCTGCACCCCACTAGCAGTACCGGGCTAACTGCAAACGAAAGTCATGCTTATTCATTGCCTAGCATTGTCCTGGTCGGCGCCCACCTTCCAGTGGATACGAGACTATAATTGGACTTAGAAAAGCTACCGTGCGAGGTGTTACAATGTCTCCACACCGTCGTGCTTCAAGCGATCCATCATCATGACCGAACCGCGCAACAACAACTCGATGTGACCACGTCGATCATTGCACGACACATTGCAGACGTCTCCCTTGCTACCTCGCAGACGGCGCATCTCGAAACAGTGTTCCACCAGCTTGGCACATAGGTCCTAGACGAGCTCTCGGCTACAATAGAAGGCTTGGTTGTAGCACTAAAGGCGTCCAGAACTTAAATACAAACTCAAGACCCAAATGGACCGGAAAATCACCGTAGTACAGGCCCAATTACAGCCTGCCACACCTCCGGAGGTATGAGCCCAATGTGCTGCGCTGGTCACAGAAGCTACATACATCATTACAGGACAGCTTACCCAGGGTACTCAGTTGTTCGAGTTGGCCATGCAGCTCTGGACATCGGTCCAGTTCAACCCGGTTCTTCAGAACATCAAATAGGACTTACGACAGAAGGAAGCCGCTTTCGATCAGATCGAAGCTACCTTTCCCTCCTTAGTCCCTGCGCAGCATCTGGCACGCTTGAAGACTATCAACACACTCCGAGATATGATTGAGGATCTTCGATGAATGAAGCATGCTATCACAAAACGCTTGAAACCATGGGTCGACGCCACCCTCCAGCTGTCATAGGATACTAATGGTGTGATTGAGCGACTCAACCAGATATTAGAGCGGGTTACCACGGCTACTAAAGGACCGACCTCCCAGAAGCTTGTAGACATCGCGCAGAGTGCTGTCGCTCAGAGTCAAGAAGTGTTACCTATGCTGATCGCAGTCGTCAATGCCCTACGTGTGCAGGTAGAGATCGCACCACCACAGTGACTCGGGATGAGTCACAAGATTGTGTTGGGGGACTGTTGGAATAGAGTCTCTTGCAAGATGCGAAAATGGTCCGATTTTCTATATTTTTAATTATATTTAGCCTAGTGCAAGGGTTTTGGGGTGGGTCAAAGCCCCGAAAGCATTGTAATGGGTCAAAGGGTAGACCTAGAGTTCAAAAACACGGTTTAAGGACCATAGGAAAGATTAGGCTAGATTGTTATAAATAGAGGGACATTTTGAATTATAAGGCAAGAAGATGATGAGATCTTGATGCGAATTGTGGCTTAGTAGATATGTTTGGGTTTTTGGGGAAAGGACTCCTACTGGTTGTGTGCACGAAGATCCCAAGTCCTGCTGTGTGCGCAGGTCGAGTTTGGGTATTGTAAGAAGGAACTGAAGGATTAATGAATGAGAAAGGTTGTTGCGTAGTTGAATGTATTTGTACTGTTGATGCGAATCTTTGATAACTGCTGTGTTATGCATATTTTGTTTTAAGCTGCGAAAAAACTGTGTTAAGTGTTTCTTCTGTATCTGGGTCTGTTCTATTATGTTTTATGAGAATAATTGTAATGCTACATTATTGTTTTAGAAGTATATGATTTGTTGAGTACAGTAAGTATAATTGACCTTGCGTACGTGGATGCGAAGGAGATCTATAGATCCGGTTCTGAGATAGGCGATATGGTCATTATAAAGCCGGACATAGCTCTGCTTGGCTTACCTATCCTCTCTCAGGGTGTGGAAACCTGGTTCCAGCACCCACCCATACTGCTTCGGGTGAGACTTTGACCTGCGCAAGCATGTCACTGCCGAAAGGGCCAGTAGTATATGGGTTTGCTGGCAAACCTTAACCTCCGAACCTGGGTCTGGACCCCTCGAGCCAACAGGTAATCAATGGTGTTGTCGCCATCATGCACACGACTTTGACTCTGCACCTATTAAAACACCTACTTGAAGTCCTGAATATGCCTCTTTGTATTCATCATGAATGAATGGCTCCATGTCCATAAGAGTCCCCAAAGTTGTGATCTTTGGTGTGGGTGTCCTTGAAAGCATGTCGACCAACTTGTTTGTGTTTCCCTTCTTGTACTTGATCACCAAATGAAACTACAATAGAAACCCCATCCACTTGTAATGATTCGTCTGTTGTAGCTTACTAGGGCCTATAAGTATTATAATGGCTAGTTATCCTTGTGGATTACTATCACCTTTCCCATTAGATAGGGATTCCAATTCCTCACGACTTGAACTAGGGCATAAAGCTCCTTGTCGTAGGTAGGGTTGTTAAGAACTACCCCATGAAATACTTCACAATGGTAGCATACAGACCTTCCTCCTCGCATCAATATTGCTCCCATAACATACCCACTAGCATCTATCTCCACTTGAAAGGGCTACTGCAAGTTTTGTAATTCTAGAACTAGTGCTTGATTGATTTTATTCTTTAGCTCCTCGAAAGCCCTATGTTTACCCTTTACCCACAGGAAACTCTTTCCACTTGTTTTTATGGCGTGGAGCAATGTTTCTACTGCTAAAAAAAAGCCTATGAATTTCCTCGGGTACTTTGTTGCCCCAATGAAACTCTTGACCTCAAAAATCATTAGTAGGAACCGACCATTTCATGATGGCCTCCGTCTTGGCAAGATCTATATTCATCTCTCCTCAACCTATCGCATGCCCTAGATACACCAAATATTGTTGTGCAAACTCACACTTCTTGAGATTTGCTAGCAATTGGTGCTTCTTTAATGTTGCTCTTCCCAGGTAGCACTTTATACCAGCATATCATCGAAAATAAACAATAACAAATGAATTTGTAAAAGGGCACAATGCATCATTCATTAATCTCATAAACGTAGATAATGCATTACATAGGCTAAATGGCAAGACTAACCACTCATACAAACATTGCCTAGTTTTGAAGGTTATCTTTCAAGTATCTTCTTATTTAACTCGAATCTCGTGATATCCATACTTTAAGTCCATCTTGGTGAAGAATATTTCTTGTTGCAACTAGTCCAAAAAATCATTTATTCTAAGTAGGGGGCACCTATTATTGAGCGTGATTTTGTTCAACGCCCTATAATATATACACATCCACCAAGTCCCATCTTTTTTTGGCACAATGATGATTAGTCACCCACATGGTGACGTACTCAGTCGAATGACACCTTGTTCCAACAATTATTGCAATTGTTTCTTCACCTCACTTGCTTTTATAACAAACTACTTATATATCCCAATGTTTGGTAATGGGGAGTCTGAGAATATTTGGATCTCGTGCTCCATGTCCCTCTTAGGTGGTAACCGTTTAGGCTCTCGGAACACAACCTTATATTCATGTATCAACTTTTCCAGTTCCTGTTTTTGTTTATTAGTAAACCCATCTAGGGATGCCTTGCCTCTTACTGACTCTTCTAAAGACTGATTTTCTCTTAAAAATAATAAAACATACTTCTTGCTGAAACTGATCAAATTATTGGCTTGGTTGGCACTTACTAGCAAATTTTTTGACTTGCCTTTATGCGCGTTGATAATGAAAAAATCCATGAGGAGCTGGTATTGGTTTTCTCTTCGCATGAATATTTCACTCGCATGTACATGTAGGGAATCCTAACCAAGACTCCACATACATCAAGGGGAACCACATATAGCTCTACTTCATAAATAAAATCAACATTGATATCAAATCTAATTTTTGTATTGTTTTGTTAAACTTAAGTTTTGCATCCTTAATTACCCATCCTAGTGGATATGAGTTTGGATGATCATGAACTTCCATCCTGAAATTCTTGACCAACTCTGCTGTAATGAGATTCACGTACGATCCTGAGTCAAACAAAGCATCAATATTTGTCTTTTTTACCTGTATCTGTATATGGAAGAGTTTGGTCCTTTCTCTCTCTTCATGTTGTTGAAGGCTACTCAAGTTCACATCATTCTGCATTGATGTATATACGATATTATCATCTACGTCTGAGTTTCTTTCAACTTGGCTACTCATATTAGTGGCCATGAGATTTTTCTTCTTATTGTCTTTTTTTTTGTTCTTCAAGTTTAGTTATGGATGCAACTGCCAACACTTCTACTTTGTATGCTCGTCAATGTTGTAGTGGTTGTTGGGATCTTTACACTATTAAATTTTGCAGTTTTGAAATTAGTCATCTTAGATCTTAAACCTCTAAGTGTAGACAAAAACAAATAACCATATAGAATACAATCAGTGAATAGTAATGCAACATATTTGGTCCAAGACTAGGGAAAAAACCCACTGTGGGGGAAAACCATTTAAGAATATTATTTTATGAGATCTTCATCAAATGTTCATCAGAGATTCATAAGCAGAGTACAAAACCATTTTCTCAATGACAACAACATTACCCCTTCAGGACAGATCCTCTAAAGTGTGAGATATGATCACAAATATCTCCCTTAGTTGCACAAAATTCAACGCTCCCTCTCAACTAGGGAGGAATTTCCATGAATAGTGTCAAAATTGTTGTACTCGTCAAATCATCATGGATCATGTGTATCATTATCAAATCCAAAGAAGAATACTCATGGTAGGGGAGCCTTAGCTACCACCCTTAATCCAAGCTCAGCCAAATAAAGGCCAAAGAAACCATTATTGGTGAGTCTTAAGCTCCAACCTGACCTAAATATCATCGGGGAGCCAAATGCTTCCACCCGACATCAGGGAGCCACAAGCTACAACCTAGAACAAATACCATCGAGGAGACTCATGCTACCACCTAGAATGAATACCGCTCAGTAATGAAGACTAAGAAACCAGTGCTCAGCCAAAGAGGCTAAGAATCCATAATAGCTCAACACATAGGTTAAGAATCCATAATAATTCAAGAACACTAGCATCTTAGAACTTAATTGAGATACTACTTACCTTGACTGGTAAGGATCACAATCTGATCTCAACTAGCCAACACCTATTGGCCAGATGGGTGGGTAACAAGATGCATGACTGGGGCATACTCCTGATTGGAGGTTCCTCATCGCTAGGAGCTCACTAACTCAATTCCTCATCCTTGGGAGCTCAACCAAGGAGGAAGAGAACACATATTAGTGTTCTTGATCATTCGGGTCCTGGACCTGAAAGGGGTACATCCCTTAATCCAAGCATATCTATGAAGACTAGAAAATTCTTCTTCGACAATGCTTTGGTAAGTATATCAATAATATGCTCATCAATATGAAAATGGTGGACTATCACTCCTCCTATTTATACCATGTCTCGAATGAAATGATACCTGATTTCAATGTGCTTAGATCTATCATGAAATACGAGGTTCTCAAACAATCAGACCCCACTCATATTATCACAAAATATCACTGCAGTATCCAGGACTTCCTCAAATAACTCTCGAAAGAGTTTTCTTAACCAAACAACTTCACAACTAGCTAAGCTAGAAACAATATACTCAGATTCAGCATAACCGAGAGCAACTGATTTTTGTTTCCTTATCATCCAAGAGATCATGGCAGATCCCAAACTGAAACAAGATCTTGAAGTGCCTTTTCTATCAATAATGTTGCATGCCTAGTCAACATATGTATAACCATGCAACTATATATTGCTAGCAATATATCAAAGACCAAAGTTAAATGTCCCATGTAGATATCTAAGCACATGTTTAGCAGCAAACCAGTGATTATGTAAAGGCTTGGTCTTGAATTGACTCAAGGTGTTTACATCATATAAAATAACAGGATGAGTGTTCACTAGGAACATCATTGCTCTAATCAATTGACGATACTAAGATGGATCAGATAAATCAGGTCCAACTTCATCGAAGTTTCTTGAAGTTCATCTTCATGGGATTGCTCATGAATTTTCACTCTACCATTCCAATAGATTTACAACATACTTCCCTTGGGAGAGAATAATTTCACCAGGTCTTTGCTAGACCTTAAGGCCCAAAAAGAAGTGCATCATCCCAAGGTCTTTCATTTCAAATTTAGAGGCAAGCTCCCTCTTACATTAAATCGTCATAGGTTCATTACCTGTAAAAAAAACATTGTCAACATATAATATCAAGATCAAAATCATACCTTATACAACTTTGAAGTATAGGTTTGGATCAAAATTTCTCCTTGTCAATCCAAATTTTACAAAGTGGTTGTCAATGCAAGGATACCAATCCCTTGGGCTTTCTTTAATCCATAAAGTGCTTTCTTTAATCTACATACATGGGTTCTTTTAGCATGGCATCCTTCCCTACTTGATGCTTTGCTTCTTCTTCAAATGATTGAGGTTCACTCTGTATGATAGAACTCATAGCAACAACATAGTTTTGATATCGTTTGGGCTTCTTACTTTCTCTAAAAGTGCCTCTGGGAGCAGTATGTTTTTCAGCAGCCTATTAAGTATCAAGAAGACATAGAGGAATTTTCCTACATGGAGGAGTATTTAATGGATCCATAGGTTCAACATGTTCATCTAGGCCCTCGTGATCAAGTTCATGAGTATAGGGATCCACATCATCATTTGTTTCTTTAGAAGAGATAGAAGGAGGACTAATTCTTACTTTTTCAAGAGCTACAACTTCATCAAATGTTACATCGCTACTGAAGTCTATTCTTATTTGACTAGGTATATAAATTATAAATGTTTTAGAATATTCATAATAGCCCACAAACATACCTTTCTTACCTGAATCCTCAAGCTTGTTCCTCTTTTATTTTGGTACATGAAAATAAACAGACAACCAAATATCCTTAAATGATTGACATTAGGTATCTTTCCTGTGAATACTTCTTCAGGAGTCTTGTCATATAATTCTCGACGAGGAGTCTTGTTATGTATATATATGGCAGTGTTGGGAGCTTCTCCCCATAGGAACCTTGGCACATTACGACCGGGTAGCATGGCATTAGCAACCTCTATGATAGTTCTATTATTTCTTTATGCCACACCATTTTGTTTAGGATTATATGGTACAATTGTCTCTTTGTTGATACCAATTTCTCTGCAAAAGTAAATGAATTCATTTGAAATGAATTCGCCTCCATTATCTGATCTGAAGAGTTTGATTTTCTTTCGAGTTCTATTTTCAATCAATTGTTTGAAATTTTTAAACATATCAAAGGCTTCATTTGTGTGCTTTAGAAAGTATATCCACAATTTTATAGAGAAATCATCCATAAGGTTGATAATACAAATATCCACATATGGATGTCACTGGCATAGGTCCACACGGATTTGAATGAATTCACTACAGGATGTCGTGAGTTTTGGTACTACTAGAGGGGAAGGCCCTCTCGTTTTCTTTCCACTTTCACAACCAGGGAAAACACCATCATGTTTTGATTGGATTTTTGGCATTCCAGAAACCATCTTCTTTAATTTGGGTAGTGCCTTATAATGAATATGAGAAATTATGTGGTGCCATAACTCGATCTGATTGAAACTGCATTCTCAAGCCATAACTTTAATAGGTCTCCCATTGACCTTGTAAAGCCCTTCAACTCTCGATCCAAGAGTAAAGATTTTTTCAATGTTTGTTTTCTCTGGCCAAGTCAACACCTTTCATTTTATAAAAAGCCACCTTCATTCCTTTATCTTCTAGAGAAGATATAGATACAAGTATTTTCTTTAGACCACGTACATATAAAACATCTTAAAGGTGAATAGTTTCTCCAAGATCCAAATGAAAATAAATTTAACGAAACCCTTTTACAGGGCATGTAGTGTTATCTCCAATGATAATGTTTAAACTAGTCTTCCTCTCAACCAAATTAGAGAGGAATTATTTATAACCTGAGAAGTGCCTAGAGGAACCACTATCCACTAACGAGTTGTCTAAATAAATTGGAGGAGAAGCACTAGACAAAGCTCAAATTAGAAAGTACTCAGATTGAGAAGCAAAAACATTATTTTCATACGTTGTATTTTTGTATTTCTTTTGAGGATGAGGCTCTTGATAAAGATCATTGCGACCATTGCTTCTTCCTTCATATCTTATTCCTCCATAATTCCTCCTTTTTTGATTATGAGACTGATTATTGTAGTTGTTGCTACTCCTTTGATTATAAGAGGATATTATTTTTGGAGAATCTCAAGCATAGTGCCCATTTTTGTGTCAGTTAAAGCCTTCAACATTCGTCATGCAATTCTTGAAAAATTTGGGTTTGGACTTTGGATTAGAATATTTTTCTCTTTCCTTTCTTCTTTTTTGCTTGTGAAACGAAGGAAAATGGTTCTCCTTCTTCATGTATCTGAATTCTACCCCTTGAAGTCATCCTTGATTATTCATCCTGCTTCTTCCGAACAATTCATCAAAAGTTGGCAAAACATATTTATTGCTGATAGTAGTAATGAATACTTCCCAAGTTGAACAAAGTCCATCAAGGGCCATGTGTACCAATGCCCTATCAGACAGGGGATCACCAACTGATAAAAATTGGTCTTTGAGTTTAGTAATCCTTATAAAATAAGACTGAATATATTATTCCTTATTTAATTTGATATCTTTGAGTTGTTTCTTAAGGTCAAGGACGTGATTGAGATTTTGGAGTTCAAACATGCCAACAATTTTGTCATGCATTACCTTAGATTTATTCAGTTTGGGGATACATGTAAGAATACTATATTTCAAATAATCAATAATAATTTTGCGGGATTTGATCTCACCTTTCTTGTATCTTGCTTTAACAATAGCAGAGGCATTTTTAGGAGGCCGTGGTACACCTCCCTATACATTCTCTAGAACAAATTATCCATCCAAGTTGGTGTCCAACCTGAGTTTCCAAGCAACATAATTTGAATCCCGTGTCAATTTCTCATTGTCCTTGAAGAGGGATGTAGCCATATGAACTGATTTATTGTTGTATTTTGGGAAACAAATAAGGTCTTTTAGCAGATAATTTCCTTCAACTTATTTTTCTTGAGCTTATATTGACCACATCTCTGATACCATGTCAAATTTTGAAATTAATTATCTTATATCTTCAACCTTTAAGTGTATACACTAACCAATAACCATATAGAAGACAAATAATGAACAATAAGACAACATGTTTGGTCCAAGGCCAGGTAAAAACCCTTTAAGAATATTCTTCTATTATATCTTCATCAAATTTTCAACAAAGATTCATAAGCAGAGTACAAATCCCTTTTCTCAATGACAACAACAATACCCCTCTAGGAAAGATCTTCTGAAGTGTGAGATCTAATCACAAATGTAGAATAACAGATCCTTCAATCCTTCAACAAAGATTACAAGTGCGAGAAGAATATTAGCTTTCATGAATGAGATAGACAAGTCTCCATATGCGTGCTAAAAATCCAAGACAATACGGCTTCAAAATAAGATGATTTGGCCACAAATAATAAGTATCCTCCAGGTGTGAGAAGATGATACTTGTAATATGATATTTGCAAAAAATGATACAAGGAGATATGCCACCAATCATAATACAAGATAGGGTTCTAGCCAATAATAGGAAATTTTTCAAACAATAATGCAAGAAACAAACCTCTGGAAATGTGAGAGAGAAATCTCCACTATATCTTCCAATGATTAAACGAAATAACAAGCTTCCATTAAATATGATAACAATGAGATAGATAAAATACAGATGCAAGGGCTTTATCACCAATGTGAAAGAGATCCCCAGTGATGATAAGATATTTTCCACTGATAATCAGATTTTCCACTAATAATCAAAGATATACTAATGATGATATTCCAATGATGATAAGATATGTACCACTGATAATCAGATTTTCAACTGATGATAAGAGATATGCCACTAATAATCATATCTGCCAATTATGATAAGAGATCTGCCAGTGATAATAAGATCTGCCACTAATGATAAAATATTTGTCGTTGATAATTAGATCTTCCATTGATAATCAAAGATATTCCAATGATGATAATATATTTGCCACTGAAAATAAGATTGGCCATTGATGATAAGATATATGCCACCAATAATTAGATAAGCCAATGATGGTCAGATATGCAAATCTAAAAATATATGTTAACAATAAGAGAGATTTATTGATGCAAGGGTTTGATCACCTATGCGAGAGCTAGATCACCAAATCAAGAGAGATAGAACTAAATGTGTTGCAAACAAAGGCTTCTCTTCAATATATAGGAATCTTTTAGACAAAATTCCCTAACTCGAATTAGGTTTTTGGAAGCTCCTAGAGTGATCCATTTTTTGCACATGTTGAATTAGATCACTTAAGTGATTTTATTTTCACATGTCAAAAAAACTTTATAAAACAAATTTGAAATAATTTTTGCACTTACAAAAATAATTTTCACTTGAGAAATGATTCACTTCAAGGGTGAAAAGGGTTAATTTATAGATTTTTTTTTTCTAGGGAAATTTCTCCCTTAGTTGCACAAAGTTCAACATGCACTAGTGTGTTGCGACTGGCATATTTTTATATTCCCCCCTTTTCACTTCTTCTTGCTTTCCTTAGCAACGTCCTATTTCTCCTTCTGCTTCGATCCACTTGATTGCGCTGTTTTCAGGCCTATGGTCTAGTAGGTATTGTGCTTGTACACAAGACTCTTCCACTGATTGGGGCTCAAACAACATCACTTTCTCACACAGATGGTGGTTTAAACCCCCCCAAATACTTAAGGATCACATTTGGGTTAATTGGGTAAATACCTAACATTATCATCTTTTTGACACAAGATATGCTCTAGGAAACCCTTTAAGGAGAAAAAACCAGTTGGAAGGTGAAATCGCTTTGCACTCTTTCTTTGAATGGAAATATGGTTGGAAGTAAAAATAAGTATGATCTGTGGCTCGTGGACTGCTAAAATTCTCAAATCCTCTATGTGTGCTCTATTTTCTATCCCTCATAGTTATTTTTTCTCAGTTATGGAACAAAATGCACTCGAAAAATGGAACCCCTTTTCCTCCTAGTGGCCCAGTTATAACACAACCTGAAAGCCTCCTAATGGTTAGGTTTTACTACTCAACTATTCTATATTCTTCTACACCATAATCATGCGGATGTCCCCTTTTCCATGAATATTGGGGGCTGACATGGCATCCTCTTGAGTTAAGTTGGTAAAAACAAGAAGGTCAACTTCTGAGTGACATAACTTTCGCATGCTAAATCCAATTAATGCGATTTGTACGCAGTTGGGAAAGGTACTATGTGTAGAATAACATGAAAAGGTGGGGTGCTAAAGTGACAAAGTTTTACCCACAAAAAACATCATCTAATTCCTCAAACTTCTCTAAGAAGGTTTCAGAACCTGTTTTTCCAAACTGTGTCCTACTAGTAAAAATGGTCCTATGAGATGATTCCTCCACTTTTTGCACTCTAAAAGCATCAAGATGGATTAAAAATAATATAATGATCCAATATGGATCAAACTGTGAGATACATTCAAGATAACAAAAGGATAATACTCAAGACAAATGAGATCTCTTGCTTCCCAAAATACAAATACATGTCAACAAATAATTTATATACTTTGGAAACAGATGAGAGTAATTCCCCTTGTTGTTTAGATGATTGATCTAATTTCATTCTCAAATATGGGAATTGCTTATAAATTTGGGTGAGTTTGTGCATTTTAGGTCAAATGACATTAAAGAACCAAGCATATTTTTCAAACCATATCGAATTTTGGAAAACAGTTTGAGACTTAACCAATTTTTCATATTCTCCTTCATTGCCTTGGGAATCATTCCCAAAGTTGATTATCTAGAAACTTTGACCTGTACTATTTGAATGTTTCTTTGGAGCTGGAGCTTCACACATGCGACCTAGGTGAGATCTGAACAACATATAATTAATTTAACACCTCTGCCTTCAAAACCTGTGTGGCAGAAATTCTTCTAGAAGGGCACAAATGTGCTAACCATGGTCGG
Organism: Pinus albicaulis; assembly: GCA_034641835.2. Classification (NCBI taxonomy): domain Eukaryota; kingdom Viridiplantae; phylum Streptophyta; class Pinopsida; order Pinales; family Pinaceae; genus Pinus; species Pinus albicaulis. The sequence goes on along the minus strand of CM076580.1, from coordinate 1,824,442,192 downwards.
TTACTGGAACTAAATTTCTAGTAGAGGAACTGGACTAAATAATTCGTCATTATAAAAATCAACCTAAAATTAATTAATTCATTAGAGACATAGCAATTAATAAAATAAGCAACTTTTACCTCAACATAAGGGTTTTGGGTTCAAAGGGCTAGGAACGCATAATAAGACAAGCAATGTGTAGTTATAAGTGTAAGTTACGAAGGGCCAAATGGTCAAATGACGCGTTGAAAACAATGACCAAATGGAATCCCAAAATTAACCTAAGCAGCGAACTTATTGAACTTTTGTGGAGTTATTTTCAAGCTTTCAATTTCAACTAAAGTGTCATTCTTCCTTTAATCAATAGGCAACATTTAAAGGTTTTCATTGTAATAAGGTGGAATTTTCACTTTTGAGGGAACTCATGTTAAAATTTTAACGGAGGTGATGTTGAAATTTTTGTTAAGTGAATTTTAAACTCACAAAAGAGTTGATGTTGAATTTTAACTCTAACCCATGCAAGATTTCGACTTCACAAACCTTTTTGCATAACACTTTTTTAACACAATTAAAAGTGCACATGTTCCTTCTATAGTTAAAAATGTAGGGAAATATTTAAATTCTCATGATGAAGAATGTGAAGTTTTAGCTCCAATGAAAGTGGAAAGTTACATCTAGTACACAATTAAGAAGAATTTTTTAACTTAGAACTTCTAGAAGTTGAAAAAAAAAGGCTTAAAGATTTATTAAGAAAAAAAAAAAAAAACTACCTAAATGAATTTCTCAAAGTAAGATTTTCATTAACATTTGGAAAAAGGAAAACGTTTCAGAAGAGAAAAATCAAAAGAAAATAAGAAGAAAGTGGTACCCAAAATTTCAAAATATTTTAGGGTGTGTTAAGGTCTCAACAAATGTTGACTCATTGAACATATCATAAAATCCACACATTTTGCCTTCACTCAGAAACAAAACTCAATTTAAAGTTCAAAAAAGTTGGAGGATATTTCTACGAAAGTAAACAATATTGTTTTCAACTTCAAGTTAACTCTAGATTTCCATTGTTACTTCTTGGTCAATAGCCACAAGAGAACATAAGGTACTTTTATTTTAAGCATAACTATATTATAGGATATAAGGTATAATTGCTTTCCACCACCTTCCAAGAATAGTTTATTAAGTTCTCCATATGAGTCGCTCAACGTTACAATGTTTCTTTATTGTCCACAAGTGTCCATAGCCCCAAAGAGGGCAGGTTGATATCATAGACATTGATTTATTGATAACAAGAAAAAATGTGTGGATAATAGATTTAATAGATATGAAGATGATATTTTATGCCCAAGACATGAATATAGTATTTTGGATATTAATTCATCGTTTCAAGTGAAGTGTCTTTAGTCATGCTCTCCATTACATATGAGCACACTTAAATTATCCCATGAATTCAACTAATCACTCAACAAGAAATTATTGAACACATATAGAGCTTGAGCATAGAAAACATGATTTTTTTTTTCTAGCAAGTTTAGCTCACAACAAAATCACCTTACTTTTAATCAAGACGGAAAAAAATAAGGCACAACAAATAAAAAATCGAAGTGCATGCTAAACATTTAAATCTCAAAAAATAAATAAATAAATAAATAAAAATAAAAATGAAAATTATTGGACTAATAAAAGCTAGAAAAAAAATATTTAAAATAAACAAAAGCAAAGTCAAGTCAAACCAAAATCAAGCTGAGAAGGAACCAAAGGAAAACTAAAAAATTGTATGTACATTATGATTGTTTTTTAAAATAGTTAGATGAAATACCTTTTCAAGATCTAGCCATTAATAGGGAGAGGATCTAGATAACCTTATAAACTTTTTAGCATATATGTGTGAGCTCCTATCTTCTTAGCAACCTAAAATGGACTAAGCCATGAATTTTGCAACTTTGTATGTTTCCTTTTTTACTCATTTTCCCTATCATGTTTCAATACCAAATCACATACACGAATGTTTTTATCATTATTATTATGTTTATCGAACCATCATTTACATATCTACTTGTGAACACTTAAATTTTGTCTAAACCTTTCTCTTTCATCTTCTAACATGATTAATGTGTCTATTCAATTTTGGAGAGAAGAGGAAGGATGTCCTTGAGAACCTTAAAAAAGTTGTAGTGAAGGAAAGATAAGATTAGGTAGTAATACTTCCTCCCCCCATACACCAAACAATATGGAAATGTTTCCACTATAACTTTAGTTGTTACTCGATCAACCCACAAGGCACTAGTTAAAGCTTTGTGTTAGTTCCTATGGTTTTCAACTACTATATTTTTTAGTATGCAAATCAACTTCTTGTTGATAGGTTCAAGTGTTGCAAATATTGTTGTCATTAATGTTAAATATACAGGGAGGCTACAAATTGTTGAAATTGGCAACAAGAAGAGGCTTTTAATTTAGTTTTCCCTTAATTAAATTAGAAGGAAATTGTATTTCCATATCACATGATAGCTTGTACGAGTTAAATGAGTTGGGAAGACTTAGTCAGCTTAGCCAATTCGAGTTGGGGTGTCAAAATTGAGGCAAGTAGAGTTCTCTCTAAGTTTTAGGGGGTCTAGCTGTAGTTTATTTTGAGTTGTAATTGTTTAACTTAATTATTTGAGTTAAAATTAGTTTAACTAGTTCTAATTGATGGAGGAGCTAGTGAGAGGTCGAGTGAATTAAATCTGATTTAATTCACATGCAGTGATAAATTAGATAATAATTTTCTATAAATAGTTGTTGCATGTCAATTCTAAGGAAGACGCGGTTGAGATTGGAGTTAAAGGGAAGTAATTTATCAATTGTATAACTAGCAAATTGTACAGGTCATGCATGAGGTCAACATAATGCCTTGGATGTATTGCACAATCAATTATTTGGAATTTCCTAATTATTAGGGGCTCAATTTCCCTAGGGATTGTGCAAGCAAGGCTAAGCATCTACATGGAAGAAATTGGTTAAGTATTGAACCAAAATTGCTTGGATCAAAGTGAGACAGTTAGAGATAGTGCATAAAGATATCAAGCCTAAGAGAAGCATTGTATTATTTCACATTATTGACTTAATGCAATATACAATTTGCAGATTTTTTAGTGAAGGCTTTCTCCAGATAAATCTTTGTGTTGTGCAATTCAAATTTTTTCTCTTTCTTGTTCATGTGATTGTGCGATCGTAATTGGTTTCCGCAATTTGTATAATAGATTCAAGTATTTTTTTTAGCATATTACAAGATCAATTGAATATATTTGGATTTTCTACATGGTATTAGAGGAAGAATCACTATAGAAGAGAAGAATACGAGTTTTTTTTGAACAGGTGAATCAAATTTGCAGATTTATTCTTAAGGACCAACAACAAAATCATGATGTCTTTCTATGGATTGAGACTTGAATATGCCCTTGAGGGTAGTTCTAATTACATAGTTTGGAAGGACAGGATGGAGGCAATGTTCGAGCACAACAGGATGAAGTAGTTCATAGACAATGATATTACCACGCCCGCAACAACAGATGCTTAAAATATTGATGCATAGAAGAATAATGTAGCAAAGGCAATAAGGATTTATTTAGAAGGAGTTTTAGATCATATTTTATTGACACTCCATGGAAAGGAAGCTGCATATGCTATGTGGAAGGCCTTAACAAATTTTGTTTCAGAACAACATCGACCACAGGGAGCTGGCGTTGAAGGACAAGCTAAGAAAAATCAAGATGGAGAAGGGCGACACAATACCAAAATACTTGACGAAGTTCACTCAATGTTGAGATGAGATTGGAAGTGTTGGTGTGATAGTTTTCAAGCATGATTTGGTGAGCCTAGTGTTATCACTCAGCCAGATCTCTAAGACTGAAGAAGAAATCCCAACAGAGGTAACCACAAACCAATATTTTAGCTTATTAGCTAGGATTTGGTTGAATTGGGTTGCTGAATGAGGATTAGGTCAAAAAGCCTAGGTAAGGGAAAAATAATATTAGGGTTGCATCGATCCAATGGGGCAAGGTAGGTAGAAAACCTAACACTTAGGGTTTGAGGGTGGGATGGATAAGACAGGTGAGGTGCTATAAAGAGCAAGGCAAGGCTTGAATTCTTTCTAAACTGAAGAGGATGGACAAACTATGAAGGTTTTTCCAAAACAGAGCATGATAGATGTATTATGTTCATCAACTTAAAAACCAGCATATCATAGAAATGAAATGGATCATGAAACAAAAAATTCATACATAATGAGACATACAAAAAACAGTGCTAAATTCTCATACCACAGGTATCCCAAAGAAATAATTGCAACCTTTTCATTAATTTCCTGCCAAAATGATTACACTAGAGTCTCTAATCAATGCCTTAGCATCCAACAATTTCCAACCTCTAAAATCAGTTAAAAGTACATGATATAGAGCTCAAATAAATTATCCCAACCTCAAGGGTCAAATTCCCAATTTGAGGAGGTGTTCCACCAAAAACTGAGTTGAATACCTAGAGTGTAGGGAGGTCAAAATGATTCATCCCTCACTTTTTGCAAACTGATTCATTACATGTCATCAAACTTTTCACCTAATGTATTTACCTTAGGTAAGTCTAAAAACATCATAATTACATTTAATTCCATCAATTACATCAGTAAATGATGATTTCTCAAGGTGAAAATGAAAATTCCAGAGAAAACTCAGAAAAATCAGACATTGGTCAGGTGTGTAGCGCCGTCTTCAAGCTGAGTTTTGAGGGGGTTCCCGATGTTAAAACCAAGCTCAGGATAGCTCATTGGAAAGCTTATCCAGTCTACTTTCCAAATATGACCTTGGTTTGCAGAGTTGACTTGATTTGACTTCCAAAAAAGGGATTCTACTAAGAATTCTCTATGAATGGCGCAAGGCTCAAAAAGAGAGTAGAAACATGATTTTTTGGGTGTTTTTTTCCCTTTTAACTGATCAATTTGTCTCAAAAAACTTATCAAATTGACAAGGTGAATGTCTTCATCATTCTCAATCCAATGGTGGTCTCTGTTTGGCCAATGGATGGTCTCATGATAGATCATTCGACAACTATCTCTGTCTAATTATCATTTGACTAATCAAGCAAGTCATTTGGGAACTCCATCATGGAGAAAAATTGAGTTTCCCAAGGTCACTCCAGAAGTGTAACAAATCTCTTGTAGCAACTGTATTTTTGACATTTCTCCAAAACCAAGACACTTGTGTAAAAAATGAAGGAGGTTTTTTTTCCTTGACCTATGATGGACCAAAAACTCTTTCACTTTTGTAAAATTCATCACCATTTGGTTAGAAACATAGTTTGAAGAAAAAATGGCCCTATGTGTGGAAAATGATTTGTCCCTTGGAATGAATTCTTGAAAAATGATGGAGACATGATGTTTATGAGTTGGAATGGCCTCATACTTTCTGATATGACCTCCCTTATGTCTCCTCTTCTTGGATGTCTCTGATTCCATAACAAACCCTAGCTTGATGGGAGAGGAAATTAGGGTTTAGTGCTTGTGGAAAATGATGATTTTGAGGGATAGGAGTGACGGGAAGTGTTTTGGAACATTGATGACTTTTGGAACTTCGACTAATTTGGCTAATGGAACCTAAAATTGTTGAAGCAACTTCTGCAATGATGATTTGGGCACCCTTGGGAAAAGACAACTCCCTTTGGCATTCACTTAACCTTTTGAAACTTTACCCTTTCACTTGACTATTTCCTTTGACAAATTGATCTTTTGATGATATTTGATAACTCTTTGAATTTGAATTTTTGGTGCTTTGGAATCTTTGGAACACTGAGTTAGCGGATTGGGATGGTGAAATTATTACATTTTTAAAGACATAAAATTACATAATTGAAAATTAAAAATTATATCTGAAAACCAAAATTACATGCTGAAACAAGAAATTTTATTTACAAATCATCTTCACATGGTGAAGAGATGTTATTAGATCACTCATTACTTGCTGGTCGTATGCAATGGAAAATAAGTTTTATTGGACCATGGAAACCCTAACGAGCTAATGGCAACCTTGAAAAACCCTAAAAGACCTAATGAGACCTTGAAGGACTGGACTTCATAATGGCATGAATGATGTGATGACATGGTGATACTGACTTTATGGATGGTATACAGTCAGCAAGGTATGAAAGTATGCCGACAAGTAATCAATTTGAGGAAGAGTGATATTTTTGGACTAGGGCTACCATCAATGACTAAATTTCTGCATGACCTAGTGGAATGATAAAAAATTTCTAAGTGGGACCCTTAAAATGATATGAAAATAGGATTTTTGATCACTGGTGGCAGGATGCAAATACTGACACTAACATTGGCTCCATCTGGGGATGGTAGCTCATTTGAGGTGCCAATAACACCGTAGACCAAGTATCCTATCCATTGGGCATGGAGTCAAAAGATAAAGACTAACTGAATACTGAAAACTTGACTCAATAAACTGACTCAAGACTGACTAAAGATTGACTAAAAACTAACTGAAAAAGATGCTCAGAATTGAAATTATTCAACAAAACCTATTCTAACTGATCCATTCATTACCCAATCAAGTGAAATGAAACAACCAATGCAACCATATAAGAATTCTGGCTGCTAGTTTAATTCTCCGCAAGTGCTTTCTCTTAAGCGAGAAGAGGGAAATACTGAAAGGAAACTCCCATGAAAACTTGTCAACAGATTGAATCTTAGTGAAATTGCAAAGCATGAGACCACGAGCTAACCTTAAGAATATTGCAAAAGGATATTCATAGGAATACATATTGATTTCTATCCCATCTAATACATTACTACTCTGCTCTAGGTATTTTTCGTACCTTGATTTTAAAATTTTCCTAACATCCGTGCTTTCTTCCTGCAGCAAGTTGACAAAATGATCCTGAAACTTGTGAATACCTAATTTTTCCTGATGATCAACAAAAAAACAAGAATCTTCTTCATTACTCTCCTGATGTGACTACAAATATTTGTATGAGCTTTGTAATGAGACTCCTGCTGAACAAGACAATCAACCTGCCTGTCGGATCAGGTTTATATTAACACTCTCTTTAGGCTCAAAGTTAGCTAATGGAGAAGGAGTTTTACTATATATATTATCCAACACATCATTTATAGGGTCATGAAAAAACTTGAAAAGACTACTGCAACCTATTTTCCATCGGTTCTAATAAGACTTCATGACTTTCTACAGGCTGCTCATCCTTTGCTTTAGAGACAATATGAAAATTTTCCTTTAAAAACCGAAATGCTTCAAATCATAATGGTACAAAATCATCTTGCATCATTTGATCATATGTTTCAACTTCCAAGCCTTCATCTACAGTTTGAAATTCAATAGAATTTGGTGGCTGAAAATCTATAGCCGAGGAGTCTTGATCAAGGATTTCATCGCCCTCTTTATTGTCAATATCAAAACTTAATGACTGCTAATTTCTGATTGCATGAAAGTTTTCTCTGTTGAATTGAAATGAAGTAAAAAAAAGAGGCAAAGATCCTTCACTTAATTCCAAATTTTCTTCTCTTTCCTCCTCACTTCCATAGCTGATATGCATCAACTAATCACTGTATTCAAGCTGCTGAAACTAAAGTTCCTCCTCCCACAAACCAGATGCTGATTGGTTCGCAAGATTAGCTTATGTTTGGAGAACATAATTTTCGTCATACTTATCATACTTAGGCAAATAATCAAAAGAACGAATGTCATCAAACATACACATTGGATTAGTAGATTATTTCTCATTGGATTGATCTACAAATCCATTTTATGTTCTATGATAGCTGAGATTAGCAGGAAAGTGTTTAGGGCCAACAACATCTTCTTTTTCTACAATAAGTGGGTCATGGTGATCTTGAGCAGAAAATCCATCTCGCATGGTGATCTTTTTCATCATTTCCTCTATTGTACTTACCAAAATGTTGAGATTTACCTCTGAATATATAAGGTGCTCTGAAACATTCTCCCTCTCTTCTTCCTTCAGCTTTGCCCTTCTGATCAACGGATTAGCCTCTACATCTACTGGACTGTTCTACATCTCTTCAATTGTTGCAAGGTTCCTTTCTTTCAGCTAAAACTCCATTTCTAGATCAAAGGCATCCGGGTAATGTAAGAGAGCTGAGCTAGGAGGAGGTCTTATATTAGTAGGTATCGAAAAATAGACTTGATTGAATTTGGTAGAAAACTGTTGTATTGTCTCCCCTAGATGTATTTTCAGCTGGTCATACTTTTCTAGGATCAGGAAAGGGTTTTCTTTGACCACCCACTTGTCGAGGAAAACTTTTACAAACTACGAGAAATCTGAGATGCTCGTAGCAAGCACGTTTTTGAACCAACTCTTGACTTTGCCTTGTAAAGAAAGAGCAAATAACCTGATACTGATATCCTCTTCGTCAACTTCAAAAAGGTCAAGGAAAGTCTCAAAATTATACATATGTCTCTCAGCAGTGATGTTGTCACATTCACCATCAAACCTCAACATATAGAGGTAATTAATTTCAGGGAAAGCATGGAGTATAGGAGGTAGTATGAGTGGTTTGTATCTATCTGGAATTTTACAAGGTGTAGGAGTATGTACATAAGCTTTAAGATTGGTCTTAATCTCTTGAGGTTCATTAATTTGAGGATGGTCATCATATGATTCAAAAAAAGGGTCTAGACCAAGATCAAAGGTGTATGGGAAATTTTTATTTACAACCTTCAAAGGAGCGGAATCCAACGAAGGTCCATGATATTTTCTCAAACATAATATACCTTGGAAAAATTTATTGACATTCTGAGGAAAGAGAAGAAATAATTCATGATAAAGAACATGATGTCTTGAATGAAAGTGCAAGTTGAATACCTGATCTTCCCATGTTGTGATTTCATATTTCTTGGAAGGGTTCATCCTCCAGTGGAGTCTTTGGATTTGATTTAGAAACTGATTTGGAGTTGTTAGGTGAATGATGCACATCCTTCTTGTTGCCTGATCATTTTTTACCATAAAAAATCAGATCTGATATTTGTCGTTCTTTCCCAGGGAATATTTATCTTTTCGCCTCCCTGGTAACGTTGCCAGTATGTTATCACTCCGCCAGATCTCTGAGGCTGAAGAAGAAATCCCAACAGAGGTAACCACAAACCAATATTTTGGCTTGGTAGCTAGCCCTACCAAACTAGAGAGGTCTCTCTCCATAATGTCACAACCAAGAGAGCTGGATGAATTAGGGTTTAGGCTAGGTATAAATGTATGGGTTTGATTTGGTTGAATTGGGTTGCTTAATGAGGATTAGGTCAAAGAGGCTAGGTCGGGGCAAAATAGGATTAGGGTTGCAAAGGTTTAATGGGGAAAGGTAGGTAGAAAACCTAACACTTAAGGTTTGAGGGTGGGATGGATCAGAGAGGTGAGGTGCTAGAAAGAGCAAGGCAAGTCTTGAATTATTTCTAAACTGAAGAGGATGGACAAACTATGAAGATTTTTCCAAAACATTGCATGAGAGATGTATTCTGATAATCAAATTAGAAACCAGCATATCATATACATGAAATGGATCATGAAACAAAACATTCATACATAATGAGACATAAGAAAAACAATGCTAAATTCTCATACCACAGGTATCCCAAAGAAATAGCTGCAACCTTTTCATTAATTTCCTGAAAAAATGATTACACTTGATTCTCTAATCAATGCCTTAACATCCAAAAATTTCCAACTTCTGAAATGAGTCAAAAGTACATGATATACACCTCAAACAACCTCTCCCAACCTCTAGGGTCGAATTCAAAAGTTGAGGAGGTGCTCCATCAAAAAATGAGCTGAATACCTAGAGTGTAGGGAGGTGAAACTGACTCATCCCCCACTTTTTGCAAACTGATTCATTACATGTCATCAAAATTTTCACCTAATGTATTTACCCTAGGTAAGTCTAAAAAATCATAATTACATTTACTTGCATCAATTACATCAGTAAATCATGACTTCTCAAGGTGAAAATCAAAATTTTAGAGAAAACTCAGAAAAATCAGACATTGGTCAGGTGCGCAGCACCAATGTCAAGGGCGCATCGCCATCTTCAAGCTGAGTTTTGAAGGGGTTCCCGATGTCCAAACTAAGCTTAAGATAGCTCATTGGAAATATTATCTAGTATAATTTCCAAATCTGTGCTTTTTTTACAGATTTGACTTTATTTTACCTACCAAAAAGTGATTATCGCAAGAATTCTCTATGCGCAGCGCCAGGCTTAAAAAGAGGGCAGAAGCATGGTTTTTTGGGTGTTTTTTGCCCTCTTCACTGACTAGTTTGTCTAAAAAAATTTATCAAATTGACACAGTGCATGTCTTCATCATTATGAATCCAATGGTGGTCTCTATTTTTCCATTGGATGCCTCAAAAAAGTGCGCAGAACCTAGGGCGCTGCGCATAGGACTGTCCAACTGTTCAATGCTCTATGCGCATCGCCTTTCTCCTATGCGTAGCGCCTTGTTCCAGGTGAGCAGCGCTAAGTTGCAGACTACTTTTGGAGGCCTTCATGGTGTCGAAATTGAGCTCATGATAGCTCATTGAGAAGATCTATCTCTTGGATACACAATGGATTTATAAAGCACTGAAAATGATCAAGTCTAGCTCCTCAAAAAACAATTCTCCCAATACTGGTCAAAAAGTGCAGAATGGGGGTGAAAAAATGCAGTGTGCTCTTGCAAGCAACTTTTTGAGGCCTTAATCAGCTCCAAATTGAGCTCATGATAGCTCATTTGGAATATGTCTTTGTCTATTTATCATTTGACTAATCAAGCAAGTCATTTGGACAGTCCATCAGGGAGAAAAAATGAATTTCCCAAGGTCACTCTAGAAGTGTAGCAACTCTCTTATAGCAACTGTATTTTTGACATTTCTAAAAAACCATGACACCTGTGTAAAAATAAAGGAGTTATTTCTTCCATGACCTATAAAGGAAAAAAACCTCTTTCACTTTTGTAAAATTCATCACCATTTGGTCAAAGACATAGTTCAAATAAAAACTGGCCCTATGTGTGGCAAATGGTTTGTCCCTTGGAACGAATTCTTGACAAATGATGGAGACATGATATTTATGAGTTGGAATGGCCTCATACTTGCTGATATGACCTTCCTTATGTCTCCTATGCTCAGGTGTCTCTGATTCCATAGAAAACCCTAGCGCGATGGGAGAGGAAATTAGGGTTTAGTGCTTGTGGAAAATGATGATTTTGAGGGATAGGAGTGATGGGAAGTGTTTTGGAACACTGATGAATTTTGGAAATTTGAATAATTTGGCTGATAGAAACTGAAATTGTTGAAGCACATTCTACAATGATGATTTGTAAACCTAAGGGAAAAGACAACTCCCTTTGGCATCACTTAACCTTTTGAAACTTTACCCTTTCACTTGACTATTTCCTTTGACAAATTGATATTTTGATGGTCTTTGAGAACCCTTTGAATTTGAATTTTTGGTGCTTTGGAATCTTTGGAAGACTGAGTTAGCAGCTTGGGATGGTGAAATTATTACATTTTTAAAGACATAAAATTACATAATTGAAAATTAAAAATTACATCTGAAAACCAAAATTACATGCTAAAACAAGAAATTTTCTTTACAAATCATCTTCACATGTTGAAGAGATGTTATTAGATCACTCATTACTTGTTGATGCTATGCAATGGAAATGAAGTTTTATTGGGCCATGGAAACCCTAATGAGCTAATGGCAGCCTTGAAAAACCCTAAAATACTTAATGAGACCTTGAAGGAATGAACTTCATAATGGCATGAATGATGTGATGACATGATGATACTGACTTTATGGATGGTGTACAATCAAAAAGGTATGAAAGTATGCCAACAATTAATCAATTTAATGAAGAGTGGTATTTTTGGACTAGGGCTACCATTAGTGACTAAATTTTTTCATGACCTAGTGGAATGATAAAAAAATTCTTAGTGGGACCCTTAAAATTATATGAAAAGAGGATTTTTTGATCACTGATGGCAGGATGCAAATACTGACACTAACATTGGCTCTAGTTGGGGATGGTAGCTCCTTGGAGGTGCCAATAACACCGTAGACCAGGTAGCCTATGCATTGGGCATGGATTCAAAATTAAAGAAAAACTGAATACTGAAAACTTGACTCAATAAACTGACCCAAGACTGACTGAAAACTAACTGAAAAATATGCTCATAATTGAACTTATTAAAAAAACATACTCTAACTGATCCATTCAACACCTAATCAAGTGAAATGGAATATCCAATGCAACCATGTAAGTATTCTAGTTTCTAGTTTAATTCTCTGCAAGCGCTTTCTCATGAGCAAGAATAGAGAACTATTGAAAGACAACACCCATGAAAACTTGTCAACAAATTGAATCTTAGTGAAATTGCAAAGCATTAGCCCATGAGCTAACCTCAAGAATGTTGTAGAAGTATCTTCATAGGAATACATATTGATTTCTATCCCATCTAATACATTATTTCTCTGCTCTAGGTAGTTTTCGTACCTTGATATTAAAATTTTCCTAACATATGTGCTTTCTTCCTTTGATGACTGTAGTAAGTTGACAAAAGGATCATGAAACTTCTGAATACCTAATTTTTATTTACAACCTATGGAAAATTTGTATTTACAACCTTCAAAGGGGCACAATCCAACAGAGGTCCATGATCTTTTCTCAAACATAATATACCTTGGAAAACTTTCTAAACATTCTCAGGAAAGGAGAAGAAATATTTCATGATAAAGAACATGATGTCTTGAATGAAAGTGCAAGTTTAATACCTCATCTTCCCATTTTGTCCTTTCATATTTCTTGGCAAGGTTCATCTTCCAGTGGAGTCTTTGGATTTGATTTCGAAATTGATTTGGATTCGCCAGGTAATGGTGCACAACCTTCTTATTTCCTGATCAGTGTTCACCATCAATAATCAGATATGATATTTGTGGTTCTTTCCCAGGGAATATTTGTCTTTTTTCCTCCCCGACAATGGCACCAGTAATTTATCACTTCGCCAGATCTCTAAGGTTGAAGAAGAAATCCCAACAGAGGTAACCACAAACCAATATTTTTGATTTGTAGCTAGCCCTACCAAACCGGAGAGGGATCTCTCTACAATGTAACAACCAAGAGGGTTGGATGAATTAGGGTTTTAGGCTAGGTATAAGTACAGGGGTTTGATTTGGTTGATTTGGGTTGTTGAATGAGGATTAGGTTAAAGAAGCTGGGTTAGGGAAAAAGAGGATTAGGGTTGCAAAGATTCAATGGGGAAATGTAGGTAGAAAACCTAACACTTAGGGGTTGAGGGTGGGTTGGATCAAACAGGTGAGGTGCTAGAAAGAGCAAGGCAAGGTTTGAATTCTTTCTAAACTAAAGAGGATGGACAAACTATGAAGGTTTTTCTAAAATAGAGCACGATACATGTATTCTGTTCATCAAATTAAAAACTAAAATTTCATAGAAATGAAATGGATCATGAAACAAAACATTCATACATAATGAGACATAATAAAAACAATGCTAAATTCTCATACCACATGTATCCCAAAGAAATAGCTGCAACCTTTTCATTAATTTCCTGCCAAAATAATTACACTAGAGTCTCTGATCAATGCTTTAACATCCAACAATTTCCAACCTTTGAAATGAGTCAAAAGTACATGATATAGACCTCAAACAACCTCTCCCAACCTCAAGGGTCAAATTCCCAAGTTGAGGAGGTGTTCCACAAAAAAATGAGTTGAATACCTAGAGTGCAGGGAAGTCAAACTGACTCATCCCTCACTTTTTGCAAAGTGATTCATTACATGTCATCAATTTTTTCACCTAATGTATTTAACCTAGGTAAGTCTAAAAACATCACAATTACTTTTACTTCCATCAGTTACATTAGTAAATCAAGACTTCTCAAGGTGAAAATCAAAATTGCAGAGAAAAATCAGATGTTAGGATATTCCTACACATAGGAAATTGTTAAGTATAACGTGGTCTAGTGTAGAGTTAGGTAAAATGTGTTTCTTTACGATGTACATTTTTAACTTATAATCCAATGGTCACGATTTGTAGTGATTCGACGGTTCACTTTCTCCTCGGTATTAACGACACTTTATCCATGGCTTAACACCCGATTGGTCCATGATCTCTACTTAAAGATTATGGATGGTCATTTCTCTGGTAACTGTTTATGACATAAACATATGTAACTTTTGTTTTTATATTAATAAATTTCCTGAAGTGGCCGCATTGGCTTAGGCGGTGGACTATTTCCCTCTTCGAGGGTTTTAACCACGTGATATACTAGTGTCCTTATTTGTGATATGTTTGTGAGCGGTGACCTTTGTTTTTTTTTTGTCTAAGGAACTTACCCTGTAAATTCCTACATGGTATTAGAGCTATTTTGAGGGCCGCATCCTTTGTCGATCCAAATCTAAAGCCAATTTGACTGCATGCGACTGTCGTTTTCTAGATCTACTGTTTTAGAGCTTTTTTGGGCCTGGAGACTGCTCTGTTGTGTATGGAACATCTATTACAGTTAGGAACCCCTTTAGTTTCATGCGAAAATGTTTCTGGTTGCCCAAGTTATGTCATTTTAGATCTAGAGGTATAAAGTATATGTTTTTCACTTATATTTATTAATCATTTTGTTTATTTTGGTTCCCTGTGTTTATTTCGGCTTATATTTTTTTAATTGCCGGATCTATACCGTCTTCTCTGTGTATGCTCTTTTCTCTACGCTGTGTGCGATCTTGGAAAAGTAGAATCAGGAAGATAAGAGTTTTTTTGATACGTATGCTCTTTCCCCGCGTCTTTGTGCAATCTCGGGAAATCATAAATAGTGAAAAAATAGATAGTTGCCGGTAAGGCTAACCAAAAATCTAACGTTCCCGTAAGGCTTGCATTTCGTCCTTTTTTTTGCTCAGAATTTTCTGTTTTTTGTGCAAGAAAAAGCACACATAATGAAGACTAACCAAAAAAAAAAAATTCCCCCTTCCTCCTTTCAAACAATTAACAAATCCTTTTACTAACTCACTTGGTGAGAAGTTATTTTATGAGAATAGATGCATTGGGTTCAAGTATCTTTCTCAAGATTCTTTTTTCTAAAAATGTTTTTGTTAAAGAGGCGAGATTTAAAAAAAAAGTAGAACTTCATCATCAAATTTCAACCTTTCCCGTAACTATTCAACATCTACAACTTAGTTTTTTCAACAAGGCATAACTTCTTCATTCGAAAGCCGGTTTTAGAGCCGTTTTTTTTAATCGGCCTAATTTTTGGAGCCTTTCCATTGGAGCAATTAGTTTCAGCTCTTTTCAGCTTCAATTTAAAAAAAAAATAAAAAAAATATGGAAAGTGCATGCTCGGTTATTCTTAACAACACCAATTATTTCCAATGACTACCTCACATGGTAGATTTAATTAGAAGTAAAGGGCTTTATAGAATAGCCACAAGACAAGAAACTAAACCTTTCGATGAAGATAAAGCTGCTAAATGGGAAAATAAACAAGATCAAGCACGAGGATTGATAGGAATGTCCATTGCTCAAGATATTCGATTTCATATCCTTGACATTGACACCCCTGTTGAAGCCATGTAAAAGCTAAATAGTGTTTTTGGCATTCAAAATCAAATCAGGGCACAACATCTTGAAAATGAGTTGCTTACTTTGGAACCCAATAATTTCTTCTCTATTGAAGATTTTTTGTCCAAATTCAAGACCCTTAGACTTCTTTTAGAAGGTTATAAGGTCAAAAAGGAAGATGGTAGCCTCATCTATTCCATTGTTGCTAATCTTGGCCCTGCATACTCTGTATTTGTTTCCACCTTCCATTCCACCAGAGAAGCCATCATTTCTTCAGGAACCGCCTACAAGAACCCCTCTTTTGATGCATTTTGTGATTCTTTGATAAGAGAACAAGAAAAACTCTTACACCTTGGTCTTATCACTTATGGAAATGCTTCTAATAAAGCCTTAGTAGCCCAACAACAACCATATCAAAATAATCCCAAGAAGCAGTATCCTAAAAAGTATGGTCCTAAACCAAACAAGGGTCCTAAGCAATTTCAGCCGTAAATTGAAAAAACAACTCACCAAACTAATAAGGCAACTAAAAACAAAGGGAAGAAAACATATAGACATTGCAACTTTTGTAATCGTGATGGCCATATAGATTCCAAATGTTTTAAGAAGATGGAAGCCTTAGAAGCAACCATGAAGAAGCATAACATCAATTTGGAAAACTCTTCACCTTCATCTTAAGGAATGACACTTTCTTCTTGTGGTTGTCAAGCATCTGGTTATGCATTAAATGTATCTTCTTCTTCTCATTCTCATGAGTGGATCATTGATTCTAGAGGCTCTTACCACATGGCCAAAAATAAAGCCATGTTTTCTTCTTTAAATGATTGTAACACCAAACATATTTATGTTGGTGATGATAGATCTCTTAGTGTTGTAGGATCTAGAACCATTCATCCAGATAATGGTTAGTTTAATGATGTACTATGTGTTCCTACCCTATCATGCAACCTTCTATCTGTTTATCAGATAACTCATTCAGGTGAAGGGAAAATAGTTGAATTCTCACCTCGTGATGTTGTAATCAAGGACCTCAAAGATCCTAGACATATTTTAGCTACTGGCATTGCTGATGATTCCACAAGGTTGTATAAGTTTGAAAAATTTGGGTCATCATGTCTTCCCTCCGTTTTTGTTGCTCATAATGATGAAGTGAGCAAACTTTGGCATGAGTGATTTGGTCACTTAAACTATCGCTCTCTTCAAACTCTATGTAAATAAAATATGGTGACAGGTCTTCCTATGGTATCTTTCCGAGATGGTGTTTGCTCCAGATGTGTACTCAGAAAACAACATCGGGATAGTTTTGACAAACGTGCCTCTTGGCATTCTTCAACCCCTTTACAACTTGTGCACAGTGATTTATGTGGTCCACTTCCCGTTGTTTCATTCTCTGGTTGCAAGTACTTCTTAACTTTCATTGATGATTTTTCCAAACGCACTTGGGTATACTTCTTAAAACTCAAGAGTGAAGTTTTTAACACGTTCTTGGCCTTTAAGGCCTTCGTTGAGAAACAATATGGACATCAAATTCTTAAGTTAAGATCAGACAATGGAGGAGAATATGTTAACAACAAAATTATCAACTTTTGCACTAAGCATGGCATTCAATTACAACATACTGTTCCATATAATCCATAACAAAATGGTGTAGCTGAAAGGAAGAATCACACCTTAAAAGAAATGGCTAATAGTATGCTTCAATTTAAAGGACTCAGTCTCAATTTTTGGGCAGAAGTAATTAACTGTGCAAATTACATAGTAAATCGCACTCCTACTAAGGTTTTAAAGAATATAACTCGAGAAGAATCTTGGAGCTCAATCAAACTAGATGTAAGTCACTTTCGTGTTTTTGGAAGTGATGCTTGGGCCCATATTCTAGATGCGAAACATAAAGCCTTAGAACCTAAGAGTGAAAAATGAATTTTTGTTGGATATTCTGAAGATGTCAAAGGATATAATCCAAAGGACTTCTTCAACCAAAATCCAAAAATATAATCATTAGAAGAGATGTAAAATTTGATGAAAATGTATCTGCCTACGAGCCTAGTTCGGCGTGTGTGCCACCTTTGGCTTGCGAGCCTGATTCGACATATGTTCCACCTCTCTCTATCTCTTCTACTTTTTATATCATTCCTTATAGTTTAGATGATAACGAGGATGAAAATCCTCCACCACCTCTTGAAGATATTCCTTTCGCTCCACAACTTCCAAGATGGGTCCGCTCTACTCGGGATGCAGCAAGTTCTCTTTCAGGTGACCCTGCAAATCGACGACATACATGTTCTTAGTTCGAAAGAGCCTCTTCCTTATTGGCTCATGTTCCAAAACGTCCTGATCCAGACACCTTTGAAGAAGCTTCTGGTCATCCATATTGAGATGAAACTATGAATGAAGAATATCGCTCCTTATTGGCAAATAATACTTGGGATCTTGTTCCTCTTCCAAAAGGAATAAAACTTGTTATATGCAGATGGGCTTAGAAAACAAAGTTTGGACTAGATGGAAAAGTGGATAGACATAAAGCTCATATTGTTGCTAAAGGGTTTTCACAAGTTGAAGGCATTGAATATACTGAAACCTTCTCCCGTGTTGCCAAAATGAATTCTATCCATCTTGTTCTTTCCCTTGCTGCCTCCTTTAAATGTGAAGTCCTTCAGATGGATGTTAAATCCGCCTTCTTACATGGATATTTGCATGAAGAAATCTACATAGAACAACCCCCTGGCTTTATCCAAAATTACTCTAGCCTTGTTTGTCGCCTTAGGAAGTCTCTTTATGGTCTCAAACAAGTTCCTTGGGCTTGGTATGCCAAAATGGATATATTTCTATTAGATAATGGCTTTTCTAGTCGTCATTCCGACAACAATGTCTACACCAAGAAAGTGGGTAACTCCTTCACCATCCTTGTTCTTTATGTTGATGATGTTATCCTTACTTGTAGTGATCCCAACCATATAAGCCATGTGAAGTCTAGCCTCAAAAATAAGTTTGAAATGATAGACTTAGGACACTTGCATTATTTCCTTGGTCTTCAAGTCTTGCAATCCAAAGAAGGTATTACCCTCTCTCAGTCCAAGTATACTTGTGATCTTCTAAACCGCTTTCACATGGAAGATTGTAAGCCAACCCCTTCTCCCTTTCAGTTTGGAGTCAAGCTCTCAGTCACTTTTACTACCCTTGAAGTTGATGCTACCTTATACCATGAAATTGTTGGTAAACTTCTATATCTAACCCATACCCGTCCTTACCTTTCCTTAACCGTTGGTCTTGTTGCTCGTTTATGCACCAACCTCATGAAAGTAACTAGAAAGTAACTAAAAGAATACTTCGATATATTCGAGGTACAATTCAGTTCGAGATTCATTACAGTACAAGAGCCTCTCCATTGTTGATTGGTTTCATTGATTCAGATTGGGCTGGTGACCCTGATGATCGAAAGTCTACTGCAGGCTATGCATTCACTCTTGGTTCAGGACCTATTACTTGGTCTTGTAAGAAACAAAGTGCCAACTCTCTTTGTTTAGCAGAATTAGAGTATCGTGGTGCGGTTGAAGCCAGCAAGGAATCCATGTGGCTTCGTTAGATCCTGTCTAAATTTGGTCTTCGTCAGCAACATCCAACTACACTTTGGTGTGATAATCAGAGTGCTATTCAGCTATGTAAAGATCCAGTTCAACATCAGCATATGAAACACATTGATGTCCACATACACTTCATCAGAAAGCTCATTCATGATCATTTTCTTGAAGTGCAGTATTGTCCAACCAATGATGAAGTAGCCGATATCTTTACAAAGGCTCTCACAGAAGCGAAGTTTACCAAACTTCGATGCATGCTTCGAGTTCAGGAAAGTCATCATTAAGGGAGGGATAGGCTCTAATGCCTCCTTCCTTCTCCTATTGTGTCACCTTTGTAAATCCTTCAATCCTATCCCAAGTTATTATTAAGGGGGGATGTTAGGATATTTTGACACATAGGAAATAGGCTCCTTTTGTGTCACCTTTGTAAATCCTTCAATCCTATCCCAAGTTGTTCGTAAGGGGGGATGTTAGAATATTTCGACACATAAGAAATAGTTAAGTATAACTTGGTCTATTGTAGAGTTAGGTAAAGTGTGTTTCTTTACTATGTACATTTGTAACTTATAATCTGACGGTCACGATTTGTAGTGATCCGACGGTTCACTCTCTCCTCGGTATTAACGACACTTTATCCGTGGCTTAACACCCGATTGGTCCATGGTATCTATTTAAAGAGCATGGAGGGTCATTTGTCCGGTAACCATTTATGAGAGAAACATATGTAATTTTTCTTTTTATATTAATAAATTGCCTGAAGTGGCCGCATTGGCTTAGGTCGTGGACTGTTTCCCTCTTCGAGGGTTTTAACCACGTGATATACTGGTGTACTGATTTGTGATCTGTTTGTGAGCGGTGAATTTTGGTTTTTGATCTAAGGAAATTACCATGTAAATTCCTACATTAGAAAAATAAGACATTGTTCAGGTGCGCAATGCCAATGTCAAGTGCGCAACGCCAATGTCAGGTGTGCAACGCCATCTTCAAGTTGCATTTTGAGGGGGTTCCCGATGTCCATACTGAGCTTAGGATAGATCATTGGAAAGCTTATTCAATCTAATTTTCAAATATGTTGTTGGTTTGTAGAGTTGACTTTATTTGACTTCCAAAAAAATGATTCTCCCTAGACTAATTTATGTGCAACGTCAAGCTCAAAAAGGGGGCAGAAACATGATTTTTTGGGTGCTTTTTGCCCTTTTCGTTGACTAGTTTGTCTAAAAAAACTTAGCAAATTGACAGGGTGCATGTCTTCATCATTTTGAATCCAATGGTCTCTATTTGGCCATTGTATGCCTAAAAAAAGTTCACATCACCTATGGCGCTGCGCATAGGGCAATCCAATTATGCAATGCTCTATGTGCATTGCCTTTTTCCTACGTGCAACACCTTGTTCCAAGTGAGCAGCACCAACTTGTAGACCGATTTTGGAGGCCTTACCGGTGTCCAAATCGAGCTCATGATAGCTCGTTGGAAATATATCTCTCTTGTATATAAAATTGACTTATCAAGCACTGAGAAATGATAAAGTATATCCCCTCAAAAATCAATTCTCCCAATATTGGTCAAAAAGTGCATAATGGGGGTGCAAAAATGCAGTGTGCTCTTGCAGGAAACTTTTGGAAGCCTTCCTAAACTCAAAATTGAGCTCATGATATCTCATTGGAAATATATATTTGTCTAGTTATCATTAGAATTTCAAGCAAGTCATTTGGAAAATCCACTAGGAGGAAAATTTGAGTTTCCCAAGGTTACTCTAGAAGTGCAACAACTCTCTTATAACAAATGTATTTTTGAGATTTATCCACAACCATGAAACCTGTGTAAAAATTGAAGGAGGTTTTTATTCCTTTACCTATGATGGACAAAAACCTCTTTTACTTTTGTTAAATGCATCACCATTTGGTCAGAAACATAGTTTGAAGAAAAAATGGCCCTATGTGTGGCAAATGATTTGTCCCTTGGAATGACTTCTTGAAAAATTATGGAGACATAATGTTTATGAGTTGTGTTATTGCCTAAATATACCTCAGGATGAAAGAAGGCAGAGTTCAGGGTAACATCAAACCACGTTCAGTCTGGTAGCTAGCCCTACCAGAATAGGAGAGGGCTCTCTCCGGGTCAATCTCAGCAAAAATAATCAATAGGGCTTGAGATGACTTGAAATAAAGGCTAATTTTAGGCTATGTATATAGGTGAAAGGATTTGATTTTGATTTTGGGGGTTTTTTTTGGAATCAAGGGAAAGGTAGTTTTGGGTTCGGGGATGAGGCCTAGTTTTTGCAGAGTTCTGACTGGGGCAAGGAAGGCAATTGTTTTGATGCTTTAGATTGAATGAATGGATGGTTCAGACTGATGAGGAGCTGAAGAGGGAAAGAGGCTTTCAATAATCCTCTTCAAACAGATGAAAACATGGAAAATTAAACAAAACTGAAGGCAGAGCGAAGCAAGCTAATGAATTCCACCTTTATCACTCATTTGTTTAATTTAAGAAGAAAGGAGAAGAGAAACGATACACATAAACATCAGTGAACTTAAAATTACATAGAGAAAAACACCATCAAAACACAGAGCCACATGGATCCAAAAGAGTGCTGCAAACCCTAGTATATTTCTTTGCCAAAAGTGCAGAGATGAAATGTACAATGAAGTGCCAAGCAATCCCAAGTGTCCAACCCTGAAAATGACTGAAGAAATACATGATATAGACAAGCCTAACTCATTCCCTTGCCTCTAGGGGTCGAGCTCATCATTTTAGGAGCTGTTTCAACCATATCTAAACTAAGAACTGAAAAATAGGCAATGAAACAACTTGCCTCTATATGGTAGGAAACTGATTCATTCACTTACATTTCACTTTTTGGTGAATGAATCTACTAAGATGAGTAAAAATGTGCCAAAATTACATCATGGTCATGAAATTACATCAAGGTACATCAAGAGTTACATGAAAAATTCAAACTGACCAAAACTAAGCGAAATTCTCAGCTGCCGAGTGAAAAATAGGCCAAATTTCCCTATGCGCCGCGCCTAAAATCTCTATGCGTAGCACAAGTTTGAGGTTGAGTTTGAGGGCCTTCCCGAAGTCCAAATTGAGAGAAGGAGAGCTCGTTGGAAAGCTCTGCCTGTCTACTTTCCAACCCAAGTAAAATTTCTAGATTTGGTTGCCATTTTCCCCTCCAAAAATCAAATCTCCCAACACTGCTTCCTGTGTGTGCAAAAAGTGGTAGAAGGCCATTTTTAGGGTGTTTTTGACGCTTTAGGCAACCCAGAACTTGATGAAATCCTTAGTTAATGAATAAGAATACATAAATTTTGATGAAAAATACAGGAATGCAAAGTTTTCCTTTTGAAGAGCTGCCAATTATAAGCGCGCGCCAAGTGGCGCTACGCGTTGGGCAAGAAAATCTGTGTTTAGGCCCAAAAATTCAAAATTGACAAAATTTTTCCCAAATTTCTTGAAATTTCTTCAAATTTGGGCTGAAGGTCCCTCATCAAGCACTATGCTAGGCCAAAGAAGCTTCAACCAAAATTTGGAGCCTATCATGCCTTTTGCGACGCTTTAGTGCCCTCCTTAGCTTTGCCTTCAGGATCTTGATCCTCGCTTTGCAAACATGATGTCGCGCCCAATAATGGTTCTTCATGTGTCTGAGCATGTTCTTTTCCTTTTTTTACTTCTCCAACAGCTTCTCAAGATGAATATTGACCCTCTAAGGCCAAGTCTCTCTATCAGCCTCAATCTCCCGCTCAATGGGTGTCATCTCTGTTGGGCTTCTTCGGGCAGCTTGCCGGTTCTCACGGATGTTTTGCAACTCCATGATTGTCTGCTGATCCTCCAACTGTTTGTTCTGCTAATCTAGATAGTTTATGATCCATTGAGCTCTTTGAAATTTGTCGGTCAATGTGTCAATCTCAGCCTTCTGCTCTTGAATGATCTCTCTCAACTTTTGAGCTTGGAGAGCTCAAATCCTCATCAATCAATATGAAATTAGTATCCTGGCCTCCTGAAGGGCCCTCATCCTGCATAGGCCTCTTACCTCTATCCTGTACTTGTACCTATGCTGCTGATGACAGCAACAAGACCCCTTCCACCCCCAGTAGAGATAGTACTCGTCAGGCTGCTGCAAACAATACTCTGGTGCCTCTCTGATAAGTAACAAACACTGGCACACTGATATGCTCTGTCTCGTGACCCTCAGGTTGATGTGAAGGTTCACTTGCATCATGGAAAACCTCCGGAGGAACCTGAGGAGCTGTGAAAAATTCATGGGAAATGAAATCCTCCCATGCAATACCCTGCAATCCAAGCTGATGTACAACAACAATCTTGATGAGAGCATAGTGATAAATACTGTTGTACTGCTGCTCGGGAGTATTCTTCTGCACAAGAGTGGTCATTCGCTCGATGTTCCGGCACATGAAATAAGGAATGTTCATCATCCTCACTCTAGTGAAATGCATCAATAATCTGATGTGGTAGGAATAGAGGCGTGAGAACCGGCCCTCACAACTGAAATATCTGATTATAAGTTTCATCAAAGGTGCATAGGATTCCTTAAGAAACCAGAATGGGAACACCCTGCTGAGCTGTCTCACATAGCTAGGCCTGATGTATGGTTCATAATGCACTCTGTCCACCTGCTGTCTCTTGTTCCACTATTCACCCACATTCGGTATTCCAGTTGCTTGAGATATGGTTTCTGGTGTCAAAGTGAAATTTACACCAGCAAGAGTTACCTGACCATCATGTAAATGTAACACAAACAACCGAGCCAACTCCTGATGATGTTGAATCCTAGCAATCATCTCACAATACTGATAACATGACTGCTCTCGAAAACATGCTATTGCAAGTGGGCAGACCTGTAATTGAGTTAATGAGGTGGGCTCTTCTCTCACATGTTTGCCACCTTTATGAGGCCTTCTCGGTGCATGTAGCTCAGTGGTAGAATCACTATCTATGTCATATGATGTATCAGTGTCTGTCTCCATAATGTCCATGCAAGGTGTATGTTTGGATTGTTGAAAAGGGGAATTTGGTCTTTGTTTCAATTACCAAATATGTGCCAACTGTGTGGTAGTATGAGAGGGAATGCAGGAGATATAGGGCAGTGGGAAAAATGGGTTTAATCAAGTGATATTTTTCCCTTTGAAAATTTTACAAACTTTGGGAGAAGGGACATCCACTGAATTTTTGAGATTCTTGGGGTTTTGGGAATCTTTTACAAATGAAATGAGAAGGGGGAAAATGATGAGAAATGACTTGGGATATAAGGGAATAGGGGAGGAGTGTAATGGTAATATTAACAATGATGATAGGATTACAGTGAGGGAAGGGATGAACAAGATGGGAAATGAACAAATTGGGCACCACAATTACTTTTTAAAAGGCCAATTTCAAAACCCTAAGGAGAAGTTTTAAGCAAGGTGATAGGGCTTATAGTTTGGCATTCAAATTCTCAAAACCAAACTTTCAAACAACACCCAACACTGAATAATGTCAATTGCAAGATGATTTAAACTTACATGGAGCAAATGGGACCGAGGAATTTGGAATTTGTTGGAGGCAATGACAAAATTTGGATGTCGGCCCTGTGCGTCGTGACAGAGGCCCAATCCGCTACAACAACTGTGTGCGCCGCGCCAGTTCTGTTTTGCAAGGAGATGAGCGGCTCTGTGCGCCGCGACTAGCAAGTGCGCTGCGACCTTCACCCAGTGCGCCGTGCAGGTGATTTCACACACAGTCTCGGCTTTCAAACCTGATTTCGCCCTTTCACGTTTTGACTTGGCTTCAATGATGTATTTGGTGTGAAAATGAACTGTTGAAAGTGAAAATATCTTATATATACAAAAAAAATTGATTTTTGATTTAGAAAACCCACTTTCTAATGTTGTAGACTTTAGCACTTTGCACTTTTTAAAAATAAACTTTGTTTTTGTTTGTTTCCTTTGATTTTTCAACTGATGATGAAATTCTTGTCTATCTTTTGCAGGGATAATTGGCATGGGATTTGGAAAAGGCGACCAGGGCTACGCCTGAAGAACTTCACAACTGAGAAAACTTTGAAAATTACATTACATTTATTACGAAGGATGAAATTTACGATTTTTCTTCAAAAGAGAGTTTTGAAGAAAATACATGATCAAGTATTATGATGATGAAATTTTTGCGATGAAAACTTATTTCGAACCTCCCTCATGTGCCTGCTGACATTATTAGACATTCTGAAGATGAAACCCTAGACCTAATGACTGAAATGACTCTTTGCTGACCAAGAGACCAATCATGATTGTAAATGACTGTAAAATTGACTTTGATGAACTTTGATGAACAGACCTAAGCCAGCAGGTACAAGACATGAGGGATATGAGAGACAAGACCCTTCTGTCAGATGATCCATGCTCCTAATGGAATGCAGATGACTGAACTGAATGAGACACCTAAAATTAAATGCAACAAAAGAGATTTTGATCTCTGACGGAGGGATGAAGATACCGACTCTAACATTGGCTCCAATGGGGATGGTATCTCCTTGGAGGTGCTAAGAACTACAGATTTATGGGAGAGTAGGCAGTGCCTTCGTCCATTGGGCTATGGGGTTCATAACTTCAGCAAATTAACACAAGACTCTTGACTCATTTATTGACTGAAAATTTGACTCAAACTGACTCAATTTTGAAACTGAAATGACTGAAACACGTGACTAGACAAACTCAAACCAAAGCTGAAATCATTCTTCAGAATTATAGTCTTCAATTCGGGCCCCAAACTGAAGAAAAGATCACAGCAGACACTTGCAATGAAACTGAAATAAACGGTATATACAGTGACAATGTAAACAGCAGGAAACATCTCAGAAATTATACCGTTTGAGCAGTCGACCATTGACCGGCCCTCCTGGACAATCTTCCCCGTTAATTTCCTTCAGAAGAAAAGAATTCTGACCCCGATATGCAGCAATTTTAAAGGGTCCCTTCCAGATTTTTTCGAACTTACCGTGCTTACCCCTTTCCTCATTTCTTGCATCCCATTTCAGCACCACTTCTTCCAATTGAAATTTGTTCACCTTTGCTTTTCTGTCATAGATTTTCTTAATTCTCTCCTGCAGCTTGAATGTGTTTTGGAAAACTTCTTCTCTCATCTGCTGCAAATGGATCATTTGATTTATTCTTCTTTGCATATGATCATCTTCACTGCCAGCTTCCTATAGAAGTTTGACCACTGGAACTGCGAGAGAAGTAGGAAACACTGTATCAACTCCATAAACTAACTCAAAAGGGGACATACCAATGGATTTCTTTTGACTCACTCGATCTGTCCAAAGTGCATTGACCAACTTCTTATGCCAACTTTTCTTGTTTATTTCCAGCAACTTTTTAATGATGTTGACCAAAGATTTGTTGGAAGACTCCGCCAATCCGTTGCCTTGCGGATGATAAGTGATTGAGTGTCCCAAAATGGTATGATACTTGTCACAAAAATCAATCATCCTTTTTTATTTGAAAGCTACTGCGTTATCAGTGATTAACTTATTTGGGCAACCAAAACGAGACAAAATGTTATTCTCAAGGAAATAAATTATTACCGAATCCGTAGCTTTCCTGGTGGGAATTGCCTCAATCCATTTCGTGAAATAATCTGTCGCTATGAGGATCCACTTGTGCTGAGCTAAAGAAGCAGGATGGATCTCACCAATGAAATCCAAACCCCACTACTGAAAAGGAGCACTTACCTCAATGGGCTTAAGCGGGAAAGGCTGAAATTTCTGCCTTCCTTCAAAAATTTGACATTCATGACAGCTTTTGACTGTCTTATACACATCAGAAAAAAGTGTCGGCCAATAATATCCCGCTCTCAAAATCTTGTTGGCCGTTGTTTTCCAGAAAAGGTGACCGCCACAATCTCCCTTATGAAAATCCTCCATGACCTGCTTTGCTTCTTCTTCCACCAAAAAGTTTAACAAAACACCACCGGGATCTTTCCAATAGAGTGAATCATTCAAAATACAAAACTTAGCAGCCTTCAATTTCAGAGTTCTACTTTTGTTTCTAGTCATGCCGGGCGGTGGTGACAAGTTTTGGAGCACATATACAATATCTGAATACCAAGGAGAAAGCACAAAGATTTATGATACCTGAAATGATGAACTTTTCTCATTCTCCTAAGACATAGAAACAATAAGATTAATGTCCAAGGCATACAAATTTGATTCAGCCATTAGCTTGGCCAACCCTTGTCCTTTGATAAGCTTTGTAGGCTTTATCTCCACATCATACTCCAACAAGGCAACAATCCATTTGCCCCGTCTCCCTTCCGGATCTATTTGAACTAAAACATCCTTAACATCAGCGTTAGGAACATAAGCAAGAATATGAGAATTCAGAATATATACGCGAAAATCCTTCAATGCTTTCACAAGAGCAAGGGCTTGCTTTTCAATGATGTTATATTTCAAGGTTGCATATCTTATGGTACGGCTGAAAAAAGAAATTGGTTTTTCATGCCCTTCTCTTTTATGCATTAATACTGCTGCCATAGTATGCTCCGAAGCAAATGAAAACAAAATAAAATCCTGAGTATAATCCGGGCTGATCAAAACTGGAGCTGAAGAAAGAACCAACTTCACTAAATTGAAAGATTTTACCACCTCCTTGGTCCACTTCACTACGTTGTCTTTCTTAAGCATGTTTGTAATCTCTCTTGGATGTTCGGCAAGATTAGGCACAAAGCGGCGTAAGAAATTCATCTTACCATTCAAGGATTGGATCTCCTTTTTGTTCCGGGGAAGATCAATTTGCTGAATAGCTTCTACTTGAGCTGGATCAATGCGGATGCCATCTTTTGATATTATGTGACCAAGAAGTTTTCCCTCATCCATGGCAAACAAACTCTCCTTCGGATTGAGTGACACACCATATTTTCTACATCACTGAAAAACAATCTTCAAATGGTAAAGGTGCTCTTCATCAGAATTAGAAAAGACTGTCAAATCATCAAGATACACAACTAGAAAAACATCTTTCTCATTTTCAAATGCCATATCCATTGCTCGCTGAAATGTCACACCAACGTTCTTTAAACCGAAAGCCATTTTAGCATAATCGAAAGTTCCCCACGGAGTGGTGAACACTGTTTTGTCTCTGTCATCCTCATGGACCAGAATTTTGTTATACCCAGAATAACCATCGAGTAGCGACATACGAGATGCTCCAACTAATCGTTGAAGTATGTGATCCATTTTGGGCAATGGATGATTATCTTTCAAAGAAACCTTATTCAGATTCCTAAAATCAATGCACAAACGAATCTCAACTGTCTTCTTGCGTACGGGCACCAAATTGGAAATATAATCTGAAAATCTTATAGGAACAATGATACCAGCCTTGTACAATCGATTCACTTCCTTCTCAATTGAGGGCAGCAAATTTGGATTTATCCTTCTCAACTTCTGCCTGAAGGGCTTTTGATTTGGCTTAATTGGAATGGTATGCTGAATTATGTTTGTATCATACGTCTTCAAATCTGAATAGTCCCAAGAAAATACATCAACAAAAGAAGACAATAAACTAACGTATTTTGCTTTTACCTCTGGTGGAAATGCTTTGGACAATTTCACCATCTATGGATTCTCAGCTGATCCAATGTTCACATCTTCAACTCCCTTTTTGGTTGGCCGCAAGGTTGGTTTTTTAGCTACGTCATCTTGATCAAAGAGCTCCTCTAAAGGTATCAAGCCTTTAGGAATGACGTTATCCTTCAGCTGCAAAACTTCCATCTAATTTACTTGCACATCAGCCTCACCATAATCATGCTCCATATCAATTGAAGTGTCTTTGAATTTACCTTTGTTTTGCAGAAATTCATCAAACTCTTCATCATTTTGGAATACTTGCCAATACCTTTGATTGTCCGGGACAGTCAGACGATGCTTCACATGAATTTCAAATTTTTTTCTTGAGTTCATCGGAATCTTCAAATTACTTGCTGCCTTTGCAAGTGCATCTGCAATACCATTCTGAATACGAGGGACACAAGTCAAAGTATAGTCTGAAAACAATTTCAAGATATCAAGAACAGCATTTCGGTAAGCCCGCATTCGAGGATGCTTAGCTTGGAATTCACCCTTCACTTGCTTAATTACCAACTCAGAGTCGCCATATACTGAAATCCTCTTAGCATTCAACTTTCTAAGAACATTCAGACCAGCAATCAAAGCTTCATATTCTACCTCATTATTCGAACAATCAAAAGCTAATTTATA
The DNA here is from genome assembly GCA_034641835.2 of Pinus albicaulis. NCBI lineage: Eukaryota > Viridiplantae > Streptophyta > Pinopsida > Pinales > Pinaceae > Pinus > Pinus albicaulis. The sequence continues at coordinate 1,824,412,778 of CM076580.1, read as the reverse complement.
AGAGCAGACCCTTACATTACTCGGTACCTTGTTTGGGGCGGAAAAAGGGCTCCGTACCCAAATACCAATTCTATCACCATCACTTCCTACTGCACCATCGAAATTCATAGTCCATAAACCATCTTCATCTTCTTCTAAGTGCTGAAATTCTGTTTGCTCTGTTATTTTTGCTTGCTGTTCATCAACTTTCTGCTGCTGTCGGAAGGCTGATTGCTCAGTGGAACTCTCAAGTTCTTTCCTTTCTTTATTCAAAACCTCTCTAAAATTTTATGTGATCTCCGGAATGTCTTCTGCTTCAACTAACTGACTATTTACATCATTGAAACTATTTGAATACAAAACAAAAGACTCTAAATCTGTATGTACATAATTTATCAGATGATTAACTAGTTTCTCCTTGCTGGTGATCATATACTTCATCTTTTTCTCCCGATATAATCTTCTCATCTAACCAAACACAGGAATGGTAGCATAGGAGAAATCAAGCTGCAATGTTCCCTTCAATTTCGCTCCCCAAGATCTGGAAAGAAGCATGCCAAATCTAGGAGGAATATCCGCCACAACCACATCCATCAAAACATTCTTAGTCGGAATCTGATCTAAACTAACCAACAAATATTTGATAAGCCCAATGCATCTTACTCTGCTGGAATCGAAAGAATAAAGATCATGATATTTCCTAGTGATGTCCAATCCCAATTTCTCCATGATTGCCCTTGGCATGAGATTATGAGAAGCTCCAGAATCAAACATGGCATTATGTAACACAAAATCATGCAATCTAAGGCTGATATAAAAAGGAGGCACATCACTATCGGGAGACTCACCATCCAATGCTGGACCAAAGATCAACTCAGGTTGATCATCTTCCACATTCACCATATCAGACATTGGATCGAAATTCAGAATTTTAGATACTTGACCCTTGTAACTGCTATTTCTCATCAACCTAGTCAAAGGAATGGAAACTTTTAACTTAGCTATTTCACTCTCTAAGTTAAAGACTGAAGTTTTTTCTACCTCTTTGGCTGGAACATCCTTCTTTTCAGCTTTCTCCCTTGATACAATTGGCTGATTATATCTTTCATTTGTTGATGGAGACTTGCTAGTAGTAGGATCAACTACATCTTTTCCCTTCTTCTGTGCAATGGGTGCATCATTCTTTGGTGCTGAAACTACCTTTCTCTTTTGGATTGGATTGATAGGCACATCTCTATTTCTAAGTGAATATTGTCGCTGTTGGGCGGATAAAGCATTCATATAACCTCTCGAATACTCATCCGAATCATCTTCAAGAGCTGCATCGTTTGCCAAGATAAAATCCTCATCCTTTTGTACACCTGAGTTTTCTGCATACTCGTCATCTTCAGTGATAAAGGTTGGCATATCATCAGGTGTAAAGAAGTGATTTTATTCCCCTATTACATTTTATTCATCATCTGATTCCGGACCAACAAAGTTCTGCTGTAAAGGAGTTTTTACCTGCTGTTGTGCTGGCGTTTCTTGTGCTCGCTGCTCTCGTTGTTTGATCCTGAACTGTGGTTGTTGTTGGCCACGAAAATTAGGATTTCTGATCTGCGGTTCAGGCTTATCAAGTGTTAATCTTTCAATCATCTTTTCCACCTTGCAAAGTACTTGATCTGAAGTAGAAGCCTCTTCCTTTATTGCGACTTTATTTTCTGCTCTCAATCTAGCTCTCTTGTCATTCAAATTAGCTTCAACACTCACTGCAATTTTCTGCATGTCCTCCAAAGTGGCCGGATCTCTTTCTCGTAGTTGATAGGCTATGTCCGGATCAAAACCATCCAGAAAATTAAGCAAAGCCGACTTCCTAGATGGCCTTAAATCATCAGGAATTGCATTGTAAACAGCATTAAATCTGATACAATAGTCTTGGACTGACTCACCTACGTTGCGCTTAATCTTGGTATATTTAGAAGTGATCTGAAGAGGATATTTCTTTACTTCCCACTGATCTAAAAATTGTCTCTGCAGCTCAGCCAATGTAGCAATAATTCTAGGCTGCAAAGCTCTGAACCACTTTCTTACTTCACCTCCAAAAGTTTGCACAAACAATCTCATGGTCACATTTTCTGCATCAATTTCATGAAGATCGAAGAAGTCTGCCATTCTATCAATATGTTGCTGAGCAGTGACACTTTGAGGAGTGCCATCAAACAATGGGATCTTACTTTGATAATCAGCAGGCATAGCATCCAAATTTTGAGGCAACACAAGGGGTGCGAATATGGCAGCCATTGCTCTGGGTGGATTTATAACCGGTCTCGGAGATATAGGAGGAGTAGGAGCAGTAGATGTATGAGGTGTGGATGGAGGCGATACTACTGTAGATTTTTGATCGAAAATAGAGGGTTGCATGAGAATGGTAGGAATGAAAGGAGGCTGGGTATGAACTTGTGAATCGGAAGTAACTGCTGATGGCCCAAGAGTTTCATATGCAGACTCTATAAACTCAGGAATGTTTGTTGCCACAATCGAGTTTTGAATATTCAAGATGTAACTGTCAATGGATCTATTAGCCTGTTCAATTTCAAGATACTTGATAAACTCTGGATTTATGACAGTAGAACAAATAGCACTTTTAGACTTCGTCTCAAACAACGACAACTCAAATTGTTCGTCAAATTCAAGATCTTCAAGGAATTCAAACACAACGGCGCATGAATGAGATTTGAATAGAGGAATCACAGGACTTTCTCGGCGAAGGATTCTTGAAATCAGATTGGGATTTTCATACACTGAAGGTGGATCGGGATCTAGATTTTCTCTGGTATGTCTTCTGGAAGCCAGTGTGTTAAATTATTTTCAAAAATCAAAGGGACAAAACCAACTTGTTCAGCCTATCAAATTATAGACTCATCACCCAAAAGTCCAGAATGATATGATATAATGGGGAAATTTACAAGTCAAGTGTCACGTTTACAAGCTAGACCAGAGATTGACTGAAGCAGTGTTTATCTACTTTCGCTAATGCAAAGCAAGAGCGTTTCGAAGGCTACCTGGCTAACTTCAGGCTCCGTCTGTAGCTTATAAAACAAATAACACCAACAAGCAAACCATTTTTTGTTCCCCAGTATGGTCGCCACTATGTTATTTCCTAAATCTACCTCAGGCTGAAAGAAGGCAGAGTTCAGGGTAACATCAAACCACGCTCAGTTTGGTAGCTAGCCCTACCAAAACAGGAGAGGGCTCTCTCCGGGTCAATCTCAGCAAAAATAATAAATAGGGCTTCAGATGACTTGAAATAAAGGCTAATTTTAGGCTAGGTATATAGGTGAAAGGATTTGATTTTGATTTTGGGGGTTTTTGTTGGAATCAAGGGAAAGGCAGTTTTGGGTTCGGGGATGAGGCCTAGTTTTTGCAGAGTTCTGATTGGGGCAAGGAAGGCAATTGTTTTGATGCTTTAGATTGAATGAATGGATGGTTCAGACTGGTGAGGAGCTGAAGAGGGAAATAGGCTTTCAAGAATCCTCTTCAAACATATGAAAACATGGAAAATTAAACAAAACTGAAGGCAGAGAAAAGCGAGCTAATGAATTCCACCTTTATCACTCATTTGTTTAATTTAAAAAGAAAGGAGAAGAGAAATGATACACATAAACATCAGTGAACTTAAAATTACATAGAGAAAAACACCATCAAAACACAGAGCCACATGGATCCCAAAGAGTGCTGCAAACCTTGGTCTATTCCTTTGCCAAAAGTGCAGAGATGAAATGTACAATGAAGTGCCAAGCAATCCCAAGTGTCCAACCCTGAAAATGACTGAAGAACTACATGATATAGACAAGCCTAACTCATTCCCTTGCCTCTAGGGGTCGAGCTCATCATTCTAGGAGCTGTTTCAACCATATGTAAACTAAGAACTGAAAAATAGGCAATGAAACAACTTGCCTCTATATGGTAGGAAACTGATTCATTCACTTACATTTCACTTTTTGGTGAATGAATCTACTAATATGAGTAAAAATGTGCCAAAATTAAATCATGGTCATGAAATTACATCAAGGTACATCAAGAGTTACATGAAAAAGTTAAACTGGCCAAAACTAGGCGAAATTCTGAGCTACTGAGTGAAAAATAGGGCAAATTTCCCTACGCGCTGCGCCTGAAATCTCTATGCGTAACACAAGTTTGAGGCTGATTTTGAGGGCCTTCCCGAAGTCCACATTGAGCGCAGGATAGCTTGTTGGAAAGCTCTTCCTGTCTACTTTCCAACCTAAGTGGAATTTCTAGATTTGGTTGCCATTTTCCCCTCCAAAAATCAAATCTCCCAACACTGCTTCCTATGTGTGCAAAAAGTGGCAGAAAGGCCATTTTTAGGGTGTTTTTGACCCTTTAGGCAACCCAAAAATTGATGAAATCCTTAGGTAATCCATAAGAATGCATAAATTTTGATGAAAAATTCAGGAATGCAAAGGCTTCCTCCTGAAGAGCTGCCAATTATAAGCGCGCACCAAGTGGCGCTACGCGTCGGGCAGGAAAATCTGTGTTTAGGCCCAAAAATTCAAAATTGACAAATTTTTTCAAGGTCCCTCATCAAGCACTATGCTAGTTCAAAGAAGATTCAGCCAAAATTTAGAGCCTATCATGCCTTTTGCGACGCTTTAGTTCCCTCCTTAGCTTTGCCTTCAGGATCTTGATCCTCTCTTTGAAAACATGATGTCGCGCCCAATAACGGTTCTTAATGTGTCTGAGCATGTTCTTTTCCTTGTTTTCCTTCTCCAACATCTTCTCAAGATGAATATTGACCCTCTCAACCAAGTCTCTCTATCAGCCTCAATCTCCTGCTCAATGGGTGTCATATCTGTTTGGCTTCTTCGGGCAGCTTGTCGGTTCTCACGGATGTTTTGCAACTCCATGATTGTATGTTGATCCTCCAACTGTTTGTTCCGCTACTACAGATAGTTTATGATCCATTGAGCTCTTTGCAATTTGTCGGTCAATGTGTCGATCTCAGCCTTCTACTCCCGAATGATCTCTCTCAACTTTGAGCTTGGAGAGCTCAAATCCTCATCAATCAATATGAAATCAGTATCCTGGCCTCCTGAAGGGCCCTCATCCTGCATAGGCCTCTTACCTTTGTCCTGTACTTGTACATGTGCTGCTGATGACGAAAACGAGACCCCTTCCACCCCCGGTGGAGATAGTACTCGTCGGGCTGCTGCAAACAATACTCTGGTGCCTCTCTGATAAGTAACAAACACTGGCACATTGATATGCTCTATCTCGTGACCCTCAGGCTGATGTGAAGGTTCACCTGCATCATGGAAAACCTCCGGAGGAACCTGAGGAGCTGTGAAAAAGTCACGGGAAATGAAATCCTCCCATGCAATACCCTGCAATCCAAGCTGATGTACAACAACAATTTTGATGAGAGCATAGTGATAAATACTATTGTACTGCTGCTCGGGAGTCTTCTTCTGCACAAGAGTGGTCATTTGCTCGATGTTCTGACACATGAAATAAGGAATGTTCATCATCCTCACTCTAGTGAAATGCATCAATAATCTGATGTGGTAGGCATAGAGGCGTGAGAACCGGCCCTCACAACTGAAATATCTGATTATAAGTTTCATCAAAGGCGCATAGGATTCCTTAAGAAACCGGAATGGGAACACCCTGCTGAGTTGTCTCACATAGCTAGGCCTAATGTATGGTTCATAATTCACTCTGTCCACCTGCTGTCTCTTGTTCCATTGTTCACCCACATTCGGTATTCCAGTTTCTTGAGATATGGTTTCTGGTGTCAAAGTGAAATTTACACCAGCAAGAGTTACCTGACCATCATGTAAATGTAACACAAACAACCAAGCCAACTCCTGATGATGCTGAATCCTAGCAATCATCTCACAATACTGATAACATGACTGCTCTCGAAAACATGCTATTGCAAGTGGGCAGGCCTGCAATTGAGTTAATGAGGTGGTCTCTTCTCTCACATGTTTGCCACCTTTATGAGGCCTTCTCGGTGCATGTAGCTTAGTGGTAGAATCACTATCTCTGTCATATGATGTATCGGTGTCTGTCTCCATAATGTCCATGCAAGGTGTATGTTTGGATTGTTGAAAATGGGAATTTGGTCTTTGTTTCAATTTCCAAATATGTGCCAACTGTGTGGTAGTATGAGAGGGAATGCAGGAGATATAGGGCAGTGGGAACAATGGGTTTAATCAAGTGATATTTTGCCCTTTGAAAATTTGACAAACTTTGGGAGAAGGGAAAACCACTGAATTTTTGAGATTCTTGGGGTTTTGGGAAGTTTTTACAAATGAAATGGGAAGGTAAAAAATGATGAGAAATGACTTGGGATATAAGGGAATAGGAGAGGAGTGTAATGGTAATATTAACAATGATGATAGGATTACAGTGAGGGAAGGGATGAACAAGATGGGAAATGAACAAATTGGGCACCACAATTACTTTTTAAAAGGCCAATTTCAAAACCCTAAGGATCAGTTTTAAGCAAGGTGATAGGGCTTATTGTTTGGCATTCAAATTCTCAAAACCAACCTTTCAAACAACACCCAACACTGAATAATGTCAATTGCAAGATGATTTGAACTTACATGGAGCAAATGGGACCAAAGAATTTGGAATTTGTTGGAGGCAATGACAAAATTTGGATGCCGGCCCTATGCGTCGCGACGATTGTGTGCGCCGCGCCAGTTCTATTTTGCAAGGAGATGAGCGGCTCTGTGCGCCACGACCAGCAAGTGCGTCGCGACCTTCACCCCGTGCGCCGCGCAGGTGATTTCACACACAGTCTCGGCTTTCAAACCTGATTTCGCCCTTTCACGTTTTGAATCGGCTTCAATGATGTCTTTGGTGTGCAAATGAACTGTTGAATGTGAAAATATCTTATATATACAAAAAAAATTGATTTTTGATTTAGAAAACCCACTTTCTAATGTTGCAGACTTTGGCACTTTGCACTTTTTTAAAATAAACTCTGTTTTTGTTTGTTTCCTTTGATTTTTGAATTGATGATGAAATTCTTGTCTATATTTTGTAGGGATAACTGGCATGGGATTTGGAAAAGGCGACAGGGCTGTGCCTGAAGAACTTCACAACTGAGAAAACTTTGAAAATTACATTACATTTATTACGAAGGATGAAATTGACGATTTTTCTTCAAAAGAGAGTTTTGAAGAAAAGACATGATCAAGTATTATGATGATGAAATTTTTGCGATGAAAAATTATTTCGAACCTCCCTCATGTGCCTGCTGACATTATTAGACATTTTGAAGATGAAACCCTAGACCTAATGACTGAAATGACTCTTTGCTGACCAAGAGACCAAACATGACTGTAAATGACTGTAAAATTGACTTTGATGAACTTTGATGAACAGAACTAAGCCAACAGGTACAAGACATGAGGGATATGACAAACAAGACCCTTCCGTCAGATGATCCATGCTCCTAATGGAATGCAGATGACTGAACTGAATGAGACACCTAAAATGAAATGCAACAAAAAAGTTTTGATCTCTGACGGAGGGATGAAGATACCGACTCTAACAAGTTGGAATGGCCTCATACTTGCTGATATGACCTCCCTTATTTCTCCTCTGCTCAGATGTCTTTGATTCCATAACAAACCCTCTCTCGATGGGAGAGGAAATTAGGGTTTAGCGCTTGTGGAAAACGATGATTTTGAGGGATAGGAGGGATGGGAAGTGTTTTGGAACACTAATGACTTTTGGAACTATGAATAGTTTGGTTGATGGAACCTGAAATTGTTGAAGCACCTTCTGCAATGATGATTTGGTCACCCTTGGGAAAATACAACTCCCTTTGTCATTCACTTAACATTTTGAAACTTTACCCTTTCACTTGATTATTTCCTTTGACAAACTGATCTTTTGATGGTATTTGAGAACTCTTTGAATTCGAATTTTTGGTGCTTTGGAATCTTTGGAAAACTGAGTTAGCGGCTTGGGATGGTGAAATTATTACATTTTTAAAGACATAAAATTATATAATTTAAAATTAAAAATTACATCTGAAAACCAAAATTACATGTTGAAACAGGAAATTTTCTTTACAAATCATCTTCACATGGTGAAGAGATGTTATTAGATCACTTATTAATTGCTAGTCTTATGCAATGGAAATGAAGTTTTATTGGACCATGGAAACCCTAATGAGCTAATGGCAACCTTTAAAAACCCTAAAAGACCTAATGAGACCTTGAAAGACTGAACTTCATAATGGCATGAATGTTGTGATGACATGATGATATTGACTTTATGGATGGTGTACAGTCAACAAGGTATGAAAGTATGCAAAAAAGTAATCAATTTGAGGAAGAGTGATATTTTTGGACTAGGGCTACCATCAGTGACTAAATTTTCGCATGACCTAGTGGAATAATAAAAAAAATTCTGAGTGGGACCCTTAAAATGACATGAAAAGAGGATTTTTTTATCACCGGTGGCAGGATAAAAATACTGACACAAACATTGGCTCCAGCTTGGGATGGTAGCTCCTTGGAGGTGCCAAGAACACCATAGACCAAGTATCCTATCGATTGGGCATGCAGTTAAAAGCTAAATACTAAATGAATACTGAAAACTTGACTTAATAAACTGACCCAAGACCGACTCAAGATTGACTAAAAACTAACCGAAAAAGATGCTCGGAATAGAACTTATTCAACAAAACCTACTCTAACTGATCCATTCATCACCTAATTAATTGAAATGGAACAACCAATGCAACCATGTAAGCATTATGGCTGCTAGTTGAGTTCTCTGCAAGTGCTTGCTCATGAGCAAGAAGAGATAACTACTGAAAGGAAACTCCCATGAAAACTTGTCAACATATTGAATCTTAGTGAAATTGTAAAGCATGAGCCCACGAGCTAACCTCAAGAATGTTGCAAAAAAATCTTCATTGGAATATATATTGATTTCTATCCCATCTAATACATTACTGCTCTGCTCTAGGTAGTTTTCGTACCTTGATTTTAATTTTTTCCTAAAATTCGTGCTTTCTTCCTTGGATGACTTCAGGAAGTTGAAAAAAGGATCCTGAAACTTGTGAATACCTAATTTTTCCTGATGATCAACAAAAAAACAAGAATATTCTTCATTTCTCTCCTGATACGACTACAAACCTTTGTATGAGCTTTGTAACGAGACTCCTGCTGAACAAGAAAATGAAGCTGGTTGTCGGATGAAGTTTATATTAACACTTTTTTTAGGCTCAAAGTTAGCTGATGGAAAAGGATTTTTACTTCAGATATTATCATACACATCATCTATAGGGTCATGAAAAAATTGAAAATACTGCTGAAACCTATTTTCCATCGGTTCTAATAAGACTGCATGACTTTATACAGGATGCTCATCCTTTTCTTTAGAGACATTATGAAAATTTTCCTTCAAAAATTGAAATGCTTCAAAGCATAATGGTACAGAATCATCTTGCATCATTAGATCATATGTTTCGACTTCGAAGCTTTCATCTACAATTTTAAATTCAATAGAATTTGGTGGTTGAAAATCTAGAGCTGAGGAGTCTTGATCAAAGATTTCATTTCCCTCTTTATTGTCAAGATCAAAACTTAATGACTGCTGATTTCTGATTGCATGAAAGTTGTCTTTGATGAATTGAAACAAAGTAAAACAAAGAGGCAAATATCCTTCACTTACTTCCAAATTTTCTGCACTTTCCTCCTCGCTGCCATATTTGATATGCATCGGCTAATCACTATATTCAAGCTGTTGAAACTGAACTTCCTCCTCCCACAAACCAGATGCTAATTGGTCCGCAAGATTAGCTTCTATTTGGAGAACATAATTTTCATCATACTGATCATACTTAGGCAAATCATCAAAATAATGAATGTCATCAAACATACACATTAGATTAGCAGATGGTTTCTTCTCAGATTTATTTACAAATCTATTTTCTGATATATGGTAGCTGGGATTAGCAAGAAAGTGTTTAGGGCCAACAACCTCTTCTTTTTTCTGCAATAAGTGGGTCATGGCGATCTTGAACAGAAAATCCATCTCTCATGGTGATACTTTGCATCATTTCCTCCATTATACTTACCAAAATGTTTATATTTACCTCTAAAGATGTTAGGTTCTCTGAAACATTCTCCCTCTCTTCTTCCTTCAGCTTTTCCCTTCTGATAAGCAGATTAGGCTCTTCATCTACTGCAATGTTATGCATCTCTTCAAGTGTTGCAAGGTTCCTTTCTCTTAGCTGAAACTCCATTTCTGGATCAAAGGCATCCGAGTAATGTAAGAGAGATGAGCTAGGAGGAGGTCTTATATTAGCAGGTATCGAATAATAGACTTGATTGAATCTGGCAGAAAAATGTTGTATTGTATCCCCTAGCAATCTTTTCAGTTGGTCATATTTTTCTAGGATCAGGAAAGGGATTTCTTTGACCGCCCACTTGTCGAGGAAAACTTTGAAAAACCGCAGGAAATATGAGATGCTCGCAACAGGAAAGTTTTTGAACCAGCTCTTGACTTTACTTTGCAAAGAAAGAGCAAATATCTTGATACTGACATCCTCTTCTTCAGCTTCAAAAAGGTCAAGGAAAGTCTCAAAATTCTGCATATGCCTCTCAGCAGTGATGTTATCACATTCACCATCAAACGTCGACAAATATAGATAATGACTTTCAGGGAAATCATAGAGTATAGGAGGTAAGATGAGTAATTTGTATCTATCTGGAATTTTACTAGGTGTAGGAGTATGTACATAAGCTGTATGACCAGTCTTGATCTCTTGAGGTTCATCAATTTGAAGATGGTCATCATATGATTCAAAAAAATGGTCTGGACCAAGATCAAAGGCATATGGGAAATTTGTATTTACAACCTTCAAAGGAGCAGAATTCAATGGAGGTCCATGATCTTTTCTCAAACATAATATACCTTGGAAAAATTTCTATACATTCTCAGGAAAAGAGAAGAAATATTTCATGATAAAGAACATGATGTATTGAATGAAAGTGAAAGTTGAATACTTGATCTTCCCATGTTGTCCTTTCATATTTATTGGCAAGGTTAATCCTCCAGTGGAGTCTTTGGATTTGATTTTGAAACTTATTTGGAGTCACGAGGTGAATGATGCACAACCTTGTTGTTACATGATAGTTGTTCACTATCAACAATCATATCTGATCTTTGTCATTCTTTCCCAGGGAAGATCTATCTTTTCGCCTCCCCGACAACAACACTAGTATGTTATCACTCTGCCAAATCTCTAAGGCTAAAGAAGAAATCCCAACAGAGGTAACCACAGACCAATATTTTGGCTTGGTAGCTAGCCCTACCAAACCAAAGAGGGATCTCTCCACAATGTCACAACAAAGAGGGTTGGATGAATTAGGGTTTTAGGCTAGGTATAATTACAGGGGTTTGATTTGGTTGAATTGGGTTGTTGAATGAGGATTATGTCAAAGAGGCTAGGTCAAGGAAAAATAGGATTAGGGTTGCAGAGATTCAATGGGGCAAGATAGGTAGAAAACCTAACACTTGGGGTTTGAGGGTGGGATGGATCAGATAGTTGAGGTGTTAGAAATAGCAAGGCAAGGCTTGAATTCTTTCTAAACTGAAGAGGATGGACAAACTATGAATTGTTTTCCAAAATAAAGCATGAGAGATGTATTATGTTCATCAACTTAAAAACCAGCATATCATAGAATTGATATGGATCACGAAAAAAAACATACATACATAATGAGTCTTAAGAAAAACAATGCTAAATTCTCATACCACAGGTATCCCAAAGAAATAGCCGCAACCTTTTCATTAATTTCCTGCCAAAATGATTACACTAGAGTCTCTAATCAATGCCTTAACATCCAACAATTTCTAACCTTTGAAATGAGTCAAAAGTACATGATATAGACCTCAAACAACCTCTCCCAACCTTAGGCGTCAAATTCCCTAGTTGAGGAGGTGTTCCACCAAAAACTGATCTGAATACCTAGACTGTAGGGAGGTCAGACTGACTCATCCCTCACTTTTTGCAAAATGTTTCATTACATGTCGTCAAAATTTTCGCCTAATGTATTTACCCTAGGTAAGTCTAAAAACATCATAATTACATTTAATTCCATCAACTACATCAGTAAATCATGACTTCTCAAGGTGAAAATCAAAATTGCAGAGAAAAATCATAAAAATCAGACATTGGTCAGGTGCGTAGCTCCAATGTTAGGTGCGGAGCACCATCTTCAAGCTGAGTTTTGAGAGGGTTCCCGATGTCCAGATTGAGCTCAGGATAGCTCATTGGAAAGATTTTATAATTTAATTTCCAAAACTGTGCTTTGTTTTCAGATTTGACTTGATTTTACCTCCAAAAAATTTATTCTCCCAATACTGCTCTATGCGCAACGCCATGCTAAAAAAGATAGCATAAACATGATTTTTTTGGGTGTTTTTTTCCCTTTTCACTGCCCAGTTTGTCTAAAAAAACTTAGCAAATTAATAGGGTGAATGTATTCATTATTTTGAATCCAATGGTGGTCTCTGTTTGGCCATTGGATTCCTAAAAAAAGTGAGCAGCTCCTAGGGTGCTGCTCATAGGAAAATCCAACTGTGCAATGCTCTATGCGCATCGCCTTTCTCCTATGCGCAACGCCTTGTTCTAGGTGAGCAACACCAAATTGCAATCCGCTTTTGGACGCCTTCCCGGTGTCCAACTTGAGCTCATGATAGCTCATTGGAAATATCTCTCTCTTGGATACACAGTGGACTAATAAAGTATTGAATATGATCAAGTATAGCCCCTCAAAAATTAATTCTCCCAATACTGGTAAAAAAGTGCAAAATGGGGGTGCAAAAATGCAGTGTGCTCTTGTAGGCAAGTTTTGGAGGCCTTCCTCAACTCTAAAATTTATATCATGATAGCTAATTGGAAAAATATCTCTTTCTATTTATCATTTGACTAATCAAGCAAGTCATTTGGACACTCCATTATGGATACAAATTGATTTTCCCAAAGTCACTCCAGAAGTGCAACAACTTTCTTGTAGCAACTATATTTTTGACATTTATCCAAAACCATGACACCTGTGTAAAAACTGAAGGAGGTTTGTCTTCCTGGACCTATTATGGACAAAATCCTCTTCCACTTTTGTAAAATTCATCACCATTTGGTCAAAAACACAGTTTGAAGAAAAATTGGCCCTATGTGTGGCAAATAATTTGTCCCTTGGAACGACTTCTTGAAAAATGACGGAGACATGATATTTATGAGTTGGAATGGCCTCATACTTGCTGATATGACCTAAATTATGTCTTCTTTTCTCAGATGTATTTGATTCCATATCAAACCCTAGCACGATGGGAGAGGAAATTAGGGTTTAGTTCTTGTGGAAAATGATGATTTTGAGGAATAAGAGTGATGGGAAGTGTTTTGGAACACTGATGACTTTTGGAACTTTGAATAATTTCACTGATGGAACCTAAAATTGTTGAAGCACCTTTTGAAATGATGATTTTGGCACCCTTTGAAAAAGACAACTCCCTTTGGCATTCAATTAACCTTTTGAAACTTTACCCTTTCACTTGACTATTTCCTTTAACAAATTGATCTTTTGATGGTCCTTGAGAACTCTCTGAATTTTAATTTTTGGTGCTTTGGCATATTTGGAACACTGAGTTAGGAGCTTGGGATGGTGAAATTATTACATTTTGAAAGACATAAAATTACATAATTAAAAATTAAAAATTACATCTGAAAACCAAAATTACATGCTGAAACAAGAAATTTTCTTTACAAATTATCTTCACATGGTAAAGAGATGTTATTATATCACTCATTTCTTGCTGGTATTATGCAATGGAAATGAAGTTTTATTGGACCATGGAAACCCTAATGAGCTAATGGCAACCTTGAAAAACCCTAAAAGACCTAATGAGACCTTGAAGGACTGAACTTTATAATGGCATGAATGATGTGATGACATGATGATACTGACTTTATGGATGATGTACAATCATATGGATATGAAAGTATGCCAGCAAGTAATCAATTTGACGAAGAGTGATATTTTTGGACTAGGGCTACCATAAGTGACTAAATTTTTGCATGACCTAGCGGAATGATAAAATATTTCTGAGTGGGACCCTTAAAATGATATGAAAAGAGGATTTTCGATCACTGATGGCAAGATGCAAGACACTAACACCTAGCACTTCTAGGTCTTCCCAAGAGTTGGCACAACTACCACGATTCGGTGAATGGGAGGGAGAAGCTATCAAAGTGGGAGTGATTGTGGTCCGAATTGGTACAAGAAGAGATTCAATAGAATACCAGAGATGGGTCCTCATCAAAGACTAATGATGAGGAGAATTGTGCCTTGGATGGAAAAGCGAAAAAAGGGAAATGGAAGCCGTCCCATTCTAAATCAGATTTTGGACAAGTAGGCAAGAAGAAAGACTCTGCGAAAGATAAAATGTTTTCACTATCATGAGCTTGGACACTATCCTAGAAAGTGTCAACACAAGAAGACCGAAAAGAATCCCTCAGGAGGAGCCTTAGGTGAAGCACTTGCTTCACAGTTTGAGTTGGATTTCACTACCATCGCATGCACGGTGTCATCGGTGATAGGTTTCCTGTGGTACTTGGATAGTGGAGCTTCATTCTATATGACTGATAGCAAATAATTATTCAATAATTTAGAGGAGAAGGATTTCTAGATGCACATTGAGTTGGGATATGACAAGAGGTATAATGCGACCAACATAGGTACATTTACCTTTCAGAGGGAGTCTAGTACTCCTATCACATTAAAAGATGTCATGTATGTTCCTGGATTAAAGAAGAATTTAGTTTCAATTGTTATGTTGGAAGACCATGGCTATGATGTGATATTTAGCAAAGGAAAGGTCTTCCTTTGTCACAAAGCCACAAGACAGGTGCAGAATATTGGGGTTCGAGTAAAGAAACTCTACAAATTGGATGTAGAATATTGTGCTTACTCGAACCGCTACAAATTGGATGTGGAGGACTATGCTGCCTTGAGCACAAAAGAAGAGAAGGTGCAGAGCTGAGACATCAGTGAGTTATGGCATAGAAGATTGGGCCATTTACACCATGGTGCTTTGAAGATCATGCGACAAATTTCTACAGGACTTCCCAAGGGTGCACTTGAGCAGTGAGATACATGAAAAGGGTGTACATTGATGAATTACACCAAAGCCACCTTTTATGATAAGGAAAGTCGAGAAAAGGTGATCCTTGAAAGATTTCACTTAGATGTGTGTGGATCGTTCTCAACAACCTCCACAACAAAACATAGGTAATATGTGATTTTTTTAGATGATTTTTCATGAAAGTGTTGGATATTATTAATGCAGAAGAAAGGTGAGACGTTCTCAAAATTTTGTGTGTTCAAATCACTTGTAAAGAAAGATATAGGGAAGAAGGTGAAGGCCCTCAGGAGCGACAATGATGTAGAATATGTCTCGAACAAATTCAAGAACTTATGTATTTCAGAAGGAATTCGACAGAAATTGATTACACCTCATAACCCACAACAGAATGGGGTTGCAAAAAGGAAGAACATAACTATTGTGGGAGAAACATGAGCGATGTTGCATGATCATGACGTACCGTTGCATTTGTGGGTTGAAGCATGCAACACATCAGTATTTTTGTAGAATAGAAGCACTCATTGGATCCTTGGGATGGGTACACCAAAGGAGGATTTTTCAGGTAAGAAACCAGATGTGGCGCATTTCAAAATTTTTGGTTCATCAGATTATTGTCTTGTAACCAAAGATGCCACGAAGAAGCTAGAGCCAACAACTAATTTGGGAATATTTTTGAGGTAGATCGATACACCTCAAAACTATCCGGTGTACTTGCCAACACACAAGATGACAGTGGTCAGAAGAGATGTGAAATTCGTTGAAGAGAAGGCCATGCAAATTTCCCTTAAGAGGGGGCTCTTGCATTATTTCCTGGGATTGGAAAATTTTCAAACAGATGGGGAGATATTTGTATCTCATGGAAAGTATTCCAACAAGAATTTGAATCAGTTAAACATGGAGGGAAGCAAACCCATGGAGACTCCTTTAGCAGGGAAATGGAGGAGGGAGGATGTTTCTTTCGACGAAGTAGTTGACGCTAACATCTACAGGAAGCTTGTAGGTTCACTCATGTATTTGGTGAACACACAAGAAAACATATGCTATGCAGTTAACCAAATTAGTCAATCTTTTTTTAAGCCTACCAAGATATTTTGGAAGACAGAAAAGCATGTGTTGAGATACCTCAAAGGCACTACAGAGTTTGGGCTATGGTACATGTGGACAGAGGGAGTGAAGCTTTGAGGCTTCACATATTCATATTGGGAAGGGAGTTTATCCAACATAAAAGAAACATTAGGGGGAATCTTCAGCATTGGGTCAACAACAGTTTCGTGGTACAATAGGAAGTAGAGATCAGTTGCATTCAGTTCAGTAGAGGTAGAGTAAATGGTTGCTAGTCAAGCAGCATGGGAGGCCATCTGGACAAGGAAGATTATTTTTTGTTTGTTTGGTCGACAAATGGATCCGACAGTGATATATTGTGATAACTAGAGTTTCATCAAACTCTCAGTTAATCTAGTTTTTCTTGACAGGTCTAAGAATATTGATATCTGGTATCACCATCTCAGAGATTGTGTGCAGAGGAGGATTATGTCATTAGAGTACATTCCCACAAAGGAGCAGGCTACAAACATCTTGACGAAGGCACTGTCAAGAGGAAAATTTGAGTTCCACAGAGGCAGAATCGGGGTAGCGAATCCCTTTCTTGTTGAGAGGGAGTGTTGAAATTGGAAACAAGAAGAAGCTTCTAATTTAATTTGCCCTTAATTAAATTAGAAGGAAACTGTAATTACACATCACATGACAACTTGTGCGAGTTAACTGAGTTGGGAAGACTTAGTTAGCTCAGTCAATTCAAGTTGGGGGTCAAAGTGGAGGCATTTAGAGTTCTCTCTCAGTTTTAGGGGGTCCAGTTGTAGTTTATTTTAAGTTGTAATTGTTTAACTTAATCATTTGAGTTAAAATAAGTTTAACTAGTTCTAACTAATGGAGGAGCTAGTGAGAGGTCCAGTGAATTAATCCGATTGAATTCACATCCAGTGATCAATTAGATAACTAATAGTTCACTATAAATAGTTATTGCATGTCAGTTCTAAGGAAGACCCAGTTGATATTGGAGTTAAAGGGAAGTATACTATCAATTGTATAATTAGAAAATTGTATAGGTCACGCATGAGGTCAGCAGGATGCCTTGGATGTATTGCGCAATTAATTATTTGGAATTTCCTAATTAATAGGGGCTCTATTTCCCTAGAGATTACACAAGCAAGGTTGAGAATCCATAGGCAAGAAATTAGTTAATTATTGGACTAAACTTGCTTGGATCAAATTGAGACATTCAACGATAGTGCAAAGAGCTCTCAAACCCAACAGAAGCATTGTATTGTTTCATATTCTTGACTTAATGAAATATACAGATAAATATTTTTAGCTCACTCTTTCCCCAGATAAATCTTTGTATTGTGCAATTTAAATTATTTATTTTTCTTGTTCATGTGATCGTGCAATTGCAATTGGTTTCCGCAATTTGTAAAATAGATTCAAGTATTTTGTTTTAGCATATTACAAGATCAGTTGAATCTATGTGGATTTTCTATACAGATGTCCAAGACAAATATTGCAAGATGAAAATATTGTTGGAAATATTTTTTGGGTACCTTGTTTCTTTATTGTCGAGTTTGGATACCCTAAATTTGAAGACATTTTTACTCTAAATACTTTGCTCAGACATGAGAATATAATATAGGGTTGAAAATATTATTCATATACCTTTCCAACAACAAATGGAACTCCCTATAACTCATAGGAACGAGGAGATATGAAAGATTCTATCACGTCGACCCAATTAGAATGTACAAGTCGTCCCAACTAATTTTACAAGTCAACGACACAAATGAATGCAAAAATGCTAGAATTAAATGATACATGAGTGCATTTGAAGATCATCTGAGCAAGAATAGATTTGAGGTGAGTAAGAGAAGTTGAGGACTATGCTTGGGGTTTTAAAGGTGGAAAAAAAAAACTAATTGTTAAGTGAACGACACTTCTTGGGATTTTCATTATAGATTTTGTTCTAGGATGTTTCATACCTTGAATTTTTTAGGAGATAGAGACAAAATTTCCATTTACATGTCGTAAAAAATCAGGAATTGGTTTCGTATACTTTCTTATCCAGGATCTTCACTTAGGTTGATGATAGCATAATTACATAAAAGAGCATGTAAAAACCATGTATGCATACATTTTATGAAGAAACATAGAAAATGAGACCATAAAGACAATGCACCCAATGTTAGATAATAAATTTTGTCTAGTATGGACTACGTCTTTGGGCCCATATTCAAAGTGGGGAGGCCTCTTGATTAATATCAGGAAAAAGAAAGGCAAGTACATGGAAATATACATCAGTATACCTCAATCCTAGGAGTGGATTGAAAATGGGTTGCTCAATTATCAAAGTTGACTACACTAGTGAAAATGTTGTGAAATTATGAGTAAAATGTGTATAAACTCAATTGGGTTTTGTCACTGTCGATTTTGGACCTTGTTAGCACTGCAATTTTTCAAAAAAATTTCAAGGTCTGGTCATCATTGTAAGTTGTCTTTGATCTTCTCTTGTCTCATAACCTATGAAGGAGAGCCCTGGAGAGTTAAAATGTATTAGTTTTCATCACTTTTAAACAAAATCCAAAACGAATTCTGAGTCCAACAATTTGTTTATGTCATAGTGTCATTAGGGTGAAGTCTCTTATAATAAGTCTTTTAATTGCCTTTAGTAGTTAAAGTCATGGGTTTAACTTGAGAGGTCTTATTCATTCACTGTGATTTTTCTATCTAACGTTAAAGACAAAAGGTCAAAGTCATCAATTGTGTTAAGGGTAACACAATAATAAATGTATTTTTCTAGAGAGGCAACTATTTTCTTGAGAATTTATCGTTTTACAAGCAACACATGAATAACTGTCTTTTTAAAAAAAGTATCAATTAGCTGTAAAATTGGTACAAGGAGACAAAAGAAGCATTACTCAGGTGAAACAAACACTACTCTTTGAATAATGAAAGTCTGCTACAACAAGAGGTATTACTCAATTGAAATGTGGTTATTTCTCATTTGAGGATATATCAAAAAGGTTGATTATTTATTTTCCTATGGCTACACAAATCTATTGCTACTCATTAAAGGATAAATGTATTAAAGTGCAGTACGAGTATCAATTATTAAAAAAAGTGATGGAGTTTGGTGAAATGAGTTGGCAACAGGTTTAAATCATTTTTATTTTTTTTTGTCGTTCCCTCTCACCAAGTTTTAGGGCATGCAGAGCTCTTCCTCCATTCACTCTTGTGATAGCTACAATAAAACATTCTTATCCTCCAGTTCAAAACAATATGTTAACAAGTGCCAGCAGTTAGGGCTTCGTGGATGGTAGTTGTTCTTGATTTTACAATTATACATTGGTGGTTAGGTTAATTGTTAGCAAGATGGGCAAGCGTGGTAACGTGAACCGTTCAAAGACGACTAATACCCATTTTTTTTTACCATCGTGCTAAGTCTGAGTTCAAAGCAACAGGGTGGTATCAATTTTTAAGGAAGTTTTCAGGTGAAAATGTGGCAGTGGCTCAAGCATTTGTTGAAATATTCAATGGAGAAAAGGTCCAGATTAGGTCTCAGACCTTCAAGTTTACCGAAACTATCATTACAAGGGCCACTCACACTTCAGCTACAGGTGAGTGCTAGCATAAGAATAACAAAACTCTGCTTAAATCTGATTCAAGTATATATTTAAACCCTGAGCATGAACATATTGGTTGGACCCCTACCATTCATATTTCATATTTTAGACCTAAGTGGCAGCATTTTTTTACCACTGTACATCGTTACATAACCTGTGAGGGTAGGTTTTCAACTGTCCATAAATACCAAATGAGGTTTCTAGCTCAGATCTCTGGCTCCAAACCTATGAATCTACCACTTTTCCTTCACAAATCTCTGTTGTCAATGTCCCGAAAGATACAGAAAACCCCAAGCTATTCTCTTTATAATATGTATTACAGAGGTTTGATTAAGATATTGGTGGTTTATCACGTGAGAAAGAAAAGAATTACATGGGAGAAGTTTTTAGCAGATGAGGGATTTAGCAATATTCACTCAAGGAGAAGGGTAGGAAGACTTAGAAAGCTAAAAAATCAGGAACAATAGTCAAGCCCTACCTCTACACCTACGCCTACACTCACTCCTTCACAAGCTGGTCTATCTTCTATATCATCTAGTAGGCAGATTAGGAACTCATCCAAAAAATCTAGAGTTCGAACCACTACCTCTACACTAATCACCATTCCTACACCAAAAATGAAACCAACCAAGGAGGTCTACATTAGAAGTTCTTCCAAGGAGCCACAAACCTTGAGGTATTTCATGCAGGAGTAGAGAAACAAACTCAAACAAAAATCTACCTTGCTTGAAAAAAACACCGTGTCTAAGAGAAAAGAAGAGGAAACATCCTCTTCAAAGGGTAAGTGCAGGAGAAAGCTCATTATGACAGAGGGACCTTCAGTGGAAGTCAGCCCTGAAACCTTGACACCAAGCCCTATTCTAGAGGCTAGACAGAAGAACCCACAAAACAATGCCATTTCAGCACCAGAGGAGCTTACACTTGCATAAGTCTTTTCCTCACTCAAAAATGGGAAAAGCAAAGTTTCAGATACTATTACAGTGGAAGAACCTACCATAGCTCAAATTTTCTCATATATTAGTTCTTCAGCCAAGAGGAAGAAGAAAACATAATTCATTCATATTCATCTTTTGGGGAGGATAGTAGTGAGACAGAGTTCAGGGAGTTAGAGTTTGAAGAAGGATAGTCAAGTAGAGTCATACATGGTAGAAAGAGGGCTTTATATATTCTAAACCCATACATTCAAAGGCCTCACACCAGACCAAAGAAAAATCTCAGATTAAAAATTAAACTCATAGCTAACCCTACTCTCACAGATGAAATAATAAACATTGATGAAAGCCCAGAGAATGAACCAAGGAAGAAAAAGATTTAGCAGAAAAATCAAGCACAGAAGAAAAGGTCAAACAAAAGGGTAACTAAGGCTGAAGCTACCAGGATTTTTGATTCTGTTATAGATATTTGATGAATGAATATACAGAACCTTGAAAATCTGAAGAAACATTTCATTTTTAGCTTATAGACAGTATTTTCAGATATAGCTACCCTTTTCAAAAAAAAGTAGCTATTATTTTCAGATTTTGTATAAGGAGGAGAAAAGGCTGCTTTTTGGTTACGTTATTAAAAGAATGACACTAAAAGATGATAAAGTGAATGCAACCTCAATGATGATGAGATTTTTCCAAGTGTCATGTAATCAAGGTATCTTCCATTTGGTTACTCCTTTCAGTTACCTACACCTACATTTTTTCATATAAGGGTCCAGGTGTTATTTTCAGTTGGAAAATTGCACTTTTTATGGAGGCGGGTTTTCCAAGAAACGAGGAGCATTTAGCCACCTCAACTCAACCACCTCGAACTCCATGCTGCCATGTTCTGTTTTTATTTTTATTTCAATTTACCTTCAATGTTTAAGATAAGCTCTACTATGTGTAGAGGATTTTAATAAAGTCTCAAAAAACAGAATTGCACTTTTTATGGAGGCTTTTTACATAATTCCTATTATTATTTATTTATTTATTTTTATACTATGTAAGGCAAAGAAGAAAGGGATGGTTGGTTGTACCTTTCATTGCATATTGTATTGTACCTTTTTGAATATATAATATATCCATAAGAGCCCTTGAGGACTCACAATTGTATGGTGTGTGTATTGTTCATCTTCTTATGTGTTTACATTATTTACTGTTCCATTCTAGATTGTGATTTATACAGTTTTGCCTCATGTTACTATCAATATTGTGAACCTTCATGAAATATTAGTTTGTTTTTGTAAGTTTTTCTATGAAGAATTCCATATTTAGTCTTAACTGAAGATAGTTCATAACCATTCCTTGAGGCTGAATTGAATCTTGTTTCATATTATTGTAAGTATTTTGAACCAGCATACATGAGTGATCTGTTTTTTTCAGTCTTGGTGTTTCAAGCTTTCCTGATTGATTTAGTCATGTTAGTTGGGAGCATTCTATGTTATGGGATCCTTTAAACGTAGAGTGAAACTCTTGTAACTCTTTTAAAGCTTTCTTTCACTATACATTTCAGGTCTAGAATTTGTGTCATCGTTTCCTCTTAACAGTGGACCTCTATTTTACACAACTACTGTTATCTTTCATTTTTATAACCATTAAGCTACAAACCTAATCTTGCAACCACATTATACACCAGTTCCCTCATATGTGTGAGAGATTCTTAGTTGTTCAAAATCTCTTTCAATGTGTGTAATTTCCAACCACTTTCCAAAAAACTCAATCAAGTCATAAGAAAAGCCCTTGAGCTTAAGATGTGTCTGGTCAGGCACTTGTCACAATCCAAGTGTCGATTCCAGCGCTAACAGACCCCCCACATAATATCCAAGATTCCAGAACAAAATATTATAGGAATATGCTCAAGAATATTCCCCATGTATATACTCCTCTTAAAACATACCATGTTGGTTCTTGCATGCATGGTTCCGCTTGGGACCTGGTTCCACAAGGCTCTAAGTTCCTCTGCTCATCAGCCGTGCCAGTATCCTCCTTGTTCCAGTCAAATGAAATAAGGTTTTATTTAAATAGTGTCGCTTCGATAGACTTAACAAAGTTCTTCCAGTTGGTGGTTTCACTTGAATAATGTGTATAGGTCGTAGACCCCAGAGGGAGTCGTTGGTTAAAATCCCCACATTTTGTTTTAAACAAACGATTTATTTATAGATATATTGAAAATTGTTGTCATTTTTTACTTTGTGTGTGTGTGTGTGTGTGTGTGTGTGTGTGTGTATTGTTAGACTGTAGCCACCGAACTTAATAATATATGTTATAATCATTGGTTAATATTTGGAACTCCACCGTAGCCAATATTTAAACTGTTGAACTGTTATAAACTCAAATTCGTCTACCACTTAAGTTGGTTGGGGGAAAATTTGGCTGCTAGCTAGGTGCCATGTCGCACCATTTTTTTGGGCCACATGGACCCATGCTATTGGGCCACAACTTTGCCACCAAGTTCAGCAAATGTTTCCAGATTTGGCAGCTCTGCTAAAGTTACCCATAACTAAACATTCCACCAATTTTAGTACTACCGCCGCAAAATTTAGATGCTAGTTTGGCAAGATCACCAATTTGGTGATGCCCCAAATTTATATGGCACCAACTAAATTTTTCCTTTTTGCCATGTTTGACTAGAACTTTGACTGAGCATAACTTTCATATAGGAACTCAAATTGAGGTGCCATTTGCATCGTTTGATTCCTTGCAATGAAATATTCGATTTGGTTATGGTTTCATCGAGTTTCAAGGAATTTGGTTTTTGGGCCTTAGGGATCCTCCTAGATCATTCCTCCCCACTAATAATATTTTGGTCCTCCAAAAGTATACAGACAAACTGCAAGCTGATGTACTCCCCGAATTCTCGATCTATGTAACAAATGTCTCTAATAGGCCACATTTTCCTTTCTTTCAAGTTTATACTTCGAAGCCATAATGATGAATTTGACACCTCTATCCATATGAAAATCTAGAAATTTCAATATATATATCACAACTTGCAAGATTCCAAGCTAGACGTTACTTGCCAAGAGTTTATAAAACACTCATGGTAAAGTTTTACAACATAACCCATATCGTTTGTTATCCAACTAAAGGCCAAAAAATCACTATGTTGCATATTTAAGTGATGTTATACACTTCATCACTTTTACAAGTTTTTGCCCATCTACAGGGTCTTAAAAAACAACATATGATTTACAATGGTGGCCATAATCAACTACTTGAAAAGGTTACCCATATCTCACCCAACGAGACTAATGGGATTTCTTCTTGTACCTAGCTTCCTTGTTGAATTTCTTAATTGGTTGGTTCCTTCACAGGTGCTTTCATAGGATTTTGGTCCTTCTCTGGGCATAGCTCTAGATGGAGCTTCCAACATTTATAGTTTTTATTTCCACCCTTTTTGCAATGGTTGTAATATTTTTTCTTCCTCAAAACTTTCTTAGCCTTCTTTTGTGTCTCCTTCCTGGGTGACATATCCTTCCCTAAATTGTTATCTTTGGTGTGAATTTTCTGAGGCGAACTTGACTTAGTTCTTCCTTTGAAATGCTCACTATCAGTGGAAGGTTATAATGTGATCTCATCACACTGCATAGACTCAGACTTGTCAGTTGAAGACTCTCTTGTCTCTGTGGGTTAAGAGCATAAAAACAATGGATATAACAACAAATAAATCCATAAATAAACCAATACATTTGCATACCAAATACTAGAGGAATGAGCTATTTATTACTGAAGGTAAAAACCAAATGGAGATGGGGCTTCGACGTTCCACCCGACCATTGATTGGTTGAGCCAAGTCTCACTTAAACCAATCACCCTCGTGCCATATTCCAAGCATGAATGTGGGACTTTTATTAGAAACACCATTCAACACCAAACCCGGGCTTTAGAGACCAAATTGTCTAAACCCAAAACCAGTGATTCCACCTCATGGTCAGACATCACTAACCATCACGGATTGATCTCTATCCAAGTTTTTCCAGAGCTCGAGAGCGTTTGTTCCAACTAGGGCTTCCAGGACTAGTAACTGAACCGCATCTATTACAAGGCTTCTAGAGCATTTTTCCAACCAGGGATTTCAGGACTAGTAACTCAACCCACCTAGGGCTTGTAGAGCATTTTTCCAACCAAGGCTTCCAGGACTAGTAACTCAACCCAGAGTTGTTCGTCGAGCTTCCAGAACGTTTGTCCAACTAATGATTCCAAGAACTAATAACTCAACCCACAGCTAAAGGAATCATGAGAATAAACTAGAAAAAATTAAATATAAATAAACCCACAATACCATGGTTGTCCAGGAAATGGCAAGGCTAGGAAAATTCACATGCATACCCATGCATGCAAAAACTAGTGAGGAAAACATACATGCAACTCGGTACCTGCAATCAAATCTTGTTGTAGATGTTGATCCTGATGTCCACCTATGATTTATTTCTCTTCACTTGATCTCAATGTCCGCCAAGTATCCACACTCTACAAGAGTGCTTCGAGAAAAATCTAAGTCTCCAAGAGGATGAGAGAGAGGGAGAGAATAACGAGAGAGCTCCAAAAATGCACAAACCAATTGATCCTCATAAGCCTTTTTATATAATAGAGCTCTATTTTCTTCATTTTCCATTATTTTCCTTCATTTTCCTCCTCACATGCAACCTGTGACCTTTCATGTCCCTTTTCTCCTAATTTCCATTATTTTCATAAATAAATGTGCCAAAAATACCTTTTTCCTCTTTAATGCTTTAGCCATAGCCTAATTTTCCTTAGCCATAATAAACCATGTGAACACCTACACTAGGATGTTTTTCCCAACATTCAGCTTGGAATACATGTCCCATCAACTGTGGTTATTATTTAACTTTATTGCATGGAATTTTCACTAGGGATGTTATAGAACCCTCCCCCTTGGGGGACACCATTCTCGGTATTCAATCACACATATACCTCAGCAACACCGGTGAAAATCAAACATACTTCCCATGGAGCTTTATAACATAGCTCGATGCAGTATTTACAATGGTCAACCTGCTGAAAAGAAAACGAACATGACACCATAACAACATGACAACTATAATGACATAACACTATACCGCTTATTGGAGCTTTATAACATAGCTCATAGCAGCATTTACATGAATATACATATGTACATACATTCAACCATAACATCAAAACATATACGAAAACATCGCCAAAACATATGCTAAACAAAACCAACATCACACCAAAACTGCTTTGCCTCAATCGGAAAACAAGGAAAGATACATGGCCCGCATCAAATATGTCATCTCCCATATAGCTTCATCAGGCCCAGAGTTCTTCCATTGCACTTTAACTTTCCAGATTTCTTGATTCTGGAGCATGAGCATCTTTTTATGCAAAATGCACCGCGGTTCCGGTTGGAACTCTCCTTCTGGCTCCACCTGCCATATAGATCAATCAATAACATGATCAACACCTTTAACATATTTCTTAAGCAATGATAAATGAAAAAAATCATGTATTTTTACTGTGGAATGTAGTAAAAGTCAATAGGCCACCGGTCTGATCCTCTAAATGATCTTGAAGGGTCCACAAAACCTTGGTGCCAACTTGGCACATGATCCAATCTGCAAGGAGCTCTTCTTGGGCTTGATGCTCAAGTATACCTGATCCTGAACCTGAAACTCCTTGAACAAACTGTTCCTATCTGCATAACTCTTATGCCTAACCTACACTTCTTTCAAGTTTTTCTTGATCACCTGCATTTTTTGTTCCAATTATGCCAACATCTCTGGTCCAATCAATACCATGTTAAAAAGATCACTCCAACTGATAGGAGTGTTCGAACTCTGCCCATACAATGCCTCAAATGAACTCATTATCAACGACTCTCAACACCCGTTATTGTAGGCGAACTCTACCAGTGCAATATACTATTCCAACTTGATTTGTTGATGCATCACATACATCCTCAACATATCCTCCAATATCATGTTGACCCTCTCATTTTTTCCATCTGTCTACAGATGATAAGCTATGCTGAAGGCCAACTCGGTGCCCAAACCTACAAACAACTCTTTCAAAAACTTGGAAGTGAAATTTGCATCCTTGTTAGATGCAATGTTCTTGGAACACCATGGAATCTGTTAGGATATTCCGACACATAGGAAATAGTTAAGAATAACTTAGTCTAGTGTAGAGTTAGGTAAAGTGTGTTTCTTTACCATGTACATTTGTAACTTATAATCCGACGGTTATCTCTCACCTTGGTATTAACGACACTTGATCCGTGGCTTAGCACCCGATTGGTCCATGATCTCTATTTAAAGAGCATGGAGGCTCATTTTTCCGGTAACTGTTTATGAGAGAAACATATGTAACTTTTATTTTTATATTAATAAATTGCCTGAAGTGGCTGTATTGGCTTAGGCCATGGATTGTTTTCCTCTTTGAGGGTTTTAACCACATGATTATACTGGTGTACTGATTTGTGATCTGTTTGTGAGCGGTGACCTTTGGTTCTTTATCTAAGGAAATTACCCTGTAAATTCCTACATGGTATCAGAGCTATTTTGAGAGCCGCATCCGTTGTTGATCAAAATCCAAAGCCGGTTTAACTGCATGCGAATGCGTTTTTGTAGATCTACTAGTTCTGAACATTTTTGGGTTTGGAGAACTATTCGGTTGTGTCCAGAGCATCTGTTACAGTGAGGAACGCCTTTTGTTTCATGCGAAAAGGTTTCCGGCTGCCCAAGTTATGACAGTTTAGATCTAGAGGTATAATGCATCTGTTTTGCAGTTATATTTGTTAATAGTTCTGCTTATTTCGGTTTTCTTTATATATTTTCGGGTTTTGGGTTTTATTTATTTTATGAATCTATACCCTCTTCTCTGTGTATGCTCTTTGTTATACGCTGCATGCGATCTCAGCAAATCAAAAATAGAACAGGGATTTTTTTTTCTACGTATGCTCTTTCCCCGCGTCTTTGTGCGATCACGGGAAATCAGAAATAGTGAAAAAAAGGGATAGTTTCTGGTAAGGCTAACCGAAAATCTACATTTTTCCGTAAGGCTTTGCATTTCATTTTTTTTTTGCTCGGTTTTTGTGTTTTTTGTGCAGGAAAAGGCACGCAAACTGAAGAGTAAAAAAAAAAAAACCCTTCCTCCTTTCATACAATAACATGACCCTTTTACTATCTCACTTGGTGAGGGGTTAGTTTATGAGAATAGAGGTCTTGGTTTCAAGTCTCCTTCTCAAGCTTCTTTTGTAAAAAAAATTTGTTCAAAGGGGCGGATTTTTTTTTTTTTTTTTTTAAAGCCGCACTTCATTCCGTTCCCGTAACTATTCGGTATCTACAACTCAGATTTTTCAAAAGGCATAACTTCTTCATCCGGAAGCCGTTTTTCGAGTATTTTTTTTTTAAATAGCCTAATTTTTCAAGATATTTCCATTGGAGTAGTTAGTTTCAATTTTTATCAGCTTTATTTTTCTAAAAAAATGGAAAGTGCATGCCCAGTTATTCTTAACAACACCAATTATTTCCAATGGCTACCTCACATGGTAGATATACTTAGAAGTAAAGGGATTTATAGAATAGCCACAGGACAAGAAACTAAACCTTCTAATGATGATAAAGCCGCTAAATGGGAAAATAAACAATATCAAGCACAAGGGTTGATAGGAATGTCCATTGCTCAAGATCTTCAATTTCATATCCTTCACATTGACACCCCTGATGAAGCCCTAGAAAAGCTAAAAACTGTTTTTGGCATTCAAAATGAAATCAGGGCCCACCAAATTGAAAATGAGTTGCTTACTTTGGACCCCAATAACTTCTCTTCCGTTGAATATTTTTGTCCAAATTCAAGAACCCCATAATTATTTTAGAAAGTTATAGCCTCATCTATTGCATTCTTGCTAAGCTTGGCCATGCATACTCTGTGTTTGTTACCACGTTCCATTCCACCAGAGAAGCCATCATTTCTTCAGGAGCCACCAACAAGAATCCATCTTTTGATGCCTTTTGTGATTCTTTGATAAGAGAACAAGAAAAAATTTTACACCTTGGTCTTATCACTGATGGAAACGCTTCTAAGAAAGCCTTAGCAGCCCAAAAACAACGATATCAAAATAATCCCAAGAAGCAGTATCCTAACAAATATGGTCCTAAACCAAACAAGGGCCCTAAGCAATTTCAACCGCAAACTGAAAAATCAAATCACCAAAATAATAAGGCAAATCAAAACAAAGGGAAGAAGACAGATAGACATTGCAACTTTTGCAATCGCGATGGCCATATAGAGTCCAAATGTTTTAAGAAGATGGAAGCCTTAGAAGCAGCACTAAAGAAGCAAAACATCAATTTGGAGCACTCTTCACCTTGATCTTCAGGAATGACACTTTCTGCTTGTGGTTGTCCAGCATCAATATTTGGTTATGCATTAAATGTATCTTCTTCTTCTCATTCTCATGAGTGGCTCATTGATTCTGGAGCTTCCTACCACATGGATAAAAATAAATCCATGTTTTATTCTTTAAATGATTGTAACATCAAACATATTTATGTTGGTGATGATAGATCTCTTAGTGTTGTAGGATCTGGAACTATTCATCTCGATAATGGCCAGTTTAATGATGTACTACATGTTCCTACCTTCTCATGCAACCTTCTCTCTGTTTATCAAATAACTCATTCAGGTGAAGGGAAAATAGTAGAATTCTCACCTCATGATTTTGTAATCAAGGACCTAAAAGAATCTAATCATCGGCACAGCTGCGGCGTTGTGATGATTCCACGAAAGGTTGTATAAGTTTGACAAATTTGGGGGTCCTTCTCCACCCTCCATTTTTGTTGCTCATAATGATGATGTGAGCAAACTTTGGCATGAGAGATTTGGTCAATTAAACTATCTCTCTCTTCAAACTCTATGTAAGGGAAATATGGTGACGGGTCTTCCTATGGTATCTTGTCAAGACGCTGTTTGCTCCGGATGTGTACTCGGAGAACATCATTGGGATAGTTTTGACAAACGTGCCTCTTGGCATGCTTCAGCCCCTTTGCAGCTTGTGCACAGTAATTTATGTGGTCCACTTCTTGTTGTTTCTTTCTCTGGTTGCAATTACTTCTTAACTTTCATTGATTATTTTTTCAGATGCACTTGGGTATATCTCTCAAAACTCAAGAGTGAAGTTTTTAACATGTTCTTGCCCTTTAAGGCCTTTGTTGAGAAACAATATGGACATCAAATTCTTAAGTTAATATCAGACAATGGCGGAGAATATGTTAACAACAAATTTATCAACTTTTGCACTGAGCATGGCATTCAATTGCAACATACTGTTCCATATACTCAACAACAAAATGGTGTAGGCTTGAAGGAAAGAATCACACCTTAAAAAAATATGGCTAATTGTATGCTTCGATCTAAAGGACTTGGTCTCCAATTCTTGGGAGAAAGCCATTAGCGTGCAAATTACATGATAAATCACACTCCTACTAAGGTTTTAAAGAATATAACTCGGAAAGCTTGAGATCGTGAACGGATGTAGGTCACTTTCGTGTTTTGGAAGTGATGCTTGGGCCCATATTCCAGATGCGAAACATAAAGACTTAGAACCTAAGAGTGAAAAATGCATTTTTGTTGGATATTTTGAAGATGTCAAAGGATATAGACTTCTTCAACCAAAATCCAAAAATATAATCATTAGAAGAGATGTAAAATTTGATGAAAATATAATGGCCTGCGAGCCTGATTCGGCATATGTGCCACCTCTCCCTCTCTCTTCTATTTTTAATAGCATTCCTTCTAGTTCATATGATGATAGCGAGGATGAAAATCCTCTTCCACCTCTTGAAGTTATTCCTTTTACTCCACAGCTTCCAAGATGGATCCGCTCTACTCGGGATGCAGCAGGTTCTCTTGTAGGTGACCCTGTCGATCGACGACGTACACGTTCTCAGTTCGAAAGAGCCTCTTCCTGCCTTATTGTCCGAAGCATTGATCTGAAAACTTTGAAGAAGCCTGGTCACGTCAGTTGGGATGAAGCTATGAATGAAGAGTATCGTTCCTTAGTGACAAACAATACTTGGGATCTTGTTCCTCTTCAAAACTTGTCAAATGCAAATGGATTTCAAAACCAAGTTTGGACAGATCGAGAAAAGTGGATATACATAGCTCATCTTCTTTAACTGAGATTTTCTGATTAAAAACTGGTGAATATACTGAAACCTTCTCCCCTGTTTCCAAAATGAATTCTATCTGCCTTGTTCTTTCCCTTGCTACCTCCTTTAAATGGGAAGTCCATCAGATGGATGTTAAATCCACCTTCTTACATGGAGATTTGCATGAAGAAATCTACATGGAACAACCCCCTAGCTTTATCCAAAAAGACTCCAACCTTGTTTGTCGCCTTAGGAAGTCTCTCTATGGTCTCAAACAAGCTCCTCGGGCTTGGTATGCCAAAATGGATAGATTTCTATTAGATAATGGCTTTTCTAGGTGTCATTCTGACAACACTGTCTACACCAAGAAAGTGAGTAAGTCCTTCACCATCCTTGTTCTTTATGTTGATGATCTTATCCTTACTGGTAGTGATCCAAACCATATAAACCATGTGAAGTCTAGCCTCAAAAAGAAGTTTGAAATGGCAGACTTAGGACACTTGCATTATTTCCTTGGTCTTCAAGTCTTGCAATCCAAGGAAGGCATTACCCTCTCTCAGTCCAAGTATGCCTGTGATCTTCTACACCACTTTCACATGGAAGACTGTAAGCCAACCCCTTCTCCCTTTAAGTATGGAGTCAAGCTTTCAATCACTTGTGCTACCCATGAATTTGATGCTACCTTATATCGTCAACTTTTTGGTAAACTTATGTATCTAACCCATACTCGTCCTGACCTTTCCTTTGCCGTTGGTCTTGTTGCTCAATTTATGCACCAACCTTATGAAAGTCACTAGAAAGTAGCTAAAAGAGTACTTAGATATATTTGAGGTACAGTTCAATTCAGGATTCATTACAGTGCAGGAGCATCTCCATTGTTGATTGGTTTAACTGATTCTGATTGGGCCGGTGAGCCTGATGATCGAAAGTATACTGTAGGATATGTATTCACTCTTGGTTCAGGACCTATTACTTGGTCTTGTAAGAAACAAAGTGCCATCTCTCTTTCTTCCGCAGAAGCAGAGTATCGTGGTGCAGTTGAAGCCAAGAAGGACGCCATGTGGCTTTGTCAGATCCTGTCTGAATTTGGTCTCCATCAGTAGCATCCAACTACACTTTGGTGTGATAATCAGCGTGCCATTCAGCTATGTAAAGATCCAGTTCAGCATCATCATATGAAACACATTGAAATCCACATACACTTGATCAGAAATCTCATTCATGATCGTGTTCTTGAAGTGCAGTATTGTCCAACCAATGATTAGGTAGCCGATATCTTTACAAAGGCTCTCACAGAAGCAAAGTTTACCAAACTTCGATCCATGCTTGGAGTTCAGGAAAGTTGTCATCAATGGGGGATAGGCTCTAATGCCTCCTTCCTTCTCCTATTGTGTCATTTTTGTAAATCCTTCAATCCTATCCCAATTTGTTCTTAAGGGGGGATGTTAGGATATTTCGACACATAGGAAATAGGCTCCTTTTGTGTTACCTTTGTAATTCCTTCAATCCTATCCCAGGTTTTTCTTAAGGGGGGATGTTAGGATATTCCAACACATAGGAAATAGTTAAGAATAACTTAGTCTAGTGTAGAGTTAGGTAAAGTGTGTTTCTTTACCATGTACATTTGTAACTTATAATCTGACGGTCATGATTTATAGTGATTCGACGGTTATCTCTCACCTCGGTATTAATGACACTTGATCCGTGGCTTAACACCCGATTGGTCCATGATCTCTATTTAAAGATCATGGAGGGTCATTTTTCTGGTAACCGTTTATGAGATAAACATATGTAACTTTTCTTTTTATATTAATAAATTGCCTGAAGTGGCCGCGTTGGCTCAGGCCGTGGACTGTTTCCCTCTTTAAGGGTTTTGACCACGTGATTATACTGGTGTACTGATTTGTGATCTGTTTGTGAGCGGTGACCTTTGGTTCTTGATCTAAGGAACTTACCCTGTAAATTCCTACAGAATCTGACTCTTTCTCTCATAAACACATGTACTACATCACTAGTTGAGTATGTAGTCTTCATTGGAATGAAATGTGCAACATTGGTCAACCTATCCACCAAAACCTTGATAGAATCATGTTGTATAATTGTTCTCGACAAACCTGTGATGAATTCCATGGAAATGACCTCCCATTTCCACTCTAGAATCGCAATCGGCTGTAGCAGTCAACCTGGATGTTCCCCAGTGGAGTCGCCAGTTCTGTTATGGGAAATGTTACCCTAAGGTCTTGGGTTGATAAACCTTCACAGATCAAGGGCATGACATGAAAAGAAGGACTCGATTAACCAACTCCTATGCTCTAAACTAGAAACTAAGGGTTGCAGACCTTACCCGTTTATCCTTCGGTTGTAGTAGATCCCACGGGGTTCAAACCCCCTGCAACACCTTATGCTCCAAAACCTGCAAACCAACAAAGAACAAGCACAAAAACCTAGTTTTACATCATATATCATGCATAATCTCATAAAACTAACAATAAATGAACTATTTAAGATCATTACACATGTATAAGAGATTAATGACACGTGAACACCAGGAACAAGATGGAACTTATTTTATCAATGACATGTATAGTAAACAAATGTGGAGAGATCACCTGAAATATGCCACAGCCTTCGAGCATATCGTCCTCTGGATCCGTCCAACCCTAGCCTTGCAAACTTCTTCCAAGAATAGTGCACAATGGATGTCAAATAGGATGAGTGAACATCTCAAGGAAACAAGGGTTTCTTGAAAATCGGGGAAGTGTAGGAGGCACAAGGGATATATCAGACTTGGTTAGGGCTATAACAGAGTATAACATCTATAATTCTCTCTCTTCCTTCTTTATGCCATTCCCTTAAGGGGTTTATACCTCCTCAAATTAGTTTTTTTTTTCCTTTCTTCAGTTGGGGAACAGTTAGGCCATGGGCTGGGGTAGTTAAGTTACAGGAACAATCGTAAAACCTGCCTCAAAAGTATGGAAATTATATATTTTTAATGTTTAAAAAGGCATACGCGGTTCTCTATGTATGGACTCGCATGTATACGCGGAAAATTCTCGGCAGAGTAGCGTATAGGTTTTATGAAACTGTTTTTTAGAGAAATATGACCAAGTCTGAATGGAAGGGTTGCCCAAGGCCAATGCATAAGTCATAAAGTATGTAATGGTGATAAATGATGCTATAGCACTTAACCATATAACAATCCAAAAATATGGCTACAAACTCTGCCACATCCTTCTTCAGATTTGGCCAGTAACAAAATCTCTTCATTGGAGTTAAAGTCTCCTGGTAGCCTGGGTGACCCGAATATGGTTTCGCATGAAAATACCTTAAGATCATCTTCTTGAGATCAATGTTGTCTGGTACATATATCTTGTCTCTAAATCTAACCAATCCATCTATTGTGAGATGGTAGTGCAAATCCTAAACACGTGCACCTGCACTGGTACCTGTACCTACAACAACGCCTATACTACCACTTGTACCTATACCTGTATTGCCACTCGTACCTATACCTATAAAAACATCTACACTTGTACTTGTACCTGTACCTGTACTTTGTTGCAACATGTGCACAATCTCCATATACATGTGATCCAGATGACCCTTCTACAAGATCCTATCCTATAAATGTATCCCATAGGATCTCATAGCTTCCATGATTTACCTATACCTTCCTGCTAAGAGCATATGCGACCTTGTTTTCCTTTCCCTTGATGTACTTGATCTTGAAGTCAAACTCGTTGATCGTGCCCAACCATATAGCCTGTCTCACATTCAAATTCGACTGGTCAAACAATTACCACAACCCATTGTTATTAGTCATAAGTACAAAATATCTGCCAAGAAGATAGTGCCTCCATTTATTCAGTGCATGAATGATCACTACTAGCTAGAGATCATGTGTCAGGTAGTTTTGCTTGTGCACATTTAGTTTTCGCAACTCATAGCACACCACTTGTCCATCTTGCATAATAAATCCACCAAGTCCTCTCCTGCAAGTATATGTACCCACTACAAACTCCTTATCCTGATCTTCAATCTTTAACATTGGAGCATGTGTCAACAACTGCTTAAGTTGCTCAAAACTGGCTTCGTACTCTTATGTCCAATCAAACTTCTTACATTTCCTCTGCAATGATGTGATCAGATAAGAAATCCGTTAGAATTTCTTGATGAACCTCCTGTAATAGCTTGCCAATCCCATGAATGATCTCACCTCATCTACAATCTTAAGAGCTACCCACTCCATCATGGCTCTTATATATTTTTGATCTACTGCAATGCCCTCCTTGGAGGCAACATGTCCCATGTAGTGTACCTCAGTCTGGAAGAAACTGCATATGCAGAGCTTAGCATACAAATGATACTCTCTCAACAACTTCAACACTACTACCAAATGCTCGACATGCACTTCATCATTTTCTGAATACACCAATATTTCATCCATAAATACAATCACAAAGTTGTCCAAATAAGGACGCAACACATTTTTCATCAAACACATAAATGTAGTTGGGGCATTAGTCAAACTGAATGGAACTACAACAAACTCATAATGCCCGTACTTGGTCCTGAAAGCGGTCTTGTAGATGTCCTGCTCTTTGATGTGTACCTGATGATAGCCCGACCTCAAGTCAATGTTAGAGAACATTGCTTCTCCCTTAAGCTAATCGAACAAATCATCAATCCTTGGTAATCGGTACCTGTTCTTGATGGTCACTTTGTTCAACTGCCTGTAGTCAATGCACAATCCGAGAGTGCCATATTTCTTCTTCATGAACAACACCGGTGCAACCCATGGTGATACACTTCGTATAATGTACCCTTTATCCAACATTTCCTTTAACTACAATTTCAACTCTACCAACTCTGGTGTACTCATCGTGTAAGGTGCCTTTGATGCTGGAGTTTCTCTTGACATCAACTCAATAGAAAGTTATACTTCCCTGTGTGGTGGGAACTTTGAAATATCTTATAGAAACACATCATGAAACTATTGCAAAATTGGATACCTACTCAAAACATATACATCCTCAGCCTCCTTAGCTTTATCAGTAGAGATGTGAATTGCAAATAGTATGTTGGAAATACTGAGAGTTGGGGGGGGGGGGGTGAATCATTATTTATTTTCAATTATTATTTTTACCAGTTAGATCACTTATTTATAGAACAAAAAATGAATAATAAGAATAATTGATTTTATTAATTTCTTCTTTAAAATAAATCAAGTACAATATATGTAGGGATGAAACCCTAAATGAAGACACCGATCTTCAATCTCCTAGGCTCCAACCTATATTTTCCTAGCACCGACTTGGAATTCCAAGGCTCCAACCTTGTCAATTCCGAGGCACCAACCTCAAGGGCTCCAACCCTATATTTGGTACAAGCTCCAACATGGTCTCTTGAGGACTCCTATCCTCTAGGGCTCCAACCCTATATTCGAAGGCACCAACCTTGACTCTATGAGGCTCCAACTTCCTACTTCAATTCATCAAGATATATTTGGTTATACTTCACGGCTCCTAATGTCTTCTTCAACAAGCCCTAACAATATTTAGCTATACCCTCACTTAGTCTCCATGTCTCTTCATCAATGGAAACCTTGTTCTTCACATGAAGTTGTCTCCACTACTCTTCATGTCACCGAAATACTTGTTTCTTCTAGGTTACATCACGAGGGCCTTCAATGCATCATGTTGTCTGTCTTCAATCACCTAAAACTTCTCAAAAAAATGTCTTCACTGGGCTCCTTCAAAAGTACTTCAAACTGGTTCAAGTGATCTTCCAACTCTCTTCAAATATGCTTCAAGGCCTATTCACTAGCCTGCCACAACAAGAATTTGTGAGTGTCTACAACAACGGTTCCTCAACAAGACTTCCTCTGTCCAAAGCTTCTAAGTTCTTCTCACCAAAATCCGCTTCAAATGATGATGTAATAACGACTCTAATTTTGATCCTTGATACTGGTGTAATAAGATTCTTTATAAACTGCTCCAAGGGTCTACACCAAGAATGTCAAAATCTGCTTCAGTAAATATTTGCAACACGGTCTTCAAGAAAACTTGAAGAGAGTTGTTTATAAGTTCAATTCAAGTCTGCACAAATCTTGCAAATTTTCTACAAATTTCTCCAATAACATCAACACTGTGCTTGCAAGTTTTGCAAGAAGGATTTACTGTAATATAATCCAACAATGTGCCCTCAACAAAGGTATGCAAGAAATTTTTACTAAGAGGTATGACTTTGTACTCAAAAATTCACAAGGATGTTTCAATAATAATTTAAGGAGTTTTAACAATTCTCAACAAGCTTGCACAAGATCCAAGAATGCTCCGAATCTAAGAAATATTTAATTCTGATCAAGGTATTATTAGCTACAAAATTGTAGCCTCAAACATAGGTCTGCAAACTATCCAGAAGTTTGTTACCACAGACATGATCTCTTTTTCAAATGCAACATGCCTGAAATTCGTTGAAAACACGGGTCCAAGACTTCTCTGCCGATTATTTTGAGGAAATATACAAATCCGAGAGTTTCAGTGCTACAATTGCAGATGTGATGAAGCTACAGGTCTGAGATTTTGTTCTCCACGTCTGTTCCTGAGGTATGATGCGCCAAAGCTTTGAGCCTTCCACACAAAATGATGATTTATGCCTCCTCCGCAAGTATGAGCTGCTGTAGCATGAAACTGTAATCAGAAATTTTGTCTTCCAACAAACAATCTTAAAATTTACCTCTACAACTCGAGTTATGAAGATGACACCACGAGTCTATAATATAGGTCCTAAAAATTTGTTTCATGATTTTACAAATGCAGGTACGAGCCTTCAAAGAATTGATCTCTTCTATAATTTGAATTTAATGTATCAAACAAAAAAAGATTTGCCCAAATATATCCTTCTCGGCCTCCTTTATCATGTCACTGTATTACCTCTGAAAGTCTTGACCAAAATAAGTGAGTAAAAGTGGTAGTCAGCTCTTCTATTTATATGAATTCGACTTGAAATGAAGGGACACGTCCTTTTGGAGTGAGGCTGACATGTGTATGAGAGTGTAGGTCACCTATCAATTAAATATATATTTGTCAACTTAAAAAATTAAATTTCTCATCAATCTCCAGGAGTTTGGGGGCAAGTAAGGCTCGTTATGAAGAGGAAAAAATTATCTTCAAGATGGTCTAGGACTCATTGTGATAGGCTGCCTCCAAGGTGCCAAAATTTATTTTTCTTCGTGATTGTTATAGGAATTTTTAGTGCAGAAGGTGATTTGGTAAACAAGAGGTCATAGTGTCATTATGTGAGTCATCAATGCTATCCATGTCATCATGATAGTGTAGCATCCATGTCATCATGTAGTCTCGAACAAAGTCATCAAGAGCCATTACGTATGATATCATCAAGTGTGATCATTTCTGTATAGTCCTCCATATGTCATCAAGGGCTCATCATTGGCACTTAAGGTCTAGATCAATATTAACATCAATCATGGTTAGTTCAAGGAATTTTGTTACTAGGACATTATGGTCAATGGATATTTAGGATAACACTTCTTCATTAGTGGCTTGACATCTTCATTAATGGTCTCCTGGTCAACCAAGAGTCATAGCATCATCATCTGGAACCAGGCATCTCAAGAATATCGACATCTCAGTCAATGCCATATTCGCATAAATGACAACCTTGATTAACATAGTGCACACCCTTTTCTGCAACTGCGCTTGGCCTGCATGGCTATCGCCATCCTAACTGACGTGGATTTATTCTTTCCTTGTGTTAGTGTCAGTATTTGCATCCTGCCATCAGTGATCAAATATCCTATTTTAATATCATTTTAGGGGTCCGACTTAGAAATTTTTTATCATTCCACTAGGCCATGCAAAAATTTAGTCACTGATGGTAGCCCTAGTCCAAAAACATCACTCTTCCTCAAATTTGATTACTTATTGGCATAGTTTCATAACTTGTTGACTATACACCATCCATAAAGTCAATATCAGTCATGTCATATTGAAATTTAGTCCTTCAAGGTCTCATTAGGTCTTTTAGGGTTTTTCAAGGTTCCCATTAGGTCATTAGGGTTTCCAAGGTCCAATAAAACTTCATTTCCACTGCATAAGACTAGCAAGTAAAGGGTGATGAAATTACATCTCTTCACCATATGAAGATGATTAATGAAGAAAAACTTCTTGTTTCAGCATCGAATTTTGGTTTTAAGATGTAATTTTTAATTTTCATTATATAATTTTAAGTCATCAAAATGTAATAAGTATCATAATTCCCAAGCTGCTAACTCAGAGTTCCAACATGCCAAAGCATAAAAAATGTCAAATAAAATAATTTTTTTTTTTTTTTTTTTTTTTTTTTTTTAATATAAATAATTGAAACGGGTATATTTTATTCATAAGTGATTTAGTTGGGCCAGAGCCTAATCAACCATCTTTAAACAGCATTGCAGTACAACTTAATTCTTCTAGATTTACTTTGATTATCGGCTTAAGGAATACTTGAATGGAGAATGATTTCATCATTAATGTTAAGATCTCTCGGAGCGAGTAGGCATCCTTTGTTTGCCATTATATCCGCTTCTCTGTTTGAGCTTCTGAGTATGTGGAAAAATTGAAAGGAGGCAAAGTCCCGTAGAATGATATTTAACCTTTTCAAAGACTTGTCGAGGACGACATTATTAAAATGATCCTTCGAGTTGAGCTTTTTGATGAGAATTTATGAGTCTCCAAATTCTTGACAATATTTAATGCCTCTATCATAGACTATTTGGCAGGCTTTTGTGAGGCCAAGGAGTTCTGCCTGGTTGTTTGTATGTTGGCCGAGTCCCCAGAAGAAGCAGTATTTTCTTGAGCTATCCAGGGTGTAGATGACTCCACCTACGTCCGCTACCCCAGGGTTTCCCTTGGAGGCACCGTCAAAGAAGATTGTTGTTTTGTTTTGATTCCTCCACCATACTTGAAAATTGTCATCTGGTTCTCTTAATCTCCAGTGTGGATTGGGGAGGGGGATATCACAGTTTTTTCCTTAGGGTGGGAGCTAAGATGATTCAGCCAGATCTTTTCAGAGGGAAGGAGAGAAGTATCTGATTTGTGAGATTGCAGGAGTACAGATTCAAGGAGAAGAGCTTTTGCTTTGGCAGCTATTTTTGCAGGGTAACAAGGAGTATCGTTGAAAATCAAGTCATTCCGCAAACCAAATTTCCCAACACACAAATTTGGGGATGGAGAGCCAAATATGATACCAAAGAGAATTTTGGGGAGTGTTGCGAGGATAGATTTGAAACCAAGAAGAATATAGATCAGCCACATAGGATAGCTGGGGAGAACTGACTTGCAGCCCGAGGAGAGATATTTCCCAAACCTCCTTGGCAAAAACGCAGTCTATGAATAGATGTGGGGCTGTCTCACCAACGTTTCTACACATCACGCATTTGTGAGGTCCAAAAATGTTTCTTTTTAATAAGTTATCCCTTGTCAGCAATTTATTGTGCATGAGGGTCCAAAAGAAGAAATTGACTTTGGGAAGTCCTGTAGCGTTCCAAACCTGTTTCCAAACGATTGGGGAACGAGTTCTGTATTTTTTTGTCTGCAAAGAAATGTAGCCTGATGCGGAAGTATAAATTCCAGAACCTCCCCATCCCTAGCTGTCTGGGCTATCTTGATGGACAGGCGCTGTGTTATAAAGGAGCAATTTAAGCACTGCAAGCTGAGAGAGCAATTGCTTTGGAATGATTGGGAAGTTCCAATCCTGCCAGTTCCCTCTACTGTCCAAATCTAAAATTTCAAATATTTTACAATAGCCTGTGTTGAGGAGCCAGCATCGAACAACTTTGATTTCATCATGAGCATTGAGGGGAGCGTAGTCCATAATGCGATCCTCCCACAGTAGAATTTTTTTCCCGTTGCCAGGAATTCGGTAAAGGTGTGTCTTGAATCGACTAATGCTCTTTCGGCAGAGGTTCCAAGTTTGTGTGCCAGGGGCAGCATTTTTGACTGATAAATGCCTGGGAGAGACACCCTGCGCATAATTGATCCTGAGCGTTTCACTAACAGGGTGAGAAGGTTCGGAATAAATTTTCTAGAGGAGCTTGCAACCAAGAGTGAGATTGGCGAGAGTAGGCTCTTTAATTTGGAGTCCTCTGTCAGTTTTACAAGGTACCAGTTTGCCAAATGTATTTTTATTTGATTGCCTCTGCCCCCTTTCCAGAGAAAGTCTCTCAAGAGACAAGAAATTTTCTCCATGATGTGTTTTGGTGCAATTAATAAGGAGGCTTGGTAGATAGGGAGGGCGAATAACACATATTTTAATAAGATTGTTTTCCCTCCTTTGGTAAGCGAGAAACCTCCCCAGGACACGATCTTGGCTTTAATATTGCTGATGATGCCTTGGCACAGCGTTCTGTTATTGAATCTAGAGGTAAGAGGCAAAACAAGATATTTAATGTTGTCCCAATGGGAAAAGCCCTCAAAACCAAGGATCTGAGCTATACTGTTGAGATTGTTTTGATCCACATTCCATCTATAGACCGACCTATTTCTATCATTTATCAGAGCTCCTGAGGCTCTGCAATAGATTTTTAGAACAGAGTCAAAGGATTTAGCTATTATGATAGGGGCACCGCCTAGAAGGAGAGAGTCATTTGCAAAGAGAGCATGGTTAATAGGCTTTAGGGAATTAGAAGTTCAAACTCCGGGAAGTCCACCAGAATTCGTTTCTGCAGCAAGCTTCCTGCTGAGAGAGTCTGCCATTAGAATGTACAAGAAAGGGGATAACGGGTAGCCTTGCCTCAAGACACGCTGAGCTTGGAAGAAAGAATATGGTTGACCATTCACCAGAGGGGAAATCCAGGGGTTTTCGATGTAGCCTTTGATGAGGTTGATGAAATGAGAGGCGAAGTCGAAGGATCGAAGGACTTGTAAGAGGAAGGAGTGATTAACCCTGTCGAAGGAATTTTCCATGTTGAGCTTAATCAATATCCCCATTTCTTTCCTCTGCTTGCTGGAGTGCATTTCTTCCTACACTTGAATGAAGTTGTCCAAGATATGCCTGCCTTTGACAAACCCCCCTCGAGGACTGGAAATTATTTTTTCAAGCAGGGGTTTGATTCTATTTGTAAGGAGTTTGGCCAAGATTTTGTAGGAGGTATTGCATAGAGATATAGGCCTGAATCTACCAAAAGTTTCTGGATTGACCTCTTTTGGTATTAAGGCTAGGAAGGTAGAGTTGATGCCTCCCATAAACTTTGCTTTACTGAAGAAACCTTGTATCATTTTCATCAGATCTGTTTGATAATTTCCCAACAGACTTTGTAGAAATGTATTGAGAACCCATCTGGCCCAGGGGCCTTACCTGATTCCATTGCCCATATTACTTTGATAATTTATTCTTCAGATAAAGGTTTTAGAAGTGCTTGGTTTTCCTCTTGATTGATGAGGTGGGGGATATTAGAGAGGATATCTTCAGTGTCTTCTATGTTGCCTTCATTCCTAAGCCCATACAAGTTTTTGAAGTGGTTTTCAGCTGCAGATTTAATTTGTTCAATATTTTTGCAAATTGGTCCTTGTTCATTTGTAATCTCAGTTATATGGTTGCGGGAGAGACGGGCTTTGTACTGGTGGTGGAAGAACAAATTATTTCGGTCTCCTGCCTTGAGCCACAGGCTACGGGATTTGAGCCTCCAGAACTCTTCTTCCCGTCTGAATGAGTGATCGGTGTTGCTTTGGAGTGCAACCTCTTTTTTTAGGATTTCCGGAGTGATATTGAGGTCTTCCATTCCCATTTGAAAAGTTTCCAACGACTGTACAACTTCATTTCTCCATTGTGAAGGAGTTTTGGAAGGATTTCTTAGCCACTCTTTTAAGGCTTTTTTTGTGGCTTTTAATTTTTTCTCCCACACACAGCTAGGGGATCCGTTAATGGGCTTGTCCCAGGAAATTTGAACTGTGTCAAGAAAGCCTTCTTTTTCAATCCAGAGAGGGCTAAACTTGAAGGGGATTGGGCCCATGTCTTCCTCAGGGTCCATAAGGAGTTGAATTGGCTTATGATCCGAGGTGAGTTTGGGGAGAATTTTTGTAGAGATAAGAAGGTTCTCCACCAGCAAGGAGCTTTGAATCAGGAATCTATCCAGCCGGGCTGATATGTGGTCAGTCCCTATTCTATTGTTGGTCCAAGTATATATGCTTCTTACCGGTGAAAAATCAAGAAGGTCCCTCTGCTGTATTATTTATGCTACCAAAGGTAGAAATTGGTCTCTAGTACTGTTACCCCCCCTTTTTTCTTTTGGCTTCACGAAAATGTTGAGATCTCCAGCTAGGATGATATTGTTGGGGGGGTGAATATCTAAAAAGTCGAAGAGAGAGTTCCAACATTCTCTTTTTCAACATAAAAGACAGGAACATAAAGATTGAATAGGGAAATAGTTAACTTACTTTCAAGGTTCTTAAGCTCAGTGAAGATCCAGTGCTGGGTCTCATGGGAGTTAAGTAGTTGGAAGTGTTCATCAGACCAAAGAGTTGCAACACCTCCTGAAGATCCCCTCGAGCTGACTGCTTTTCCTGCATTCTGCTTCCATTTTGACTTGTTGGTTTTCATAAGGCTTGCCCTCTGACTTTAGTCTCTTGGAGCAAGAGGATGTCTGGGGGTTCTATTTTCAACAGATCTTTGACGGCTTCAATTTTTGGTTGGGTCCCCAAACCTATGCAATTCCAAGAGACTATACACATTATTTACCTAGTAAGGGGTTAGGGATGCCCCCCTTGGAAGGTCTTGCTCTTGTATTTCTTCCGATTGACATTTATATTGTGGATTGGCTGCCTTGCATTTTTATACGTTCTGCCTCTTCTTCCCTGACTACTTTGTGAGGTTTCCTGCCTGCCCTCTTCGAGGATCTCTCATAGATCTCGTCCTCTGAGGAGTTAGAGGGTTCTGCCACTTTTTTCTTTGTTATATCTGCATACGAAGGGATGGAGGAACTGCCCTGAGAGGCACCGGGTGAGGCAACTCCGCCCCCATCTTTGTTTGGTTGAGGGACATCAATCTGTGTCAGAGTGATAAGATATGCTTTCGGAGGGTCTGATGGGG
Source organism: Pinus albicaulis (assembly GCA_034641835.2). Classification (NCBI taxonomy): domain Eukaryota; kingdom Viridiplantae; phylum Streptophyta; class Pinopsida; order Pinales; family Pinaceae; genus Pinus; species Pinus albicaulis. The sequence continues at coordinate 1,824,368,753 of CM076580.1, read as the reverse complement.
AGCTTCCAATGGGATTTGTATTCTCATCCAGAACGTGGGGGATCCTCTTTTCATTTCCTTGTTCTTCGGAATTATTCCCCTTTGTGGACCCTTTTCCTTGTGCTTTTGCATGGCCAGCTTTCTGGACCGTGATCCACTGCTCTCCCTTCAATTTGTCACTCTGTTCTTCAGCTTTTTTCTTACGGTATCTCGCAAAGTGCCCATAACTGTGGCAATGTCTGCATTTAAAGGGGAGTTGCTCATAGTCCAGCTCTTGGATATGAGACCAACCGGCGACTGTGAGTTTTATCGCTTCCGATAATCCTTCTTCCAGATCTACCTCCACACATTTTCGGGCACAGGAATATTGATCTTTTATGGCAGCCTGATCGATGTATTTTCCAAGGGAGTTACCGATGATTTGAAGGGATTTCTGATTCCAGTAGTGCAGGGGAAGATGGGGAAGGCACACCCATACTGGATTGGCAGTGGGCACATCCTGGGTCGGATCAAAATCCGGCGACCATTTATTTAGGTATAAGCCTTGCGGCCCCATGAAATAGGGCCCATTCCTGAATATAAGACTTCGATCCTCAGCATATTCAAACATGAACACGAAGAAGCCTTTGCCTACAAAGTATGATTTGATTCCTTCCTTGATCAATGGGGACCAATTTCTCTTGATCCAATCTTCAACTGATTTGGGTGAAGGCCAGAGACCTATAAACTTCCCTATGAGCCCTCTATCAGCTAGATTTAGAGTAGTTCGACAAGTTTCTTCCTCAGGGAGGGCCACCGAGGGAATGTTGTTCTTATTTTTTCAAATTTATGTTATTGAGCTGATGGGGGCCATTTGCAGCCGGCAGCAACCATCTTCTAGAATTCGAGAACCTCAAGAGGGAGGAGGGGGCCTCAGAGCCCCCATCATGAGCGCAGCTGCAGGCATGCGCAGCGTAGAAGCTTGGGGGAGCTAGGTCATGCAGCGAAAAAAAGAAGAAGAAAGAGTTCTGAAAGTCATAAAATGATCAATTTTTCAATGAAAAAGTCAAGTGAAAAGGTAAAAATTCAGAGTTTAAAGTGAAAGTGAAGAAAAAAAAAGTGGGTCCCAAGGCCCAATTCATTCAAATCATGAAGTATAAAGACCACCAAGGCATCATAAAGAATCTCATTTTTCATTTCATCCATCGAGTTTGCACTCCCATAGCCGGAAAAGTCGATTTGCAGAGTCAGAGGCTGAGTTTTTCACTGGCGTTGTGCTTTCAAAGAGTGGTGTTGCGCTTAGAGAAGGAAAGGTTGCGCTTATTCTCCACTAGCGCTGTGCTTTTGGGCAAGGCACTGTACTTTTGCCCGATGCGCTGCGCTTTTGCTTAGTGAATTCTACATGCATCAAAACTCACCAAATCACCTCCAAACTCTTAAAAAACTTCAGCAAGTTCCTCTTACACACTCTTGCAATTAATTACACTCAATTTTCTTCCTCCTTGCACTCCTAAAGAATGATTTCATAGTGTTTTAGATTCTAAGTGAAATTGGATTTTTTCCTAAGTGAAACCCTAATTCTACTCCTAATTCCCAAATTTTATGCCCTAATACCATACATTTCCTTTCCACACGTCTAAAAACCCTATCCTTACTCCTACACTATCATTCCTAGTCCCTAAGTCCATTTCCCTAAAAACCCTAAGTCCTAGGCTGCTACATTCCTAGGCAGCCCCTTCCCTAAACCTGTAATTAAATTCTCATTTCCAATACCCTTGAAATTTTGACCTCCCATCATCTCCCGAACCTCCATAATCCCTTCCCCCATCTCCCTAAATTTTCCTAGAGTTATCCCTATTTCCTAGACCCATATTCACTCCCCATTCCCATCTACCTTATCCCTAAGGTTTCATTAGCCACAAAACACTATGGAGGAAAACACATACTACATGGAGGAATAAGAGAGGGAAGTGAGAATGCCACATAAGGGAGGTCTTATCAGAAAGTATGAGGCCATTCCAACTCATAAACATCATGTCTCCATCATTGTTGGCCCTTGTTTTTTATCTCTTTTTGTTTATGAATTACACCTTATTTTGCTATATTATCCCTCTATTCACCATCATATCCATGTTATATTAACCCAAAGATGCATATACAGGTATTTAAGTTATTTTTTTCAATTATTAGATGTTCTTTGTAAAAATTGAAATTTAAGTGCATTTTTGGACAACAACAGAAATTCCCATAATGGCATTATGGTTTGCATATGTGCAGGACACTTGGGTTCAAGCTAGATATATTTCTAAAAGGCTTGGGAACTAAGAATAAGAGTACACCTATTGGTACAGTCAAACCGAGCTTTAATAGGCCCGGTCAAACAGGACCTATCGATATGGAGGATCCCTAGAAACTAGGTCAAAACTCTTATTTTGTGGGATTTTCTAGATTTTGATGGATCTGATGGATGAATTCGACTTGATATGATAGGATAAGGATAGTTATGACTACTTGAGCTATTTTATATGATTTTTTTAGATAATTTATCTATTTATGACTCAAACTTTGAAGGCTTTGATATGTAGAACTTGTATGACTTATTATTATTATTTCTGAGACTTGGAGACATAATTGAAGATTTGTTCTATCATATTTGATGTTATTATAAGCTGGTTGATTGATTGAAGTCTTAAGTAGCTGAATTCACCTTTAGTGTGCGAGGCAAGGGTGGAGGGCCCCCACACCGAGCTAAGTGCGCTTCTTAGTTTATTTTGTAGCTGCAATTTCTGAATTAGCTTGCTTATGTTTAATTTGTTTATGTTGATTATTTCCAAGTATTGATGAATTTAATGATCATTCTTAACCTGCATATGAAAGGACAATTTTTTTTAAAGTTAAACATTCTTTCTATATAATCAAGATCTTCAGTTAGAATTCATATTTACATGCTTTTACATGATTGCTGATGGATCTTAATCTTGTTTCTATTCTACATACAAATAGACAAATCAGTATCTAAAGTTAAATACTTCTTCTATCTGATAAAGAGACTAAAAAATAAGATTCATCTTTCCTACTTTTTCTGAATTCCTGTTTTAACAATAGCATTACTGATAAATGAATATATGATGAAGGACAATCATGAACTCTTTAGTGAAGAGCCTCTTCAATTATTACTTCATGTATCTTAATGTGTAGTTTTTGTTTTTTTTTTTTTTTTTCACATGGTAATATTGTTAAGAGAAGGAAAAACAAATCTCTTAAGTTAGGAGAATCTTATGCTTCTAATTACACATCTAAATTTATAAATTGTTTAAGTTAGATTTATATTTGTAATATGCATTTCCCTAATCATCAATAAACCATCTTCTGAATTGATCGCAACTGAAACCCATATACTTTGGGGATGCTTCTAAGTTCCACTAATCCGGATTGATAATAAATACTTGCGTTAGTTTACAATAGTAAATTGACCCAACAATCATTCATCAAGAAGTCATTCCAAGGGACAAATCATTTGCCACACATAGGGCTAGTTTTTCTTAAAAGTATGTTTATGACCAAATAGAGATTAATTTTACAAAATTTAAAGAGGTTTTTATCCATAATAGGTCAAGGAAGAAAAACCTCCTTCAGGTTTTACAGAGGTGTCATAGTTTTGGAGAAATGTCAAAAATATACTTGCTACAAGAGAGTTGCTACACTTCTGCAGTAACCTCGGGAAAATCAAATTTTCTCCCTGTTGGAGTGTCCAAATGACTTGCTTGATAATTCAAATGATAACTAGACAAATATCGATTTCCAATGAACTATGATGAGCTCAATTTGGAGTTAATGCATCCAAAAGTTTCCTGCAAGGCACACTGCATTTTTGCACCCCCATTTTTCAGTTTTTGACTAGTCTTGGGAGAATTGATTTTTGAGGGGCTATACTTGATCTTTTTAAGTTCTTTATAGGTCCATTGTCTAACCAAGAGAGATATATTTCCAACAAGATATCATGAGCTCAATTTTGAGTTTAGGAAGGCCTCCAAAAGTGGCCTTGAATTTGGCGCTATGTTTCTGGAGGGTGTTGCTACACTTTTACACAGTGGCACTGGCAAAAGCGCAGTGCCCTAGGAGTTGCGCTTTTCCTAGGGACCTCCAATGTACAAAATGAAGTTACCATTGGATTCATAAGGCAATTTATAGTTAGGGAAACAACTTTGCTAAGATGTTTTGGGAAAATAGGCAGTCAAAAGGTCAAAAAACACTCAAAAAGTGACCTTTCTGCCCTGCTTTGGAGGCTGGCGCTACGCTTTTGACCTGTCTTGGGAGAATACGTTTTTGGAGGGTCAAATCAGCACCATTTTGGAAAAAAAGTATAGATCTAGAAACTATACAGTGCAGGCATTCCAATGAGCCTTCATGAGCTCAATTTGGACACCGGGAACTCCTTCAAAAGTGGAGCTGAAGTTGGCGTTGCGCTTTTGACAAATTTTCTCAGTTTACTGATATATCACAATTTTCTCAAATTTTTCCAGTTTCACTTGGGAAAATGACGTTTTAAACTTTTCCCTCTGTACATTAATGATGTAAATGTAATTATGGTGTTTTTACATTTATCTAGGGTAAATACATTAGGTAAAAATACTTCATGAGGTGTAATGAATCAGTTCACTTAAGTTAGGGATGAGTCACTTGGACCTCCCTACACTTTAGGTATGCAGTTCAGATTTTGGTGGAACAGCTCCTCAACTTAGGGTTTCGACCCCTGAGGATAAGAGAAGTTGTTTTGTGGTCTATATCTTGTACTTTTTGACTCGTTTCAATGTTGCATGTTGTCGCATTGATGAGAGACTCAAGTGTAATCAATATTTGGTAGGAAATTAATGAAAAGGTTGCAACTATTTCTTTGGGATACTTGTGGTATGGAAATTTAGCATTGTTCTTCTTATGTCTCATTATGTATGAATGTTTGTTTCATGATCCATTTTATTTCCATGATATGCTAGTTTTCAAGTTGATAAGCAGAATACATCTCTCATGCTCTATCTTTGGGAAAACCTTCACAGTTTTCTCATCTTCTTAAGTTTAGAAAGAATATGCTTAGCCTTGCTCTTTCTAGCTCCTCGCTTGTCTGATCCATCCCACTCAAGAAACCCTAAAGTGTTAGGTTTTATACCTACCTTGCCCCATTGAATCTTTGCAACCCTAATCTTATTTTCCCTAACCTAGCCTCTTTGGCCTAATTCACCCATCGAGCAAACCAATTCAAACAAAAAAATCCCTGTACTCATACCTAGCCTAAAACCACAATTCATCCAACCCTATTGGTTGTGATTTTGTGGATAGATCCCTCTCCCGTTTGGTAGGGCTAGCTACCATGCTAAAATATTGGTCTGTGGTGACCTATATTTGGACTCTTTCTCAGCCTTAGAGATTCGGTGGAGTGACAACTTACTGGCGCCGTTGTCGGGGAGGCGAAAAGACAAATATTCCCTGGGAAATAATGATAAATATCAGATCTGATTGTTGATGGTGAACAACAATCAGGCAACAAGAAGGCTGTGCATCATTCACCTGGCGACTCTAGTGTCGAAAAATCCCAAGGTTCAGAATTTTTATGGCAACTCCACTCTTCAAGAACTGATATTCTACACAGCTTCTTAGTGACTTCATTGTTGTCAAAATGGATTCAATTTCTCTAAGGTATGCTCCCATGAGCTGAGATAACATACCAGGATTTCAAAACAACATGCCTTAGGTTGATTGCATGAAACTTATTCCGAAGTTCATAAATGTTAAAAGTAACGATGCTACTCTTCATCTGGTGAGATTTCACATGCATGTTCGTAGATTAAAGATTGATTTTCCTGAAGGTTGCTTAATGAAGATATTCATGGCCACTCTGGAAGATGAAGCCCAATATTGGTATGAAAGTTTGCTGCCGACTTGTATTTACTGTTTAAAGGATTTTCATACCACATTCTTTGAAAGGTATAAAGAATCTTGTCCATCCTTAATATTAGTTCAGAACTGCTGTAAACATGTTGATAGTTTTATTGAAAATCTTGAGAATGTTTATGGAGATGATGAATTCATTGATGATGAGACCATGGAAGCCCTGTATGAAAATCCATTTCACCAACATAAAGAAAGCTTAGAGGATACTTATCAAGATGCTCAAGAAAGTTTGTAGTAGGCTAAAGATATTTGTATAGTTGAAAATGATGGAAGACAAGGTCTAATTTCGGATCTGTTTGCAGCAGAAGATGGTATGCTAGAAGATCAAGTTCCAATTTCAAATTGTGATGATGATGAGTATATTGTTCAGGATCCCATAAAGGAGAGCTCTATTGTTGAGATTAAATTGAATGAATAAAACAAAGTTATTGACCCATGTGTTCTCATCCCATCATAACAAAGTCTTCATGAGGAGGTAATCCAGTCCCTTTATGAAATACAAGATGAGATATGTGTTCAAGTAAGTGAAAAGTATTCTTTGGATGACTCTCTGGTAGATGATAGAAATGTCAGTTTTGAGTTTCAAGAAAAATCTAAAGTTTTCCCTCTTATGACTAATGAGTGTGATAAGAAACATGACAATATGGTTGCCATTTCATATGAGTAACTTCAAGAGGTCTTACTTGAAATTCCCTTCCAACAACATGAGAAAGAATCAAATCCTAGCTACCATCCAGTTCAGGAAAATTTCCAGCAAACCATGTTTGCCTTGATTGAAGAGAATTCAAATCAGCCATCAGTTGGTGAAAAGAAAGTTGTTTCTACTATAGCATAAGAAAATGATCAACAGTGTATTCAAATTGCAAAGGACCAAGGCATTCAGGACTGTCATTCAGATTTTTCTTCTCATGTTTGATGTGTTGAATTTTTATTTCAAGAAGAAATTTGCTCACCTACTTGTTCAAAAGCTTTTAAGGACCAGGAACACACTCTTGCTGAGGTACATTATGAAGAGAGATCAGATTCAAGAGAAAAAGGTACCTTGTTTCTTCTAGATCAGCGAGAGGTAATTTTTCATGTTTTTCAGGATCTAGTGGAAAGTTTATTGCAGTCAACAGTGAAGGTAATTATTGAAGTATTAAATGATGATGGAGATCATTGTCAGCTATGTTTTTGGTTGCCAAATTGTAAATATTTATTATTGTCCAAAGAATTTGATTGGGAGAATCAATAAAGGAGGTATTTTCTTGATTGGTTACACTGGAATTTTGACATCGCCTGATTTTACATATGCCTTCGACTGATAGGTGGTTGTCATCAGGATTTTAAGCCCTCAAGTGTCGGTTATATACTATTATCAATAGTTTTAGTAAGTTTTTTATTTTAGTCAGTTTTGAGTCAGTCTTGAGACAGTCTATTTCTTTTGAGTTATCAGTTTTCACTCATGTTTATTAGTTTTAATTTTAGAGCGTATTGGACCAAATGGATAAGGCTTTCTAGTCTATGGTATTCTTGACACCTCTTTCAGAGCTATCATTCCCAATAAGGCCAATGTTAGTGTCAGTATTTTCATCCTGCCATCAGTGATAAAAAATCCTCTCTTTATATCATTTTAGGGTTCCCACTTAGAATTTTGTTATCATTCCACTAGGTTATGCAAAAATTTAGTCACTGATGGTAGCCCTAGTCCAAAAAAATCACTCTTCCTCAAATTTGATTACTTGTTGGCATAGTTTCATATCTTGCTGACTATACACGATCCATAAAGTCAATATCAGTCATGTCATCTTGAAATTTAGTCCTTCAACGTCTCATTAGGTCTTTTAGGTTTTTTCAAGGTTTCCATTAGGTCATTAGGGTTTCCAAGGTCCAGTTAAAATTCATTTCCACAACATAAGACCAACAAGTAAAGGGTGATCCTATAACATCTCTTCACCATATGAAGATGATTTGTGAAGAAAAATTTCTTGTTTTAGCATTGAATTTTTGTTTTAAGATGTAATTTTATGTCATAAAAATGTAATAAGTATCATGATTCCCAAGCTGCTAACTCAGAGTTCCAACATGCCAAAGCATAAAAAATGTCAAATCAAAGAGTTCTCAACGTCATCAGATGATCAATTTGTCAAGGAAAAAGTCAAGTGCAAAGGTAAAAATTCAGAGTTTAAATTGAAAGTGAAGAAATAAAAAGTGGGTCCCAAGGCCCAATTCATTCAAATCATGAAGTATAAAGACCACCAAGACATCACAAAGAAGCTCATTTGTCATTTCATCCATGAAGTTTGCACTCCCGTAGCCAGAAAAGTCTATTTGTAGAGTCATAGGCTGATTTTTTCACTGGTGTTGCACTTTCAGAGGGTGGCGGTGCGCTTACAGCAGGCAACTTTGCACTTATTCTCCACTGGCGCTGCGCTTCTGCACAAGGCACTACGCTTTTGCCCAATGCGCTGCGTTTTTGCTCAATGAAGTCTACAGGCATAAAAACTCACCAAATCACCTCCAAACTCTTAAAAAACTTCAGCAAGTGCCTCTTACACACTCTTGCAAGTAATTACACTCAATTTTTTGCCTCCTTGCACTCCTAAAGAATGATTTCATAGTGTTTTTGATTCTAAGTGAAATTGACATTTTTCCTAAGTGAAATCCTAGTTCTACTCCTAATTCCCAAATTTGATGCCCTAATACCCTACATTTCCTTCCCACACATCTAAAAACCCTATCCTCACCCCTACACTATAATTACCTAGTCCCTAAGTCCCTTTCCCTAAAAACCCTAAGTCCTAGGCTTCTACATTCCTAGGGAGCCCCTTCCCTATGCCTGTAATTAAATTCTCATTTACAATTCCCTTGACATTTTGATCTCCCATCACCTCCAAAAGCTCCATAACACCTGCCCCCATCTCCCTAAATTTTCCTAGATTTATCCCTATTTCCTAGACCCATCTTCACTCCCTATTCCCATCTATCTTATCCATAGGGTTTCATTAGCCACAAAACACCATGGAGGAAAACAGAGACTACAAGGAGGAAGAAGAGAGGGAAGTGAGAAAGCCACACAAGGGAGGTCATATCAGCAAGTATGAGGCCATTCCAACTCATAAACATAATGTCTCCATCATTTTTCAAGAAGTCATTCCAAGGGACAAATCATTTGCCACACATAGGCTATTTTTTATTCAAAGTATGTTTATGACCCAATGGAGATGAATTTTACAAAAGTGAAAGATGTTTTTTTCCATCATAAGTCAAGGAAGAAAAATGTCCTTCAGGTTTTACACATGTGTCATAGTTTTGGATAAATGTCAAAAATACAGTTGCTACAAGAGACTTGCTGCACTTTGGAGTAACCTTGGGAAAATCATTTTTTCTCTCTGATAGAGTGTCTAAATTACTTGCTTGATAAGTCAAATAATAACTAGACCGAGATATATTTCCAATGAGCTATCATGAGCTCAATTTTTAGTTTGGGAAGGCCTCAAAACGTTGCCTGCAAGAGCACACTGCATTTTTACACCCCCATTCTGCACTTTTTGACCAGTCTTGGGAGAATTAATTTTTGAGGGGTTATACTTATTATTTTTCAGTGCTTGATAGGTCCATTGTGTAGCCAAGAGAGAGATATTTCTAAATATCTATCATGATCTCAATGTGGAGTTTGGTAAGGCCTCCAAAAGTGGCCTTGAATTTGGCGTTGTGTTTCTGGAAGGTGGCACTGCGCTTTCCCTAAGGACCTCCAATGGACAAACTGAAGGTACCATTGGATTCAGAAGGCAATTTACAATAAAGAAAAAAATAATTTCTAAGTTTTTTTGGGTCAAAGAGGTAGTCAAAAGGTCAAAATCACTCAAAAAATGACCTTTCTGCCCTGTTTTGGAGGTTGGCACTGCGCTTTTGACCAGTCTTGGGAGAATCAGTTTTTGGAGGTTCAAATCATCACCATTTTGGAAGCCAAGCATAGATATGAAAACTAGAATGGAAAATATTTCCAATGATCTATCCTGAGCTCAATTTGGACACTTGGAACCCCTTCAAAAGTGGAGCTGAAGTTGGCGCTATGATTTTGACCTTGGCGCTGCGCTTTTGACAAATTTTCTTAGTTTGCTAATATTTCTCAATTTTCTCAATTTTTTCTAGTTTCACTTGGGAAAATGATATTTTAAACTTTTACCTCTGTAAATCAATGATGTAAGTTTAATTATGGTGTTTTTACACTTACCTAGGGTAAATACACTAGATAAAATGTCTTCATGAGGTGTAATGAATTAGTTCACTTAAGTTAGGCAAGAGTCACTTGGACCTCCCTACACTCTAGGTATGCAGTTCAAATTTTGGTGGAAAAGCTCCTCAAATTAGGGATTCGACCCCTCAAGATGAGAGAAGTTGTTTTGTGGTCTATATCTTGTACTTTTTGACTCATTTCAGTATTGGATGTTGTTGCATTGATGAGAGACTCTAGTGTAATCAGTATTTGGCAGTAAATTAATGAAAAGGTTGCAACTATTTGTTTGGGATACCTGTGGTATGGAAATTTAGCATTGTTCTTCTTATGTCTCATTATGTATAAATGTGTTGTTTCATGATCCATTTCATTTCTATGATATGCTAGTTTTCAAGTTGATAAGTAGAATACATCTCTTATGCTCTGTCTTTTGGAAAACCTTCATAGTTTGTTCATCTTCTCCAGTTTAGAAAGAATTCATGCTTAGCCTTGCTCTTTCTAGATCCTCACCTGTCTGATTTGTCCCACTCAAGAAACTCTAAAGTCTTATGTTTTCTACCTACCTTGCCTCACTGAATCTTTGCAACCCTAATCTTATTTACCCTGACCTAGCCTCTTTGACCTAATTCACCCATCCAACAAACCAATTCAAACAAAAAAACCCCTGTACTCATACGTAGCCTAAAACCCTAATTCATCCAGCCCTCTTGCTTGTGATTTTGTGGAGAGAGCCCTCTCCAGTTTGGTAGGGCTAGCTACCAAGCTAAAATATTGGTCTATGGTTACCTCTGTTTAGACTCTTTCTCAGCCTTAGAGATCCGGTGGAGTGATAACACCTTGTAAGACTCTTGGTTCCCCATGTCATCCAAGCACTCAATAGAATACCGTATGAACCCAATGGAAATATGTTCAAGTGTGCTATCGTAGGCATACCATTTAACTCGAATTCACAAACTCTTACCCAATGGTGAACTCTTTTCTTTCTACCTGTGGCCAACTACACTAACCAATATTTTGCATGCATTTCCTTACTCAAACCACATTCATCCACCAGTTCGAGATTAATATAACTATAGTTAGATCCAGGGTCAATCAAAATAGAAACAACTTGATTACAAAGTTTACCGTCCATCTGAATGATAGAAGCATGATGATATGCCTGCATGTTATTGACAACTGCACAAATCCAAGGAATGTTATGCCCAACATCTCCCACTGCTGGTGCCTCATGCACACTGTAAATATGTGGTCTACCACCTTGATGTTGTGGGCAATGTCTCTTACGATGATCCTTACCACAAGTCAAACATTGTATAGGCTTCCAGCCCTCATCCTTATTCTGCTCCTCAGATCGAAATCCTTGTCCTCTACCAGATGTATTGAAAAATTTAGGTGGGGAAACATTCTCCTTGTTACCTGTGTCTTGAGGCCTTGTTCGATTATTGTCCCATTTTCCTTTATCCTTATCATTAGTTCTCCAATCTAGCTTGGTTTATGATTTGTGCTTTGATTGTTCATAACAATGCTTGAGTTTCTGGATGGCCTCCTCCAATGATCTAGGCTTATCGAACTTAATCCTATCTCTGAATGCAATCAATAGCCCACTAATAAATCTCTGAATCTTGGCCTTCTCCTCCTTGAGGTAAGGCACATATCTTAGTAAATCCAAGAAACTGCTAGTGTACTCCTCGTTTGTCATGGAACCCATCTTTAGCTCGTAAAACTCCTTTTCCCTATTATTGTAGTATCTATTTGATAGATACTGCTTCCAGAATGGCCTTTCGAACTCACTCCAAGTCAAATCCTGCTCAAAAATATCTCTAACGTTCTTCACATATTCCCACCAAATGTTTGCTCTACCTTTAAGGCTAAATGTGGCTATCCTAGCTTTCATATTTTCCGAGTAATCATGCAATCTGAAAAAACTTCTTCATGCCAAGTAACCATTCCTCTGAATCCTGTGGTTTCTTCATCTCTCCATCAAATGTAGGTGGTTTTTCCTTTTTAAACTCTTCCGGAAAATAGCCCCTGTCATTCCTCCTGCCCATAACTAATCCTAAGTGGCCCCTATTTTCACAACTCTGACAAACTTTGAAGGATGGATTAATTAACCTGTGCTTGCTTTTCCTATGGCTGTATACGTTTATCATTGTATTCCTTACAACTCCTTATTTCTTCCTTTAGGCTTCTCAATGTATCTTCCAAATCATTTGAATGTCCAACACCATGCTACTCATATGACTCATAGGGAGAAACTTTGTAGTCTATCATTCTGCTATTCATATTTGAATTCTTCCTGCAATGTACAATATGCTAGCTAAACCAATTCATAAATAAACCAACATACCTTAGTGTAATTTGGGAAGGACACATCCTGCAAGATCAACCAATCAAATAAATACATGTATATACATAATCATATCAGTATATAAACTTGTAACACATGGTATATTAGCGCATAATCATCATTCTAGTTGGAGTCCATTCATGGATGCATAACCATACCAATTACACAACATGACCTAATGCATAACCATACGAATGAAACTTGAGCACACACCATCACAAGCACGGACCATACACAAGCATAAGAAACATGTAACCAAGCGTGAATGACCAATGTTTGTTCAACATATAATATCACACAAGCAAGCATACACGGTCACTAAAAATCATGACTAATATGTGACTTGGCATACACAAGCAATGCATATACAACATGTAACAATATGTAATCTAATCTGCATGCACAATACACACACATGAACAACACACAATCAGTCACACACACATGACCACAAGTTGACAACAACATCATTATCCCATCCATGGCGACACCACTGCCACCACGAAAAACACGACACAGATGCAACAAACACATAAACCATAGGTATGAGAAACACATAAGAAATCAACAAAAGCATGACCAACACACCACCCATCCAGTCCAAGGGTTGAACCATGCTATGATACCACTTTGTATCACCCTCTTCCCACATCTACCCAAGTAAATGGCCAACCGGGGTAAATATGTGATGAGAGGCTACTAATATGAGATTCAACCTCCTAAATGACCTTGAGGAAGTGGAACCAATGGGAACCTGACAAACAAACCTTGCACTGCATCAACAACACCTCCACAAGGTAGACCACCCTCCCAGACCCCTGAAACTTGAAGGGGGGCTTATTTTTAACCCATTTAGGCCTTAGACGCGGGAATTTAAGGGAAAGGGAGTGGCTAGAAACCTATAATCACAGGCATGTCTTGGAAAGGTCGCAGCCAAGGCTCCAAAAGGTCAATTATGTGCTTGTAGCTTGAGGATACGTGCCACATTTTCAGCCCCAGAGCCCAGGTCACTGTCCATAACTTCCCATAACTTCATGAGAGGATAGATAACATGAAAAAAAATGCATGGAAGCAATCACATCATCAAGAACTCATCTGACCCCACTCATCCATGACAAGAATTTCATCAAACATGTCACAAACAATGCATATATAGGTATAAATTGTAGATTTAAGCATAGGGGTTTCTTAAAAAATATGAGAATAGCTAAGAAGCATTGCTCCCCTACATCATAAGCTAGAATAAAATCTATTTGACCATAGATACATTGTGCATTCATTTACCAGTAAAAACAAAAATAAATCCATACATCATCATTGATCAAATACATGCTTATAAACAACATAATAAGAACATAAATACAAAGGATATAACAACAAATAAACATGTGCATAAGCCAACACATTTGCATACCGAATACTAGAGGAATGAGCTCTTCATTAATGAAGGTAAAAACCAACCGAATATGGGACTTCCACGTTCCACCCGACCATAGATTGGCTGAGCCAAGTCTCACTTCAGCCAATCACCCCTGTGCCATGTTCCTCAACCTCACAAAAGACAGTTCGAGAGTTTGAAAATTGTATAGCCTATTTTTTTGTGTGGATGAAATTGTGAGCATCATCACAGAACTTAGTGAGAAATTTGAAGAACCAATGATTGTACAAAAAGTGATAAGGTCAATCCCCTTAGGATTTGATATTAAGGTGTCTGCCATTAAAGAAACGAAGGATTTAGAGAAATGGGCGATGGATGAGTTGCTTGGGATTCTCATCACATGTGAAACGATGACAAAAAAGAAAAGCCAACACAAAATGAAGTGATATTCAAAGCATCAAAGAAGACAAAAGGAGACAAATTCTATGCTTGTTCAAGCCATGGATTATATATAGAAGAAGCACAATTTGTGAGAAAAGTAAAAAGAGGATCTGAAGAATACAAAGGTATGTTACACTTCAAATATTTTAATTGTGACGTAGTGGGAAATTTGCTGCTAAATGTTCATATGCAAAAAATGAATATAATAATGATGAACAATATAATAGAAACAAAAGCAAACCTTATAAAAACAAAAGGGGGAAATATACTAAGAAGAAGAGTTTTTACACTATAGAAGACAATAGTTCATATGAAGAAAGTGATGAATATGCTTCTAATGTTAACAAATCGTAATTCATTTTCATAGCCATGGATACAAAGTATATTGATAATGAAACTAAGACAATCATAAAAATATATACTTAGAAGAAGCATACATTGACTAGGAAGTGAATTTTGAAGCAGAATTCATTAGTAGCTTAGAAGAAATAGATAGGCTTAGCAAAAATACTAAAAACAAAAAGGGGCAATTGCATAAATATGAAAAGAAGGATCATGATCTTGATGATACATAAAAAATAGTAATAATTCCAAATACTCAATAAGAAGAGGCAAAAAGGATATAAGAAGTGGTGAGAAGCTAGTTGAAAGAAAAGAAGGAAAATTGCGAGAAGCTAGAAGTTAAAATTGTTTCCTTAAGAAATGAACTAGAGAAAACAATTGATTAAATGAATATATTATTGAAGTTTGGAAAGAGTGTTGAAATCTTAGGTAATGTTCTCACTTTAGAGAGGTAACCGTTAATCAATACATGTTTTGGCTGCGACAAGAAACAAACGACCCTTGAGGGAGATTCAAGCATTAAGGTCACAAAGCCATTAGAAAAGGAAAAAGAAGGAAATCCTAACAACTATGCTAATATTCTCAAAGACTCCAACAACGCATTGACAAATTTCCTCTAATGTGATTATCACTAAAATATTTCTTAACACAACAATGAAAGTATTAGCACGAAATGAAATGAGGGTCGAAAAAAACCTAATTCTTCTTCCAAGAACAACAAGAATGAGTTTATAAAAGTTCTTCCACTAAGAATGCCTTTCTAAACCCAATACCAAAATATGTTCCTTAACTCTTGTTTTTCTTGCAATAATTTTGTTCATCGAGCAATAGTTTGTAGAAGTGATTGCATTAGAGATAGAAATAGA
Source organism: Pinus albicaulis (assembly GCA_034641835.2). Classification (NCBI taxonomy): domain Eukaryota; kingdom Viridiplantae; phylum Streptophyta; class Pinopsida; order Pinales; family Pinaceae; genus Pinus; species Pinus albicaulis. The sequence goes on along the minus strand of CM076580.1, from coordinate 1,824,353,256 downwards.
GGATCTAATAAGACCTCAAAGAATGATAATGTGAGCAACAAAAACAGGAGTTATCATGGGCTTGTCAAGAGAAACTTTAATTCATTTTATCCCCTAATTTATTACAATAGATGTCATAAGTGCAATAACCATGGGCTCATAACATATGAATGTATAAGTATCATAATAAATTCACCTAAAAACAAGTAAGAATATGTTATTCCTAGGCATATAGAAGAATACACAAAAGTATGGAAAAGGAAGCAAGAAGAACGTAATAAGAATGAATGTGGACCTACATTGCATGCTCAAAACAAAGGAATCCAATGTTACATTGATAGTGGATGTTCAAAACACGTGATATGGGATTTGAACAAATTTATCTCCCTAGGGGAGGAAAAAGGAGGTAGTGTTACCTTTGGAGATAATGTTTCTGTTAGTATGAATTCTTCGTTGAAGTGTACGAAAAAGAACCACTTTAGCTACGCATAACTAATAGCCCTAACAACAATAGAGGCTGCCAAACATCTTCAGATCTGCGATTAGTAATTAAAATGCTGCAACAAACAGATCTATAAATGGAAAGATATTAAGCAGTAAAATAAAGGGTTTGCTCCATGCATCCAACAGACAAGACGAGAACACGATTTTTGAATGAATTTTTATATTACATGGCACCTGGGAGGAAAACAAGAAGGTGTATCCAGCTCTCCTCAATGGGATGGGTTCTTTGTAGTCCTCAGCACTTCAGATCTAAGCTTTCTCTCTCTTGTAGGTGTAGAAAACCCAATGCAAAAATGAAGCTCAATGGGAGCAAATGATGGAAAAAATGAGACCAAGTGTATAGATCCAGAGTGATCTAGTAGGCAACAAAAGGTGAAGAATGATGGGGAAAACCCTCCTATTTATAACAAAATATTGGGTCATTCTAGATCTTGGTGCACGATTAAAATAATGTTAACCAAATCTAGATCCACCTTTTATGGAATATTTTATTATATTTGTTGGAGGGAAAGGGTCTTTGACTTGGGTCAAATCCCTTGATTAGTCAAAAATAAATAAATAAATGATTTATTTATCTTTTTAAGGAAGTGGTTGGAAGATAATCAAATAAATAATGATTTATTTAATTATTTGTGGGTGATTTGGTCATATTTAACAAGGAATATTATCTAAACAAGATTTAAATAATTATTCCTAGAAATTAATAAGATAACTAAGGGTTTATCTCATTAATTTCTTTGTTTTTGGGTTAAACATGACTGGGAATAATAATTAAATTATGGTTTAATTAATTATTCCATGAGAAAAATCAAACAAATATAGGTTTGTTTAATATTTCCTTTTGGGGTTTCCTGTTTGGACCATAAACAACCTAATAAATGTGGTTTATTAAGTTATTTAACATAGTGAAGGAAATTTTACTTAGGGTAAAATTGGTCTTACATGGTGTACTTGGGTCCATCTAATGATGATAGGTTAGATGACCAAAAAATGGTGTAACAGATTGCCCCCCAGCGTGCGAGTGTCAGGAGCAAAACATATGACCGAAGTACGTTGTAAGAACTCGATCACTAGACAACAAAAGGGAAGTCAGAGAGAGAAAGGTGAGGTAGATAGTGTGCTGAAGGACTAGACCCTGAGGAGACGAGACTCGCAGGTGCAACAAGTCTCTTTTTATGAGAGGGTACCTGTGCTGAAGGCGGCGGTGGAGGCATACCTATGCCCGCCGAGACAAAGTACAAAAGAATAGTGTGTCCAGTGAACAAGGGACCGAACCATAGAGTACAGCTGGCGTAATCAGGAGCCAGATAAAAATACGATGAGGAATCGCACATACATGCTATGCGTGGGATAACAGCCAGGACTAGTACAATAATATCTGAGTACATGAGATAAATACAACCCACATGCCCCCTGTAAATGGGGAAGGGCTCACAAAATCTGACTGATACATGGAAATCGAAGAGGTGCTGCAAGTGGCTAAGGCCAACATCATCAAAATCTGGAGCGGCATTGAAGGCTGCAAAGAAGAGGTCATCCGGGCATGTGGGGGGCTACCTGCAGGGCCACCCCCTCATGAAGGTTGAGACATCTCACACACACCCGGGAATCATCAAAAGCTGCTGTTGGATCACTGGACCGTCAAGTATACGAATCTCGATCATGCTGAAAAGGAGCTGGAGAGACAATCAAGTCAAGGGGAAAGGAGAGATCCCCTTGCCTAATCCGAGGCACCGAACAAGAGTGGAAGCTGGAACCAAGGTACACTGCCCTCTAGACCTGGCTTCTGGAATGAATATGTTGATGTCGACAGAAGGAGGTCCGCCATAGGTGAGGCAATGAGAGATCCTCAACTAAGGCACGAGAGAAAACAGTAGAGCGACGGACAGACTGACACTAATGACGATAGTGGAAATGGGAAGGACTGAGTAGCGAATGGACGACTTCCCTTGTTAGAGCATAAAGAGCATGGATGACATGGCATCGACTGACACAAGATCATAAGGGATAGGGGACAGTGAGACTGAAGGTCATAATGTGCGACACAAGAGAGAGACCAAGCAATGAAGGATGGAGGACTATAGTGGGGTGCAAAGGGACGTGGTATAGACTCCATGGATGGAATGATGACTCAACTTGGATGCTCTAAACAAGGGCGACTCGATGGTGCTGCCACATAGTAAAGGCCCCAATGGGGGACCATGGAAGCATGAGTACAAGGTGGGAACTCATGACGAAAATCGACACGAACATGGACAAGTAAGGGAGCAATATGGTGCCCCAAGTACAAGTGTCGTAAGTGAGGAAATTCGATTTTAAGGAGCGGTGAAGTGACCCTTCTTGGACAAAATAGGTCCTGGCGAAGGATGAAAGTACAAAAAATATGCTGGCTATCTAACAGAAAATAAAACACGCATCTCATAAGGGAAATGCTAAGGGTAATATTTCGAAAGATAGAGTGCATTGCGAGGACTAGGAAGAGGATTGCCATCGAAGTCCTCTAAAAAGTATGCCCCCTTACCAAGATCCTTACTGATGACGTAAGGGCCTAGCCAGAATGAGTCGAACTTCCCGTGACCAAGGACATCATGGGCCTGGTCATGTACTAGAACAATGGTGCCGTCGTGAAAAGGACGAGGTTGTACTTTTGGGTCATATTGAGCTTTGGTGCGTTTCTTAGCCGCTTCCATGGTTTGCAATGCAACACGACGGTCTTCAGAGGCACGCTCAAGCATGATAAGTCGTTGTTCTAGAGGTTGGGTGTCAGGGAGAAGTTCAACAGCCAGATGAAGGGAAGGGATTTTACACTCAATTGGTAAGACAACCTCCTCTCCAAAAACGAGGTGAGGAGGGTTATGGTGGAGGGGCATGGGTGCCCCCGAGCATGGTGTGGTCATGCCAAAATGTATTTATAAAAAGGGGAATCTAAACACATTTTAATGATGTGGTGTGCCATTTGTTCTGGTTATGGTTATGCAGTTTGAGAAAAGAAATGGAGGGTTACCAATCTCTTTTGGTACTGCATATAAGGATCAAATGGACTTTAAGTTTCCGAATTGGCATACCTGGTGTCACTATCCCAAAAGGAGGATTTGGAGATAATGAACTGATGCTCTCGTAGAAAAGCTATAGGTTGGTCAACAATAATGTCTAAGCGACTGGGTTGCTGATGTAGGATGAGAGGACGATAAGGGGTATCGTCCCGAGAGTGATCTGAAGTGAGATGGGACTCTAGAGGTTCTTCTAAATGTGGAAGAATACTGGGTCTAAAGTCAACACGACTAGATACACTAGGAGAGTGGTGGAGAATGGCTTCTCTTGGTCTCTCAAATGTGGGTGCCCCCTTACCCAAACATTGGGTTTCAATGTAATGGCCACAAGGTGGATGTGGTGTGAACGCCTAGGTTCGATGTAAGGGGGAATAGATAACGTCAGGGGTGGGGATTTTTTCCATAATGTCGTCATCGCGATAGACGATGGGGTGACTGGTGGAAGAAAGACCACCTGACGTGGTGAAGTGACCTGAATCATCATCATGAGAAGAGAGGGTCATATGCGCATCGTCACAAGGGGTGACCGAAGAGTAAGTAGATAAAGGATCTCTCGATGTTGAGCCCAAGGTGATCGCTGAAGGAAGGTCAAGCGAAACAACAGGGGAAGATTGAGATGGAATGTTCCACGAGGGTCTCATGGATGATGATAGGTAGAAAATGTTGGATGAAGGCTCCGTCATCTCGACATCAGGAGGGGGAATGTCGATGTGAGTAGTCATGTCTGGTAGTTTTTCCAGAGAAAAATGCGCAAATAGGGGAGAGGTGGACTCATTGCGCTTGGCCTCGAATTGGCGGACCGTGGCTAGGGAGGTGCGGAAGTCCTCGAGGCAGGGACAAAGATGGGTGTAATGGCCATGGAGATCACACAAAGCACAGGGGTGGTTGGTGTGAATAGTCTTGGAGTTCTTGGTCGTGGTCGCGGAAGGAACAGAGGCTGCCGGGACCATGGACTCAGGGAATGCGACATTAACCATGGGCTTGAGATGAAGCAATTCAGGACAGGTATGGGTGGCGTGGCCGACAACGTCACACAAAGCACACTTGATGGTATGCTTTGGAGGCCGAGGAGGGGCAGGGTTTGTCGGGGTAGACTTGTCCTTTGATGCCCCCTTATGAGCTTTGCCCTTCTTACTCGAAGCGGTCGCAACAGGAGGTGGTTCCTGTTGAGGTGACTGAGGCACTGTTGCAGCGGGCGAAGTCATGGGGACCGGTTGAACCGGGGTCAAAGCGATATAAGGTTTGGGCTGACCAGGCAAGGTGGGGGCTGGCGGATCAAGGTACCAAACGGGAATCCCAAGGGTCAAGTTAGGAAGAGAGAGGTTGGCCATGACTGGTACCGTGTACACTCCTGGTGGGGGAGCTAGGAACGGTATCTGACCAGAGGGGTAATGGCCAGGTGGGATGGTTCCTAAATGGCTAAGGCCTGGAGGAACCGTGCCAGGGGGATAAAGGGGCTCATGACTACCAACTGCAGGTGAAGGGCTAGGAGCAGGTTGCGGAGGGCAAGGTTGCTGACTAGCCGAAGCAAGTTGCTTGAGAGCAGCCCGAGACGATTGCATCATGCAAACATTCGATGAGATGGGGTCAGAGATAGGAGGAGGGGGGAGACTAGGAAAAGTTCCAAGCAGGGAGGAATCCTTGTAAATGCCGGGGGAGACACTGGTCAAGGAATCAACGGTTTGCTTATTGGCTACAGAAGAGATGGTCGTCTCAGGGGGGGTCTGAGATTTTGTCTCATGATATGTCAACTGGTCAATGGTGACTATCTTTCCATTATGGGGGAAAGACATCTTGCGAAAGACCGCGGATGGGACAGCAAACATGGCATAGGTGTAGCTTCGCCCCAATAGAATGTTGTAATCTAGCGGGGCGTCGATGACTTCGACGTCAACGCAAACAGTCTTACCGGCGAGGGTGATAGGACAATTACGAAACAGGCCAATGGGCTGGGAGGCATGACCGTCCCACGCTCGAAGGGTGATCCTGGAAGGGGCTAGTTCAGGGGATCCGAGTTGCTTCCAAACCGAAGCGGACATCACGCAGGTGGATGCCCCCTCATCAATGATACACCGGGATACGTTGGCGTTCCGGATTTTGACTAGGATTTGGAAGGCGACGGAAGGAGGGAGAGGAGGATGGTCCGATGGAGTGGTGTCGAAAACAATCATTTGGTCATCAGTAGGATCTACAGCGCTGATGGCAGATAGTAGAGCCTTCTTTTGGGAAGGGCATGACTGGAGGAGTTCCAGTGTGGAAATGGCGGCAGGAGATTGCTCCAAATCATCTACTATGCTATACGAATGGGTAGCTCGACTGGGAGCAGCGTTTCGACGTAGTGGGCCCTTAGGTATCTTGGTATGAACCTCAACTTTTGGTTGAGGGATATGTGAGGGGCCACTAGGTGACGAAAGAGGCTCTGTAGAACCTGAAGAAGGAGGCTCGGAGGCAGACTGAGCAGGAGGCTTGGGGTACTGGCAAGACCGAGTTTGAAGGTGAAGGTCGACGGTCGGGGAAGGATCGGAGCTCATCATGAGGATCTGGTAATTGGAGGAACCAGAATGGGAAGGTTGAGGGGCCACTTGTCCGTCAGGTGGTTGGGTAGCCATGAATCCCTACTGTGCATTCACCTGCTCTTGAGGGGGCAGTGACTGCTGTTGCAGGGGTTGAGAAGGCAAGGGAGGCGAAAATGCATATGCTGGAGGAGCTGGCGCACCAGGCTGCGGATAAGGGTAATGGTTAGGTTGGGTAACATTGAGGTAAGCAGGAGATTGGGCAAAAGGATGAGGCATGCCGTATCCTGGATGCATGCTACTGGGAGGGGGAGAAGTGCAGGAAGTGGTGCCCCCTCCCCCAGGAAAACCATAGCTCATGAGAGGTTGAGCGGAGGGATGAGAGATAGATCCAATGATACTGTCGGCGGCATGAGGTGCCCCCGGTGTATGGGCATCACCGGGTCTGGGGAGATCAGGTAGGACAGTAGGATCATAACCTGTCTGAGCGTAGATCAGGTCATATTTTAACGCCATTTGGAGGGCATCTTCTTCGGTTTGAGGAAAATGTGATGCGACATCTTTCCCAATAGGGGACAAGAGAGATCTAAGGAACCATTCCATGTAGACACGGTCAAGGTAGGAATTGGTATGACTCGTCTTCTTATGCCCAACGCTCTTGGTTTATGATGAAAAGTGAGATGAAAAGATTTGTGAAAAATTAAGAGGTTGTTCATAGTTGTTAGAGTGAAAGGCGGCTGAATGAGCGAACGGGACAAAGGTGCAAGGTGGCCATTGGGAAGTGAGTTCAGTCAACCCACTGCTTGCCGGCTCCCCTTTCATGCGTGCGTTGAACCAGCTCAGTAGTGAAGTCACTCGATAATGATGCAGATGAGCTGCCATGTGAAGGATGGAGCATGGACCCAGAAGATCCTTCTCATTTTTGGCCTTATCCGAGATGTAGGAAGGAGCATGCACTGGGCCTTGGCAGGCCCAGCTAACATCATGGCGTGTGGAGGTCATTGCCTTGACGATTCCAAATCACGGGGCCGAGGCACGAAAGGGGAGCAAGGGTGTAGTCGAGGTAGCTCCTGTGGTGGTTCCGCTAGTGGTAGTCCCGGCATTAGGGCCGGGATTCCTGCTAGTGTTAAGCCCTGGACCAGACATAGTGGAGGTGACAGGGGGGAGAACTAGAAGGAAAAGGAGAACCCAAAGAATCAGAGAAGGACTGGCTCGACGACGGTGGGACGGAGCAGGTCGATCGACCGGAAACTGAGGGTGAAGGCCAAGAAGTCTCCGGGAAAGGTGCCTTGGGGGCGCAATGATGACGGGAAGAAGGAAACCGACAAGGGCAGAAAGGGACAGAATCAAGTGAGGTCACGGGCAAAAAATGTGCAGTGACAATTGATTTTAGAGTCTTTGCCAGGCGGTGTTAACCAGGCGCTTCTTCACTTAGGGTCAGTGTGTGGTGTGCGTTAATTTTAATTTTTAAACCCTTTTCATTTTGAGAGCAAGAAAAAGTGTGCTGCGTAACTGAAAAGAAATCTGCAGAGAACAATATAGATTGCTGAAATAACAGAACATTTAATAGCTAACCATGCATCAATTGAACCCAAAAAGGCGGGTCTCTCAAAACTACTCTAAAAGAGGGCAAAAATCTATTCAAAACACACGTAAAAAGAGGCCAATAGATCTAGGGTCAAAAGGGACATGGATCTAAAGGAGAAAGCTGCTAAAAAAGAGGTGCAGATCACAGCCAAGAGGCAGAGGCAAGGTGGCTGGAAAAAGGGGGAAATCAGCAAAAAGCGGAAGGGACAGGGATGAGGTCCTAAAGGGGGGTCCAAACAAAACTACAAGAGGTGATTTGAAAGGAAGAAAATCTGATTAAAAGGGATTTGAGGATGAGGTATCAGATCTGAAAAAGGGAAGGCTGAAACTCTGAAAAATCAGACACCTGAAACAGCTAAAACTCTTCCACCAAAAGTGGAGGGTATTGAAGCCCTAGGGGGCTAGGTTCCCACTTAGATGAGCAAAATCAGATCAGAAACAAGTCGAAACGGGCTGAGACAGAGGCTGGAAAACCCTGACAGAAGCTTCAGAAAAACCCAGAAAAATTTCAGAAAAACAGCAGAAAAAAGTTCAGGTCGCGGTTTTTGACCAGTTTTTCGCTCCGGTCGCAGTTTTGGGGCTGTTTTCTGCGACCTGCACTTCCGGGACTCTCGGCGGCAGATTTCAGAAAAAAAAATGTCGTCTCAGTTGCGGCTGATGTCGGTCACCTGCGCAATAGGGCCAGAAACACACGGAAGTTAGAAATTTTAATGGTTGAGGGCTTTATGAGGAAAAAACCACATGAAAATAGGAAAAACAAAAAGCTGAAAAGAAACCCTAGGGTCTGAAGTAGCTAGATATGCAGGAATAGGAAAAACGACAGCGGTCGTAATTTAAAACCCGTGTGGAGTCGCCATTTGTTAGTATGAATTCTTCGTCGAAGTGTACGAAAAAGAACCACTTTATCTACGCATAACTAATAGCCCTAACAACAATAGAGGCTGCCAAACATCTTCAGATCTGCGATTAGTAATTAAAATGCTGCAACAAACAGATCTATAAATGGAAAGACATTAAGCAGTAAAGTAAAGGGTTTGCTCCATGCATCCAACAGACAAGACAAGAACACAATTTTTTGAAAGAATTTTTATATTACAGGGCACCTGGGAGGAAAACAAGAAGGTGTATCCGGCTCTCCTCAATGGGATGGGTTCTTTGTAGTCCTCAGCACTTCAGATCTAAGCTTTCTCTCTCTTGTAGGTGTAGAAAACCCAATACAAAAATGAAGCTCAATGGGAGCAAATGATGAAAAAATGAGACCAAGTGTATAGATCCAGAGTGATCTAGTAGGCAACAAAAGGTGAGGAATGATGGGGAAGAACCCTCCTATTTATAACAAAATATTGGGTCATTCTAGATCTTGGTGCATGATTAAAATAATGTTAACCAAATCTAGATCCACCTTTATGGAATATTTTATTATATTTGTTGGAGGGAAAGGGTGTTTGACTTGGGTCAAATCCCTTGATTAGTGAAAAATAAATAAATAATTATTTATTTAATTATTTAAGGAAGTGGTTGAAAGATAATTAAATAAATAGTGATTTATTTAATTATTTGTGAGTGATTTGGTCATATTTAACAAGGAATATCATCTAAATAAGGTTTAAATAATTATTCCTGGAAAATAATAAGATAAATAAAGGTTTATCTAATTAATTTCTTTGATTTTGGGTTAAACATGACTGGGAATAATAATTAAATTATGGTTTAATTAATTATTCCATGAGAAAAATCAAACAAATATAGGTTTGTTTAATATTTCCTTTTGGGGTTTCCTGTTTGGACCATAAACAACCTAATAAATGTGGTTTATTAAGTTATTTAACATAGTGAAGGCAATTTTACTGAGGGTAAAATTGGTCTTACATGTTGTACTTGGGTCCATCTAATGATGATAGATTAGATGACCAAAAAATGGTGTAACAGTTTCTACAGGGATAGTCATAAAATGTATGGTTAGTCTTGATGATGGAAAGACTAAAGAACAAAGTTTTTTTATGTTGAAGGGTGAAAACACGATCTTCTAAGTATAAGTCAAGTATGTCAATAAGGGTGCAACCTTAAATTTCATTCTAAAGGATGTGAGATAAGGAAAGGAGGTTCAAGAGGATTGGTGGCTATGACATAGAAGGATGGGTCATATAAACTTTTAAAATCTAGTAAAACTTAGAAAGACGCAAGCCATAAGAGATATAGCCAAGGGTCTCAAAACATACATACAGTATTTGCAAGCCATGTCAACACAGGAAGCAAACAAGATTTAATTTTAAAAAAAAGGAGTACTTAATATCAAAGCCATTGGAACTTGTACACAAAAACCTTTATGGGCCAGCAAGAACACAAAATTTAAAAGGTGAGAGTTGTTTTATGCCACTTATTGATGATACATGATAATTTCATGGGTTATATTTCTTAAATAATATTTTGAAACATTTGAGAAGTTTAAAGATTTTGAAGACCAAGTTGAAAATGAGACTAATTTAAAAATCAAGCGCCTAAGATTAGAAAGAGGAAAATGAGTTTACCTCTAATGAATTTGATGAATTCTATAAGTTATGGAAGCAAGGGACATTTTTCATTAGTAAGCACTCCATTGAAAAATGGAGTTGTAGAAAGGAATAAAATAGATGTACAGGATATGGTGAGAACAATGCTGAGTGAAGCCAAACTACTAGACACCTTTTGAGGAGAATAAGACAACACAATAATATACATTTTGAATATATCATTAACTAGAGTCAAAATCAACAAGACGTCATATGAACTATGGAAAGGTAGAACAACTATAGGCATATACTTCAAAGTATTTCAGAGCAAGTGCTATATAAATATCATTAAAGATAATTTAAGCAAGTCTGATTCCATAACATACGAATGTTAAAAAGTTTGTGCTGGGTGGTAGAAATTATTGATGTAAGAGAGGATGAAGCAATACTTCAAAAAGAAAAATTACAAGCATGAAAATCCATAGGAGACAAATTACAGAAAATGACAAAAGAAAGAAAATGAAGAAATATAAAACCAATATCCAAAGATACCATCTAGACTTTTCCAAAAATATCATCCAAAAAATAGTATTTTTCGTGATATGGATACAAGAGTTCAAAATAGAAGAGGATTGGTAATTACACCAAAACAAGCAAGTTTTTATTTCCTGTAAAAAATAGATCCCAATAACTTCACACATGATAGTGAAGATAAGCATTGGGTTAATGCTATGGATGGAGAATTGAATCAAGTTGAGAAGAATGAAACATGGAAACTTGTGCCCAGACCCAATGACAAGTATGTGATTGGCACCAAATGGGTCTTCAGAAACAAGTTGAATGAAGATGGGAGATTCCTAAGAAATAAAACAATATTGGTTTATAAAGGGTATGCTCAAGTTGAGTGCACTGAATTTGAAGAAACATTTGATCTAGTTGAAAAATGAGAAGTAGTCATGATGTTTTTGGCATTTGAATGTTTCAATAACTTCAAAGTCTATCAAATGGATGTCAAGTTATACTTTCTAAATGGAAATATAGAAGAAGTATATATTCAAAAACCAGAAGGATTTCAATTGTCAGAAAACAAAGATCATGTATGCACACTGAAGAAAACACTATGGACTAAAGCAAGCTCACACGGCTTCGTATTCAAGACTTGACAAATACATACAATGACAAGGTTTCAAAATTGGAGTTGTAAACAATAATATTTACATCAAAATAGAAAATGAAAATACGTTAATAATTGTAGTTTATGTGGATGATGTAGGTTTTAACCCTGAACAAAAATTATCTACACACGAATCTTATAATAGAAAATAAACAATAGCGAGAGCATAAAACATAAAACAGATAAACACAGAGATTTTCCCCTAGATCCCAAATCGGGACGACCAACTTGATTTTTCATTATATTCCTTTTAGTGTTACAACACACATATATATACATGCTTAAGCATACATAAACCCCAATCCATTAACTCTAGATTAGAACATAACCGTAGTTCCCTTGACTGGATCTACAAAAAAATACCAGAGGCCGAAAACCATTGTACCCCAAAACCATGTGCAAAACCATGGGCGCGGACTACCCACCGGAAATTAAGGACCAAAAAATTTCGCCGGGGCACTGCCCCGGACCCCGATAGGGGGGGCTATCACCCTCCCTCTTACCCCCCCCCCCCCCACACGTGTGCTTAGTTGTGGAAAGAAAATAACACATACCCAACAGATGATATCATTTATGGATGTAATGTTGATTGAATGAGAAAAATTTTACAACATAAATGCAAAAAAAAAATTAAGGTTTGCATGCGTGGAGAATGGTAATTCTTTAAAGGTTTGCACATTTTGTTGGAAATTAAGTTGATACTGAGAACGGGGCAAATCAATATCAAAATATTTTAAAGAATTTAAAGAATTATATAACACAACCATATATTAAAAAAAATGCACACCATATGAACACATGATGTATGCGGAGACCCTTACAAGAGAAAACCACAAAAATTCTTCTGCTTTATGAATGTAAATACGAGAACCACCTTTATTTTACATCAAATGTTGTAGGAACCAACCTCTTTACTTTGCAAACACCCACTTGCTAGAAGCACCTTCTTCTACTTTCTTGTTGACACCAACCGCTAGAAGACACCAATCCCTTATACTTCTTTTGTAGCCACCAACCTAAAAGAGAAACAAACCCCCTCTACTTATTTTGTAGGCACCAACCTCTAGGAGACACACATTCCCTCTACTTCTTTTTTGTCTAAGCATTTCCATAATTCTTGTATGCTTTACAACTCTCTACCAGTGTGTATCATTCAATCCTACATAAAACATTACTCTTTATTTTCAAAAAACATACTTCGTGCTTTATTTTGCTCTTGTTACTTCTGCAAATCACATCAAAAAACACACTTTTTAGACTCAGTTTGGTCACACATATTTTGTAGAGTTAATTCTTAGGTTTTTGTCATAACTACAACTACATAAAATGAATTGTTTTTATAGAACATACACCTCCATAAAACAAATATACCTCTCACGCTTCTTCACACTTTGCACAACCACTTCCACAAAAAAATGTGTACTTCAGATATCGCTCAATTTCCACCATCAACTCAAGCTTCATAGGCTTAGAGTATTTACACAGGATCACATCAAGAAATCTTGGCAGGGATGACACTCCATTGAAAAACAAATAAGAAACTTGGGTTAATATTTTAATGGAAGATTGGTTTGGTTGACTCAAGTATATCCTTTCTTTTTCATTGTTCTTTGGTCCTCCATGGCCATAAATTTAGTCCCATTAAATGAATTTTGTTGATAAATCTCTAGCAGATCCAAATCCAGATCGAATTTGTTGAAGTTGTAACTAGGTTCTGTCCTCATAATGTATATTTATCATTTATGTATTTATTTTAATTTCTCAAGCATGTTCTTCATGCTAGAGTAAAAAAAAAAAAAATTTGATTCAAAAGAAAATTTATTTATGTCATGTCCCATTTAGACATTTAAAAGAAAGTGAATTTGAATTTTAGTTAGGGTCATAAGACCATAAGATGACCAAGTTGGCCCTCCACAGAAAATTTGGCATAACCCTCCAAGTGGCACCTATTCAAGGCTCCTGTACAACTATATATATGAGACAAGTTTGACAAGGCTCCTGGACACTCATTAATCCCATAAGAAGCAATTTTTAACCTAGAGAAGAAGAAGAAAAATATGAGTCATAGGATAGAGAAGACAAGTCAAAATAAAAATAATATTCCCCTTGTTGATTAAATATTTGACTATTGTAGTTCACATGGGTGAGAGGTCTATTTTTTGTGGAAGAGGCCAAGATTTTGCTGAGGTAATTGGAGGATGAAAATGGGCCCTAGTTGTAGGTTCGGAATTCAGAAGTTTGACTAGATTTGAAGTAGTTTGACTAGTGTTGACATTGACTTTTGGAGGTGACTTGAAGGAGGGTTTGACTTGGTATATTGGTGGAAGTTTGGTATTGGTTCTTGGCTTGAATATCTCTTTTTTATCTAATTATAAAAGGAGAGAATTGTTGGGTTTTCCCCTTATGGATTTTGCCTTGGTCATTGACCTAAATTTTTGTGTCTCTTGTATCATTGTGATCTCTATTTCCTTGAATGATTGAACAAATGTATAATTTATTGATGAAGAGGACATACAAAGTAATAAATAATACATTTAGTTTTGTTAGATATAAGACTTTTTTTATTCATAATTTAGAGAAATGTCTTTCAGATTAATCCTAACGATCTGATTAATCCGAAAGACATTTCTTTATAACATTTAATTTTCCAAGTAATTATCAAGAAGATAATTTAAGTGTTGTAATACTTTTCACTTCGTTTCTCAACACACTTGGACCCAGATTGTTTGTTCAACCAGATTTCTTATTGCAGAATCCAATTGTCAATAAAATTTGGCATTAAGAACATGAAATTTCCAGTCATGGTGCTTGATCTCCAACAACCACACACCAAGACCTAGGGCTCAAGATTAAAGGCACCAAGCCTCATAAAGTGTGCGTTGCGAAATGTTTACATTGAAAATGAATCTCCTTCACAGTCAAGATTCATTCATCTTCTTATGCAATTGCCATCACACAATGCTAGATAATTGGATATACAGATTTCCTTCAAGAGATGTTAAGTGCAGTCCACCTTTGCACCATTCCCTTGATTCGGGGATCCGAGTTATAGTCCCTTATTTCCCTTTCTCTTTCTGCAAGCGTTGATTGCTCCAAAGCCCAGACAAAACATAAACCTTTGATGGGGTCTACCTTCACCTCAAAAATTATTTAAAGGCCTAAGTATGGGAGTATAGTGTATGGTACCTTCTTTCCTGTTCTTTTTACACATGCTATAATTACACCAAGGTCCTAGTATTGCTTAAGACAGGCATGGGTCCATCTTCGCCTTAACTCTGTGTTGGGGACTGTATCCAAAGAATTTGGATTTAGGTCATTTGTTAATAAACACACTTTCTTGATACACCTACCATATATCACCACATCTAGTTGTCGTGTTAGCTACTCGTGGAACCTGTCATTTGGACTTACCATGTCGATCTGTGCCACTTTTCATGCTACCTTGACTTGCCACTTTTACCTGGGGTCCACCACCATTTGAGGCTGAAAATCTGGGAAAATAATTGTTCCATTATTTGACACACCCTGAATTTCTTGAACGCCTAGATTTCTGGATGGCCTCAATAAGTCAGAATTCCACAAAACCTTGATCGCCTGGAACCATTCCTTACTTTTTAAACTTCAAGCTTGTTTTTTCTTCTCATTCCTTTAGAGTTAGTAAAAGTGCCATATACCATTAAAAAGGTATAAAAGAGGGTTATCTAAACAAACACTTTTCATGCTCTTTTGAACAAGGTAATTGGAGGCTAAATTTATGCAAATATAGGTTTCCCAAAGTTACTACATCCATGACATCAAAATATAAATCCCGCAACTACCTCACTTTGAACTTGACATCAATGAAAACTAGACAACCTCCAAATCTGTCCTCATGAGCTTCAAATCAATGAAACCATATTCAACATATTTCTCACTACAACAAAGGCATATCCATTTCTCAAACCAAAGTCATGAAGGAGATTTTGAATGAATTAAAAATGGAAGACTATGCACCTGTTAGTATGCCCATGATTATAGGAATTTAAATTGAGAAAATATGATGAATCCCCAAAAGAAAATAAAATACTTTGTAGGTCAATGATTAGAAGGCTAATATTTATTGAAACAACAAGACCAAACATCATGCACTCATTAGGATTGGTTGTAAGATTTCAATCAGTACCAAATGAGGCATATGTGTAAGGATTAAAAAGAATATTCAAATATCTAAAGGGGATATTGGACTTTACATTGAGTTATTCAAGAAGTGAGGACTTCACTTTAACAACATATACAAATGCATATTGGGCAGGAAGTATTGATGACAAGAAATTTACAAGTAGAGGAGCATTATTTCTAGCCAAATTTCTAGTATCATGGTTGAGCAAGAAGAAACCTTTAATCTCTCTGTTCACAACAAAAGTTGAATATATTGCAGCAACAACATGTCGCACACAAATTCTCTAGATGAAGTAGACATTAAAGTGTCGTAAAGTGTAACTAGGATCGGTCTTCATATTGACTATGTAATTATGTATTTATGTATTTATATAAAGAATAAGATAAAGATAATAAATATATTTTTGTTATGCTTGCCTCATGGGTTTCATGAGAAAGGTTTTTATTATAGGTCGATAGACTTATTTTTTATGTCTATTAGGGATTTTTCTTCCAGTTATAAATGTATTTAAGGGTCATGTTTATGAATAATAATGTCACACTTGTATGCCTCAAGACCTTGCCAATCAAGATTGAAATCATGGCTCAGAATATGGTTCAAAGATCAACATTGGATTACTCTTCCAGACAACCTTCAAGTCACCCTACAGCACAGTGATAAAGTCGGCTCCATAACATATGATAATTCGGCTTATTAAATTGCAGGAACAACTATATATACCCCTATATATGTTGCGCAGAAGTGACAAGCAACAGAAATGGACAAGTCTGAGATTTGAGAACAAGGGTGCAGGAATATATGACTATGTTGAAGTGCGAGTTAGGGCTGCATTCAGGGGAAAGAAAATAGAGGAAGGAATTATGTGTAAGTAAAGAGAAAAACTTTGTTATTTAGTGTGGATCTCAGGTACAGACTTGAATACTGAAATATAAGTGCAATTAAGAGGAAACAAAGCCACAAATTGAAGATGCTAGAAGGATGTTATATCGGCAAAGTGTAAAGACTAAGGTTCAAACATATAATTATATGGTATATGCTAAGTTGCAGTGCAAGCTTATGACTATAATTTGATGCGTAGGAAGTCTTAGTTAAAAGGGGACTATGTTATAGTGTGAGAAAAAAACTATGATAAGTACCAGAACATAAATATATATAAAGGTATCATTATGGTATGATAAAGGTGGACAAGGTCAAAGAAGGAAGAATACAAATAGAGACCCGGCTCTCTAGTTCTAGTGCATAAAGGTGCAAGATGGTTTAGGAGAGAAGTAACAATTTAAGGAGTCAAAGAAGAAGAAGTGACAAGGTCTTGGAGGCATACAAAGTTCAAGGGTTTGTGTCATGGTCATGGTACTTGTCATTTTAAAGTCTATAAGAATAATTTCTCGTGGGTTTTCCTCTCCAAGAGGGGGAGGTTTTTCCCTAGCTCGAAGAGCCTAAATTTGTGTATCTTGTATTTTGGTATTTGACTTGATGAAAGACTAAATAAGCTCATAAGAGAATACATGAGTAAAACAAGTAAGATCACAAGTAATTATCAAGGAGAGAATTTGAATTAATCACTGCCCCTACCAAATTCTCAACATAAAGGATATCAAGATAGAATATGATCATCTAAGTTTGATCATATGCAAAAACACAAGTGTGGCCAAAATTTTAAATAATCACCCTATGCACTAAAATAAAAAGCATATTCCCATCAACGACCAATTCATAAGAGAACAAGTAGTCGAACAAAGTGTCAAGCTAGAATACATTTCCTCTAGTGACATGTTGTAGATATTTTTTTTAAATCCCTAGACCAAAATTATCTATTGAATCTTAAGAATGTAAGAGATTACATAGAATTATTTATTGTTTTATCTCTATGCTCAAAATTCATTAAGAGTATTTTTCCAAGATCACCATAGCTTTGCTAACTTAAAAGGTAAATGAGGTTGGTAGTGTAACAAAAAATTTGAAATTTAGATTTGATGTTTGTGTAATTTGGACAATCCAAGAGTAAGTGATTTTAGTATTCAACCATATTAGTGTTGCAAAGGTGATAAACTCTTTCATTCCATGGTGTTTTGGGAATTGTACAAGATTTAGTTTCACTGTGAAGCCCAAGAGATTATTTATTTATTTGTTTGTTTTTTTGTTTTAACAATGCTTATTTCCTTATTTTACACTAGTGAAGACATAGATATAATTGTGATTTTCAATATTTGGGTTGATCACCTCCTTATACTATCTTAGTTTCCCTTTTCCCTCTAACTCTTTATCGCCCCACAATTTATCCATAAAATTTCATGTAATATATTTATAATATTATCCTTATTATACAAATAGATATCCTCCTTTATCATCGAATGGTCTAGCCAAGAATGGGCATCCTTGTGCCAGCCCCACTCAAGACATAAGTGGTGGTCTTGGCTAGAGTTGTAAGCAATTTTAGGAAACCTCTTATCTACCATGTTGTTTAACTTCTACCTATACATAAGATACCTAGTCAAAGTCATGATTTCAATTTGGGAAAGACTTGCTTCAATTAGGAGGATAGGATAAGGGGTAATTGCTTTAATCTCGAGATTGTAGGTAAAAAAATACTTTTTGATCTATTCCATCTTCCTCCACGACTCTTTCAAGATACTTCAACCCCAAACCTCACAATAATATAAAATCAATAGAGTGTCAAGAGTCTCAAATACGATTTTTTATTATATTATATTTTATTTTGTAATCCCATGCCCAAAGATTTGTTGACTCACTATTATTTTCAAACACATAATAAGCTTTCTTCTTCGAGTCATCCTTTTCTTGATGCTATAATTCCAATGGATCTTGCGATGGATATCAATTTTAAGATATTTGTATGAGGAAAATTCATCCAATTTGTTGTTGTCATATGGGAAAGTATCATATGCGATATTTTTGAATTTAATAATCATAATTTTTGTTTTGTGAGTATTAACAAGCATATTCATATTGGAACATAGATCTTGGAGAATTCTAAATTTCTTGCCAAGATTGTAGTGATTTCCTAGAAAAATAATAATTTTGTCAACATAAAGGAGAAGAGTTATGAATATACCACTGAGCATAGGGCCAACACAATACACATCCTCCAAACACTCTTCTAGCTTATTAATGTATATGCCAAGAAGGGTAGGGGACAAGGGACACACTTTTTCGACTCTAATATTGCGATTAGTTTTTTTTTTTACCAACCCTTAGTGGTCCTAGACTTGGCAATAACATTCTCATACAACCTTATCACAACAATCCTATACTCGAGAAGAACCATTATCTCTTCTAGCCCGTTCGTCTTGGGACGATGTCAAAATCATTTATAAAGTCAATGAAACAATAAAAGAGATCGATTTTATTATTATGACACCCCTCTACAATGATCCTGAGAGTAACAAGGTGGTCCATAGTTTAATGGTATCTCCTAAACCCACTTTAACATTTATTTATTTTATCATGGTTTTATAGTCATTTTCTAATATCATTTTCCAAAATAATCATGTGCAACTTGGCTAAGATGTGGCTGTCATAATGATC
The DNA here is from genome assembly GCA_034641835.2 of Pinus albicaulis. Lineage (NCBI taxonomy): Eukaryota > Viridiplantae > Streptophyta > Pinopsida > Pinales > Pinaceae > Pinus > Pinus albicaulis. The sequence continues at coordinate 1,824,334,255 of CM076580.1, read as the reverse complement.
CTACAATTAGAAGGAATGATTTTATCCCCGCTTCTACAAATAGTTACAAGGACACACCGCATCTAATCTTATGAATCACAATCACCCCTCCCCACCAAACTTCTTATTAGATAGGTGCAATGACTACTCTTGCTTTCTATTTACATAGTACCTTTTCTTCCTTTGAATAAGAGCTTCGTACATATTTATCTTATCAAGATTTAAAGATTCATTAGGAGCATCCCTCATTACTTTTCAAGCAATTTTACAATCATTATCATACTAAGGGTTTTATATTTCTATTATTTTCTTTATATGACACCTCGATAGAGATCTTATTAATGGAGGAAGAGAGGATTGTAGTAAAATTATGATCAAGGTTCTGAATGTTATCATTATAGGTTAAGAGGTGTAAAATTTTATGTAAATCCCTTAAGAAAATACTAATTTTATTATTCTAAATAAATATGTGTCCTTGATTCTCACAATTTTCATGCATGGGGGTTTATGCATGGCAAAGTTTAGATTTAAGATTAAAGGTCCATGATCACAATTAGGCACTTGGTCATTTAAGAGGTCAAAATATATTATTTGGTTGGAAACAAGGATATTAGATATCTCGTAATCCATGACACTACTATCAAGACAATTAATACAAGTCACCTAGTTGGAGTTTCGTCATTTACAAATTATGAGGCCTTGAGAACTACCAAGCATCACTAACTTGATACCAAATAAATTCTTGGCCAAGTTTTTTAAGGTTTATTTTGTAGCTACTAGCTAAAATAAGGTACTCATCTAGTTATAGAGGATTAGGCTACTAATCATCGCCTGAAATAATATCTTAGTCATTTTCAGTTCTAGCATTAAAGTTTCCTCACAAGAGGATGTTACCTTCATTTATCATATTGTGAATATCTTGTTCCATGTTAATTTTTCATAAAGCGACATTGTTCTTTACTTTGATAGTTACATTTATTCATTAACATGTTGCATTCACACCAAATAAATTTTCCATTATACATATCTATATCATTAACCATTAGAAAATGAAACTATGCAGATAGAATAACACCATCATCATCTAAACAACAAAAAGTAAAAGATCAAAGGAAGAGAAGCATGAACACATAGAGACACCAGGATTGGTACCAGAACAAGGAAAAACCCACTACGAGGAAAACCCTTGGAAATTCATCTTCTTATATATTCATTGAATGGTTCAACAACAAGAGTAAAATGATCCATGAGTACATATCATTACAATGCAAAAAACAAATAGCATACAAGCACTAAAAGCATACCCATACGTCTTCATGAAGGAAACCGAATATGAGAACTGAAATGCACTAACACTAACTGTAGAAAACTGATGAACATGACTGATACTGAATGAGGAATGAAGATACTTCTGCAGTTGAACAAAATAGACATGATCTAAAAATCCGCAAATATATAATACCAGAACTTGGATGTGATAGATATCCAAGTGATATCATCTCAAATGTCCTAGATCTGAATCTAGGAGACTGTTATCGACTGCTCTAACGCAAATATGACTGAACGACTGATGTTTGTAAGAATTACACAATCAACTGAAGGTGATCCAAATTCGATCTACCCAGTAACTCTTTGAGTCACAGCCTTAACACGTTGAGCCCGTGACTCTGAGGCTCTGAGCCGCTACCACAACACCCTTTGCCCATGGCTGAGCTTCAAATCAGCCCAATCTGACTTGAGGACTTTGGTCGCATCCTTAATAAGCTGTGCTAGTGGCTTTTTGTTGTAAATATAAATCCCCTCTGTGGATAAAGGCGATCTCTCTAGCCCTATAGTAGGTCTAGAAACATGAGATACTTTCTAATGCAAAGCTCTCTTAACTAACATTTAAAATGTGACAAGAAAAGAGACAGAAGTGCATTTTTCCCAACGCTGTGTTAGAATCCATTGATGATGACCTTGATCCACGATCCTTTGAGGTTCGCTCCCTGCTACTGATGGCATGTGAATACCTATGGATGATCAAAAGGCAACAACAAATGTAATATAATACATAATAATCGTAAACATTAACTATCTAGCATATCAAGGAGTACCTAAATATTTGCATAAACAATTAGCCAAATATAGAAAGCAAAAATCATATGTTTTTATTGATATATATATAAAAGGAAGAGCTTACAACCGAGGCCTTTATGTTGGAGGCCCCCTTTGGTGAAAATACGAGTCCTTCACCGAAGCTCTAAATCATTCCTTCTCCCGAACACTTAGGTGTTATCACAAAGCAAGGATGTAAGGGAACGAGAGTTCAAACTAGCCTGACAATGACCAACCAAGCTCTAACATTTTGTTTTTGGTAAATTAGGCTAATCTATATTAATTCAAAAAAGAGAAATAGTAAATATGCTATAGGTTGGGTTGGTAAGCTGTGCTTAACCAATCCTAGCCTTAGTTGCACGGTTTCAGGGATGCCTCCGTGGAGGAAACCAACCCGAAAAATACTTGAAATAGGAAATAACAAAATGCGCAGCAGCGTTGGTGTATCCAGAAATTAAAAAATGTGCGGAAGCATAATTATAACTTGAGATTCCATGGTAATAACATGCATGACAAAAACCAAGGAAGAACTGAGAAAATTCGCAGTCCTTAGTCTTCAGCTTCATCATTAATGTCTAGTTCTTCCTCCATTATGGGGCAGGCGTATGCCTACGTAGCTGCTTCCTCTGTATCAATGGGTGTATGTGTAGGTTTGGGGACTGGTGTGCAGAGGATGGGAGCCACCGGATAATCTTTGCTAGGGACACGCGTCCAAGTGCCTTCATAATCCGTAATCCATACATATGATTCATCATCCTCATCCTCCTAAGCCAGCAGAGTGTCAGTCTTGCGAGGTGGGGGGTGCACCTGATGTGCGATGGTAGAATTCCAAGGTCCACATCTACCTCTCCATGGAGCTTGCACGGGGGCCTCCTCTTCCTTCTCAGGATCAGGGCTCTGTCTAGCGTAATTTCCTAAGGAGGAGCCTTCAATAGACTCTAGACAATTGTTTGTCCCATAGTGGTAATAACCGGGGAGTGCCCCTCTCTGCCCTCCACTGATGGTTCTTGGTGTAACCTAGGAGCCATGGCCTACTGAAGCAGAGTAGTGACAGAGATGGAAGGATGCGCAACAGGGGGAAAGGAACGAACTAGGGGAAAAGAAAGTGGATAGGGGGAACGATGAGAGGTAGATCACAGACTAATGGGTGCGCATAGACAATTGAGACTTGAGGGACGTATGGAGCTGGGATAAGAAGCATAGGCAGGATAAATCGTAGCCTAGAGAAGTCTGCACAGTGCAACTCTAGGAAGAGGGTTGCGCATTGGATTGGTGGTGCAGGAGGGAAAGAACAGAATCAATAAGAAATACTGAAGGAACCGACTGTGTGTATCTTTGTGCTGAGGGGCATTCCTTTTAAAAGGCCTGTGACAAGTGTGAGGGGTTAGGTCATGATTTAGCCTTGCACGCAGCTACGTGCCATAACCGATTTCATGAGAGGGCTCGAGTGAAGAGTTATGGTTGATTGGCATATCAATCCAGGTAATCATTTTGGATGATTGCTACAGAGAGATACCCTGGATGGGGTGACATTGTCCAAGCGTATCTTCATCATGCCTTATCCCATTCATCTTGTGCGGATGGTTACCGTTTTAAGGATCCACATCGGGTGAGGACCTGCGCTACAGATCTTCATCCTCATGGGGATGGGAGAGACGATTGTCATTCATACTCCTACTGTCACCCGCATCCGGGGAGAGAATATCCTTTTGAATGAGAGTATGGAATTAATGTCTTAAAGAATCATCCTCTGCTTGGGTAAGGTTGGAATGATACAACTCTTTATGGCTTTCCACCTGCTTGTTCGCAAGGAGGTTCGCAACTGAGTTTTCTTTCCTTCACAAATGGCAAAAAGTAATGGCTCTGTAATTGTGTATTAGTTGTTCCAGAAGCTTGAGCCTATGGGCTAGCCTCCAGCTGGTAGATATCTTTGTGGACATCGTACCATGGAGAATTTTTGTGGCCTCCATAGTGATGATTTGCGAGTCTCCCTCCATTTCCAAGGGGAAATAGTGAAACTCAATTTTGATGTGAATACCCTAGATGAGCCCCTCCAGCTTCACATAATTGTTGTTATCCCACCCATATTACCATAGTAAATCCGAAGTGGCTCGCCTTGAGAGTTCCTGAGAATGCCTCTAAATCCTGAATTTTTGGGGTTGTCTTTGGACGCACCGTTGAAGTTACATTTGAAGAAACCATTTGGGGGGGGGGGGGCTTCATTTTTCAGGTCAGGGATTCTACTGACACTTCTAGGGTTGATGTCCAAGGGGGTATTTATGCTCATGTGCCAGTTATTCCATATGTGGCACTCCGCAATAGAGGTAGGGAGATCCTCCTGGATCCATGCGTCTAGGGCCATTATTTCATTGAGGTTTTAGTGTATCCTTGCCTAGAGCTGCTCTGATGTGTATGCTTTGTCTTTGGTGATTCAATTGTTCCTTTCCTTCCATATGTTCCAGATAATAATGCCCGAAATTATCTGCCAAAGTTTGTTCAGGAGGGTGTTGGAGTAAGGGTTGCCCATCCAACTGCTTATTGTGTTGATGATGTTTCCCCTTTCTCTATTGGTACGTCGGCATAGAACTACGATTCTATCCCACAAGTCATTAGAGGTAGGGCATTGGTCCATCAGGTGGTCAATGAATTCCAATTTTTCCTGGCATAGAGGGCATATGGAGGGTCCTACAAACCCTCTCTTCAAAATATTATCCCATGTGAGGATGCATCGTTTACTGAGCAGCCATAGAAAGGTGGCTACTTTAGGCCAGAGATTGGCCGACCATATCTTTTTCCAGATGAGATTTGTTGGATTTGGGTTCTACTGATGAAGGAGGTTGTAAGCTTCCTTGGTGGAGTAGTTGCCACTTGGCATGTGACCCCAATAAAGAATGTCAAGTCCTGGATGTACTTAGATTTTTCTTTTAGTGGTTAATTCCTCCCAAATGTCTATGTGACTCTCATTGTTCTAGTCATCTTTCCATCTATCCGTGTATAGCCAGTTCCTGTATGCTTGGGTTGTGTCATCGGTCCATAAGTCTTGTACACTCTGCCTCTGCCTGGCTTGTAAAGCTGCACTCCATACTAGTATGGGGAAGATGGAAGATAGTCTTGGTAGTTGCTGCCAGGAGTCCTCCTAGAATCTCGCTTGAGTGTCGCTGCATAGCTTCCAGAAGTTGTGGCTCCATATCGTCTGCTTTTGGCTGCTTGCTGCTTTCTAGATTTGGGATCCTCCCAGCTCTATGTTGAATCTGATAAGGTCCTCCTTGGGCCATGAAAGAGCATACTTGGAAGCCCACAGGTTATCCCATTGAGTGTGGGGGTTGGAGACCCATTTCCACCAGATACTAGCTCCCATGATGTTGTTTCTATGCTCAGGGTTGCATATCCCTAGCCCCCCATGACTTTTTGGTGTACATACTTCCTTCCAGTTGAATAATTCCAATTTGTTTTTCTCTTTGGTACCACCCCATAGGAAATACCTTTGCAATTTGTGCATGGCCTTGAGGACCCATTTAGGGGTTGCCAGGACCGATAAGAGGTAAATGGGGAGGGATTGCAAAACCGATTTGATGAGAACCAAGTGACCTGCTACATTGAGAGTACGATGGGTCCAGTTGTATAGTCTAGTTTCCATTTTTTTTAGTAGAGCTCGCTAGGAGGAGTGATTAATGGAAGTGTCAGTGAGAGGGGCTCCAAGGTATTTGGAGGGTAAGTATGCGATGGAGAAGCCTTGGATGTGGGTAATGTTGCGCTGAGATAGAGGGGGGTGTGGAAGAAAAATATTTGCAATTTGTCAAGGTTGACCTCAGTATCGGTGGCTTCAGAGAAGGAATCTAGAAGAGATTTGAGGGTACGGGCTTCCTAGACCGAGGGGTAACCCATGATCAAGTTGTCATCCACAAATTGTTGATGGAAGGAGGGAGCAGGTTGTGGTGGGGTATACTGTGCAGATCACCTGAATGGATGGACCTTTTGAGAAGGTGGCCCAACCCTTCAACCATTATGATGAAAATTCAGGGTGAGAGAGGGTCCCCTTGTCTGATTCCTCTTAAGGGGTTGAAGGTTGCAGAGGGTATACCGTTGACCAAAATGGAAAGACACAAAGAGGTAATGAGGCTCATGATCCAGTGTACCCAGGTGTGGCTGAAGCCAAAGGCTATAAGGACATTTTTTATATAGTCCCACCTAAGTTTGTCAAAATCCTTGGATAGATTGATTTTGAGGAGCATACCAGGTTTTTTGGAGGTTTTGAGAGAATGTATGACCTTGTGGGTTAGGATGATACCATCAAGGATTTTCCTGCCTTCAACATATCCTGTTTTCTTCGGGGATATGATCACGGGGAGGAGTTGCTTAAGCCTGTTAGCAATAAATTTGGAGATTATTTTATAAATGACATTGCAGAGTGCTATGGGCCTGTACTTACTTGGAGAGGTTGCGTTTTGTTCTTTTGGAACCATAGTTATGAAGGTGGCATTAAGCGCTGGAAGAAGCCAGTGAGTGGTGCGTGATTCCTCTACTACATCCCAAACTTCGTCTATGATGGTGTCCTAGAAGAAGTGGAAGAAGTTGGTGGTAAATCCATCAGATCCTGAAGCTTTTCTGGCTTTCAGCTGGAAGGCTGTGTGTTCCACCTCAGCAAGAGTGGTGGATTTGAGTAGCATCCGGTTGTGTTCTTCCGTAATAAGCTTAGGAATGTGCTGAGTGATTTTTCCAATACCCTCATGCCTTTGATGATTGGGTTCTTGTAGAATGTTCATGAAGTGGTTGCACAACTCCTCCCTGATGTCCTCTTGCTTTTCCAGCCGCTCTCCATTTTGGTTTTTGAGGACAATGATTCTTTTTTGCATCCGATGCTGAACAGTGGAGCGGTGAAAGAATTTTGTGTTTCGTTCTCCCTCTCTAAGCCAACAAATCCTTGAAATTTTGTCTCTATAAGATTTCTTCCTGGCTCCTTCTTTCTTCCATCTGAGTTGATAATATATTCTCTTGGCTCTCTGACTCGACTAAGCATCCTTCCTTGATGATTTTTTGTTGAAGCTTCTTCATTTTTTCCTCCAGCTCTCTTTGATCTTTGAATATATTGCCAAAGGTGGATTTATTCCAAACCTTCAGTTTACCTTTGAGAATTTTTAGCTTTGTATGGAACTGGAGCATTTTAGTGCCTTGTGGAGGTAATATGGAGGACCACCAAGCAGATACCATTTCCTTGAAACCTGGGTCTCGGAGCCAGCAGTGCTCAAAGCGGAATGGTTTGGGAGCGTGCTTACCTGGTCATAACCATTGAAGTTGTATTGGCCAGTGATCATAACTTGCCGTGGGGATGATGATAGCTGCTATATCACCCCCCAGATAGATGAAATATTTCATGATGAGGAACTTGTCTAATCTGGAAGCCATTTGGTGGGTGCCTCCTCTTCTATTATTCCAGGTGAAGACTCCGTTGGAGGTTTGAAGATCAATGAGGTGGTTTTCTTGGATGAATTTCTTGAATCCATTACTGTCCAGGTCAATATGCATCCTTCCTCCCTTCTTTTTCTGTAGATTTGTTATCATATTGAAATCTCCTCCCAGGAGCTAGAGTGAAAGAGATCTATGTTTATTGAGTTCAGTTATGTTGTCCAGAAGCTCCGTTTTCTGGTGAAGGTTCTAATGAAAGTAGACATTCATTAGCAGGCCATGGATGTCTATGCCAATTAGGTGAAATTTGGCCTACTGGCAAGATAGTTCTCTAGGGAGATTATTTGGGGGTTCCGGATGATTTCCAGTCTTCCAGACACTCCATTGGCATCTACCGCTATTGTATTGCATCCTTTCCATATCTTTTTGAAGATTATTTCCAGAGTGGAGCTAGAACATTTGGTTTCTTTCATGTAGAATATTGTAGGGTGTTCCTCAGTAATTATTTTCTTTATTGTCATGTGCTTACTGGGGATGTTGAGCCCTCCTATATTTCATTAGATGATCTGCATTGTGGGGGGGGGGGGGGGGGGGTTGGTGGTGAAGGCGTAGAATCTTGTTAACTTGGGGAATCACCCAAAATCCACCATTTCTTTGTCTATTTCTACTATTCTTTGTAGCATTGTTTTCCTACCTATTTTGCGGGACTCTTTCGTGAAGTATTTTGTATTTATGAGCATACCCCATGAATGCCTAGAGAGGGGAGCTGCTGCGCTTGGGTAAGGAATTCTTCCATCTTTTGGACCTGCTGCTCAGATATTAATCTGAAGTCCTTATTATTGTAAGCATCCTCTAATCCTATGAGATTTAGGCCCTCAAGGTCAATGCTTTTTGGCTCTTCCTCCATGGCTTCTAGGATCATCTCCATCACCTGTTCTTTGCCCTTCGATGCAGGTTTTTTCCCTGCGAAGCTAGGGGTTTGAGGTTTCAGAAAGGTCTCTGGTGGGACCTTGTTTTGTTGTTCCTTGGAGGACTGGGGCTGCTCCTTCGAGGTGGGCCCGGCTTCGTTGTCTATTTCATTCTCGTTCTCATTCACCTGATTTAAAGCGGTGAAGCTATTGCTAGTCACAGGTCCTTTTTTATTCTGGTGAGAGTTAGTTCTCTTTTTGTGCCTTTTCTTTCTTGCTACCTTTGTGAATCATTTTGATGATTGATCATTGGATTCATTTTCAACCACCGCTTTTTTTTTTAGATGACAGTCTCTGAAGAGATTCACATGTTGGTTACACCTCCTGCATCTGAAATGAATATGCTCATTATCTACAGTTTTTATCCATTCGAAGTCTTTGTGCAGTAGACTTACCTCACCTGGTAGCGACTCCGCTATGTTCATGTAGACACAGATTTAGGCATATGATGTGTAGCAGTTGATCTTCGTCTCCTCTACTATCTTGACGAATTACCACTACCTCGTTACCTATATCTCTGAGGGTCAGCTCATCCTAGTAGTCCTCGAGGAGGGAGTAGAGCCGAATCCAGACCGAAGCCCATGTAAGATTTTGTTTTTCGGGGTTGAACCGCTCTGTCCAATGTCAGAGGTATAAACCTGCAGAGTTGAAAAAATAGGGTCCTCCATCCATTATCTTATTTTTGTATTCAATGCATTTAAATAGCACATTGAAGAAGCCCTTAGCACACAACTGAAGGTCAATGTGGTCCTTGGGTTTCCACTTCGAATCTATCCATGCTCAAAGGGATTTTTCAGTGGGCCAGAAACCCATGAACTTGCCTATTGTTATCTCTCAAAATTTCCCAGGGTTGTTATGTGTGTTTAGAGAAATATTAGAGGTAACTATAAACCTACTTTTGAGATTGGGATCTAGCCTTCCTAATGCTCAAAGAGGGCTCTCTCTTTATGATTTAACTTTTTTTGTTTTTAATTGATTTTAGGCTATTTATGTAAGATTGATTGGGTTTGATTTTGATTTGTATGGTGGAATTATTGATTTAGATGGATAGTTGTCTTTTCTACTTTTCCATTGGGCTATGGAGTCAAAATATCAAGAAAAAGGGACAAAATCAAGTTCTAAAGGAAGTGTTCACAGGGCAGGGTAGCTGAGCAAAATCATATCTTTAAAAGCTGAATGGTGAAGTGGTTTTTCAATCGGGATCAAGGAGCAATTAAGGATTCTTTAAACCAAATAATGAAGGAAAATGAAAGAGGTCAATCGGGATGGGAAAGCAATTAAGGATTCTAAGATCCAGATGTCAGAGGAAAACATTAAAATGAATAACAGTTTAGAACAGAGTGTACTTAAACAATTTCTACAATAATATTCCTGTTATAACACTTAAATTTGGAAGAACGTGCAAGTTTATGGAATACTTAAGAAAATAACAATGAAAAATTGAAATATACTTCACTAAAGTAGCTCAACAAATGAATCATGTAATGAAATGCATTTATTACTTGTCCTTTCTGCTAACTTGAAAATGGTACAATAAACCCTCAGGTATTTAGATCAATTACAACTATAGAAATGTTCAGGAATCCACACTCAATACTTCAAATTACTGAAGTATTTATACAAAACGTAATACAAAATATCCTAAAAGTTATTTAGGATTTATTCAAGGGAAATAAAATATCTTCATGCAAGAATATAGAGACACCTATGTTACTAAATGCAAGTTGTCCGTGTTTATTGGCTTTGTTTTTTGCTTCTTGGATATTTTGTTGACTTATCTCTTTGGTTGTATCTTTACGTTGGTTGTATCTTTAAACTCTATTTTTATCTTTAAACTCTATCTTTGCTCTTTAGACTGCTTTAATTTTAACTGTCAGTAAATCATACAGTTTTTCCCAAGTCTCTTCATCTGGAATTTTGATCTTTACCATCCTCCTCTAAATCTCATCTGCTTCAATGTACTTGGTAAATGTAGGTTTATTTACAAAAAGATGATTCACCTCATGCTGGAGGTAAAAGAGAGTTTCAAAAATATGAAAGGGTACTTTTCCTGTAGGAATTCCTTTCAAAGAGGAATTGTTGGAATGTTATTTAGCCACATCTCTGATCTTCTTTTCATAATATTCTTGCCTCATTAATTTGTCATTAATCACCAATGGATTAGGCATACCTTTCTGCCTCACAACATCAAATTTTTTCATGAATCTATTTACTCCTAGCTCCTTAGTTTGACACTTATCTTCAAGTTGTGTCATCAATTTTATTTTGGAAATTACCTTTTTTACCTCTAAAATTGTTTCAGTTCTCTCACTTATCCCAATTTCATCTAATTCATGCTTGTTCTTAGAATTGGGAAACTTAATTATCTCAGTGGCCTCCTCTGGTTTCTTTTCAAGTTCTTCTTTGACTTTCTGAATAGCTTCACTAGCCTCTTTTATCAAATCTTTCTGCTCAAAGATAACTTGGATAGATGGCCAAATATCATTAACAGAGTTAATGATATTGGCCCAGAGTTGTTGCTTTGCTTGGGCCAAAGGCTCTGCCAATGTCAATTCATTTTCTAACTTCTGAATCCTGTCAGTCAATCTATTTGATTTATGTGTTTCAGCCTTATGCATCATCTGAGCTAATTTATTTTCATCTTCAATACTTTTTACTTGTTCTTTAAGTCTATTAATCTCAGTTGTTTGGAATGACATATCCTGCATGGCTTTAATCAATTTACCTGCCTCATCATTGGGATGGGTTGCTTGTTGTTGTTGATGTATTAGCTGGTGTTGCTGAAACTTCTATTGTCACTGGAACTCTTGTAGTAGTAGGCATTGTTGTAGCCACTGAAGTTGATGTTGAAGCTATGGGAATGGCAGTAACAGTAACTGCTTCCATGTTTGCATTTTTTTCCTGCTCTAATTTATCCATTTCATTCTCCATGTCTTTTAGTTGAGTTGTCAACTGAATGATGAGATTGATCATTTCATCTTTCTGAACTTCATTCTCCAAAAAATCTTTAGTTTGTGGATGTTCAGTAGGAGGTAATTTCAGCTGCTTCTTCAATGCAAAAATGTTTGTATTATTTTTCTTGATAAGCTCTTCAATTGCTTTGATGTTCTTTGGATCATATCCAACCTCCATGACTAATTCTTCAAGTGATTTTATTCTATTGTCTTTGGCTTGTGAGGGAGCCTTCTCTAGTTTTAACTGTGCTCTAATATTTTCTAGAGAATTTTGTAGTTTTTGGACACTCATAGCTTTGTTGGTCATAGTGGAGTATATCATTTCTCCTACTTCCTTATGAAACTCAATTTGATCTATTGGATGTACATCTTTAGCCATAACTTCAAATATTGTTTTCCTGTATTTTGTTGATGATTTTGGAGACTGCACTGTTGGCTTCAAAAAGGTCATTTGCATCTTCCTAGTCTTGTAATCAAAGGCTGAAAGTAACCTATTATGATCACTAGGAGTTTTTTTTCCAATATTGAGCATAAGTCACAGCGTTCAATGCTTCATTCTTCAGTTTGATTTCTTTGTAATTCTCCATTATATCTTATTCTTTATCTATTGGTTTTCTTGATGAAGAGACTTCTACACTATGTTGCTTCTGAATGATTTGACCACTAGAGGTTAATGGCTGATGAGTTTCCTCTGAAACTGTGGGAGGTGCATTATCTCTGACCACTATATCTGTATCAATGATTTCAATTGTGTCAACTATCTCTTCTTGCTCAATTACTGGATTCATCTTGGGCTTCTTCTTGTACATTAGTTTAAATTTGATATCAGTAGTGGTCTCAGCAGAATAAGAGCCTTCCTCTTGTTGAACCTTTAATTAAAATGAGAAGGGGGGGGGTGGGTGAATCAGTTTAATACATTCCTGATCTTTTAAAACTTTTCATTAAACTTATTGACATCTTCATTTCATATCCAATTTAATGTGTGAGTAATCTTAGAATGTAAGGAGCAAGTATTAGTTTAATATAGCAGTAGACTTAATATGAGAACAACAGGTATTAAGCAGATGATACATATCAAATCAATACATAAATATCATGCACAGAGACACCAGATATAAGTGGAAACCCATAAAGGGAGAAAACCACATCTTATTATTGTTGTGATGCAAAGGCAAGCTCCAACTCCCTCTCACCACTGTTTTTCTGCAAGCACCAACCTACAGGAGGCTCCTACCTCAATTCTGCAAGCTACAACTTGCAAGGAAGCACAAACTCCCTTCAATTTATCAAACTGAATGTTTGATGATTTACTTCAGACATCAGCTCTGTTCTGTAGCTTCTCTTTCTGCTCTCCTTCTCTTAATCTTCTCTACCTTATTCTTCTATATTCTGCATTCTCAATATTTTCTCTCTCTCACTCTCTAACCTCTCCTTGTGCATATCAATGTGATATTATATATAGAGTTCATTACATGACTCTTTACATTCCTCAGGGAATTTGAAGTGAGTAGTCCTAACTTTTTGCCTTCTGCCTTTTCATTTATCCAACTCATTTTAAAATTATAGCAATATGTACAAATTTCCATGCTACAGTGGGATTTTGTCTTTTCTTTAGGATACTTGCCTTTGCATCACAAACAATAAAAAGTAATTACATCATTTACATTCACATTCTTAATTACATATTTCAATATCACTCAGCTCCTCTTCTGAACTTTGGCTTTACTGGATTTTGTCTTTTTCTACTGCAGTTAAGAAGTTGTTCTACATCTTCTTTTTTTACTGTCATCTGTACATTTCACCTGTTCACTGCTCTTTTGAATCCCTGTATTTTTCTTGTTCACGAACTTTCATCTCTGTGTTTAATCACCTGTTCACTATCCCAGTGTATATAATATCTGCAATTCGTTCACACGGATAACCCGTCATCCGCATATTTAAACTATATTGTAATTAATCAAATGTCAAGACCCGTGGTAATATGTAATATATTTACGAGTTTCAAATTTATTGTCGAACATTATAACCAAGGTTGTCACCTTATATTAATAACCCAAATGCATTACACATATCTCCGACTTATGTATTATCTCCGAACCTTGGAAACGCGGTTATAACTCTTTTAACATATTCCATCGAACCTTATATTAAGACTATAATACATCGAAAAACATAAATAAACCAATTCATTATGTATGACTCCGCCTCGGGCCCACAATACAGTCAAAGACCAATCAAACGTGCCCACTGTACCTGGCTTAACCTCCGGACTCCTTTATTAACCTTCGTGCGGGTTCAACAAGCGATCACCGTTAGATGTCAGCCCACCAGATCGACGGCTCCTGTCTATTTTGCTCTGTGTCCTGGTACGATAGTTAATGCGCGAAGGCGCACGTTAAACAACGGTTTTGGTATGTCGGTCGAGGACACGTGTTGATCAATCAATGGAATCGCTGCTCCTCCGGGCAATACCACTTATGGTCGATAGGCGGTGCGATGAAATCTACTTACGGCTTTTACTATTCACGCTAAACCACTTCATTGTTCTCGCAAGGTTTCGTTCTCCACTCCAGGTTCCGATCCAACGTTTTACTCCGGGTTCCGTTCTCCAACGATTTCAATTATATATATATATATATATATATATATATATATATATATATTTGTTACTATTATGGTTCCGCCTTTGACTTTGCTGCGTATTTCAACACGGTTTGTTGTTATAAACGGTTCTTTTATATTCTGATGCAAAGTTCCACCATACATAACATGGTTTCGTTTATTCTTATGCAAAGGTTTATTATGCATTTCTTATAAATACTCTGCTACAGGGTCTCATTCATACGGAATTCTCGTCACAGGGTTTGTATATCCTCCCCACAAGCGCATACAGTTTGGACTCTGGAGCACGGAGCATCCAGTTAGACTTCTATTCAGATTACTAAAGACAGAGGCGAAGCCTTTCATCAGGAACACATTCTCATTACTGAACATACAAGCAGATCTCAAAGGATTTTTCTTCATTTTTCTGTAGAACTCCACAAAACCCTCACCACAGAGTTTATTTATTTGACACACCAAGGATACACATATGAAATTAAGTCATTAATGCATAGATGGTTATATATCATAGCTCTTTCACATAGCTTTATTGTATCAACAATATCCATATAATACTGAAACCAATCCTTCTTCATACACAACTTAGTTTTCTTACACAACTACCTCTGCTTCATGTTTGTTATTTTGTATTCATTTCCTCTTTGCTGCCTCCATTGACTGTCTTTGTCTCCTTGTAACTATTCCTGTTTTTGCATCTGCTACCTCCTTTGCCATCAATGACAATCATTTCCAACAGTCTCCCCCTTTGGCATTGATGGCAACACTCCCACCAATAATCCTCTGCTTCTCCTGCTTGCCTATTAGAAGTCCCTTTTTGCTTTTCCTCCCCTTTTGTCATCAATGGCAAAAGGGTTGCTCATTTCCTAGTTTGCATTCTGCATTTCCTCTCTCTGAGTTATGTTTAGACCCTCTTCTGATAATTTTGTACCATGCTGCTCCATAGTGATGTATAAGACTTGTTGAGAGAATACTTTGAGATGTATGATTGTATTCAGCAACTAAAAATGCTGAGAGGCTTCAAATGATAATCACTACTTGTCTTTTATGTTTCAGATTCTTAATATAATGTTTCAGAACACAATACTGATCCTTTTGCTCTGTAATTGACCTTTTGATGCTTGAATAATGTAGATAACTCTAGGATAGTAACTTGGTGTTCTTTTGCCTTTATCCTTTGATCATGAGGACCTGATTCATGCTTTCCTTGCTGGTTGATCTCCCCCTGAGAATGATATTTTCGTTTTTTTTCTCCCCCTGAGATTGTGCTTTCTCTTTATATCAGAGAGTAGCATCTGCAGATACTACCCCTAGTTTATCTCTCAAATATTGAAATGGTTCTCTAGCAAGAGGTTTGGTAAATATATCAGCTGTCTGTTCTTTCGTTGGTACATATTCCAGCTTTACTATCTTCTGAGCCACTTGTTCTTGGAGGAAATGATACTTGATTGGAATATGTTTAGTTTTTGAGTGAAGTACAGGATTTTTAGATATACTTATAGCACTTGTATTATTACATTTGATTGAAATAGGTTCATCAATGCTTACCTTCATGTCTTGAAGAGTTTGCTTCATCCACATGACTTGTGTACAACATGCTGCTGCTGCTATATATTCTGCTTCAGCTGTAGACAAAGAGATGGATGTTTGTTTCTTGCTTAGCCATGCAACCGGACTTTCTCCTAGATATAATGCACCTCCACTTGTACTCTTCCTATCATCCACACAACTGGCCCAATCTGCATCTGTGTATGCTGATAAAGTGAAGTTTTTGCTTTTAGGATACCAAAGTCCATACTGTATTGTTCCTTGTAGATATCTGAATATTCTTTTGACTGCCAGAAGATGGTTTTGTTTAGGTGCTGCTTGATATCTAGCCACTAGTCCTACTACTAGCATGATGTCTGGTCTTGATGCAGTCAGATACAATAGACTTCCAATCATGGATCTGTAGAGTTTTTGATCTATATCAGCAGACCCATCATCAACACACAGCTTGCAACCTGTGGTCATGGGAGTTGACACAGGTTTGCAGTCCTCCATTTTGAACTTTTTCAGCATTTCCTTTAAGTATTTTTCTTGTGAGATGAATGTACCTGTGTTCTTTTGCTGAATTTGCAGTCCCAAGTAGAAACTGAGCTCTCCAATCATAGACATTTCAAACTCTATTTTCATCTCATCAGCAAACCCTTTTGCTAGTTCATCTCTGTTGCTTCCAAACATGATGTCATCAACATATACTACAACAATTAGGAGTTCATTTTCATGGGATTTTATGTATAGATTACTATCTTCTCCACCTCTCTTAAAGCCTTGTTTTTGCAAATATTTATCCAAATTGAGTACCAAGCACGAGGAGCTTGTTTCAGTCCATATAGGGCCTTCTTCAGTCTGCACACATAGTCTTCTTTGTCTGTCAATGAGAAGCCTTCTGGTTGTTCCATGTAGACTTCTTCTTCTAAGTCTCCATTCAGAAATGCAGATTTTACATCCATTTGATATACTTTGAAGTTTTGATAGCATGCAAATGCCAGAAACATTCTGATAGCTTCCATTCTGGCTACAAGGGCAAATGTTTCTTCATAATCAAGTCCTTCAATTTGTGAGTATCCTTTGCAGACCAGCCTTGCTTTATTCCTGATTACTTGTCCTTTCTCATTCATTTTGTTTTTGAATACCCATTTTGAACCAATGATATTCTTCTCAATTGGTCTAGGAACTAGTTCCCAGGTATTGTTCTTCTCAATTTGGTCCAATTCTTCATTCATTGCTTTTACCCAATACTTGTCCTTGTTGGCTTCTTCAAACTTCTTTGGCTCTATTTGTGATAACATTGCTATGTATACTTCTTATGTCTGTTCAGTTAGCTGTCTTCTTGTTTTCACTCCTACACTCTTGTCTCCTATGATTTGTTCTTCTGGATGGTTCTTTTGAGTGTATCTTGAGGGGGCTTTTGAGTTCAGTCCAGCATCTTCTGATGTTTTGCTTGTTTCATCATCATCCTGGTCCTCTTCTTCATGATTTTCTGATGGACTGTAACAGTCTGTATCTCTTGTATTGTTTGGAAGTTCTTCATCAAATCTCACATCAATACTTTCAACTATTTTCCGAAGAGTCTTGTTATAGCACCTGTACCCTTGACTTTTGGAACCATATCCTAGAAAAATCCCTTCATCTGCTCTTGCATCAAATTTCCCAAGGTTTTCATCATTATTCTTTATGTAACATTTGCTTCCAAAGATTCTGAAATGTTTGATTGAAGCAGGCTTTCCATGCCATAGTTCATAGGGAGTCTTGTCACTGCTTGGCCTTAAGTGAGCTTTGTTAAGGATATGTACTGCTGTGTGCACTGCTTCTGCCCAGAAGGTTTGAGCAATATTATTCTCTTGCATCATGGCTCTGGCAATTTGTTGAACAGATCTGTTTTGTCTTTCTGCTACTCCATTCTGCTGAGGTGTTCCTACAATAGTGAATTTTTGTTTTATGCCATGCTCATTGCATAGGTCAGAAAAGTCATAATCTATAAACTCTCCTCCTCTGTCTGATCTGATACATTTTAGTTTGCATCCTGTTTGATTTTCTGCTAATGCTTTGAATATCTTAAATTTTTCCAGTGCTTCTGATTTGTTCTTGAGAAAAGAAACCCATGTCATTCTGGAGAAATCATCTATTATCAGCATGAAGTAGGATTCTCCACTGGGTGTCTTAGTTCTAGCAGGTCCGCACAGATCCATGTGTACAAGCTGAAGTGGTCTTCTTGTTGATAGCTCATCTTTAGATTTAAAGGATGTGTGAGTCTGTTTCCCCAATTGACAAGATTTGCATATGGTATTTGAAGGCCTTTTTATTTCTGGCATATCTCTGACAGCTTTCTTCTTGCTCAGTCTGATGATATGGTCGAAGCTGAGATGTCCCAATCTCCTATGCCATAACCATGATTCCTCAAGTTTGCTAAGATGGCAGGCTTCATCCTCCTCTTTTACTACGTAAACATTACTCTCTGTTCGAACACCTTTGAGCAGAGTCTTTCCTGTTGTGCTTGATCTGACTTCACAACCTTTGTCACACATCTGACTGACACTCAATAAATTTGCTTTCAACCCATCTACAAATGGTACATCTTGGGCCTTTCCTCTGCCATTATCTATGCTGACTGAACCCTTTCCTCTGATCTTTCCTGACTTATCATTGCCAAAAGTAACATTACCAGATTTCTTTTCATCAAGAGTAATGAACTTACTTTTGTCTCCTGTCAGGTGTTTAGAGCAGCCACTGTCCAAATACCATTGGCTTTTCAGATCTTGAGCAGTTAGAGCCAGGTCACACTTATTCTCCTTCTTATTCCACTGGAGGCATCCTTCTGTTTGATATCTTTTGTGAGGTGATGAATTGCTTCCTTTTAGAGGACATTTGGAAGGCATATGTCCAACTTGATTGCACATAAAGCATTTGATCATAGTTTTTTTAGAATTGTGAGTATGAGCAGACTTTCTTTGATTCGTAAACGTCCTTGAAGTGTTGAAAATCAATCTTTGTCCATACTTTCTACACTCAATGATTTTATGGCCAAATTCTTTACAATAAAAACAGTAACCATAGAAGCAACTTGCATACCTGATGTGAGGTTGTTTTCTCCAGTTGTTTATTTGAGACAGTCTCTTTGTTGTTTGCATCTTTAGCTGGTTTGACTTACTCCTCCTTGCATGACAGTAGGCAGCAATGTGTCCCAGCTTGTGGCAGACATAGCAGGTGGCATTCTTCATAGGAGGGAAGGATCTCCTTTGATGGTTTGCAAATTTGACAAACTCAAGATTATATGAACCTTTTTCAAACTCGGGATTATATGAACCTTTTTCTATTGTCTGAGTATTTCTTTCATTCTTTGTTATTCGAGGATTCTTCTGGGTTCTGTCTTCCTCCTTACATGCTTCTTCTTTTGTAGGAATTATTTGAGGTGCTTCATCAGCCTTCTTTGCTTTCACAAAAATTATATTTTTGTTTTCTTTTTCTTTGCCTTTACTTGACTCTCCTTCATAGCCTATCCCAGTTTTTATTAAAGGAGATCTTTGAGCATCCAAGATTTCATTCAACTTACCAGAGCTTGTCATTTGAGAAGGGTATATAGACACTTTCTGTTGCGCACTTTCTAATTTCTTCCTCAGACATACAATTTCTTCTTCCAGCTTCTCTTGTTCTTGAGTTTTATCCTTGATTTGTTGAAGTAACATATCTTCAATCTTCTTGGCTTCTTCAAGCTTTACCTTCAGCTGCATGAGGACTTCTGAATTTTGTTCTTCTTTCACACATTTAAGGAGAATCTCTTTTTGTTTTCTGCATTTTAGTTTGAGTCTGTCAATCTCCTCCAGAGCACTTCTTAGCTCCCCCTCAAGGTCGACTTCCCCATCTTCTTCTTCTTCTAGCAAGATTCCTTCAAGATCTTCTATGGCCATCAGTAAAAATTCAGAGGTTCCTTCTTCTCTTGAGGATTCATCTGAGTCTTCAGATGTTCTGCTGTCTTGTTGAGCATAGAAGGAGTTTCTGCTAAATTTCTTTCCTTTTTGCCAGTTTTTTGATGTATTTTTCTCTGATTCTTGAGCCTGATTCCTTAGTTTCTTGTGAGGACATTTAGCAGCATAATGTCTATCTCTTCCACAGTTAAAGCATTTGAAGGGTAGTTTGCCTTTGTATATACCTGAGCCTCTATCTAGTTTCTTGACAAATTTAGCCTCTTCTTCATCAGAGCAAGAGCATATGTCTTCCTTTTCTTCTTTCTTCTTTTCTGTTTTAAAAGCTGCCTCCCTCGTACTTGGTTTCTTCTGTGGAAGCCTCATCTCATATGCTGTTAGATTTCCAAGTAGTTGGTTCATGGTCAAGGTCTCCCAATCGGTTGTTTCTTCTATAGCAGACACCTTGGGATTAAATCTGGATGGAAGAGATCTTAGAATCTTTTGAACAATTATACTTTCTGGCGTGGTTTCTCCAAGAGCTTTCATATTATTAACAGTTTCTGCAACTTTTAAGAAGAAGCTGCCAACCTCTTCATCATCATTCATTTTTAAATTTTCAAACTGGGCTCTATATACTTGAAGTTTGGAAGTCTTCACCTTTTTATTTCCCTCATGGATATTCTCTAGAGTATCCCACATATCTTTGGCAGTCTTGATGTGCATTACTTTAATAAACTTAGCTTCACATAGTCCATTTAAGATTGCATTCATTGCTTTTGCATTAGCTACAAAGTTTTGTTTAGCTTCTTTCTCTTAATCAGTTGACTTTGTGGAGTATCCAAATTCCACAGCATCCCAAACTTCTAATCCTAAAGACATTATGTATGCTCTCATCCTGATTTTCCAGAAGGCATAATTAGCACCAGTGAAGAAAGGTGCTTTATTGGTTGAGCTTCCTTCTTGACTAGCCATCTAGGGGACTTAGGATCTCCTTTCAGTTGTTAGACTGATACACAAGGAACCTTGCTCTGATACCAATTGTTGAACCTTTAATTAAACTGAGGGGGGGGGGGAGGTGGGTGAATCAGTTTAATACATTCCTGATCTTTTAAAACTTTTCATTAAACTTATTGACATCTTCATTTCATATCCAATTTAATGTGTGAGTAATCTTAGAATGTAAGCAGCAAGTATTAGTTTATAGGCAGCCCCCCAGCCCTTTAAAATTCAACAAAATCTGGCTTAGGGATGAATCTTTTAAAGCACTTGTTCATGCTAGGTGGATCTCCTTTAGGGCGGATAGTCCTCTTTCTGCGGCTTTTCAATTTGTAGAAAACTTTAAACGCATCAAGGCTGTTGTTAAGATTTGGTCGGCTGCAAAGAGACAGAGGGAGGATCTGGACTTGAAGCAGGTAGAAGAGGATATTCGTAAGATCTATGAGGGGATTGGTGGAGGGTTTCAAACTCAAGCAGATAAAGACACTCTTGTTTCACTAGAAAAAAGAAGACACTCCCTACTTATGGATAAGGAGGAAACATGGAGGTTGAAAATTAGGGCCACATGGTTGGCAAGTGGGGATGATAATACAAAGTTTTTTCATGCATATGCTCGTGGACGGAAGGCGGTGAATACTATTTGGAGCTTAAGAGATGGACAGGGAGTGGAACATACTACTTTTGAGGCTAAAGCAAAGTTGGGGATTGATCATTTCAAGGCTCTATATAAGGCTCCAGCTCAGGCATCTATTGCGGAAGTGATTAGAGTTGCACATTTCTTTCCAAGATTTGTACAGGAGGCAGATAACATATCATTAATGGCTGAGGTTTCTGAGAAGGAGTTAAAGGAGGTTCTTCATAGTTTCCAAAAAGACAAAAGTCCTGGGCCAGATGGATGGTCGGTTGAATTTTTCTTGGCACTGTATGATGTGTTAGGGGATGATTTGCTGAAAGTTGTGGAGGATACCAAAATTTCAGGGAGTATTCCTGCTTGTTTCAATTCCACTTTTATTTCTTTAATCCCGAAAGTGGATAACCCACTTACAGTGGCTGATTTTCGACCTATCTCTTTGTGCAACTGTATTTACAAAGTGGTAGCCAAGGTGGTTGCGAGAAGGCTCAAATGCATATTGTCTTCACATATCTCCGGTGAACAATTTGGCTTTCTGGATGGTCGACAAATACATGAAGCAATCGGGACGGCTCAAGAGGCCCTCCATAGCATGAAGACCAAGAATCTAAAAGGGACTGTGCTGAAAATAGACCTCTCCAAAGCATATGACCGGGTAAGCTGGTTATATATACGTATGCTTCTGACTCACCTTGGTTTTGACATTGGTTTCATAAGATGGATTATGAGTTGTATTACAACTGTCTCTTTCTCTGTTTTGCTTAACGGGGCTGCATCTCCTTTTTTTCATGCTGAAAGGGGTCTGCGTCAGGGGTGCCCCCTTTCTCCCCTTTTGTTTTTATTGGTTGCTGAGGGTTTAAGCAGAGCTCTTCAGGAGGCCAATAGGCAGGGCTCCTTAAAGGGTATACAGGTTTCTCCTAATTTTTTCATCGCTCACCTACTTTTTGTAGATGATGTTTTAATTTTCTGCTCTGGCTCGGTGCGTGATGCAACCACTATAGGAGAGATTTTGGATTTGTTTAGCAAGGCTACAGGTATGGAAGTGAATGCTGGGAAGTCTTCCTTAACTACTCATTTTCTGAGGGATGAGGAGAGGCATGAATTTGTGAGGATCTTTCCCTATATTTATGCTGGTTTGGATGCAGGGCTGAATTATTTGGGGTTCCATTTAAAACCCAATGACTATAGGAAACAGGATTGGAGCTGGTTGTTGGAAAAGCTGGAAAAGCGCTTGAGAGTTTGGTGTCATAAATGGCTGTCCAGAGCTGGGAGGCTGATTTTAGTTAAGTCTATTCTGGAGGCTATTCCTGTATACTGGCTATCCCTCTCATGGATTTCGAAGGGTATCTTGGAGGATCTGCTTTAGATTCCTTTGGAGTGGGAAATAGGATTCTTTGGTGACCCCTTGGGTGCGATGGGAAAAAATTGCTGTCCCAAAAGGGATGGGAGGATGGGGACTGAAAAATATCTTCCTTTTTTCTCAAGCTCTTGCTGCAAAAGGTGGGTGGAGGCTCATCACTGTGGACAGTATTTGGACACGGGTGATCACTCAGAAATATATTGCTCCATATTCTATTGTTGACTGGATAAGGAATCCAAGGAAATCTTTTGCGGGTGGGTCGATAATTTGGAAGGCCCTTGTTAAATCCTTTCACATTCTGGAATCAAGTCTGGCTTGGGATGTGGGTAGTGGCAGGAAGCTCCGGGTTGGTGAGGATCCTTGGATGGGAAGTGATCAACAACACATCTTGCCCAGGCACACGGTTGAGGCTATAAGGCAGAGGGGGATTACCTTTCTTTCCCATCTTGCTGATCCTGCTCGGAGAAGGTTGGGAAATCAGCCATGGATATTGGCCTCTTCTTTGGGGCTGGATGCTATTGATGAGAGGGTTTTGGCCATTTATATCCGAGCTTTAAAACAGGCCCATATATTCCTTCTGGATAGGGATGATATGATAGCTTGGGATTTTGATTCATCGGGGATCTATTCTCCTCGGGCGGGATACACAAAACTAAGTGTTGGAGATGACTTGGGTGAAGAGAGGTGGTGGTGGAAGAAACTCTGGAAACTAAATTGCCCTCCTAAGACTCGCCTTTTTATGTAGTGTGTTCTCGAAAACAAAGTCCCTACCTGGGAGGTGCTGCAACACAGATGTTTTCAAGGCCCTGGATGGTGTTGTCTGTGCAAATCTGATGAGGAATCAGTTAACCACCTCTTCCTCAGTTGTCCCTTCATTAATGGTGTTTGGCTGGAAGTTTCCAGGTTAGTGGGTTTTCATTGTAGATGGGAGGGCCTAACCGTGCCACATGCATGGGATCTGTGGTGGGTGGCTTATGCTGAGCAGAAACAAAAAGCTTTGCCTCTCCTTGTAATCTGGGGTTGTTGGTTGGCTCGTAATCGACTGCTTTTCGATGGGTCAGTCAGTACACCAGAGATCATTGGTGCCATGACTGCAGGTCTGCACTCTGCCTTTCCTATTCATATATGTGCAGCCAATCAGAGGGAGGTTCTACTGATGGACATTGATAGGAGGATTCCTTGGGGATTTTTCGACGGGGCTATGCAGCAAAATATTTGTGGTGGAGGGGCTCTGCTATTTCTTTCTGATTCACATTGGTTTGAGATCTCAGCTGGGCTTGGGGATGGAACAAATAATTATGCTGAACTGCTGAGCCTCAAGATACTCCTGTTGTTCGCTGTGGAAAGAGGTTGCAGAAAGATAAATCTCTTTGGAGACTCATTGAATGTGATTAATTGGATAAAAGGTATTCAGATCTGCAGAGTTTTCCATTTACAAAATTTGATGCGCTCTATTAGGGAGATCCTCCTCTCTTTTGAATCGTTCTCCTGTCAACATATATACCGAGAAAACAATGAAGGGGCTAATCGAGCTTCAAAGAGGGGGATTCAGCAGGATGAGGGAAACTGGACTATCAGAGAACATGAGGATGGGAATATTACTGAATACTTTCATCCTTCCTTATTTGATTGAGAGGCTTCAGGGTACCTTTGTTGGCATGATAAACAATTGCCAACTGAAAGATCACACATGGTGTGAGTTCTTCTTTTTTTCTCAACAGTTTAGATGTAGTTGGGAGTGATCACTGTAATTATATCTGGGGTAGCAGTCACGTGGTTGTGTTTTGCTGTGGGCAGGACAACCTTATCTACTATGACAACTATTATCTTACATCTGTCTGGGGATGCAGTCTAGTGGTAGAGTTTTTTGTTGTGGACTGGTACACATATGCCAACTTTTTTATCTGGGGATGCAGCCTCGTGGTAATGCTTTGCTGTGGGCAGAAACACCTTCAACTATGGAACACCTTATATGCTGTGGTAGTGTTTTGCTGTGTTTATTTTTCCGCTTGGAGAACGGTAACAAAACTTTACTGGGATGGTGGCTGCATAACACAGTTTTATGCATGGTCTTTGTGCCTGATGGAATACTACAGCGGGCTGGTCCCTTCTTATTTCGACATACACAGCCATATGTTTTATTACCTGGGCGGTGCTTATATAATATGACATACACAGTCATTTGTCCCTCCTTAATTTGACAAACACAATGTCTATTACAGAATTATTTTGTGAGGCATTTTTAATATTGGAGCAACCACTTGGTCCTTTGACAGTGGGCCTTGATTGGCTCGGTGTACACAAATTTTTTTCTCTCATTGGTAGTGCTACTTCAGCAGGTTTTCTTGCATATTTTCTTGCAGGACTGTTTTAAAAGGAGATAGCAACAACTGTTTTTAAAATTGAACAACAGTTTCTCCATCCGAATATGGTTAAAGATAGATTTGGATTCAGAACAGGAATGTTTATTTCTTCTCTGTAAATGCTTTTTGTATACAAACTCTTGGGTTTGTCTTCATAGAACACATAGTACATGTGATTCTCATTGTAATTTTGTACTCAATTGCAGTAATAAAATTACGCTTTTTTCTCTGGGAAAAAAAAGTATTAGTTTAATATAGCAGTAGACTTAATATGAGAACAACAGGTATTAAGCAGATGATACATATCAGATCAATACATAAATATCATGCACAGAGACACCAGATATAAGTGGAAACCCATAAAGGGAGAAAACCACATCTTATTGTTGTTGTGATGCAAAGGCAAGCTCCAACTCCCTCTCACCACTGTTTTTCTGCAGGCACCAGCCTACAAGAGGCTCCTACCTCAATTCTGCAAGCTACAACTTGCAAGGAAGCACCAACTCCCTTCAATTTATTAAACTGAATGTTTGCTGATTTACTTCAACTATCAACTCTGTTCTGTAGCTTCTCTTTCTGCTCTCCTTCTCTTAATCTTCTCTGCCTTATTCTTCTATATTCTGCATTCTCAATATTTGCTCTCTCTCACTCTCTAACCTCTCCTTGTGCATATCAATGTGATATTATATATAGAGTTAATTACATGACTCTTTACATTCCTCAGGGAATTTGAAGTGAGTAGTCCTGAATTTTTTTCCTTCTGCCTTTTCATTTATCCAACTCATTTTAAAATTATAGCAATATGTACAAATTTCCATGCTATAGTGGGATTTTGTCTTTTCTTTAGGATACTTGCCTTTGCATCACAAACAATAAAAAATAATTACATCATTTACATTCACATTCTTAATTACATATTTCAATATCACTTAGCTCCTCTTCTGAACTTTGGCTTTACTGGATTTTGTCTTTTTCTACTACAGTTAAGAAGTTGTTCTGCATCTTCTTTGTTTACTGTCGTCTGTACATTTCACCTGTTCACTGCTCTTTTGAATCCCTGTATTTTTCTTTTTCACGAACTTTCATCTCTGTGTTTAATCACCTCTTCACTATCCCAGTGTATATAATATCTGCAATTCGTTCACATGGATAACCCGTCATTCACATATTTAAACTATATTTTAATTGATCAAATGTCAAGACCGGTGGTAATATGTAATATATTTACGAGTTTCAACTCTATTGTCGAACATTATAACCAAGGTTGTCGCCTTATATTAATAACCCGAATGCATTACACATATCTCCGACTTATGTATTATCTCCGAACCTTGGAAACGCGGTTATAACTCTTTTAACATATTCCGTCGAACCTTATATTAAGACTATAATACATCGAAAAACATAAATAAACCAATTCATTTTGTATGAATCTGCCTCGGGCCCACAATACAGTCAAAGACCAGTCAAACACGCCCATTGTACCTGGCTTAACCTCCAGACTCCTTTATTAACCTTCGTGCGGGTTCAACAAGCGATCACCGTTAGATTTCGTCCCACCAGATCGACGGCTCATGTCTATTTCGCTCCATGTCCTGGTACGATAGTTAATGCGTGAAGGCGCACATTAAACGGCGGTTTTGGTATGTCGGTCAAGGACACGTGTTGATCAATCAATGGAATCGATGCTCCTCCAGGCAATACCACTTATGGTCGATAGGCGGTGCGATGAAATCTACTTACGACTTTTACTGTTCACGCTAAACCACTTCACTGTTCCTCTTGCAAGGTTCCGTTCTCCACTCCAGGTTCCGATCCAACGTTTTACTCTGGGTTCCGTTCTCCAACGATTTCAATTTTATATATATATATATATTACTATTATGGTTCCGCCTTCATTCATACTGCGCATTTCAACACGGTTTGTTGTTATAAACGGTTCTTTTATATTCTGATGCAGAGTTCCACCATACATAACACGGTTTCGTTTATTCTTATCCAGAGGTTTATTATGCATTTCTTATAAATACTCTACTACAGGGTCTCATTCATACGGAATTCTCGTCACAGGGTTTGTATATCCTCCCCACAAGCGCATACAGTTTGGACTCTGGAGCACGAAGCATCCAGTTAGACTTCTATTCAGATTACTAAAGACAGAGGCGAAGCCTTTCATCAGGAACACATTCTCATTACTGAACATACAAGCAGATCTTCAAGGATTTTTCTTCATTTTTCTGTAGAACTCCGCAAAACCCTCACCACAGAGTTTATTTATTCGACACACCAAGGATACACGTATGCAATTAAGTCATTAATGCATAGATGGTTATATATCATAGCTCTTTCACATAGAATTCTTATATCAACAATATCCATATAATACTGAAACCAATCCTTCTTCATACACAACTTAGTTTTCTTACACAACTGCCTCTGCTTCATGTTTGTTATTTTGTATTCATTTCCTCTTTGCTGCCTCCATTGACTGTCTTTGTCTCCTTGTAATTGTTCCTGTTTTTGTATCTGCTACCTCCTTTGCCATGAATGACAATCATTTCCAACACCTCTCTTGTCCTCTTTGAGTTCCTGTCTTGTGGGGCTGGAGTATGCATGATAGAACTAGTCTCAACCTGCTTTTATACCTCTTACAAATTATTTTGCAACCACTCTGACTGGTTGGAATGCTTTTCAATCTCTGGTTTTTACTCATGAACAAAAGGAGTCAATTTGAATTTGACTCTTACTTTACTGATGACTCCCAAAGTATCATACTGCCATTTGAAACTATTGTTGAACTTGAAACCTTGTAGACACTTATCTGCTTGTTGACCAGCATTCCTATTATTGCAAATGAGAGGACTAGGTTGGTTTTTAACCTTAAACTGAGTTTTCTTCAAAGCTGACAGGAAATTAACTTCATCTGAGTTTAGGATCTACCTGATGTATTCTAATGCAAATAACCTCATTGGGAGGTATTTGGGGAGCTTGTATGGAATAAGCTGGCATCCATACACCCTAATTTTAGTATGGTTTTGGTATAAATACGAGTCTCTTGTTCTACTTTGTTCTGACAATTGCAATAATTTCTTTATCTCTTCATTGACCCTAGGTTGAATGCTACTGCTTAACATGTTGACAATTGGATGAACAAATGAATCAATGAAGTCTTTTTAGTTGAATTATGTGGAATCCTTTCTGATCAAGGATGTCCAGAAGACTACAAATTGGGGGTTACCCTCTGTGTCCATTTTTTGGAGGCTAACTACAAACCTTTATGATTAAAAATACAGGAACAAATGAAACAAAACTGATGAACATTTGAACACTCCTTCCTCTAGTAATTTAACCAATTTCTCATGGATGGCATCTGATAGATATTGAGCAAAGTTAAATGTTGAAGCTGGAGGTTGTCCTGGGCAGAATATGGATAGAAAGCCTAAGATAGAAGAATCTACATATTCATTAGTGAAGTACCCTAAAATGCATGACAACATTGTGACAATCTGTCTGATTCTCTTTGAAAAAATAGAAGTTGTGTATGGAGGGTTATTCATTAAATTTAATCAATTATTACTTTCTTATGCTTAAGTAATGGCTTTTGGCACTTAGTATTACCTGTGAAATGGTGATTTTGGTCTTTGGAAGGGGTTCTTGCCGCAACAGGCTTTAACTCCGGTCTCCAAAGCTTTAAACTGGGTCAGTAATGGCTTTTGGTAGCAAAAGGCTTGAATTCTGGTTTAGATTGGCTTCAAAATAGTCGGCAATGGTCTTTTGGCTTCTTCTCCGCAAATAAACAAATTTCTCAAATACACATTAATAAGGGAATAACTTCTTTGGGCGGGCTTTATTGCTTCTTGACCGGAGCTGGTTAAACTCATTGGTGCGGGGTTGAATTCAAATAGCAGGGTGGTTTCATTACATAGTGAAAATATTGCATGGCGGTTTATCGCACGATGAAAGGCGGGTTGGTAGTTTCGGGATGGAGGACGCAATAAAAACTGGGAGTGCCACGTAGAAAATGGGCAGGGGTGTGAAACCACCCATTTCACACTCCCCCCTCGGCTTTAAACTCAGGATTTTCAGGTGTGCGAAAGTGATTATTTGCCATTGGATCTAATTGGATGATCAGGTGAGTTGGGGGGATTTGATAGGTGGGACCCGGGGTGACTTATGCGAAGGGATTTTATATAAGTAGGTTGGGGTAATATAGTGGAGAGATTTAAATGTTAGCTGGGAAGGGATTTTATGATGGGTTTATTTGAAGTGGGTCGAGATTATTGTAAGGTAGGGTTAATTAAAAGTGGGCCCGTGAATATATTACAGCGGGGAACTAATATAATATATACAAACTATAGGTTATAAAAATGAAAAATAGTCAATATATATATGAGTGGTAGGGGGGGTTAATGTAATATATAAAGAAGGGGGATGTTGAAAATACATTAGGAATAGGTGTTTTAAAAGGATATAGGGAACGGATTTTTACAATGGGGCCAGATACTTTTTAAACAATTAAAACTATGTAAAAGTGGGTTTTTCATGTTTTTAAATGGAAAAAGGGAAGTTAGTAAAAGGGGAAGTTATTTTCAAAGGAAAATGTGTTTTTCAATTAGGGAAAGGGGTTTTAGGAAGGGAAAAGGGGTGAAATAAGGGTAAAAAGGTTAGAATAAAGGGAAAGGGGTATTTTACAAGGTAAAATGCCTTCTAAGAGTGGAAAATATGATTTTAAGCCAGGGGAAGGGATTTTTAGGGGGGTATTAGTGATATGAGATGAACCAATTGATCCTTTCCATGCCTTGTGAAATAATCTACCTACCATTTATTTACCCTAACATTTTTTACTTCATTTATTGGGTGCATTTGAGCTTGCTGACCCTTTTATTTTCTTTTGATAAGAAAACTAAACCTACTTCTAACCTTATAACTTCCAATGGCTCAGATTAAACTAGTGAGCTCATTTTTATTCTCTACCTAACTACTGATATGCCAAGATGAAATGGTTTGGCCATATATTTATTCACTAACTATCATTACTTTGAAATTTAAAAGCATGAATGAATCAAGATTTAACTGTTTGATCATCATGAATTGTGGCATTTGAATGTGCAACACTTTCATGATCTATTTTTCTTTCTTTTTGTGGGGTTCATACTTTATCTTATTTTTTGATCTTCTTTATTTTAGTCCTTTGATTTTTCTTTTAGGACTTACGCTCTTTTCATTTCTTAATATGGTAAAACATTTGCAGAAAGAAAAATTATGTACAATATTAAAAGACTTAATATAGTCAATTCAAAATTACGATCCCTATTATTACAGGACCCTAAAAGTGGTTCCACTTGGGGATGGCATCTCCTAGTGAGATGTCAAAAACTTTAAGATTAGTGGCCTTGGAACTTTGACTTTGCTTGCCTTGAACTGCTTTATGTAATCTCTTTTATTCAATCAAATGATGTTATACCTTTCAAAGCTCAGGGTCTTCTCTTCGGGCTTCAACTTCAGAAGATAATCATCCAATCCCATCTATACTTTGCAATGGTATTCACAATGATCAAAGTAAAACAAATGAACTTATGTCTAATCTGGAGAAAAGTAGTGCTTCAGCATTCTACCATTGACTGGTTCACTTGGTAGATCTGTTCCACCTAACTCTTATAAGCAAAATGCATTGTTACCTCTGTAACCATAAATGATGTATGGACCTTTCCATAGAAAATCAAGTTTACCATGTTTTCCTTTCTCTTTGCTTCTGGAATCCCATTTGATTACTTTATCACCTATGTAAAAATCAGCTGCTTTGGTTTTCTTATCAAATATATTTTTTATTTTGTTTTGGATCACTTGTGATTTGATGTAAACTTGTTACCTGGTTTGCTACAAATGAATTATTTGATTTATACTCCTTTGGATATCATTTGGTTCTACTTGTAGCTCTTGAATCATTTTCATCAGTGGCACTCTCAATGAGGATGTAAAAACAACATCCATCCCATATACCAATTGATGAGGATATGTACCAATAAATTTTTTAGTAGTTAGTCTGTCTGCCCATAAGGCATTGACTAACCTTTTATTCCAAGTCTTCTTGTTATCTTATAATAGCTTCTTGATGAAATTAGCTAGGCTTTTGTTTGAGGATTCTGCTAATCCATTACCTTGAGGGTAATAGGCAGTGGAATCGCCAAGGTTGATATGGTATTTGCTACTAAAGTCTATAATTTTATTGGATTTGAAGGCAGCTGCATTGTCAGTAATGAGCTTTTGTGGGCATCCAAATCTAGAAAGGATGTTTTTTTTCACGGAATGAGATAATGACAGAGTCAATGGCTTGTCTAGAAGGGATGAATTTTATCCACTTGGTAAAGTAATCAGTAGTTGTCAAAATCCATTTGTGCTGGGCTGAGGAGGGTGGGAGAATTTCACCAATGAAATCTAAACCCCATTGTTGAAATGGAATTTCTACAGAGATAGGTTTGAGGGGTAATGGTAAGAGTTTTTTCTTCCCTTCAAATATCTGACATTTGTAACTGGATGTCACATACTTTCTGACATCTGCAAAAAGAGTGGGCTAGTAAAAATCTGCCCTCAAAATTTTATTAGTAGTTGTTTTCCAGTAGAGGTGTCCTCCACAGTCTCCTACATGAAATTCTTGCATTACTTTATCAGCTTCATCTTTCAATAAACAGTTCAGTAGTATGCCACCATGATCTTTCCAAAATAAATCATTGTCTATGATACAATATTTCATTTCTTGCATTTTCAGAAATCTACCTTTAGTTCTAGATAAACCAAGAGGAGCTTGTAGATTGAGTAAAACAAATATAATTTATGCATACCATGGTGAATCTATGAAATATTCACTGATCTATGGAGTCCCTGTCTCGTCTTGATCATCTAGTTGAGCAATGAAATTTATAAATAAGGCCTGATAGTTCGATTCAGCCATGAGTTTGGCTAAACCTTGGCCTTTAATTAGTTTTTTGGGCTTTATTTCAATGTCATATTCCAATATAGTTGCAATTCATTTGCCTCTTTTCCATCAGGCCCATTCTGAGTTAGAGTGTCCTTTACTACGAAATTTGAAACATTTGCAATTATGTGAGAGTAAAAAGTGCACACTCTGAAATATTTAATAGCTTTCACTAAAGCAAGTGATTGTTTTCCATTATATTGTAATTTAGTGTTGCATCTCTTAAGGATTCACTGAAAAAAGCAATTGGTTGTTCATAACCTTGAACATTCTTTTGCAACAATACTGCTGCAATGGTGTGTTCTGAAGCAAAAGAAAAACTTATAAAATATTTTTTGAAATTAGGACTTATAAGGACAGGTTTTTTAGTGAGAGCTTCTTTGATTACTTCAAAACACTGTTTAGCCTCTACTGTCCACTTAAGTTTCACTGCAGAATCCGTAAATCAGATGTTATAGATCCAACCCAAGCCTGATGAAGCCCCATTATCAAATGAAATCATCATTGAACTATATCTGAAGCTGGACTTTCCCAAGAGGTTCCAAATATTCCAAACCTTTCTTCCTCCATACGTAGAAACCCCAAAGAATAGCCCTCCATACTCAGCTTCTATTTTTTCAGAGAGACCCAGACAAATTGTCACAATGTTGTCATGCATTTTTAAGGTACTTCATTAATGAATATGAAGATGCTTCTATCTTAGGTTTTCTGTCCATATTCTGCCCAAGACAACCTCTAGCTTCAACATTTAACTTTGCTCAATATCTATCAGATGACATCCATGAGAAATTGGTTAAAATACTAGATTAAGGAGTGTTCAAATCTTCATCATTTTTGTTTCATTTGTTTATGTATTTTCAATCAGAAAGGTTTGTAGTTAGCCTCCAAAAACTAGACACAGAGGGTAACCCCCAATCTGTAGTCTTCTGGACATCCTTGATCATAAAGGATTCCACATAATTCAGCTACAAAAACTTCATTGATTCATATGTTCATCTAGTTGTCAACATGCTAAGCATTACCATTCAACCTAGGGTCAATGAAGAGATAAAGAAAGTATTGCAATTGTTAGAACAAAGTAGGATAGGAGACTGGTATTTATACCAGAACCATACTGAAATTAGGGTGTATGGATGCCAGCTTATTACATACAAGCTCCCCAAATGCCTCCCAATTAGGTTATTTGAATTATAATACATTAGGCATATCATAAACTCAGATGAATTTAATTTCCTATCAGAAAAGAAGAAAACTCAGTTTAAATTTAAAAACCAGCTTAGTCCTTTCATTTGCAATAATGGGAATGTTGGTCAACAAGCAGAAAAATGTTTACAAGATTTCAAGTTCAGCAATAGTTTCAAATGGCAGTATGATCCTTTGGGAGTCACCAGTAAACTAAGAGTCAATACGAATTGAATCCTTTTGTTAATGATTCAAAACTAGAGATTGAAAAGCATTCCAGCTAGTCAGAGTGGTTGGAAAATAATTTGCAAGAGGTAGAAAATCAGGTTGAGACTAGTTCTATCCTGCATACTCCAGCCCCACAAGATAAGAACTCAAATAGAACAAGAGAGGAAGGGTCTTATTCTGTTGAGACCACTACTGATACCAAATTTAAACTAATGTACAGGAAGAAGCCCAAGTTGAATCCAGTAATTGAGCAAGAAGAGATAGTTGACACAATTGAAATCATTGATACAGATATAATGGTCAGAGATAATGCGCTTCCCGCAATTTCAGAGGAAACTCATCGGCCATCAACCTCTAATGCTCAAATCATTCAGAAGAAACATAGTGTAGAAGTCTCTTCATCAAGAAAACTAGTATATAAAGAACAAGATATAATGGAGAAGTACAAAGAAATCAAACTGAAGAATGAAGCATTGAAAGCTGTGACTTATGCTCAATATTGGAAACAAACTCCTAGTGATTAGAACATGTTACTTTCAGCCTTTGATTACAAGACTAGGAAGATGAAAATGACCTTTTTGCAGCCAACAGTGCAGGCTCCAAAATCATCAGCGCTACAGGAAAATAACATTTGAAGTTATGGCTAAAGATGTACATCCAGTAGATCAAATTGAGTTTCATAAGCAAGCAAGAGAAATGATATAATCCACTATGACCAACAAAGTTATGGGTGTCCAAAAACTACAAAATTCTCTAGAAAATATCAAAGCACATGATCCATGAGGATCTTGTTCAATTATAGTTCAACATAAAGGTCCAATCAACTCCAACAGTTCGATGTCCATATCAGTCTTCATACATGCAGTTTCGCCAGTTTTTACCAGTGAAAGATCCTTCAATGTCATGGTCATCATGTGTTTCGAATTTGGGTTAAAATGGTGATGAAATGGATTAAGAAAGGTCTACAAGAGGTGAAATACCTTATTATGTAAAAGGTCTAAGGTTAAAGCTAACCTAGATCTAAAACCTTAAAACCTAAGTCTAAAACCCTATACACATGATTTAAGACCTAATCATAAACCTAAGTGATGGCCTAGGTCATAATCATCAACTTATGTTGAAAAACATTTTTCCTAAGTGCTAAAATTATGGACACCTAGCATAAAAACCTATGCTAAAACCTTATAGCGCAAATACAAACCATATATATAAAACATTACAATAACCTTTAATATAAGGTTTGGACTTCGGGATATATATAGTAGTTTTGTTTTAAAAATATTATATTAAAGCTATATAAACCTACCCACAGCGCTTCCTAATCGCCATCATATACTGCGTCGGAAGGATTGCACATGTGGCAGTTCTATAGACCGCGACGAGAATGTTTGTGTTGACAGTTGTAAACCCGCGTTGTAAACATGTGACAAGTGTTAAACGACGGAGTTACGCCGCCAACTGTTGCTGGAACCGCCGGGGTTAAAGACCAAGACCGCCGGTGGAACCCGTAACTGCCAGGGCCAACTGTTCACCCGCTTGATCACACGCAACAATTCCTCAGATGCGCCCAGTTAGTTATCCACCAAGCTAAAATTATAACATATAGTTTAAAAATGGGTTTTTTGTTTTAAAACAACACTAAGGTCAAATATTATCCCTAGGTTCATCTATGGAGAAGGGATTCGAGAGAATTATCACACCAAAAGATCAACCATCTTCTAAATTTGGATTTCAGAGGTTCGAATTCAGCTTATTTAAACCATGAAAAATTCATTCAAAGGATAATGGAGTGTTTTTGAAGTTCAGTTTCAGCAGGACATAGGCAGATTTGTTTGCAGCATTACTCAGCCATCGGGTGTCGGAATTGAGCGCAGAGACAGGCGTCGGAAAGGCGAGAGGGAGTACTTTCTGTTTACAGAGTCCAGAAGTGCCTGTGAGCACATTCATTCTGATTCATTGCTTTGTAAATAAATTCCTCAAGATCAATCCTAATAAAAATAGACGCCCATTTGAAAGCGGACCCAGAGATGTAGTTCACCAGGAACGAACTCCGTAATAAACTATTTGCTTCTTCTTCTCTATATTTATTGCTATGATTTAATCATTTATTTTCTGTTCGTTTATGTCGTCTTTCATTTAAAATCTTTCTTTAGTTAACAATCAATCTAAAGGACAAACTATTCAAACTGCTTAAGCACTTTATTCGATCACATTTAGATCATATTTGGTATCTTAGTAGGTTGTGCTTTGTAGTTTGTTTGTTAGTGGATGTTAACTAGGTTGGGATTACAACGTGGAAAAGGCAAGTTTAAGGAATTCAATCTAGAGATCGGAAAGCGGAAATTCGTTCATCAATCAACGATGACAGGGACTGAGACCGTTGAGACTCCTGAAGCCACTGAAAAGAAACCCACGAATGAGAATCAAATCCAGCAGATGTTTCTAAACATGCAGCAAATGTTGGCAGAATTATATGAAGACAAGAAGACGAGAGATGTAGCCTCATCGTCGAAGGCATAAAATAAGGATAAGGGTAAAGTCAAGGCAGATAAATCTCCTTCTCCTCCATCATCTCCATCATCTTCTTCTTCCTCTTCTACTTCTAGTTTTGAATCAGAAAAAGAAAATAAACCTAAGAGTCCACTATTGAAACTTGATGTTAATTTTGAATTACCTATGTTTGATGGTGAAATAAACGCTGAGAAATTAGGTAATTGGGTAAAACATTTAGGAGTCTATTGTTGTATTCAATATATTACTGAAGATAAGACAAAGATCCAATTAGCTACTCTTAGAATGGGGGGTACTGCTTTGATCTGGAGGGAAAGTAAGACACAGATAGATTTAAAGCGTAAGGGAAAAGTTATCACCTCATGGACTAATTTTATTAAAGCTCTAAAGAAAAAATTCTATCCATTGGGTCACACACAACAAGCTGTAATGGATTTGCAGCACTTGTGACAAGGTAAGGGACAGAATGTTCAAGAGTTTACACAGGAATTCAGAAAGAAGGCATTAGAACTTGGTATTTCTTTGGACATAAAAGAAACTTTGTTGAAGTATATTGGCAGTTTGCATTCATATTTGCAGCATACATTATTAATGTTCAATCCTAATGATTTTGATGAAGTTTGTGTTCAAGCTATTCATGTCGAATCAGGTGGTAGACCATTCAAGTTTACACCAAAGACATCCAAACCGATGGAAACTAAAGACAACAAAAAGAAGGGCAAGTCAAAGGGAAAGAACACTGCCACAGCTCAAAAGAAAGATGAAATAACTACTTGTACACATTGCCAAAGGATCGGCCATGATGAAGCTAGGTGTTGGAAACTTCATCCGGAACTGAAGCCAACAAAGTTCCAAACGAAGAAGGGTGAAAGGAACACTAAAATAGCAATCCAGAAAGGCTTGGACTTGGGATCGAATTCAGGTGATGAAGGCAAAATCTCTACTATGGTTACAACAGGTAAAATTTCTGATGCCAGTACTTCTTCTTCAAACATCATACAGTTGAATGAAGGAAAAAGAATCGAGTTATTTCATATAAGGGTAACTTCAAAACATACTAAGATAGATACATTGTTCGATTCGGGATCATAGGAAAATTTGATTTCTGAGTCATTGGTTAAAAAATTGGGTTTGAAAACACATAATCATCCAAATCCACATCCTTTAGGGTGGTTAAAGGAAAAATCTAAGATTCATGTTACCAAACAGTGTCGGTTAAAATTTGCAATCACAGCTAACTATATCGACGAAGTGGAGCTAGACGTGATACCGTTAGACATATGTGGAATTGTCACCTTACTAGTTGTTGCAACTCATAAATTAGAAGAAATTAACAAAGAGAGAAACACACCACACATTAGATAGTTCTTGACTCACAAAATCCTCCAGCATGAAGTGAAAAAAGTATTTTCTTTATTATATTAAGTCTTCAGGTAGACCAACATCCAACCCTGAAATGGTATTTACAAATGGTATATATAGAAAGAGAGGCACCAACTCCATCTCTTATAAAAAGAAGGAAACACTACTCCTAACATTACATATGTTTCATAGGACATTAAAACCATATCCCATTGAAATCTAACTGAAAATACAGATGTAGATGAAAGAAGAGAAGATAATTTGGGCTGAACTGCTGAGTATGCTAACATGTTGCCCCTTTTTTTGTTGATTTGTCTCCTCATATCTTTGGTTCTTAAATAACCATGTATCTTCGTTAAATATGTCCTCCAACAACCTCATAACTACTTATCACCATCACTTTTTTATCCATTTCGTTATGAGTCCTTATCTTTCCTGAACTGGATTGGAATTTTTTCTGACAAATGTCAAAAATCATTTAAAACATGCGCTACTAGAAATTCCAA
The DNA here is from genome assembly GCA_034641835.2 of Pinus albicaulis. Classification (NCBI taxonomy): domain Eukaryota; kingdom Viridiplantae; phylum Streptophyta; class Pinopsida; order Pinales; family Pinaceae; genus Pinus; species Pinus albicaulis. The sequence goes on along the minus strand of CM076580.1, from coordinate 1,824,296,676 downwards.
TAAAAACCTATAACTGCGCAAAAAAATGTAACACTATCGAAATTTCCAGTAGCGCTCTATTTCTTTTTCCAAAAAATGCACAGAAAACACTTGAAAAACATGTGCAGACTTATACACTTTGAAATTTGAGTTGCTATTCAAAATTGCACTTGATAAGCAAAAAAAAAAATTATTAGGAAACCTTTTTACCTTTCTTCCATGTGGGTTGTAGCTTCAGCAAGCTTGTCCAAGTCTGATTTGCTATCAACAACTGATCTTGATCTTGTGGTTCTTGTGGCCACTTATTTCACAGTGGTATTGTTCTCCTTTGAATCCTTTTGGAGATTTCTTATTTTTTAGGATTCCGTTTGTTATTCTATAGGGGATTTGCCTTTTTCTTTATTCTTGGACTCATTAGTCTTTAACCCTTCATATTTTCCTTCTACATTAATCACCTCTGTCAAAAAATTTGGATTGTGAAAAGCCTTAGACTTGAGCCTGAACTTGTTGATGTCTCTAGTATGTATTTTTTTGGTACCAACAACAAGTTTGGTCTCCTCTTTCTTTCTCTTGCTACTGATCTCATACCCTGCATCTTTGAGGAGCTCTTCATCGGACTTTATGGGCTGATATTCTTTCTCCATTTTCTGTTGAATGTTTGCTTCCAGAATTTCCAGTAGCACTTGTGCTTTGGATTTTGCTACAGTTGCATACCTTCCTTTTCGAGCTCTGGTATAGACATTAGGAAAAGGGGAAATGGTAGGTACCATCTTCATGGATTTAGGTTTATTAATTGATGGTCTCTCTCCTTTCTCCAACTTCCTCTCAACCTTGACTGAAGGAGTCTTTTATTTTTTACTCTTGGCCTTATGGATATTCTCCTTCTTAGCCTTTCTCTTTGTTCTTTTTGTAGGCTGAGGGTGCTGTTGTGAAGTTGGAGATAGTTGAGATGGAGGTGTAGGTGCAGGTTGGCCTACCCTGTAAAAGAAGAAATGGTCCCATGTTTGATTTCTTTTCCTTAGCTCTTCTTCAACTAACACTTTAATGAGAGCTTGATGATACAATATTTATTTTGAAGCAACATTATGTGTTTGAATCCTGGCTGAAATCTTTGTCAGAATATTTAGGAAAAAGTATAGCAAGTTGAGGGTGTTCTTACCTGCAACATGAAATAGAAATCTAATATGATAAAGAAACACTACAGTATACCTCCTTTCACAAGTGAGGTAAATTTTGATGAGTTTAACAGTTTCTGCCCATTAATTTTTAAGGAAACTGCTTGGAATTCCTTTGGCCCAGTTGGGATCTCTGTGTCCATCTTTGAGGAAACTGTTGAGGTATCCTCCAGTGATGACTTGACCTTTAAACCACCTTTCTCCTTCTTGTGGAAGGTTGAATGCCTCAGCAATTGAATACGCTAATACCTGCAATTTAAGACCATAAATGGTTGCTTCCTTTCCATTGAAAGAATTTAAAAACTCTTGAACTACTCATAAGTGATAGCTTCCCAGTCTTGATCACAAATAATACCACCCTGCTTGAACAAACAACCTTCTCACAATCAAATTTTCATCCACTAGGTCATCTCCTTATGGTTCAATTCGTTTTAGCTTTCCTCCTCTTTTAGTCATCTTCAGTAATTAATAAGTATGTCTGCTGAAATTTGATAGGTGACAAGGCTAGAAGAGCTCACATAACAGGTGTTGTTGTGTCTTCTATGAGATCCTGTATGAAATCTAAGACTCCTTCCTCAAACTGCACACTCTAAAATCTCGTTCTCCAACGATTCATCTCACAACTGATAGTCTTCCTTCTTTCTCGGTGGTGTAAAACAACTACATTGTTTCACCCTCCCATGCAAGAGATTTTCATTATGGTAAGTATCCTTGACCATAGTATGCACCATGTGATAGCAATTATGGTCTTCATTTGGCTGCGTAGCTTCAGATGCCATGCTACATATGGCTGAAAATGAGCGGATTTGTGACTGACAATCACCTTCACTATATGCTTATTATTGGCCTAAATTTCTGGCAACGTCTATGTGTGACCAACCAAACAGTCATCAAATTAAGAGTGCAGATCCATGATATTTTCCAATCGATAATCATGTACTTTGACCTAAAGCGAAACTACCTTGGCTGACAGACAGGACAAGATCAACGGCTGGCTGTGTTACTGTGGATTGACACCTACACACTACACTTATAACCACGACTTAAACTTAACATGACAGACCACATACCTGCTCCTATCACGTGATTTAAATAATAATAAAAAATATTTAAAACGTATTTTAAACAAGAACACATGGCTTGACATAAAGTGGATGCACTTTAATTTTATTTTTTTTAAACAGGGGAAGTTACCGAAATTTCCGGTAGCATCGGATTAAAGAAAAACACACAGAAACATAATTAAAATAGATTGTCCAAAAAGGGCTAAAACAGGCACTACCGAAAATTGAATGCTAAAATTTCAGTAGCATTCAATTTTTTTTGAAATTTACAAAAACTAATCCTAAAAACAAAAAAAATTAAAATGGACTCATGACTTAGAAAAGCACTGTGCTAACGGGAGCTTCTACATCGTGCCTCACAGCTAGCCTTTCTAGCAACATTATATCCGACCTCACTCATGCTATGGACCTTTAGTCCATGATATCATGGCAAATATTATACTAAGGTAACATCCAAATGTGCTTATCAATACTAATACAAAACGTCATTGGTTAATTCATGCTGCTACATAACATGGGAGAAATATCTCCATAAAAGATGTTTGGTGGCAATCCTGAATGAAGTAACTCAATCATGAATTCAATCATGTTCTATACACATCATATACTGATGGATGTTCAAAATGGAACATTAATTCTTAAATCAATGAATAGATTCCATATCACATTCAATCTACATTTGAACTTTAAATCAGAGTATCCAAGGATTTACATTACACAAAGACATTTTAACAATCTTGTTATATGAATTTCTTTCCCAAATTCCATAAATAAATTTATCATGCCATGATACATCATTATGATATTCAAAAGTCATCTCCCTCTTACTTATATTTTGAAAGGCTTATAATTTTTAAGGATAGACTTATCAATATGTATAATCAAAGCCATAGTCAATATCAATATCATGCCTTAGAACTCGTTATCCTGATTTTACCAAATAACATTCACATATAAACAAATCTGAATCAAGGAGTTTGCATCACGCAACACTTTCTATGTGCCTAAAGCCTTATCATGCAAACATATCTAGCTTTACTCAAATCAATGTTGAGTCAACAAAATCAACTCATTAGAAGTCAGTTACAACTATTATCACAGACATTGATTTCATAGTATCAATTCTTCCAACCATAGACAAGTACCACACATATCAAGTATTGACTTCATTTCATGTCAAGTTCACAAGTCTGTCATTTAACATGTCATTATAGGCCATTTACATCATTATATGTAAGTGCATACACATCACGGTTAAATCATGCATGTTCATACTAATTCACAACAACTAGAACCATACGTTTGTATACTCACATACAACACTGAAGGTCACTACGTTCACAAAACATAGTCGTCTGGGAAAATCAACTATCACCAGATCAAATCATGTCAAATCCAAATGTGCAAGCGTGGTAATATATATAAATCTAGACATGTCTCAATCATTAGGCATTATGCCAAGAGTCCCAAACACAATTTATCAAAATCAATCAGCCAAAAACATGATGCTCGATCCTTAAACACAACGACATATCCATATGAATGTCTCAGTCACCTCCACACATGAGTTCAATTCAAACATATGAAATTTCCTAACTTACAGATCTTACTGTCATCTATAGTCCATCTGCAGAACTGACATCTTCCAAGTGACCATATGATTTCATGCTTAATTCCAACACTTCCGGAAATCAATTTACAACGATAAGACAAATTAGAGATTCATGGATTCAGAATATAGACCGAATTAATTATACATAAATTCAATTATGTTTCTACTAGGCATAATCAGATCTATGCACCTTCCTTTGTGTGAATGAGGCTCATCCCTTTGCTATGGATTAACCAATGTTAAACACTCATAAATCATATTTCAATAACAATCATGAGTAACAATCATTTCTCCCTCTGAATGATAATTCACATCATTCATATCATCATCTTGTCTTTACAAGGATTAATCAATAACATATCTATCATGATCATCAATATCGTGTCATACATATTTCATCAAGGGTTGGACTAGAAATATCAAGGCGACGAGTTGATGTGACAACACAATATTAAGATCACAATAACAATACATCAAGTTAAATCATTTTAATTTCACCGCATGCTTATATAACCACAAATAGTCAAAGATTTGAAACATCAATCTCTTATATAAGCCTTTATCATCACGATTTCCAATACCATGCATATCATAATCAATAGGATCAAGTTAGGTTAATCGATAAACCAACAAGGTGCAATTACTCTTCTCTATGAGCTTTCATCATGCTGATCACAAGTATTATCAATACCATATCAATGAGGTAAACTTCCATAAGAGATCCAACATACCTTATGTGTATCAAGAATCAAGAGTACCATCCACTAAAATCATGATCAGGATCTAAAAAAAAAAAAATGTTAGCCACACATTAATTTAATACTATATCCATGATTGGAAATCACATCAAGTACTCTCACATAATCAAGCAGATCATCAAGATCAAACCAATTAATACCAAGTGTACCACTTCATCAACATAAATCTCAATCACTCTTATATGAGCATGCATGAGCCATCCGAGAAGTAGAAATTCTCAATATACCAAAGGGCTTACCTATCCATCCAATCTTGTAGTTAAATCATAACATTATATCAATATATCATGCATGCCTTACGGTATTACCTGTGCTCCTTCCCATAGGAAGATTGTAGTGCACAAGTGCCCCTTTACCTTTTCTGTATCTATCCATCTTTCCTTTTCTAGATCTTCATGCATTTCCAAACCTATCCAACTTTCCTTCATTTCCCGATCTAGCTATCTTTCTTGAATTTCCAAATATCCTCAAGAAGGATCCTCTCATCACATCTCATCATGGAGGTTAGATATATCCAGGTGCTCAAATATACATGCAGGAAGTAAAGACTATAAATAATAATCATAGAAATTTGATCCGTTAGCATAAAAAAAATAAGGAAATAAGTCAAGGAATTCTTATCATCAAAGAGAGATAATCCTCTCCCATACTTCTGCATGAAGGAAACTGAATCTAAGAACTGAAATGCATTGACACTCGTTGTAGAAAACTGATGAACATGGATGAAATTGAATGAGGAATGAAGATAATTCTGCAGCTGAGCAAAACAGATCTGATCTACAAACCAACGGATCTATATACCAACACTTTGATCTGATAGATCACCAAGTGATATCATCTCAATTGTCCTAGATCTTAATTTAGGACACTATTGTCGACTACTCTGACACAACTGTGACTGAACCACTGATGTCTGGATGTGCTATGCAATCAATTGAAGGTGATACAAATCCCATCTGCCCAATAACTCTCTAATTTGATGCCTTAACATGCTTATCCCACGGCTTTGAGGCTCTGAGATTCTACCACAACAACCCGTGCCCACGACTAAGATTTTGATCATCCTGATCTTACCTTAGGACTTTGGTCGCACCCTTAGAAGGCTATGCTAGCATTTTTGGCACCTTGGTCACGGGCACAACACACCTTGCCCGCGACTTTGGCCCAATAGACTCATAACTGAAATGTGTCTCAGACCTTGATCCCAATCCAGTGTGTGAGCTCCTTCTGACATACATGTGTGAGCCAAAACATAAACATAGATGAAATAAGCTTATGGGAGAAAATCATAGATTTCTTGAGCAAGTGTGCAAATGAGCTTGAGGTCACCTCTATTTATAACTTTGTGAATGACTACTTGGGACTTTGACCGGATCAACATGCAGTTAACCAACTCATTAAATATTAAATCAATTAATAACTTAACTTCTGCTTAATCGATTAGGACGATCAATAGGTTGATTTGGATCCTCTCAAAAATAGGAATCTAATTAAATTATTATCTTAATCATTTGGGCTGTCCAATGTGTAATTTGACCTTAGTTCCAAAAATTAACATTTAAAGTCATTAGAAGGGAAATTTTTATCTAGATTGTTTTCCTTATAAAAGGTAGAGTTGATAGGTGCTAAATAACAAATTGTAATACAAATTATCTAAACAGTAATGTCATTGATTTTGATCCAAATGTACTAATGTAGAGGGTATTATCATAAAGTTGAGTAAGAGGAAAATCATTATTTTTATATAATAATTTATTCATCCAATCCATATTTTAGATGATTTCTTCTTCCATGCCAACCACAAGATGAAATCATTTATGTAAGGGACATTAGACTGATCATGTTTCCATGTTTCAACAAGAAAAATAATATCAATTTCACTTGGGATCCAATTTAACATAGGACCTTTACACTATCAAAATTGATGAGAATTCCAAAAAGGATTACTCTCATTTTGGTTTCTATCCCCAATAATAACATTCTCATTTCTAATATTGCTCTTTTGAATTCCTTTACTCTTTGAACATCATTCCTTAACTCGAATTGGTACATTGGAATGAGATCCTCATTTATCGACTCTTATACCTTTTAAGATTGGAGATTTATGGAGCATCCAAAATGTATGGTTAATACAATTTACCATTACATGACTCAATCTATCTTTATGCTCGAGTATATTTCCCAACCATTTTTCTTCTATGAGATAAGTTATTTCAATTTGTGAAATATTTTTTAGCTTTTGTTTTACTATTGTATTGTAGTGGCTACAACCATCCTCCAAAATTTTGCCCATGATTTGATTTTGGAGCCTTCCTTTCTATCCACAAGAGCTTTTCTTGTGTTGTCCTCAAGAATTCATGATTTGATCGAGATTTATCCTTTTTACTTGCGCTTGTGCTTTTTTTTTTCACATTTAACTAATATTTCTAAGTCATAATCCATCCTCCTTACTTCGCCTTACAACAATTATGGGCTTACCTCTAGAAACTGCATAATCCATGAGGGAAATCAAACCTTGGTGATTGGAATTGCATAACCTTGACTGGTAGTTCTTCCTTGAGCTCAGAAATTGTTCAATTCACTAAGCCATAAAGTTTCCCAGTTCCCCAAAATTGTGTAATCTTTCTCAGTAGTGTGCATGAAAAGTTTCCCAAAAAATCAAAAATCTAAAAAGCGAAAAAACATCCCAAATAAATAAGGATCCATTATTAGTTTCCTGCAGGAAGCACATTCTCTATTTTTATAAACTTCCAACAAGTGTCGCTTTTTCCTTGATTTTAGGCATGTGCGTCATAAACCCTAATTCACTCAAATATATCTAATTGATGCCTATGGAGCTTAGTTTCACATTCGATCTTGGATCTTTAGCATTGCCGAGGAGATCAAGAAACCTTCGGTACATTCATTGTCGCTTTTCCGAGTGAGTTTCAATTTTGTCGTCTTTTGCCACTTTTTTCTGGCGCTTTTTTGTCTTTTCGCTTTTAGGAGTGTTGTTTCACTTGTTTCTCTTCATGGTTGTTAGCTTTTTAACTTAATTTAGCTTGTGTAAGTGTTGTCCCAAGCTTTTATGTGTCTTTCACAAGTGTCGTATCGGTTTTCTTGTTTTTATAATGATGGTGGCCATTGTGGCAAATGCCCTCACATATTTGGGTTTCCTCCCGTTTGTTGAGTTTTTTCACTTGATTCACATTTATTCATTCATAATTAGTCAGATATGCACTCAAAATCGCATCATCACTTAGATATTCTTGTCTCCCATACTTTCACCGGGCATATCTGCACTTTCCCTTGTCCAATTTTCACTTTTCCTAGCTATACATTATGCAAGTCTAAGGATTAAGCCGATAGATTAGCCTTTGAGATTGTGCAATGTGTAGTACATGCTAGCCCAAATATGCTTTGCAGAGTTCCATGGCTTATTCTCCCACCTTGCCCACTGAGATTACGCAATGCATAGTCTCTCCCAGTCACTACCCAGGCTTAAATTCCCATTGGCAGTCTCAAGCCTCAAGCTGCACCCTTGGATGTTGGGACTTCACAATGCATAATTCCTACAGGAATTCTCCCTCACATGATCCAGAAAATTGTGCAATCCTTCTCCCTGTTTGTCAGTTTGTTGCTTGATCTTACTTTGAAGTAAGATTTGCAAAAGCTAATGTTTGCTTACCATGCGTGCCTTTTCTGTCCCACAGGTACCGCATTTGTTGAGCACTTTTCTCCATAATTCATTGTTACTATGGCACCTAAGAGAGTTGCTTCAAAATATACCATGAAATCAGTACTGGGAAAGCAGTGGAGAAAATGCCAGTTAACTTTCCAATGTATGGGGACACTCAATTGTTGGAATATGGTTAAATATGTTTTTTCAGCAAAGGACTTCAAGGCATATCTTGAGGACCGATGGGTATATATTACTGTTCAGCGGTCAAGATTATAAGGGTTGCATAAAAATATTCAACCTTCCCATGTGCAAATTTCATTAGCTGGATTGTTTTGCACATTGATGTGAAGACCATGACATTGAACAATGCCAACAAACAAAAGCTTGTTACTTTTTTAGCGGAAGATTATCGTGCTATGTATCACTTTCCACAACAAGAAACACTCATGGATTAATAATTTTAAGCCTCCAACAACTATGTTAGCACGAAGGATATTTTTAAAGGCTAGGTGAAAGAGCCATCAAATTTTTGATAGATTCCCAACAACACATATAAAACAAAGTCTTTCATGACATCCTACAAGCTCTTGGTTATCATATCTTGCAAAATCTATGGTCAGAAGAGCACACAAAACTTTCTTGAAGGGTGGGAAATCTTATTGTGAATCAAGGGAATTCGTTCAACTGGTCATATTTGTTGGCTCAATAGTTGAGAATCTATGTAACAAATTCACATAATCCTCCCTAGGGTAGGTCAACAATGTTTTATATGTCTATATACTTACTGGATGTAATTTGTGCACAAAATGAATTTCCTCGCATGGGATTGACATGGTCACCATGGGACCCTATCGTGCACATCATACAATGAACTCAGAAAGAAGATTATAAAAGCATGTAGAAAGCACTTTCTGGATTACCTCACTTCGCCTGCGTTCATCAGAGAGAGGGTAATAGTGGTGGACACCAACAAGAACATGAATCCCACTGTGAAAGCTAACTTGGCCTTTGCAGGTGTATCAAGATAAAACACTCATTATTTGACGGTTGATAATAAGTAATTGGCACAAAACTTATAGGTTTCCCGATAAGATGTATAACAACTCCACGCAACAACACAAAATGCATCTTTTGCACAGGTCTACTTGGATGAGATGAGAGCGACGATACTTGATGAGGTATCAACACTTGGAGAGACCATGGAGGGCCTCTATGAAGAGCTCATGATCATACATAAGGAAATTTTCTATTGGCATGGCTTACATCAACGAAACAAAGACTTTATCAAAAATTTTAGGAATGTACAAGCTACAATCATTGTCGTGCATGAATGGAACATGCAATACAAAGGGGCACCGCTTAACTTGGTAAATAAAATGAAGTCACAGGCAGAGCTGGAGAAAACAAGAGTTCGAATGTTAATTCAGGACAACAAGTAGCTTTCCTCGTTCATTGGGAATATTCAAGCCGAATGTATGGTTATACAACATTTTGGATTTCATGGTGAAAAAACACAAGATCCCATCAGTTGCCTCGCTCACCGAAGCCAAACGCAGATACCAAGTGAGGAAGGATCTCAGGGAGTACTTAGAGCAGCTGAGACAGGTTACCAACAAGGAGGATTTGGATATGAACAAACAAAACATGCAAAACTACATTGGTGGTCCTATCCAAATTAGAACAATGTTGCTCCTTCTCCAGAAGGAAGTTAAAACTGGTTCCAAATCATTGTACCCGGATGCTATGGAGGCTAGAGTATGCTTCCATCTAGACACCATCACGTAGTTTGGGGATGTAATCACACAATACCGATATTGGTATGAATATGTGACCGAGAAGAATCAAGTGGAAGTTGCTAAGCTAGAGTTTTCCCAAACTTAAGAATCATAGTGTTTTGTCTTGTTACGCTGTCAAGTTGTATCTACCATATTTTGTCTTATATGGGTATGCATGTAAAATATAATATTATTTGTAAGTATTTGTAAATTTAAATTCCAAGTGTCAAAATTGGAATGTGAAGAGTCGTGATGTGATGTAATGAGTCATTTTGTAAATAAGTTGAAGAGTCATGAGGGGAATCCAAGAGTCACAAGGGGGTATGCGAAGAGTCACTTCCCTTTTGCTATAAATATATCATAATAACTCGTGTAAATGGATTTTGGGAGCCAATATTTTGTCTAGGATTAGGATTAGAAAGAACTTGGGAGTTTTGTGAGAGTATTGGCTTCTTCGTAGCGTAGAGGGATCATACTTCTTTGGAGGATCAAGTGTTGTTGACTTCACGTTCCACTATTGGGGCTAGTGGTTCATCAAAGGTGTATGTATGATTGGAAATATCACTTTTAATAAAACTCAGATCTGACACACTTTCATGCATATGTTGTGAATATAGTAGTACTATTCTTATTCTATTTGCAATGTATGTTATTTAACTTACGCTTATGCTTATGAACTACTTGGTTTACATTTGTATGAATCTTGTTGAATGTGTGTTGATGTGTAATTTATCATGGTTAACTTGTGGACTATTTCGCATATTATATTGTGATGTCAGTATGCTTGTGTGTTCCTTTCAAGTTGCGTACTGTTACAAGCTTCTAAGGGGCTCACTTCCTTTTCCCTTCACGTGTTGGAACCTTCATGCATCGCACTTGAATTTCCGCAGGGTCACACACTTGTTCTCACCAAAGACATTGTGCACCACTTTACGTGTATTCGCAACCAAGGTAGACCATTAACACCCCAATGTTGGAACTCCTGCTCCAAATTGTGTGAGATATAATTGGGACTTCATATCGGGGAGATCACCTGAATGTTGGCGGATCCAACATCGTCAACATTTTTAGCGCTAGAATGAGGCTCATATGACAAGATGAGCCCATGAAGTATGTTTGAATTTCACACTCATTTATGGCTTCTCCCAAAATCATAACCCCAACATGTTTTTCTAAGCCCGCAAATATGAAAGTGTCGGTGAGAATTATTGTTGACTTGTCGAATTTCAAAATTAAATGGCGAGGGTCAAATAACCTTATTCAAGCACACCACTCATATTCTTGAATTTTTCACAAAACACAACATCCACTGTGAGGATGTTGGTTGTAAGTTGTTCATTTTCATTTCCCGATGCCTCCATACACTCTATTGAACAACTTGTCACATACTTGTTTCACACTTTTGATATGTATGATCGCAAAATTTTGTGCAAGAAAATTTTGTGATTGCAAAAATCACATGATCAATCACTGGAGGATTTTCACGATCGTTTAATTCATATTTTATTTTAATTTCCTGAAGGATGAAGTTGCTTGGAATTTCTTGTTAGGGATATTTCAATATCTTATTCACATTTCGAATAATCCATAGGAACTTGAATCTTTCGAACCTCTCCCAACATGCGTCGGTATTAGAGCTTCTAAATCTGCAACAAGCAAACTCACAGTTCCAAGTGACCATTCATCCCCTTCTCATCAAACAACTCTAGTTCCATAGGTTAACATGGTATAACTTAATAATTCATCTGTTGATCTACCACCGTAACCTCCCACCCCCACATACTCATAATTTCAACGCAGGTTTAGATTGCGAATTTCATGGTTACAATGAAGTGTTATCTCCTCGTCCACCATCCCTTGGTTCCTTTGGACCTCCGGATTGTGAGTTATTGTGTTCACCGGTGTCAAATAATTTTTATGATGTTCATGAGGACCAAGTTAAGGATGGAGTTGGTGTTGAGCAGCCAACTTGCAATATCATTTATGATGATTATGTGTGGGATTCCACATATGAACAAGAATCTGTGATGAAGGATGACTCTTCTCTTTCGGCACCTCTTCTGCATTATCCTAACATTTTCCACGATTCTGTCATTCTTATTGAATCTTGTGAAAATTTAGTTTCTTATGTATTCTACTTTTGATAATTCTCAAAACAAATGGAATGTTAGTTTTTCATCCGAATACGAAGAGGAAATTTTTTCTCTTCTTCATTTTTCTAATCTCTCATCTCATCTTTCTGAAAAATAAGAGGGTGACATTTTTTTTTTTTTTTCAATATTCCACTCTTTAAAATTAGTCAAATCATGAGGATGCCTCTGTTTGTGATCTTGAACTTTTTGATCATGGCTATGATGACCTTTTCATTCATTCATCTCGTATTGATTCTGATTTTTCTGTTGTTGATCTTTCTAAGCCACCGATCTTCGATGATATATCTTCTGATGTGTTGGAAATTCCCTAAGTTGTTGAGGCACTTCATCCCGAGTTGATAGTTATGTTTGATTCTCGTAGTCTTGAGGCTAGTTCCACTTCCGATCATAACAATATTGAATCTTCCAAGGCTCTTTATCACTCTGTCAGACACATTGAAAATCATTATGTTTTACAAATTTTCACATCCTCCATTTGTATTACATGATCCAATAGCTTAGTAATTGGAGGAGTCATATGTGGAGACCATGGTTGCAAAATGAAATGTTTCTTCTTTCTTTATTTCCACTCGTCTTCACAGTTCAAAAATTTTCTCTGTCATGTCTTCGAGTTGCAGTGTGTCAAAACTGTTGAGAATTATGTAGGGCTAGGTTTAATTCAAATTCTCTTATTGATAATTACTTGTGAGGTTACTTCTTTTAATTATGTATTCTCTTCTTGGCTTATTAGGTTTTTCATCAAGTCAATTGCTAAAAACACAAGACACATAAATTTAGGTTCTTTGAGCCAGGGCTAAAACCTCTCCCTCTTGAAGAGGAAAACCCACAAAAAATTCTTCTTATAGACTTTCAGATGACAATTACCACTACCATAACACAAACCCTTGACCTTTGTATGCCTCTAGGACCTTTTCACTGCTTCTTCATTGACTCCTTGAGTTGATCCTTCTTTTCTGCATCGTCCTGCACCATTCTACACCTTTCTGCACCAAGACTAGAGATTTCAGTCTCTACCTGTATTGTTCCTTCTTTGGTTGTATAAGATCTTTGCTTGTGATACCAAAACAATGTCATAAACTATCTTACCTTGTTCCTTCACTTAACCTTACTAATTGTAAATACTTGTCTTATTTCATTTCGATGATCAGTCCACACTATGTTGTAGTGACGACCTTATACAATCCTATTATTGTACTTAACATAGTCCTGTAACTTTGTATTTGTCATAATGTTGCAACTTCGCACTTATTATAGTGCCGCAACTTCGCACTTTATCACAACCCTTTCTTTGCTCTGAAAGTAGTCCTTACTTCACTCTAAAACTAGACCTATCCTCGCAGTTTAGTACAACCTCTGCTTCACTTTTATGTCTCCCTTTAATGCAGTCCTAAACTCATACTTATTGCAGATATATATCACCGAAGCTTACTCAGACTTGTCTGCAAATCTCAAACCTAAAACCGAATTATGTGTGTTATATTTCTACGCAGTCTAGTGAGCTATTTATAGTGGTGAGCCCCTATAATTATCCGACCTGAAAATGAATGGATGTGATTGTTCATTGAGCCGAATTGACTGTGGATTGTAGGCCGACTTGTAGAGGACGTCTTTCATCATTTTGTAGGTTGTCTTGAAGAGTATTCCAATGCTTATCTTGAGCATCATTTGATCCATGTCCTTAAGGCTTATATGAAAAGGTATTGAGGCATACATGATTGATATTACATGTGTAACATTTCATATACATGAATCTAATTAATACATTTATGACAATATGACAAATCCCTAAAAGACATCAAGAAGAAGTATTTTGACCTATAATAAAAATCTTACTCATGAAACCCATGAAGTAAGCTTAACAAAAATATATTATATTATCTTTGTTTTCTTTATTACATAAATACATAATTACATAGTCAATATGAAGATCGAACCTAGTTACACTTTCCAACAGTCCCTCTTAACTAGGGAGGTATTCATAATGGTACATAGTCACTTTCAATCTGAGGAATCTCATAAGAAGAATCAGATTGGTAATCACATCTATGTAGCATCATATCAACATGCATTGTCCTAATGCAAGTCCTTGACTAACAACCCCATCTCTCAACGAGAAAATGGGCTACAATGTTGGCGAGACACATAACTTATAGACCCCATAGTCATTGTCTCTCCAAGGTACATACTCCACCCGGGTGTTCACATAGTACGACCTTCTTGGACTATTCTTCTCTTGGGTAGCCAACCCTCAAAGAATACCGGTGCCCGACTACTCTTGTATTGAATTACCCATCTCATTCTCAAAGAGTATTTGATGCCAGATGATTATCCAATCCTCCATTCTGTCTTCCAGGTGAAGACTAGAATGATGTGTGTGTCCATTCTCTCCTCATGGCCTTCACTAATACTTACGATTCTTAGTCTTGTTCTAGTGCATGACACGTGAATTTAGAGAATCGCATTTGTCACTTCCTTTTAATTCAGGAAGGACATATTTTAAGTTTCTTCCAAATAAGAAACTTACCACCAAGCTCCCTCTTAACTAGGGACTTGTAGTAGAAATGGTGGGACACCCATCTACTCATGATGAATTCCTCCCCTCGATGTCATGAATTTTGATATTGAAGAATCTTCAACATTGGCTTCATTGGGCAGAGATCATCCATGAGTCATGTCATCCACCAGAAAGTGATTTATCAGTCTTTCTCATTTGGTCCATCTTTATGCTATGTTGCTTTCCTTCGAACCATCTCCCAAGGATCTTACATCCTTCCACATGATTGGTAGCCATGCATAAACTTATCCAGATAAACATATACATAATAACTTTTAAATCAAAAGTTACCTCAGTGACGATATTTCACCATGACATCTTCTTGTAGGTATCGACATCCTTTATTCAGATTGAAAAATCTCCTAAATATGTGTATTATCAAAGGTATTCTTGTTTACCATACTTCTTATCAGAGTCCACATATCTTCCCAAGAGATCTCCTAGCCACATATTCTTGGCTTCCATATGATAACTGCCTCTTGACATGGTTTCACTTCATGATATATTCCTTTCTTTCTCATCACAACTTCATTCCCAGGAACTTCCAGTATCAAGTTCCTTATCTGTATACAACCACCTCATATTCCATATGAGGATATATTTTATTTCATATGTTAGTGGCAACATGTGCACTATAAGAGATCCTCCTTCCTTTGATCATACTTATAAATATAGAAGTCCATCACCCGCAACCATATGACATGACTTCACAACATATAATGTCAGAATATAGATATATGTACCTCATCCTTTTCATTTTGAGTCATTTTGCAACAGTTTTATTAGAATGAAGAACTTCGTTCACTTGACCTGCTTCATCAATATGTCATCATGTTCTAATCACTTAATCATGTTTCCATATTGATTATTGAATAATGACCCTTGATCTTGATGACTTCCTTCCATTATTGTAATTATGAGTGAGGTTTCCAAGAGCTACTTCTTCAAGTGCTCCTTCCATGCTTCTGTCATGATGCTATTAATATACACTGCTTCTTATCATACTATTTTACAACCAACATAAATCACTTAAAGAGAAAGATGATCTCAATCATAATAAATATCTTTCGCTTATTTCTTATACTTCTTTGCATCAGGTTCTTCCCTTTCATCTATGACATGGGCTTCTTCCTTTTCTTCTTATCCTTCCTAGATTCAGGACAATCCCTTTTATAATGCCCAAGTTCATTACATCCAAAGCATTGTACTTTGTCCACGTTTCTTCTTTTATTCTCAGGACCAAGTTTTATAAATCTTCCTTTCTTCCTGGACATGGCTGCAAAGGCTTGATTCCCTTCACTTGATGATGTATCAGATTTGTATTTCAATACTGTTTCATTTACTTTACATAGAGACCATAGATCCTGGAATGGTGATGCTTCTTTCTTTCCGTATAATCTTGAAGTTAAGTTTCCCCATTCTTCCGGTAGATCATTCAACACCACTGCATTCATCTCACTATCAGAAATTACTTCTCCTAATTCATGCAGTTGTTCTCTTATTTCATAAATCCTCATAAGATATGAAGTGATTCCTTCCTCTCTTCACAATTTCATCTTGTATATTTCTTGTCTCAAAGATATTTCTTCTCTTGTAGTACTCACATAGAATAGCTCCACCAGTTTCTTATATATTTCTTTTGTAGTTTCTAGTTTTTTACATAGGGTATGAGTGAGTCCTTAATGGATTCTATGAGAATCTTCTGGGCTCTGATTTCTCCTTTCATGTACTTGGCATGAGTTTGAGTATATTCTTTTGAGGGTTTAATTGTAGATCCTTTGATGTAGCCCATAACTTCATCTTCGATTAGATTCAAATCTGTCTTCTTCTTCCATGCACTAAAGTTTGATAACCTCACCAATTTGTTGTTCTCTTTGCAATAAGTCATTTTCATAGATTTAGATGATGTCATAGATACTTACTTGAATAAAGTGATGTCCTCCTTCTAGCAGCTTCCATGATGATGATGAAGATGGAGTTAAGAACTGCCTCTTAGATTGAATTCTCCAATGTAGATGTCCTCAAAGGTGTTGGATAATGTTGGATGGTGCTTGATGACATGTCTTACAAAAATATCTTCAATGTCATAAACCTTGGATGGAAAATATTATATCCTTGATGAGTGGATCCTTTGAATGAGGTTGAAGGTCTTCTTGAAATGGCTTGAGAATCTTCCTTACAAACTGATTTTAATTTTCAATGCAAACTTTGACTTTGACCGTGATTCTTGCTTCTTTGAGTGTCTCCTTGCTAAGTAGCCCTTGCCTTCAGCACCTTTGCTCTGAAACCGTGTTGAGAATTAGGTAGGTCCAAGTTTAATTCAATTTCTCTTCTTGATAATTACTTGTGAGCTTACTTATTTTACTTATGTATTCTATTCTTATCTTATTATGTCTTTGATCAAGTCAATTACCAAAAACACAAGAGACAAAAATTTAGGCTCTTCGAGCCAACACCAAAACCTCTCCCTCTTGGAGAGGAAAACCCACAATAAGTTATTCTTATATACTTTTAGATGTCAAGTACCATGACCATGACATAGACCCTTGACCCTTGTATGCCTCCAAGACCTTGTCATTGCTTCTTCATTGTATCCTTGAGCTGATCCTTCTTTCCTGCACCGTCCCGCACCATTCTGCACCTTTTTGCAGCAAGACTAGAGAGCTTGGTCTCTACTTGTATTCTTCCTTCTTTGGTTGTATGAGATATTTTCTTATGATATCAACACCATGTCATAGACTATCTTACCTTGTGCCTTCACTTAAACTTACTGACTGTACCTACTTGTCTTATTTACTTTTGATGAGAAGTCCACACTATGTTGTAGTGATGCCCTTACACAATCCTGTTATTGTACTTAACATAGTCCTGTAACTTTGTATTTTTCACAATGTTACAACTTCACACTTATTACAATGATGCAACTTCGCACTTTATCACAGCCCTTTATTTTCTCTGAAAGTAGTCCTTACTTCACTCTAAAACCAGACTTGTTCTCACACTTTAGTACAACCTCTTCTCCACTCTTTTGTCTCCCTTTAGTGCAGTCCTAAACTCGTATTTATTGCAAACATATATCACTGAAACTTACTCAGACTTGTCTGCAAATCTCAGACCTAAAACTGAATTATGTGTGTTCTGTTTCTACGCAGTCCAATGGGCTATTTATAGTGGCCATTCCCTATAATTAGCCGACCTGACAGTGAATGGATGTGACTGTTCATTGAGCCTACTTGACTGCGGGTTGTAGGTTGACTTGTAGGGGATGTCTTCCATTGTTTTGTAGGTTGTCTCGAAGAGTATTCCAACGTTGATCTTGAGCTTCATTTGAGCCATATCTTCAAGGCTTATATGACAAGGTCTTGAGACATACATGATTGATATTACATGAGTAACATTTCATATACATTACTCTAATTAATACATTTATGACAAGATGACAAAACCCTAAAAGACATCAAGAAGAAGTCTTTTGACCTATAATAAAAACCTTGCTCATGAAACCCATGAAGAAAGCTTTAAAAAAACACATTTTATTATCTTTGTCTTCTTCATTACATAAATACGTAATTGCATGGTCAATATGAAGACTGAACCTAGTTACACTTTCCAATATAAACACCTTAATGCATCCTCAAAATGTCTTTTGTGCACATTTCGTTCTTACTATTCTGCGTGTACTTCCAAACTTTAAACGCTTTGGTTTGTATTGCCTTATCTTCTTTGTTTATTTTTATGCATGAATATCTTTTTTGACATGTGTTCCCTCGCTTACATAGGCCAGCCAATGCGCTGGTGGCTACATTGGAAGTATCATTTCACGTGTGTCTAGCCTGTGCTCTAATTAGGTTAGGAGTATGAGTAGTTGTTTGCTTTTCTTAGTTCTTTTCCTTGATTTTCTTTGATTTAATTTATGTTCTACTCTTTTGTTTTGTTTGTTTTATTTTAAGTTATAGGATAGCTTCTGCATAAGACCGTGGTTGGTTTATGAGTAAGCATGGTGAATTCCAAGAGGAATTTTTACTACTATCAATGTTGGGTTTTTGTTTATTTCCTCTCTTTGTGTGAATCTTGCATTCTTTTCGTCAATGATAGTCTAATGGAAAACATGTTCCTTTTCAGAGAAAATTGCAATGGAATCACGATGTTTGAATCTTTAACTAGTACACCTACTCTAATTATTCTTTTATCTTTTCGTTTAGTCCTTGTTAGCTAATTCAAGTGGAGTAAGGAGGGGAGGAAAACCTTAACAAGTATATTAGAGATGTATATAAACATCCTTCTCTGAAGGAAAAACCTTTTGTTTTTCTCTCAATAAGTTGGTATCCCTCTCTTGCCCCATGAAATAAACAAGGTCCTATGCATAGTTCTATGAACACCAAAAATAAAATAAAAAAATGAAAAAAATAAAATAAATGGCGAAAGAAGTGAAAGGCTTCCTGTGCAGAGAGGTGACACGAGCAACTTCATCAGGGTATTGTTCAGGCCTGCTGGCATTGGAGCAACACCAGTGATGAAAATTAATATTCTGACAATTTCTTTTACTTGTGCATCTATATACTCCTCATCCCCAATCGAGACAACTCAGTTTGTCTTGGCTTGGTCAATGTGCCACTGAGTAAGATAACGACGAGGACTATGTATTTAACTCAACCTAAGTGAAGAAGTTATGGTAATCAACGAACCAAATAATAACTCTAGAAGAATTAACCTATTTTGGGTGAGACAAGATTCATACAGAAAGTTGGAGTTCTACTAGTGCGTCACTAAGTGTTGTAGCGGCTATAACCACCCTCCAAAAGTCTTCCCATGCTTTGATTTTGGAGCCTTCCTTTCTATCCACAAGAGATTTTCTTGTGTTGTCGTCAAGTATTCATGATTTTACTAAGACTTATCATTTTCATTTGTGCTTGTATTTTCTTGTTTTCACACTTAACTAATCTTTCTAAGTCACAAGCTAACCTCCTTACTTGGCCTTACAACATTTATGGGATTGCCTCCAGAAACTGTGCAATCCATGAGGGCAAGCCAACCTTGATGACTGGAATTGCACAATATTGAATGGTAGTTTTTCCTTGATCTAAAAAACTGCATAGTCATGGAAGGCAACCCAACACTAAGCCCATAAATTGTGCAATCCTTCGCATGAGCTCAGAAACTGCGCAATGCACTTAGTCGGAAAATTTCCTAGTTCCCCAAAATTGTGAAATATTTCTCGGCAATGTGCATGGAAAGTTTCCGGGAAGAAAAAAATAAAAATCCATAAGATATGGGGATCCATTATTAGTTTCCCGAAGCAGACACATTTTCTATATTTAGTAACTTTTGACAAGTGTTGTTTTTTTCCTTGATTTTAGGCATGCACGTCATAAACCCTTTGATGCCCATAGAGCTCATTTGCACATTCGATCTTGGAGCTCTAGTTATCCCGAGGAGATCAAGGAACCTTTGGTGTAGTTGTCATCATTTTTTTGGGTGAGTTTCGCTTTTGTCGTATTTTGCCACTTTTTTTGTCACTTTCTGTCGTTTCACTTCTATGAGTGTTGTTTTGCTTGTTTATCTTCATGGTTTCTAGTGTTTTAACTTAATTTAGCTTATAAAAGATTTGTCCCAATTTATCGTTTGCCTTTCACAAGTGTTGCATCAATTTTCTTGTTTTTTCACCTATGGTCATTGTTGCGGAAACTCTCCTCACAAATTTGGTTTTCCTCACACTTGTTAAGTTTTTGCACTTGATTCACTTTGATTCATTCATACTTAGTCAGATTTGCACTCAAAATCACATCATCACTTATATCTGCTTATCTCCCACACTTTCACTGGGCATATATGCACTTTCCAATGGCTAGTTTTCACTTTGCCCAGCTAGGCATTGCGCAAGTTTGAGGCTTAAGAAGAGAGATTAGCCTTTGAGACTACACAAAGAAAATTACAAGCTGGCCCAAATGCAGTTTTAGGGCTCAGTCTACCACCTTGGCCACTGAGTCTTCCCAATGCGTAGTATCTCCCAGTCACTGCCCAAGTTGAACTGTGCATTGTGTAGTCTCAAGCCTTAGATTGCACCCTTGGCTATTGGGAATGTGCAATGCATAGTTCCCAAAGCTAGTCTCCCTCACCTTATATAGAAAATTTCATAATCCTTCTCCCTAGTTTTCGAATTTGCTACCTGATCTTGCTTTGAGGTTATATTTTCAAAAGCTAATGTTTTCTTGTCATGAGTGGCTTTTCTAACCCATAGGTACCACGATTGTTGAGCACTTCTCTTTGGCAGTAATTGTCACTATGGCACCTAAGAGAGTTGCTTCAAAAGATACCATTGAAAGCAATGTTGGGGAAGTAGTTGAGCAAACACCAGTTAACTTGCCACTATGTTTGGACACTCAATTGTTTGTGGAAAAGGGGTCAGGTCTAACACAACAAATGGTTAAATATGTTTTTTTAGCAAAGGACTTCAAGGCAGATCTAGAGGACTAAAAAATCACGATTATAGAGGGTTGCAAGTAGATATTCAACCTTCCCATGTGCAGATGTCATAAGTTGGATTGTTTCGCACATTGATGTGAAGACCATGACATTGTATCTAAGGAGGGACTAACAGCTCTTGGTTATCTTAGCTTGCAGAATCTATGGTCAACAGAGCACAAAGACCTTTCCTGAAGGGCAGGAAATATTATTGAAACAAGTGGTGAACCAGAGGAATCCATTCAATTGGTCATATTTTTTGGCTCGTTAGTTGAGAATCCATGTAGAAAATTCCCAAAATACTTCGAAGTGTGGGCAATAAAGGTTATATATGTCTTCATACTTAATAGATGTGATCTATGCATAGAATGCATTTCCTAGCATGGGCTAGACCTAGACACCACGAGACCCTGCCGTGCACATCTACTGCAAAATGCTCTCGGATTGCAGTCACTAGAAAATTTGGCCTAATTTCCGATGGCCACTTCATCTCTATTCCAACACATAGTCATCGCAAGAGCGACAGTTTGAGGCCGGACAAAACGTGGTTAGCCATTACGTCGCAATTCCGACGCTTTGCCAAAGTGTCGCAATACCGACACTTTTTCCAACGTTTTGCCAAGTATCGTTATTCCGACGTTTTATAAGCATCGATCTTTCGACGAACCACAACTTTCGGTCTTCCGACGATCACAAATTTTCAGTCTTCCAACACTTTTTAGGTTTTCAAAAGAACGTCGTAATTCCAACGATATGGCTTCCAATGTTTAATTTTGACGTTTTACAAACTATCGCAATTCTAACGAAATATCATCCAACGTTTAGAACGTCGTGCATCTGACGCTTATGTAACGTCGCTTTACCGACGAAAAGTTAAAAATATTTAAAAATGAAACGTCGCTCTTCCGACAATCGAGGCGTCGGTCTTCCGACGAAAAGTAAAAATATTAAAAAATTAACGTCACTCTTCCGACGTTGAAGGCGTCAATCTTCCGACGAATAGTACAAATATTAAAAAACTAACGTCGCTCTTCCGACGTTGAAGTCTTCGATCTTCCGACAAAAAGTAAAAATATTAAAAAATTAACGTTGCTCTTCCGACATTGAAGGCGTCGGTCTTCCGACGCTTTGATATAAAAAAATAAAAAATAAAAATAAACACGGTGTTTTGGTCTTCACATCTCCTAGTAATTGACTTTGATAAAGCTCTTGATGCTGAAAGTATAAATCCTGGCAATCATATCTTTGAAAAGCTAATCTCGAGAATGTATTTGGGAGAGATTGTAAGAAGATTATTGCTGAAATTGGCTGAAGATGATGCTTTATTTAGAGATAACATTCCATCCAGACTAAGAGAACCATATGTCTTAACTACCCCGAATATATCTGCTATGCACCAAGACACCTCAAGTGACCTTGACGTAGTTGAATGTACTTTGAAGAATGTGTTTGGGATATCTCACATTCCTTTGAGGACACGAAAACTTGTAGTTGAACTATGCGACATTGTAGCAGTACGTGCTGCTCGTTTAGCAGGAGCTGGAATTGTGGGCATATTAAAGAAATTAGGGAGAGATGTCATTGGAGAGACAGGTAAAATGAGGACCGTTGTGGCAATTGATGGAGGTCTGTGTGAGCACTATCCACTTTTCAGACATAATATGCAAAGTGTTGTTAAAGAATTTCTTGGAAGTGAGCTTTCGGAAACTGTGATTTTAGAATTTTCAAATGATGGTTTTTAAACTCTTCTTGTTGCATCTAACTCAAGGTATTAATGAAAATCTTAATACACTTTCAGTGAATATAATTATATCATATGGATGGACAGAGTTTCTGTACCAATAAATCCAAATTTGAGAAAATTTCGGCCAAATTCGGAAGCATAAGCATAAGACGACAACATATGCTACAGGCATACTCTATAGATCAAAATCCAATAATTAAACAGGGAGTTTTGGCTACACACCAGACATCCCAAAATCCTTATCAACATAATGGAGTGGGTTATGAATTTTCTACAGATTGTGGCTCATCCACTGAGACACTGTTTTAGCTGTCAAGTCAAAGATCAAGTGAGATTAGAACACTTAAAAAACAACCCGATAAATTGAAGAAAGGTTCCATATTTTTGGTCATTTTAATGGAGTTTCTTGGAAAATGTAGAAACTATTAACATGGATTAATCGTTTTCTTAATGGCTCAGTTTAACTAGTAATTCGATTAATCTATTAAGTTTGAAAATATACCTAACAGTTTAACTAGAATGCTAACACAGTTACGATGGAAACAAGAAGGTTGAAAATATACCATCCAAGAAAGGATGAAATATTCCAGTGAGAGATCTCATGGTCGCTCATTTTATTAATGGCAAGGAGGATTTACTTTCCCGTAGGGATGTTTTCTAATCGTAGATATTCATAGTTTTTTGGATCACCCTCGTTGTCTTTAGGATGCATTCAAGTAGAATGTTGTGGGGTTGCCTTCTAAGTTTTTGTATGATTAAGTAGACACAGAAAGGCATATTCACCTCTAATCTGGACTTTGATGGACTATCTTAAATGTATAATTTTATTTTTTGTAATGGAAAAGATACATTTATTTCTTGAAAAGAAATGGAATGCAAATTTTCAATAACAACTTTGCTTCAAATGACATAGATGATAAAATTTCATATTACAAATTGCTATAGACTCTGGATAGTCTAAGCTGACAAGTCTGGTAGCTGTTTGTTGTGAAATCAATAAAGAAAAAAAAAACGTGAGTACATTTTTAACCTGTCTTTAATAGGCAGATGACTGGGTCTGACTCATGAGACTCAAAAATTTGACTCATCGAAATCAATCTAAATCATGTTTGAGTTGCATTTCCAAGCCATATTTGCAAGTCCTTATGGGATGAATTGAGGCTGAGTCCAACCCAGAAACAAGTCGGCTTGGATTCCAAACAGAGAAGAGTCAAACTTGAGAATCCAACTCAAATCAGAGGGAATTCGGTAACATTGATTTGGAGACGTCGGTGTTATGCATTTTTTGTGGATTTTAGATTTTCAATGATTGACTGGCATGGTACCAATTACAAATGAGGAAAAAATGATCAGAACAACACCAGGTACAAAGGAAAAACAAAAATCATAAGAATAAGGACAAAGGATATTATTCAATGTTTTTCTAATCAATTCCACAGAACATAATGTAACATCAACAAGTAATGCAGAAAATCCATGACCACTATTAGATAACACTGATGAATATCACAAATGTTCTTTCAAACCCTGCAATAACAAGGCCCTATATTGCTTCGGTGCAAATTACATACCCAAAAAGATCTACATGCCTACTAACTCTTAATTTGCAGCTCCCCAACAAATCCAACTTAGTGAGTAGCCCCCAAGTTACAATAAACGTCGGGATGAGGTGCTTGAAACATCATTTAGTGTTTCATATACTGACACATAGGGGATATAGACTTGAAACATTTTAGGGACATATCAGATTCTCAAAACTGTCATTTCAGGGCTGCAAAGCCATTTTGAGCAAATTTCCTCAACATTTCAGCTATCATAAAATTTATCCAGCCAAAATGTCCATGTTCAGGCCCCAAAACTGACAATAACATATCCATTTCCAAAATTAAAATCCATGTCCTATCTCTGCATGAAGTGCAGTCCTGATGAGTATATTCAAAAAAGATTATTTAAATACCCATTATCATATAAGTAATGTCAGGTAATTAAGTCTGGTGGGCTAGCTCAAGTGGTTGAGTGCTTTGACCTTCATGCATGAGGTCTTGGAATCAATCTCCTAGGTTGGCTGCCTCTGTTGTGTGCCTTACTCAATGTCCCTACCAGGTCAGGCATCGTTATCAGCCCAATAGATTTACACTAAGTACCATCCAAGAAATGCGGGGAAGCACCCAGAAGGTTTTCCCACAAAAATATCCTTGCAAAAAAGTGTGTGTGTGAAAATGTATATGGTATTTATCATTTCCCTGCCATATTGCATCTATCTTTTCTGAAATTCATAGTTCCCTGTCTCCCCTTGTCTCCATCTGAATATCTGTTTCAGTGCAACTTAAAGTAGCACCTAAACTAAACAGTATGAGTGCACAGACACACACATCACTATTGAATCATAGATTACAAACCTAAGCAGTAAAATGCCAAGAATTATGCTAAGTTAATAGGAACCAATAAAAAATAATTCCATATACTTGAAAATACCTCTAATAACATCAAATCAATGCATAATACATAATTATAGCTAGGTGTTAATAGCAAGTATACTATGACTATGTAATACAAACACTGAAACAGGTCCATTGAAGCAAACATTTACTCCATTCAGCATTTTCCTCATAGAAATACAAGTATTCAGATAAGACTGAACAAAAAGTAACTACTAACAACATAATGTGATTTCATTAGGACAAAAAAAGACCATTTTTCATATTGGCATTTCAGAAAGCCTCGAATAAAAATAAAGGCTTAAGGATTACCACCAAATATTAGAAAGATTTGAATGATAATGCAACGCATAAAATCATCAACAGATCTTTTTCACCACATATTTATGTTTGCATTTCAAGGACATTCGCAAGTTGGAACTTGGTAGTATTTCCTATAACATTAGATACATGTTTAAACATATTAGCTATGACCAAAGTTAATGAATTAAGGTTTACCATGAATCAAGAACTTCATGGTAAACATAAATCTTGCCTCTTATGGAGGAATTGAGGTTATGGGACAAAATTCATTAATATTCATCCTCAAATACTTCAACAAGTGCAAGAAAATAAGATCAGGTCGCACCCAAATTCGGTTTTATTTGTTGTTCAAGAATCCAGTTCTAAAATGATTAGAAGGCTCATACATACTGCCTAGAAAAACCTTCAGCTCTTGTGGCTTTCTTTCATAAGTATCTGGACTCCCATGACAGATTAGAAAACCCAAACAAAATATTCCTAACTTCCTCGGCCTCTTGCTAGAAGAAAACAACCCATTAGGGATGACTTCAATCCTCTCCCTTCGCTGAGGATCTTACTGCAGCCTTTTTTTAGAGAGAAAAATCATAAGATAGTTGTGTGAAATGAGGATGGGGATGCCCTTATATACAATTTGACATTTTGGAGGCTAAATCAAAAAGTAACTGATCATTAAAACACATGCAACTCAAACCACCCAAAACAAACAAGAAAAAGGAACACTTAACTTTTAATGGTTCAAAGGTTGGAATCTTCAATTCTTTAAACTCATGGCCACTGAAAAGAACATTAAAAAAGCAGAAAATTATGTGACCCAGAGTTTCTCTTTCTCCCTGCCCTGGTAATCTGATGGTGCAGATGCCATAACCTTTTACTCCAAACCTATAAAGTCACTTAGGAAAGTATTAAGAAATACATACATATGAAATCACCCAATACATAAGAGCAATATTAAACTGATATAGTTACTGCAAATAACATTATAAAGCCAGAAAATGAAGTAACCTTCTCTTTCTCTCCCCTACACCTTCTAGACTCTAGTATCCTGATTGTACAGAGGTTGTAGGCTCTAATCTAACACCAAAAATATAATATCGCCCAATACAGAAAAGCAATCTTCAGTTCTTGAAATTGAGATAGTCACTGAAACAAACATTATAGTATCAGAAAGTGAAGTAACCAAGATTTTGTATGACACACGGACATACAACCCTTCAAAATCTTGAAAATCTTGTTGTACACAGGTCATAAGGTGCTGTTGGTTCTATTGGCCTTTGTGTCTCGACTAAAGCAAGCCCACTTGGTCTGACCTCACCGTGCCATCCATCTCCAGGCTCCTTTCGCTCGTGTTGCCCTATTGGCTGGCACAGTGTGTCTTTTTGGCACCACTCCCCTAGGGCCTATAGTTCGCATATTATTCATCAACCTCCTTGCCCCTACATCCATCTGATCCGTAAACCAGGTAAAGGCTTCCCATCGAGTGAGCAACGATTAGGAAATATTAGATGGAAGAGCTCTAATTCACCTTCGCTTTAGGAAACCATTGGAGTCTATCTAAACTACTATCATAGCTTCAAAGCTCCTCAACGGAGTAAGCCGTGATTCTAAAACAGCCTTAACGAAGCATTGACAAAAACATACAGATAGAATCACCCAATACAAAAAAGCCTTCTAAGACCCCGATAACCAAAATGGGTATAGACTCAAAAAATCCACATATTTTCATTTTATTAATGCTCTGAATGTACCACCAAAGGCAGTCCCAATAGAACAAATTACAAGCAGACCCATGAGACAAGATCTGAACTGCCCCAACTCAGATTTGCTATCGACCCAACTCAAATTTGCTATCGACCCAACGCATTTTTGCTATCGACCCAACTCAGATTTGGATCAAATCTGAACTGCCCCTCCAGATGAGATTTGTTATTTATAACCTAATGTATTAGAGCAGAAGGAAATAAATCACCGGACTTCAACCAAATGGATCAGAACAGACCTGCAATAAGCACTCGGGATCAATTTCTTTACTTACCGCATCCTTCCTCCAAACCTACGACAGTATGGCCGCATCCTTCCTCCAAACCTGCAATAGTATGGCTGCATCCTTCCTCAAAATCGGGTCGCATCCTCCCTCCTTCCCTGGACAAACCATGCAACTACAGGGAAATGAACGAGGGAAATTAAAACTTTTGATATTTGAAATTTTTTGACATTTTGAAATGAAACACGTGCTACTCAAATTAATTTAAAAATATATATATTTTTAATAATTACAATAATTTTTAAATAATTAAAATAATTTCTAAATAATTAAATGTTTGTTTATTTTGATTGTTTAAAAATATTTACAATAAAAAAAATAAAACATATATTTTTTAGAAACAATTAAAGTTATATGAGTAAATAATGGACTGATTTTTGCATATAGTAATCCTTCTACCCTACTAAATCATCATGCTTTATTAAAAGGAGTTTTAAACTTTACACTATTAAATTATGTTGTATTTTAAATATTTGGAGTTTTTTTTTCTTTATAATTTATAATTTATGTATTATTTTTTCCTTATTATTAAGTATTACTTTAAAAGTGAAATTTACATTTTTTTTTTCTTTAATGATAGTAATCTATGTATTCATTAATTCAAATTAGATACATTTTCTATAATAAATAATAGTGTAGTCTAATTAATAGATGAAATGGTTTTTTTGATTGAAACCTACAATATCAAGATTGTGATTTCTTATTGTTTATAATCAATTTTTGAATACATAAATGAATTAAAAAATCTCTTTAGAAATTAAAACTTAATAAATTAAATAATTTAAACTGGTTTGGGTAAATAAGTGGTATTGTTGATTATAAATAATTATTAATGAGATTAGATCTAAGACATTTATTTAAATTATTAATTATATAAAATTGTTGAATTTTTATTTCATAAACTAAGGATTTTGGTTGATTTTTTAATCTAATTATCTGATATTAAAGATGAATTATGGTAACTTAAAAATAAGTTTTATGTGGTTAAAAGGGAAGTAGTAATGTTATGGTATGAATGATATGCTCAGGTATCATATGAGAGAAGAAAGCAATTGGAAAAATTGAGATCAAAAGCAATGGAGTTAGCCGAAAAGTAGCTTGCCCCAAAGATGGAGCTCTTAGCTTGAATAAAGTATTAGATAAGCTGCATGTTGTGCTCAATGAAGCAATCAATTTTGAAAATGACAAGAAAATATTTCTGAAGATGAGGTTTTTGACTAGAAAGGTATAACAACATAGAAATAATTACACTGTTGATACAATAATAATATAATCCGCAAACAGCCTTCTCACATTCATGATCTGAGTATATAGTGAATTAGACGAAAGTAAGAACCTAATAAGTAGCAAGGAAATGAACGATTTGGGGTTTGTTCAGCAAACCCTTGAAGCATCAATAACGCAATAATGCGCCCCAAACCCTGCATTGTGATTTTCTCTGTCAGGAAACCCTTGAAGCAGCAATAACGCAATAACGCGCCCCAAACCCTGTATTGTGATTTTCTCCGTGAGGAAACCCTTGAAGCAACAAATACTCGTATAGATAATGAGCTTCAAGATAAAAATCCCATAGACATGAAGAGTGTCATACGCCTTGTTCAAAAATTAGTAAATGAAACTGTGGATCTAAAAAAGAACTCTAGAGAAGATACCTCTATTTAAATAACTTACGAACCATATTGCAGAAAACAATTACTTCTTCAAAGCTAATTCGTCGAATTTGGAGGGCTTAGGGGATTGGGGATTGGGGGTTAGGGGTTACGGGATTTAGGTGCGTTTAGGGGTTAGGGGTCGAAAAATGAGTTAGTAGTTAAGGGATTAGGGATTGGGGACTTAGGGGGCCTGACTCAAACGCATTTGGGCGGGCGCACTCAACCGACACGACCCGACTCGAACGGGTTTGGGCGGGCACCCTCAAACGAAACGACACGGCGCGCCCGACCGAACAAAGGCACAAGGGAGAAAATGACAAATGGGCCACATGAACGTGCACAAGGCACCCGTGCGGTCACAACTTAGAAAATTTGATACGGTCGCCCTCAAACGAAATGACCCAACCCAAATGCGTTTGGGTGGGCGCCCTCACACGGCGCGACACGACGCACACAACCGAACAAAGGCAGAAGGGAGCAAACAGCAAACAGGCCGTACAAATGTGCAAAAGGCACCCGCGTGATCACAACTTAGCAAATTTGATACGACCACCCTCAAACGAAACGACCCGACCCGACCCGAACGCGTTTGGGCGGGCGCCCTCACAATATGGTGCGCCCGACCGAACAAAGGCACAAGGGAGCAAAAATAAAATGGGCCGCATGAACGTGCACAAGGCACCCGTGCGGTCACAACTTAGCAATTTTGATACAGCCACCCTTAAACGAAACAACTTGACCCGAACGCGTTTGCGCCGGCGAGCGCCCTCAACCGAGACAACCCAACCCGAAAGCGTTTGGGCAGGCGCCCTCAACCGAAACGACCCAACCCGAACGGGTTTGGGTGGGCGCCCTCAAATGAAACGGAAAACGGGCCGCATGAACGTGCATAAGGCATCCATGTGGTCACAACTTAGCAAATGGGTTAGGGTAGGGGTTAAATGGGTTAGGGTTGGGAAATAGGGTTTAAGGGGTTAGGGGTTAAGGGTTTATAGGTTTAAGGTTTAGGGGGTTAAATGGGTTAAGGGTTTAAGGGTTAGTGGTTAAGGGTTTAGAGGTTTAGGGTTTAGGGGTTAAATGGGTTAGGGGTTTAAAGGTTTATGGTTTAGCGGGTTAAATGGGTTAGGGGTTGGGAATTAGGGTTTAAGGGGTTAGGGGTTAAGCGGTTATAGGTTTAGGGTTTAGTGGGTTAAATGGGTTAGGGGTTTAGGGGATTTAGTAGTTAAGAATTTTAGGGGTTAGAAGTTAGGGTCTAATGGGGTTAGGTTTTAGGGGGTTAGATGGGTTAGGGGTCGGGAATTAGGGTTTAAGGGGTTAGGGTTAAGGCTGGTTTAATGGTTTAGGGTTTAAGGGGTTAGGGGTTAAGGGTTTATAGGTTTAGGGTTTAGGGGGTTAAATGGGCTAGGGGTTTACTTTGGTTTCCCGTGTGTCCATAAAGAGTAGACTCATCTCAACTCTAGTCACCATCATGTGTATAATGTACAGGTTAAGTTCCCTCGGTCACTTCTACCATCATCATCATGGGTACTTCCTCCAAGGCTTATCCCCCACTAAAGGTGCACCAAGAGTTCCTTCTTGGTTGTAAGCCATGAAGAAGTCTACCCAAACAATGTGCCCTACCACCAATGAAGTCCATGAGTCATGCCGGGCACCTAGCCAATTTCCATGTGGCTAAGCATGACCCATATCTATCACAAAGATCATCAAGTTCCACCCTTGTCACGGGAATTTGAACCTACTAGAGCGAGGTCACAAATTTCCCTATCAAGGTCTACAATAAGAAATGCTCCTTGCTTCTCCAATGTACAAGGTTCCATCATAGTCATCCGAGGAAAGGTCCTCCATGGTATTGGCAAAGAAGTCATCTTCTTTCCCATCCCTGCATATGTTCCATCTCTCAGATGCTCAATTGAAACACGATTCATATCTTCACAAAGACTCTCTAAGCGAGTGTCCTCCGTCCTCATCAATGTCTGCAATGCTTTCAATCCTGGTACCACCTACTCATAAAGTTCCTCCTCGATCATTGTCACAACTTAGCAAAACTGATACGGGCGCCCTCGAACCAAACGGCCTGACCCGACCCGAACGCGCCCGGTCGGGCGACCTCACATGGCGCGACACGGCGCGCCCGAATGAATGATGCCACAAGGGAGAAAATGGAAAAGGGGCCACCCGAACGTGCACAAGGGACCCGAGCAGTCACAACTTAGCAAAACTGATACATGCACCCTCGAACGAAACGACTCGACCTAAACGCGCCCGGTCGGGCTTCCTCATACAGCGCGACACGACGCGCCCGAACGAACGATGCCAAAAGGGAGAAAATGGAAAACAGGCCTCCCGAATGTGCACAAGGCACCCAAGCGGTCACAACTTAGCAAAACTGATACGAGCGCCCTCGAACGAAACGAATCGAATCGAACATGCCCGGTTGGGCAACCTCGCACAGCGCGACATGACACGCCCGACCGAATGATGCCACAAGGGAGAAAACGGCAAACATGTCGCCCGAATGTGCACAAGGCACCCGGGCGGTCACAACTTAGCAAAACTGATATAGGCGCCCTCGAATGAAACGACCCGACCCGACCCGAACGCGCTCGGTCGGGCAACCTCACACGGCATGCTCGACCAAAAGATACCACAAGGGAGCAAACGACAAACAGGCTACCCGAATGTGCACAAGGGACCCAGGCGGTCACAACTTAGCAAAACTTATACAGGCGCCCTCAAATGAAACGACCCAACTCGAACACGCCCGATCGGGCGACCTCACACGGCGTGACACGATGCGCCCGACCGAACGATGCCACAAGGGAGAAAACGGCAAACGGGCCACCCGAACGTGCATAAGGCACCCAGGCGGTCACAACCTAGTAGAACTGATATGGGCGCCCTCGAACAAAACAACCCGAACCAAACGCGCCCGGTCGGGCGACCTCGCACGGCGCAACATGGCGTGGCCAACCGAATGATGCCACAAGGGAGCAAACAGAAAATGGGCTGCCTGAACGTGCACAAGGGACCTGGGAGGTCACAACTTAGCAAAACTGATACGGGCGCCCTCGAACTAAATGGCCCAACTCGAATGTGCTTGGTCGAGCAACCTCACACAGCGCGCCTGAACAAACGATGCCACAAGATGCCACAAAGGAGAAAATGGAAAACGGGCCGCCCAAACGTGCAGAAGGCACCAGGGCGGTCACAACTTAGAAAAACTGATACGGGCGCCCTCGAATGAAACGACCCGACTCGAATACGCCCGGTCGAGCGACCTCACACGGCACGACACGACGCGCCCGATCAAACGATGCCACTAGGGAGAAAACGACAAACGGGCCACCCGAAAATGCACAAGGCACACGGGTAGTCACAACCTAGCAAAACTGATATAGGCACCCTTGAACGAAACAACCCGACCCAAACGCGCCTAGTTGAGTGCCCTCGCACAGCGCGACACGACTCGCCCGACCAAACGATGCCACAAGGGAGAAAACGCCAAACGGGCCGCCCAAACATGCACAAGGCACCCAGGTGGTCACAACTTAGCAAAACTGATACAGGCGCCCTCAAACGAAACGGCCCGACCCAACCTGAACGCGCCCGATCAGGCGACCTCACATGGCGCGACACATCACGCCTGACCGAACAATGCCACAAGGAAGCAAACGCCAAACGGGTCACCCGAACGTGCACAAGGGACCCGAGAGGTCACAAATTAGCAAAACTTCTACGGGCGCCCTCGAACGAAACAACCCGACCCGAATGCGCCCGGTTGGGCGACCTCATACGGCGCGACACGACGCGCCCGACCGAACGATGCCACAAAGGAGAAAATGGAAAAAGGGCCACCCGAACGTGCACAAGGCACCCGGGTAGTCGCAACTTAGCAAAACTGATACGAGCGCCCTCGAACGAAACGGCCCGACCCGAACGCGCCCGGTCGAGTGACCTCACACGGTGCGACACGACGCGCCCGACCGAACGATGCCACAAGGCAGCAAACGAAAAACAGGGCACCCGAACGTGCACAAGGCACCCGAGCGGTCACAACCTAGCAAAACTGATACAGGCACCCTCGAACGAAATGACTTGACCCAAACGCACCCGGTTGGGCAACCTCGCACGGCGCGACACGGTGTGCCCGACTGAACGATCCCACAAGGGAGAAAATGGCAAATGGGCCGCCCGAACGTGCACAAGGCACCCGGGCGGTCACAACTTAACAAAACTGATACGCGGGCCCCCAAACGAAACGACCCAACACGACTTGAACACGCCCGGTCAGGCGACCTCACACGGTGTGCCCGACTGAACGATGCCACAAGGGAGAAAACGACAAAAGGGCCACTCGAACATGCACAAGGCACCTGGGCGGTCACAACTTAGCAAAAATGATATGGGCGCCCTCGAAAGAAACAACCCGACCTGAACGCGCCCAATCGAGCGACCTCACACGGCCCGACACAGTGCGCCCGACCGAACGATGCCACAAGGGAGAAAATGGAAAACGGGCCACCCAAACGTGCACAACGCACCCGAGCGGTCACAACTTAGCAAAACTGATACGGGCGCCCTCGAACGAAATGGCCCGACCCGACCCAAACACGCCCGGTCGGGCGACCTCAAATGGCGCGACACAGCGCGCCCGACCGAACGATGCCACAAGGGATAAAACGACAAACGAGATGCCCGAACGTGCACAAGGGACCCAGGTGGTCACAACTTAGCAAAACTGATACGGGCGCCCTCGAACAAAACGACCCGACCTAAACGTGCCAGTTCGGGCGACCTCACACGGCGCGACACGACACGCCCAAACGAATGATGCCACAAGGGAGCAAATGGAAAACGGGCTGCCCGAACATGCACAAGGCACCGAGGCGGTCACAACTTAGCAAAATTGATACGGGTGCCCTCGAACGAAATGGCGCGACCCGAACGCGCCCGGTCGGGCGATGTCACATAGCGCGACATGACTTCCCCTACCGAACGACGCCATAAGGGAGCAAACAAAAAACGGGCCACCCGAACGTGCACAAGGCACCCGGGCGGTCACAACTTAGAAAAACTGATACGGGCACCCTCGAACGAAACGGCCTGACCCGAGCGTGCCCGGTTGGGCGACCTCACACAACACGACACATCGCACCCGACCGAACAATGCCATATGGGAGAAAACGGAAACGGGGTGCCCGAATGTGCACAAGGCACCCGGGTGGTCACAACTTAGCAAAACTGATACGGGCTCCCTCGAACGAAAGGACTCGACCCGAACACGCCCGATCAGGGGACATGATCACAATGCGCGACACGGCGCGCCCAACCGAACGATGCCACATGGGAGAAAATGGAAAATGGGTTGCTAGAACGTGCACAATGCACCCGAGCGGTCACAACTTGGCAAAACGGATACGGGCGCCCTTGAACGAAA
Organism: Pinus albicaulis; assembly: GCA_034641835.2. NCBI lineage: Eukaryota > Viridiplantae > Streptophyta > Pinopsida > Pinales > Pinaceae > Pinus > Pinus albicaulis. The sequence goes on along the minus strand of CM076580.1, from coordinate 1,824,261,868 downwards.
CGAGCCGACCTGAACGCGCCCGGTCGGGCGACCTCACACGGCGCGACACAACACGCCCGACTGAACGATGCCACATGGAAGCAAACGGCTAATGGGCCGCCCAAATGTGCACAAGGCATCCAGGCGATCACAACTTAGCAAAACTGATACGTGCGCCCTCGAACGAAACAACGTAACCCGAACGCGCTTGGTCGGGTGCCCTCACACGACGCGCCCGATCGAACGATGCCACAAGGGAGTAAACGACAAACGGGCCACCCGAACGTGCATAAGGCACTCGGGCGGTCACAACTTAACAAAATTGATACGGGCGGCCTCGAACGAAACGACTCGACCTGAACGTGCCGGGTCGGATGACCTCACACGGCGCAACACGGTGCACCTGACCGAATGATGTCACAAGGGAACAAATGGAAAACGGGCCGCTCGAATGTGTACAAGGCACCCAAGTGATCACAACTTAGCAAAATTGATACAGGCGCCCTTCAACAAAACGACCCGACCCGAACGCGCCGGTCGGGAAACCTAATCAAAAGGCGCGACACGACGCGCTCGACCAAACGATGCCACATGGGAGAAAACAGAAAATGGGCTGCCCGAACGTGCACAATGCACCCGGGCGGTCACAAATTAGCAAAATTGATACGGGCGCCCTCGAACGAAATGGGTCGACCTGAACGCGCCAGGTCGGGTGACCTCACACGGTGCGACATGGCGCGCCCGATCGAACAATGCCACATGGGAGCAAACAGCAAACGGGCCACCCGAATGTGCACAAGGCACCCAGGCGGTCACAACTTAGCAAAACTAATACAAGCGCCCTCAAACGAAATGGCCCGACCCGACCCGAACGCACCTGGTCGGGCGACCTCACACGGCGCACCCGACCAAACGATACCACAAGGGAGAAAATGGCAAACGGGCCGCTCGAACGTGCACAAGGGACCCGGGCGGTCACAACTTAGCAAAACTGATACATGTGCCCTCGAACGAAATGGCCCGACCCGAACGCGCCCGGTTGAGCGACCTCACACGGCGCGACACGACGCGCCCGACCGAACAATGCCACATGGGAGTAAACAATAAACGCGCCGCCCGAACGTGCATAAGGCACCTGGGCGGTCACAACTTAGCAAAACTGATACGGGCATTGTCGAACGAAACGGCCCGACCCGAACGCGCCTGGTCGGGCGACCTGATCACAAGGCACGACTTGAAATTTTTGTGTCTTTCATAGAAAAATATGCAGGTTGATATTTCAAGTTGATTCTCATCGTGTTAATATCTGAAATAAGTATCTTTCATATAAATATATGGTTAATAAATCGGTGAATTTATCAATGTTACAAAAAAACGTCAATAATAATATATTTGGATCAATTTCATAAACATACGAAATATCTACAAAACTAAGATTCTTCTTAATATCCTTTTCATATTTCATTCGTTATAACCAAAAATAAATAAAAATAAATTAAGCTTATGATATACTATCAACACAAACACATAAAGTTGAAGTTAATGATCGGTTGAGGTGAAATAAAATTACTTTTTATTTTGGTTGGGAGAAACCGTTGGACAAGCGACGCTTCTTATATAAACATCGGTCTTGGGACGCTTGGGAGCAACCGTCGGAAAAGCAACATTGCTCATATAACCGTCGGTCTTGCGACGTTTGGCTTCACAACGTCGCAATACCGACGGTTATATGAGCAACGTCGCTTTTTCGACGGTTGCTCCCAAGCGTCGCAAGACCGACGAATGTGTAGGCGACCTCGCACTTCTGACGTTTCGTCCCATCAACGTCGTAAGACCGATGAAGTGTTTAAAACGTCTCAATTCCAACGACAAACATAAACGTCGCAAAAGTGACGATATCTCTAAATGTCGGTATAGCGATGGTTTGTGGCAAGATTTGAAAATTGATAGAAATTGGGGAAATTTTCGACATTACGACAAAAGTGTTGGAACTAAAGTGTCGGAATTTCCGCCAAATGTACTAGTGAGTCATCGAGGAGTAATGGAGCAACCAACTGACCATTTCATCATTCCTCTATACAAGCTTAACTTTGAGGAGGAACCACCTTGCATGTCATGTAGAGAAATGGAGGCAATATCAGAGGTCACAGATCGGTTTGCATCACTAGATGGCACCTTCCTTAAAATGTTCGGTGCTCATAAGTCACTTGATCTTTTTCCAAGGTATTCCACCCACAATTTTGTCATGCAAGAAGTGTCATATCATCTTGCCAAAGGGTTGTCATCGACCTTGCATGGGAAGAAGAAAGCACCGCGGCCCACTCTTCCTTTGTAAGTTGGATTGTACGAGATCAAGGATCTCAAAGTCACCGACACCGAAGGAAAGGCAATAGCAAAGTTTGAATTCGTTACCTGAGAATTTAATCTGTATGATCCCCATGGTATTTGCAAAAACCATCGTGAGAGTATACACTATAAGTGGCTCAACGAGGCATTTCGTTGGGTGAAGGAAAAACCATGGAACAATTGCTATAATGCCTCTAGACCCCGCAAGTCAGTCAATATAGCAGGTACTTCACAGGACACTCCGCAGAGGCCAGCAACTCAAGAAGCAACACCAATAGAAGGAAGCAACGCCATGCAGGATAAAGGAAAGAGAAAGGTTGTTAACAATCAAGGGGGAGAAAGAAGTTGTTAGATGAAAGCATATCCACTTGTTAGGAAATTGACTTTAGCAATTGAGGACAAGGGGAGATAGAGGATGTAGAGAGAAGTACTTAGGAGAAGAGGAGGAGTAGAGGAGAATGGAAGAAGAAAAGTTGAAGCAAGAACAAGAAGAGAAGCAAAAGCAGGATGAAGAAGAAATGCAAGGCATAATAGTAGAAGAAACAATGCAGAAGCAAGTTGAAGAGAAATAATAGAACCAACCAGCAGCATAAGGGGAGAGCAGACACATGTAGGATCGGGATCTTTCTCAGCACATTGAAGAATTGATCGAGATTGTGGACATGGAGGAGGCACTAGAGTCACAGAACCAGGATGTTGATCTGATGCCGAGTGCACAACAGGTCACCACTCAGTCTCCAATACCTCCAGCAGTTGATTTAACGCCAAGCGAGGAAGAGGAAGGTGTTCCTCTTGATGATGATTTGGTCATGGACATGTACAATATTTCGTATGATGAACTACAAAAGAAAATTATACAAGCGCATAGAAAGCACTTTCTGGATGACCTCGCGTCGCCTACATTCATCAGAGAGAGGGTGATAGTGGTGGAAACTAGCAAGAATTTGAATACCATTTCCAAAGCTAACTTGGCCTTTGCAGGTGTAGCAAGATCAAACACTCAGTATTTGATGACCGAGAATAAGCAATTGACATAGAACATATAGGCTGCCAAGCAAGAGATAGAAAAACTCGACACAACAACATAGAACGCAGCTTCTGCATAGGTCTACTTGGATAAATACTTGGTGAAGTATCAACACTTGGAGAGACCATGCGAGACCTCTATGGGGAGCTCATAACCATACATAAGGCAGTTTTCCACTTGCATGGCTTGTGACAACAGAGCAAATACTTTATCAAAATTCTCAGGAATGTACAAGCTGCCATCGTCTTCGTGCATGAATGGACAATGCAATACAGAGGGGCACCGCTTAACTTGGTAAAGAAAATGAAGTCGCAGGTAGAGTTGGAGAAAGAGGGAGTTTGAATGTTGATCCAGAATAACAAGCAACTCACCTCGTTCATTGGGAGTATTCATGCCTAATATGTAGGGTTATACAACCGTTTGGATTTCATGGTGATAACACACAGGATCCCATTAGTTGGCTTGCTCACCGAAGCCAAACACAGACACCAGGTCAGGCAATATATCGAAGAGTACTTGGAGCAACTGAGACAAATTTCCACCAAGGAGGATTTGGAGCTGAACAAATAGAACATCCAGAAAAACATTGGTGGTCCTACCCAGATTAGAAAAATTTTTCTCCTATTCAAGAAGGAAGCTAAAACTAGCTCCAAATCATTGTACCTATATGCTATGGAGGCTATATTCCGCTTCCAGCGAAACACCATTATGCAATTTTAGGATGCCATCACACAATATCGAGCTCAACACCAATATGTGATCGAGAAGCATAAAGTGGAAGTTGTTGAGCTAGAGTTTCCCCAAGCTCAAGCATCATGGAGTTTTGTCTTGTTAAGCTTTCAAGTTGTCTCTACCCTATTTTGTCTTATATAGGTACGAGTGTAAAATATAATATTATTTGTAAGTATTTGTAAAGTGAAATTCCAAGTGTCAATATTGGAATGTGAAGAGTCATGATGCAATGTAATGAGTCATTTTGTAAATAATTTGAAGAGTCATGAGGGGAGTCCAAGAGTCACAGGGGGGTATGTGAAGATTCACCCCCCTTTTGTTATAAATATATCCTCATAACTCATGTAAAGGGCTTTTGGGAGCCAAGCTTTTGGCTAGGCTTAGGCTTAGAAAGAGCTTGGGAGTTTTGTGAGAGCCTTGGCTTCTCCGTAACATAGAGGGAGTATACTTCTTTGGAGAATCGGGTGTTTTTGACTTCACATTCCACTATTGGGGCTAGTGGTTCGTCAAAGGTGTATGTATGATTTGAACTTTCACTTTTAATAAAACTCAGAGCCGACACACTTTCATGCATATGTTTTGAATATGGTAGGACTATTCTTGTTGTATATGTAGTGTATGTTATTTAACTTACACTTATGATTATGCACTACTCCGTTTCCATTTGTACGAATTTTGTTGAATGCCTGTTGTTGTATTAATTAATCACGATTAACTTGTGGGCTATTCCACATATTATCTTGTGATGTCATTATGCGCGTGTGTTCCTTTCAAGTTGCATACTATTACATGCTTCTAAGGGGCTCACTTCCTTTTCCCTTCACGTGTTGGTACCTTCATGCATCACACTTGATTTCCGTAGGGTCACACAATTGTTCTCACCAAAGACACTGTGCAACACTCTATGTGTATTCACAACCAAGGCATATCATTAACACCCCACTGCTGGGACTCTTACTCCAAACGATGTGAGGTCTAATTGGGACTTCATATCAGGGAGATCCCCATAATTTTGGTGAGTCGAACACCGTCAACATATTGCTAGCGTGTCCTCATATTTATATTCTTTTATAGTAATAACTATAAGATTCAAGGCTCTTTTATTATGCTTACGATATAGCACAATTAGCTTGTCCATTTCCTCTTTGATGGGTTTGATGTGTAGTTCCTTTTACTACTTAGGGTCAAATTATTATTAGTTTTTCTTTTAACTCTTTAATCTAGTCTCTCAAGGTGCAATTTTCTTCAACTATCAACTATTTTTATTTTCCATTTCTCGTAACCTAGTTTCCATTTTATGCAGTTGATTTTTCGAACACTAATATTTTATTATTTAGCTTCTCTACTAATAATTTGAATTTGTTATCAAGCATTGCCTCTAACTCTATTTTATGTCTTGCTTCTCTCTTTTTTTTTCTTCTGATGAATCTATATGATTATAAAAATTCACTAGAGTTAGTTTTTTGGGCCCCTCCTTGCTAGGTTGAGGCTTTGGCATATGTAATGAAGGGCTCATAATTAAATCAATAAGCAAGAAGAAAGAAAATAAATAGGAGGAACTTATTTCCCCAAATTATGAGCAACTGAATATAACCTTTCTTTAATTTTTTGGAGAGTATATTGTCACAAATATGCTTAGTGTATCTCAAAGAAACTTCGTAGTGTGTATGGATCACTGTATATGTATGGATGAGCAAAATAAAATCACCATAGAGAGAACCCTAAAAACATAGAATTAATCAACACATAAATAAATTGAAAATTGCAAAATTCATAAAGATTCCTCGCAATGTTCATCCTGAGTTTTTATATTCATATATCTGTGTTGTAGATTAGGTGCACAACATAATGATCCCTAGATGAAAATCACGGTAGGTTCAAAATCACCAAGTTCATAACAAATGATTGGACATATCGTAGTATGTAATCACCCACTGACAACCTTAAAAATTGGATCGCCACAAAGAATCTCAATGCATATGGATCATCGCGGATATGTGAATGAAGAAAAAAAATCACGACATAGAATACCATAAAAACACATAATTAATCACCACATCAACAACTCGAAAATTGATTGAAACCACCACAAAGAATTGATCAAATCATCATACAAACAACATTTAAATCGTAAAGAATTTGCATATGGAGAAGTTTCGTAAAACGGGTATGGGGAAAAGTTTCGTAAACACGTATGGGGAAAAGAGTTGAGTAGAAAGAAGAAGTACTACATTAAATAATTCATCCCTACATATGATCTCCAACAAAAAGAGTACATTGGAGCTAACAATCCGTGGAGGGAAAAGGTTTTTATTGCTCAATTAAGAACCAACTCCTATCAACTTCGATGTGAAACGGGACGATTTAAAAGGATGGGAAGAACGAGTGTGTGCATTTTGCATGTCTGGGGCAGTGAAATCATAAAAACATTTCATTTTGGAATGTAATGTGTTCAAAGACATCACAAAAAGTTACGGGAATATGTTCGCATTGGTTTCCTGGAATTTTATTTTCAGTGATGAGATTGTTGGAAGGTTGGGCCAACTCATCATCAATTTGAATAAGAAAAGGACCGAAATACAAAAGGCGGAAAACAAGGAACTCTAGTCCCATAGACTATTTTTAGTCTCGTGGACGTTAAAAATTCATTTCATTTCATATGGTTAGTATGTGCAGATTTAATATGAAAATTTTCCATAAGGTTCATGTAAATTGCTAAACAGTGCAAATATGTCCTAAAATTTAAATACATGTATGTAATTGTTCAAAATGTATATTTTTTTAATGCAACATTATGAGACAATCTCCCCATACTGGATTATAAACTGCCTCTTAACATAATCATTGTTTATACCCACCCACTCCAAATAATTATATCATCTTTAAAAATTTATTTATTTTTACTTCATCCATCTCCATTTACAAGATCTATCTCTTTTATGATTAGTTAAAACAAACAATAAAATTTTATTAAATTTCATTCTCATTGTGTATAAATGTAATTGTTTCTTCCACCTTTAAAATGAATTATATGAACACCATATAACGTTCTAAGAAAGATACTTGTTTTATTTTCTTCTTAAAGTGAAAACAATATATTTCCGCATACTCTCAGTAGGGATAAGTTCTTTTAGTGGCAGAATTAAATGCTAGAACAACAAATCAACAAAGTAGTATTCTTTGTTGCAAAGAGGATCACAATTTTATTTGACTCACTGAAGAGGAGAATCCCTAACGGGTGAGATGTTTAGAAGATGACAAAGTTAGCAATCATTTTGGAGAGGAGTTGCTTATGTTGTGTGGTGCTTTCAACTTAATTAATTGTAATCACATAGATAGATGGAAAAGGTTTGGGAACTTCACTTGCAACACATACAATAGGGCAAGTGTCGTTGACTATGTGATTCGTTCACAAATCTTAATATAAAAGATAGACTAAGTTAAGATTGGAGAGAATATTTGGGACTTAAAATCATACCATAACCCAATTTATATAAAGTTATCATGGTTAGAAGAAAGATAACATAGGAGGAAAACCCAATATTCTCGACGATCACTATCAAGGGGCAAAATTATTCTAACACAAAGAAAAAATATTATCTTCAAGGCAATGCTAGAGAGATTAATTCAAAAGGAGAAAAATGGTTTCCAAAGCTTCAACAATCACGAGTTAACAAATATAATTCAAAGTGCACTTGAGAAGTGCAAAAGAGCAAAAAATAGGAAACCAGAATCAAATTGTTTTCCTGTAAATGCTTGGTTTGATGAGGAATGCAAAATGGCAAGGAGAACCTTCAAAAAGGTAGGCAAGGAGAAGATGAATGTAAAGTTATATAAGCAAATACTAAAAAAGGAAAAAATATGAGTTCATGCAAATAAGGCGAGAAGAGTTAATATATTTTAGGCAAGAATAACCCAAAGCTTTTCTGGTAGGAACTTCAACCAAGGAAGCAGCAAATCAAAAATAATAATACAACAATCAATGGTTTGAATATGAAAGACAACTCTATGAGAAAGAATCTGAGGCCGAACCTCCCCTAGGATCAACACAACTACAAAGATCTTCACACTACAAGAGGTGAAGATTGGAATTAAGAAGCCGAAAATAGGAAAGACAAAGGACTTGGTTGAACTTCAAGCAAAGTATCTAAAACAAGGAATGAACTTGCACCACACATCATGGAAATATTCAACAACATCATTCAATAAGGATTCCCAAGAGACTGGACAACTAACCTAACAATACCCCTTTTTAAAAGTGGAGACATTAATAATCCTTCCAATTACAGTATCATTATGATCAATCCTTTGTTTGCAAAGCTTTTCAACAACATGGTAGAAAATAGAATAAGTAAGTGGGCATAAGTAAAAGAAAGGAGAGCAAAAGGACAAGCGGGTTTTAGGCCGAATCATTCTATAGTGGATCATGGTATCATGGTGAGACACATTATTGAAAAAGTTTGGGGGGACAAAGAAGAAGTATTCAACTGCTTTGTTGACTTCAAAAAGGCATTTGACACAGTCCCTAGAGATAATTTGTGGCGTAGAATGGAAAAACTTGAAATTCCTTTACATTATAGAGCCGTTGTCCATAGACTTTATGAAGAGGTGAAAGTCGAAATTAGAACCTCAACGAGTATTTAAAAAAGCTTTAGAAGTGACATTGGAGTCAAGCAAGGGGTCCCTCTATCCCCTACTCTTTTTGGTTTAAATATTGATAAACTAGAAGAATAGCTAAATCTGCAAGGTGGAGATGGTGTTCGGTTGGGGTAGTTTGTGATAAAGCTTCTTTTATATGTTGATGATATTGTATTAATTGCTAAATTGACCCATGGATTGCAGATGCACCTATATGCCCTTGAGCATTTTTGTAAATCAGCGGGGATGCAAGTCAATACTAGCAAGACCAAAATACTGATTTTCTCTAATAAAAGGAAGCGGAGGCAACATAAATTATTCCTTAAAGACAACATTGTTTAAGAAGTAAATGATATAAGTACCTCAGAATTGATTTCAATAACAAACTTCATTGGGAGGAATGCAGAAAGAAGAGAATTTTAGGAGGGTGGAAAGCATTATATGCTCTTTAAAACAGACGTAGAGAGGCAATGTTATAGGATTGGAAAGCAAATAAAGTGCTTTTGGACTCCTAGTTTGTCAAGTGATGCTATAGGGTGTGAATTGTGGGATAGCAACACCCTCGTCTCAAAATAGAAACAAATTAAGAAAATCCAAAAACGCTTGATCATGAGCAAGTTCAAAATAAAAAAATTCGGTACCTTATGAGATAATGTTGAGTGAAACAGGAGCAACTCTCATCGAAGCAATTGCTATGGTACGACTCATAAGATATCTAAAAATAATTGAGCAAATGAGAGTAGGTAGATGACTTAATGTTATCTTCAATGAAGGCATGAGTGAAAGAAAGAAAACATGGATGAGACAAAACTACACATAGATACAAAAATGAAATATCTACCTCAATGTGTGTCCCACAAATACTAAGGAGCTAAAGAATGTTGTTATGGAGAAGTTTCATAAACGGGTATGGGTAAAAGAATTGGGTAGAAAGAAGACTACATTGAGGAATTCAACCCTACGTGTGATCTCCAACAAAAATAGTACATTGAAGCTAGCATTCCATGGAGGGCAAAGGTTCTTATTGCTCAATTAAGAACCAACTCGCATCAACTTCGGTGTGAAACGAGATGGTGAAAAAGGCCTAAAGAAACTTGGGAAGAACAAGTGTGTACATTTTGCATGCCTGGGATAGTGGAATCGGAAAAAACATTTCATTTTGGAATATGATGTGTTCAAAGATATCAAAGAATGTTATGAGAATATGTCACCATAGGTTTATTAACATTGTTTTTTTAGCGAGGGGATTGTTAGAAGATTGGGCAAGCTCATGAAAAAAAATTGAATTGCAAAAAGTAAAAAGACTGAAAACTAATGATCCCATAGACTATTTTTAATGTAGTGGAAATTAAAATATCATTTCATTAAAATAGTAGTTTTTTTTTTAAGATGATTATTGTAATTTTCTATATTTACTATGAATCTAGCAATCCATTAATAATTTGCGCTACTACCTCTACTGTCTACATTACTATTATACTAATCAAGTGAAAATCTGTATTATGTATTTTTTAACTCTCTAAAATGAAATCTATATGAATGTGGTTGCCTCTCATTTTTTAATTAATATTTTGGCACTTGTATACAGTGACAGTGAGGTGCTTCAGATAGCAAGCAAAGCGACACACGTCCATGAAGAAGAAGCAATTGGGTCATGGTTACGAGACTGGCAACCATGGTTTGGGTTTCTCCGGCTCCTCCATTGCCTTTATTATTACGTGCAGCAGCCCATAAGAAATCCAATCGGAAGGTACTCTGGCAGAAATTTACTGGCGAAGCTTATTTTATACCAACTTATAAATGTTTAACCCAGAGTTCTAAACGAATGTTTAACAGAGTTATCACTGGTTATTTTCAGCAATTTTGTTTCCGTAGGCTTTCCCATCTGGATTTGTTATGAATTAGATGGAGATTTGTTCGTATAAATGCGCACGCCCCTAAAGTAATTACCGAGTCGTTTTGGATTCATTGTTTTCATGGAGATATCCTCTGTGGGTTTCGAATTCCTCTCATGCTTACTCTTGCCATTGGATGAAATGGACTGCTGCTTTACTTACTGAAATTGTTAGCCTTTTGAATCGGCTATAATGCTTATCTATATAATTTGTGTCGAATATTCCGGACACAATCAAGTTCATATTGGGTTTTACTATTACCTTTTTGGTGGTCTTTTTCTCGGATAAGGTTAAATTGTTATTAGCATTATTTGGAATCCTGATGTAGTCTTAGGGGGGCTTGTCACCAGTAACTCCGCTAAGAAAAGTTTTGGGTTGATCTTTGGAAACTGGAACTAGAGACAAGTTCTTGGGCACCATATACCTAAGGATCGATCAATTTGATATGCTTGCACGGTTGGAAAAGTAACTAGGTTCCGTCTTTACACTTATGTCATTATGTATATTTTATGTATCAAGTAAAAGAAGAAAGAAAGGATCGATCAATTTGATATGCTTGCACGGTTTGAAAAGTAACTAGGTTCCGTCTTTACACTTATGTCATTATGTATATTTTATGTATCAAGTAAAAGAAGAAAGAAAATATTGTTTTCCAGCATGGGTTTAATCCTCCATTTAAATGGTCCAGGTCAAAGCATGCATTTCATGCTCATGCTCTTAGGGCTTGTCAAGTCAAGAACTATTTGTTATAAGTCAAAAGAATTATTGTCATATGTAAAAGACCCATTTGGGCAATTTATAACAATTAAATTTTTTATCTTTGAGTCATGCAAAGTCATTCTGTCCTCCAACTTCAAGTCGGCCCTGCCTTGATAAGTGGGTTCTGCAGGGCACATTTTCGCTCTCTTGGATGACTATATATAGAGGAGACCTCGGCCTCATTTGATATACCAATGAAGTTCGATGTCTGAAATTAACAGGAATAAGGAAGAGCGAAAAACAGGAAGAAGGAAGAGACCTAAAGAAGAAAAAGATGATCTGAGTTCTTGGACTATTTTACCCACACGTGTGAAGAGATCTAGGGTTCTTGTGCAAGTTGCAGGCCGAATTGCCGAAGTGAAGAAGATGGACGGAATTTTGACTTGGAGCAGACTTTGTGAAGCTTGACCATCTTTGACTTGGAAAACTTTGACTTGACTGAAGAAGACTTTTGGAGGGCTGACTTGGTGCTTGGAAGAGGTCTTGGTCTTTGGGTTTTGAAGGTCTCATTTTGATTTGATTTTATAAGAAGAGGATTGTTTGGTTTTTTCCCAATTGTGGTGTTTTGCCTTGGCTTGGAGCCTATATCTTGTGTTCTTTGTGTCTTTGTGATCTTCATGTTTTAGTAATTGCTTGATGAAGAAGTAAAACTTAATAATAAAAAACCAACAAATATCAGAAATAATTATCAAGTAAGGAAAATCAACATTAATCTACAAAGACCTTGATTTTCCAACAGATACAAAAAGCACGACTTAGGCTTTTATTGTGAAAATTTCTGAATCTTACAAACAAAAAACCTACTGCAGAATTCTGATTTACATTGCCTACTTGTTTTCATTAATTTAACAAGTTATTGTGTGAATACATCAAGAAAATATTAATGTAAATACACTGTATATAGTGGTATCAGAGCTGCACATGAATGGTGGCATCATGGGTTATCTTGCCCTAAATTAGATGAAGGAGATTGAGGCCATCAAGTTTGCTACACTTCACCTTGAGGGAGTTGCACACGAATGGTGGCATCATGGGTTAATGACACAAGGACATGGTGCGATAGTCTCTTATGATCAGTTTTGCACTACATTAATAGAGTGATTTGACTACAAGGATTCATAGGTACACTCCAGAGACTTGGCTCAGTCGATATAGGTTGGGACACTTGATGCATATATTTCAGAGTTTCAACGTTTGCCATCCATGGTTATTGACGTGACTGAGAAGAGATTGATTTCTTGGTTCATAGAGGGCTTGTTAGAACCTCTCAAGGGTTGAGTCAAAGCTTTTAATTGACCTGCTAACACTAGTTTTGTACCTTTCTAAGAGGTCCAAATGTTTTGATGATCAATTGACAACTTCATTTGGAAACAATGAATGGTTAGGTATTGAGCTATGTCAAATTTTTTTTATGAAAGGGTGACATAAAGCTTAAAAATATTTCAAAAGAGTTTATTTAAGTTATATCCCAGCTTTCCCTAAGTTTTGCAGCAAATCAGAGCCTATTGAATCCCTACAGTTGGTGCTACGAAAATATTTTATAGAAAGTTTGAAAATACAAAGTTTTAAACTGCCTTTCCTATCATTTCAAGTGCCCAAACCATTTTTCAAGAAGTTTAACCCATGTTCAAGCTTGATGTGACATTTGGTGGGATTTCCAAGTCTTAGGGAAGGTTTTAAAACTAAACCCTAAAATTGTAATTTTTTGTAAAAAGGTCATTTCCAACAACTAGCAAAAAGAAACCCTAGCAACTATAAAAAGCATTCAAGAGAGTAGCAGAAGGGTTACAAGGTCAAAAGCAAGTCAAGACAAGTTCAATATGCTTGCTCAAGCTGCAACAACCATGGAAGAATGACCTAGTCTAATTTTTTGACAAAGCAGTACATGAATCTAGAAATCAGGGGTATTTAATTTTGCAGTAAAACCCTAATTTTGACAAAGTTACTACATCAAGCTTCGCTGGATCCTTTTGACAGTCGAGTTAGTATACTCTAGGGCCAAATGCATATATCATCAAGGTTTTTTTTGCAGATTGCAGGCACGTACATCAGGTTCCTATGGTTTTGGTCAAATATTCAATAAGGAGAAATGGCAACACTTTGTTTTTCACTGTTTTAGTCACAGTCTTCAAGCATAGTTTCCAAACATTTGAAAAGGAATTTTAAAAATACAAAAGAGGTTTTTATGGTAATGGGCTGATTTAAAAAGACCTCTTTCAGTTTTTTGCCAACTATCATGGTTTGGAAAATACAAAGGAATCTTTGAGGCCTTTTTTTTTCCAGATTTTGTAATTTTGTTTTTTCCTATTTTAGTCACTGTTTTCACAAGTAGTTTCCGAATATATGGAGATGAATTTTGGAAAACCAAAAGTGAGTTTTTAGGGAACTGACGGACCAAATAACAAAAACGTCCCTCAGTTTTCTAAAATCTGTCATGGTTTGAGAGATTCAGATGTATCTTTGAGGCCTATTTTTCCATATTTTTTGAAATTTTGTTTCTTATAAAATGCCAAGTCAACAGATGAAGGCCACCTCATCAATTCAACTTGGGGATCAGATATTATCTCTTCCTTGATTATTTCAAACAGTAAACTAAAGAAGGATGAAGAGGTTTTCAGATCCATTTCTTTTGGATCTTGAGGATTATTGTAATTAATACTTTCCACCAATTGTGGATCTGAAACCTATGTAATATTTCTATAAATTAAATGTAAAAGGAGGACAAAGGGTTGGACTTTGAAACAAAGTAGTTTCTTTTTGCTGCGTGTAATCAAATTACTTATCTTTTGAAGTGCCAAGAGGACTAGGATATTATGTTCATGATACAAAGATTCCCGTGATGGTATTGTTGACCACTGGAGTGGCACTTGATGACAAGGAGAAGACTCCATGCCCAAGGATGAACCAGAAGACATTTGTACCATCAGATATCATCAGATATCATCATGTTCAACAGAGTTTTTAAACTCTACGTCTTCTTCTCATCATTTTCTTCTTCAGTCTTCAGATTCCGCAGCCCTGTGGGGATATTGTATAAATGTCACTAGCATGATGAATAAAGCCATGTAACAGGCCTAGGATGTTGGGACTCGATCAACAAGCGAGTACACCTTGGAGTGTTTTTTTTACTTGGTTAATTATTCCTTCTTTTTAGCGGCGAATAATTTTCTGGGTTTTTTCACTCATTGCATTACCCCAAAGCCGGGGTGACGGCTTGAAGGTTGAGCCCCTAACACATCTTAGTGTCTAGAGTCAATGTATATTACCATGCTAGGTCATCTCTGAAATTTCGCGGAATTTGACTAGGTCTAAGTAGGATTTTTTAATAATTAAAAATTTTCCGCAAAATGGGATTTTTTAATTATTTTTTATGTAATGATGTAAATAAGTGGTCTTCGGAAATGTCTGGGGTGTGTGACCAGTCGAAATTCATCCTCAGAGACCCAGCATTATCCTAGGACCCACTTTGAGGGTCAAAAAACGACTTATGGTCCCTCAAAAGCCGATTTTCCTAATGTCAGTGGAAAAAATGAGAAAAAATTCAAAAAAATTCATAATTGGAAAAATTTGGAAAATTTTCCAAAGTCAAAATAAGTCAAAATTTTGACATGGGAATTATGTGGAGAGGTAAAGGGTGATGTGGCACCTATGTGGGTCCCACCACATAAGGTGTAGCAGGCTGAAGTCAACATTCCAAATCAGCAAGTCAAAGGAACACATGAGATATACGTATGGCTAAAAATTCACTTTGGATTTAATTTAACATAGTGGAATTAAAGTGCAAGGCATATTATAAAGTTGAAATTTTAATAAAGTTAGTGGGGGACAAAAAGTGTGACATGGCAGCCACATGGGAGCTCAACTTAGCCAAGTCCACGGATCATCAACAAAAAGGGTTAAAAATCAGTTTACGTATTTGTAAAAGGAAAGTGGGGACAAGACATCCACATGGGACAGACCTTGTCTCCCACTTGTTCCCCACTAAACTCCACTTATTTGGCTGTCCATTGAGAAGGTACGCAGCTGATTTTGATAGAAGATTTCGTTGGGATAGTGCTGACACATGGGACAGAAGCTTGTCCCCTATTCATTATAACAATTTGCAGTTAACTCCACTAAGATGATACGCTGCCCAAATACTCAGCGAGTCTTCAAGACCACCTACAGCAGTCTACTCCAGCATGTACGCGTTGATTAGAGGCAGCCAATCAAAAGCTAATACGCAGATTTGTTTGGAGCTGTGGTTAGTAGTAAATATGCAGCAGTTAAGGATCAGATTTGTGGAAGGTTTTGTGAGTTAATAAATATGCACAGGCAGTTAGAAGTGTACGCTGCCCATTTTGGAAGCCACCTACAGCAGTTCACAACAGTCACCTACAGCAGTTGGTTCCACTTGGACAGTTCTTATGCTACTTGTGCAAATTCGTTTTGCATTGGGATTATCTCCCTTCTCCACTTGTCATTCATTTTTTCATTGGGATTTGCTCCCGTAGTTCTATTTAAATGAGCCTTGGGCTCTCATTGTAGGGGTGGATTTTTGAAGCTTGTGCTTATTGTTATTATGCAGAAATTGTTATTGAGCTGAATAAAGAAAAGTCTTTGGGGTTACTAGCTTCTCTTGTGGTGCATTCTTTGGTTGATGAGGTATACTTGTTTCATTTGATATTGTTATTTATCGCAATCTAGTTGTTTTTCTTTGCATTTGCCTGAAGGCACTATTGTCTAGGGAGGGGAGATTTGTAGTTATCTCAGATCTCCCTTGGACTTGGTATGTTTTGCGCTCTTGTTGTAGCTTGTTATTTTCGATGAAATGACAAGCTCAACGTGGCCTCTATATGCCAAGTTTCTTTTGCACTAACAATTGGTTTGCAGAAATTGGTGTGTTCAAAGGACAGGTTGCCAAGTCCATTGGAGTGTGAAGACTTTTTTCGATTCGAATAAGTCAGCTCCAAGGATATCAGAGGTCTCATAAGTTGTTCAAGCCAACAATCTCATAAGACGTCAAGAGATTTATCTAAAAGGGGGTTTCATGAGCCTTTTGCTTCTATTCCATCTCTAAAAAAAAAATCTCATAAATTTCTTCTCTCATTTGTGCACATATCTATTTTATCTAGCATTTGAGGCTAAGTTGTTGGGTTTTAATCCTAATTCTCACTCACTAAATCAACTCTTTCAAGCTGATCTTAGTGAGGGAATTTGTAACATAAATTGTATTTTATACTTGCATTTAGTTTCTAACTTTTTCCTTCGCATGCATGAGATTTCCTCTCACATATTTCAGCGATATTTCTTTTGCATGCTAACTCTTTTGCTTGTTTGCCTGTAGGTGTTCTTGGAAGCAATCTAGAGTTTGAAGAAAGGGAGCTAAAGCATAGGCTAAGGAACACTATTTCGTTTGGAACCTCAAATCCAAGTTCCGCCTTATCACTTCACCTCTACTTCTAAAGCCTCATTCTTTTGAGGAATTGTAACTGCCATTCACCTCAAGGCTTTAAGCCTTTACTTTGTAAACATCTCACAAGTAATTTTTTTTTTTAAATCTTACACTTGTAACTTTGGGAAGGAGCAATTTTAAAACGCATATTGTAAGCTCTTCCCAATCCCCTCATTTCTATAAGAGGGCCTCATTTTCATTAATAAAGAGCTAACTGTTCTTGAGGGAGCTTGGGAAGTTTTTCCCATGGTATCTCACCTACTCATTTAGAGGGAGGAAATCTTCTTGAGTGGGTAACTTTCTTTTGCTTAGTTTTTCTTTTAATTTTCTCAAACTAAATCACTTGCATTCATCATTTCGTTTGCTAATCTAGTCTAGTTGCATGTGAGTAACTCATATGTTCATTTCGTTAATTGCTTAGATCACATAGTCATTTAAATTTCCTAAATTGCAATCTCATTTGCCATCACTTACTTGTGTTTTGTGATCTACGCCTCATTTGGATAAGTTTCACAACATACTACAAGTAAAGAAGCATAGCATTTCAATTTATGGCAACTTGAGTTATTGTTCTAACTATGAAGCATATTTAATTGAATCATCTCCATCTTTTACACAGCACTTGCAAACTCATTTCCATATCATTTAGGCATTTCACTTTGCATACTAGACTTGCGTCTCTAAAAATTAACCTCCAACTTAAGTTGGTTGTATAGGCATTAGGGACCCTCCACCCCTATGGACTCCTCATTGTGAGATCCGAATTTCGAGCGAGGGTGAGGTCTGGGGACAGGAGTTCAATTGTAACATTGCTTTAGAACTAATTAATAAAATAAACCAAGAGCACGATCTCATCACATTTACATTGCAAAGTTCCCAAATTTTCTTTTGCTATCTTGACGGTCTAAAGATTCACGTGCAAATATTATCTCAAGAAGCACTTTGATGCAAGCATTTTTAAAGTTCCTTAAATTTTGCAACAAGTTTAATTCTATGGTACTTGGAAATTTGCTTATACATACAATTTCAGTGCATGTTGTCATTTTAATGATCATTATGCTTATGGATAATTGATATATCTCGTTTCATTGGCAAATACCCTTATTTGGTGTTGCAAATTTAATTGCATATTGTGATCTTGGTCTAACACTTCCTTTGTGGGATTATTGTCATTATATCTTGATTTTTATTTTTTGAGCAAGCATTTGTTATCTACTTTAAAGCACTGGTCTATATTTTGAACACATCATTGAATATTGCTCATATACTTATATGCTTGTTTACATATTGGAAATCAAGTCATCTTTGATAAGTAATTCCTTCTAATCAATTCTCCTAGAAATCTCACATCTTTAACTTAGTTTTCCTTTAGGGACCACCCCCCTTAGCTAACCTAGGAGATAGCTTAAACGGAGAGAGTTGGGAATAGGTGACAGCCCCTTCTCTGAGTTCCTTGCCACCAACCACACCTGTGGAGTTGAAGGCTTTTCCCAGTAACTGTAGGTAGGTGTAGGCGGCAAGCGATAACAGGTATACTCAGTGAGTTTTCTTCTATGATAGTTTCTTTTGTATGCGATGTCATTTATGTTTTATCTTTTGATGTTTAAATGAGATTATGTGACAGAATTCATTATTTAATGCTCTGGATCATATAGTTTAGACATCTACACTCTTTCTCCTAAAACTTGCAGGATTCATGTTTCATGCCTCGCTATAGTGGATTTTTATCTCCTTCTACTACCATTCAGATGATGTTTAATATGTCTACAGTTTGCCATCTATCCTGCCTCTATCCCTCTTGATTCATACAATTGATATCTTGGTAACTGCATCTCAAAACTTGATTGGTTGACTCTATTACCCAATGGATTAATTGCTTCATCCCAACCAAACCCTATTTCCAGCATAACCCTACTGAATATTTAGCCATTTTTTGAGAACACAACTAGTTGCTAAGCTTATTGATTAAGTTGTTAGAGAGAGCTCTCTCTGGATTGAAGGGGCTAGCCTTCAATATGCAAGATTGGTTTGAAAAGGTTACATTGGGAAGCTTTTTGTTACAACCAAGAAACTTTCTGAGTACTAACATCTTGGCAACCATACTGGGTACATGAAAAGTTTATCTTATCGAGAATTGTTTTATTAAGGAGATTTGCTTTTTGAGAGCAAACAAAAGGTTAGAAAACATGATTGGCTGTTCAGTTTGGTCTTGGCGACTCCATTTTCGAACTATCCAGAGCTCGAAACATGAATGATGACTCCACTGTCTGATGAATCAAGAGCATAATTGTAGATCCAATTGCCTAATTAATCAAGATGAAAAGGTATGCTTCGATTAACCGTGTACATATACCATGTTTTCCAATCACATTTCGTGCATAGATTGGAAAACATATTTGCCAAAATTTAGAGATCAGAAGGAGGATGATGCTGATTTTCGTTTGATTAAATTTCACATGCATGTACGTAGACTTGGGGTTAAATTGCATAAGGATTCTTTGATGAAAATATTCACGGCCTCTTTAGAGGGAAATGAAAACTCCTAGTATGAAAAGTTGTCACCTGCTAGTCTTTATGCTCTTGAAGATTTCCATGTAGTTTTCTATGAGCATTATGAAGAATCCTACCCTTCTTTATTACTGGTTGAAAAATGTTGTGAGCATGTTGAAAATTTCATTCAACACATTCAAACTTGGCGTGGTGATGAGGAGTTCATGGATGAAGAAATTCTAGAAGTTTTGTATGAAACTCCTTTCCAACACTATGAACAGAAATTAGGGCATAAATGTTATGATATTCAATATAATTTTCAGCCAACATCAGCTTCTCCCCTCGCTGAAAATGAAACCCATCAGCATCTTGATGTAGACAATCCTGTTTCTTCTTCTGAATTTGATGATTATTTTCAACAAGATTTCCAGCACCACAAAGTGCTTCAGATTTATCTTTCATCCCCTAAGAATGATGAAACCGTTTAGATTTTGAATAATCAAGGGGATGAGAAGAACCAATCTGTAACAACCCTGGTGAAAATTCCATGTAATAAAAGTTAATAAAGACAAAATAATAACCACGATTATGGGACACTTATTCCAAGCTGAATGTTGGGCAAAACATCCTAGAGTGGGTGATTATTTTGGTTATTATGGCTAAGGAAATTGGCAAAGGCATTGGCAAAGGCTTTGGAAAGGCATGAGGCATTAATTGGTATTTTATTTATGAAAATAATGGAAATTAGGAGAAAGGAAGGTGAAAGTTCGCATGTTGCATGTGAGGAGGAAAATGAAGGAAAATAATGGAAAATGAAGAAAATAGAGGCCTCATTAATTAAAAGGCTTCTGAAGATCAATTGGTACCTTTTGTTAGTTCAGTTTTGGAGCTCTCTCTCTCCCACACTCTTGGACACTTGGAGTCTTCTTGGAGCACTTCAACATTGGATCAAGAAAGGCAAAGAAGGAAAATAGGAAGAAAAGATCAGGCAAAGAATAGCAGGATCTAGCAGCTACAACGAGTTTACTTGCAGGTATCAATATGCATGTGTGATTTCCTTGCTAGATTTGGCATGCATGGTTATGCATGTGTGTTCTTGGTTCTCTTGCTGTCATTGGCATGGGTTTTGCCAGGTGTGACAGTGGTTTTCAACCTGGCCTTACCATTTCCGGATAGCCACGGTGTGATGGGGTTCTCATGTTTTGGTTGAGTTGGATTACCAGATGGATTCAAAACTGAGTGAGGTGGATCTCTGAATGAAAGAACACATGGCCTAGTAATCCCTGAACGGGACTGTGGATTGCGGTAAAGCCACTGGAATAGTAACCCCTAAACGGGACTATGGGTTGTGGTAAATACATGTATTGTGTGCCTCAGTGGGCCTAGGAATCCTTGACCAATGAATGGCGGGACATACAGTAAAGCCTAGAGGTGGTTGCCCTTGATCAAGCCTAGGAATCCTTGGCCGGTGAATGGTGGGATATACGGTAAAGCCTGGAGGGTGGTGTCTCGATTATGGCCTAGTGAACCCTTGATCGGATTATGGATTGCAGTAAAGCCTAGAGACTAGGAGATAGAAAAATTACTCACTGTGTAGGTGGAGAAATATGGTGGCATCCATGCTTGTTCATGGCCTAATGATCTGGTGAGGATTGCGGTAAAGCCTGGTTTTATTGATGAGGGTGAGGTGGTTTAGCCTCAGGAAGCCCTGGTTGATTTGTTTTGTTTTGAGTCCCACATTCATGCTTGGAATATGGCACGAGGGTGATTGGCTAAAAAGAGGTTTGATTCAACCAATCTATGGTCGGGTGGAACGTGGAAGTCCCAAACTTGGTTGGATTTTGCATTCATTAATAAGAGTTCCTTTCATTGGTATTTTATGTGCAAATGTACTGGTTCATATGTGGCATTTATGGCTGTTACATCCTTATTATTTATGTTGTTTATATGCTGGTTATGACAGCATGTTTTATGATATTGATGATGTATGGCTCTCATCATGTTTTGATTTATAAATGAATGAACAATGAATATATGACCTAATAGATGATAATGCAACTAATGTAACAAGGCATCAATGTTTCTTAGTGATTCTCAGATAAGTATGAGACCCCTATGCTCAGATCTGTTATTATGACTTGTGGAATGCATGTTTGATGAAATGTCTGTCGTGGCTAGTAAGGGTCCAGTCAAGTCCTTGTTCAAGTATTTTCATTTGTATCATTGTTTTGACGTTACTTTTCATTCCTGAAAGTTTCATGGAGTTTTAGGCAGCGACCTGAGTCTTGTCCCTGAAAAAGTGGCACAAAATCTGTGGTCGTTGGCACAAAACTACTTGGAAAAGTCCCCAGTCGCAGGCATGCCCTTGATGTGGAAGCGACTGGGGGGTCCTAGTCGCATGCATGCCCATGTCATGGGAGCGACTGAGGCTCTAGGTCAGTAATATGCTAGGTTGTCTCAGGGGTTGATCACCTGGAATGGTTGGATGACTCCTAAGGGTTCTGTAGCATGTGTAGAAGGCCAAATTGGTTGTGTTGTGTCAGTTCCACTTCTTTAATTGTACATAGAGAGTCGAATCATATCTTAGTAGCCTCTCGTCACATGCTTACCCCAGCGGATCGGGTAACTTGGGTAAATGTGGGAGGAGGGTGTTATAGAGTGGTATTAGAGCATGGTTCACCGCTTGGACTGGATGGGTGGTGTGTTGGTCGTGCATTCATGTCGGTTTCATATGTGTTTCTATGCTTGTGGTCGATGTACTAGTTGTGTATGCATGGTGTTGGTTATGATTTTAGTCGCGTCGCCATGTGAAAGTTGATGGTGTCGTTGCTGACTGTAATTGTTGTGAATGTATGTCGGCTATCCACTAGTTATGCATGTTAGTGTTTGTATGTATTGTGTATGCATGCGTGTCATACATATGTTATTATGCACACATTGTGTCTAGTTGGTGTTATGGTTGTGGCATCATGCATGGTAATTGGACAGTGGTTGAAATCAGTGTTGAAATATCGGTATCAGTAAAATATCGGTGAGGGTCCAGAAAACATCTTATCGGTAAACATAAAAAGTGCATAATATATTCATTTTTTTTATTTTATTTCTATTTTTTCCAGATTTTTAAACATATAAAGCAATAACAACATGAAATAAACACATTGGCGCATAATTATCAAGAAAACACTGATATATATATATATATATATATATATATATATATATATATATATATATATATATAGTGGATGTAAAATAAAAATGATATATCAAAGGCGATACCAAATCCTGCTGATCCCTGGGAATTGTCCAATCAAGGACTCAAATGTGGAGAACCAATACAAAATAACATCACATATATAAATAATAAAAGTATCTCATCATTATGAGTTATATGTAGAAAAACAAATAAAACTAGAAACTATCTGTCTGAGATTAGTGCCCTCTCCCTAGCAACTATCTTTCTGTCTTTTTCATCAATTGCTTCAAGAGCTTTTTGTATAAGCTCCGCACTAGAAATCGTACAAAACCAACATCATGTCCAGGGAGTCTAGCCAAATGGCATTTCAATCACGAAACCCCTCCTACCATCTTTGTCCCACACAATTTGCATGATAGATATGGCTGATTTGTCCTACCATCAGACTCTCCATACTCCCAAAATGGGTCCAAGGCTTTTGGCATATTTGTAGTGAACTAATTCAAACCTAGGGCACCAAAAAAAAAAAAAATTGGCATTAAACACCCATACACAAAAAATAATAAGTAATAACCACCTTATTTTAAAAAATATTTTTTTACTACATTATTTGCAATGTGAACGAAAAATGGCAATAAGAAGGTGCATAAGAAATAAAAAAAAAAAAATGAAGCTTGTTGTCCAAATATGGAGAAAACCCTTGCATTGGCTCATGGGCATGAAAATCATGGCAAATGGAAAAAAAAAAAAGAAACAAAATGTTGGTAGGCAGAGAGGAAAGCAAGCATAACCCTAAATCTATGAAAAAAATCATTAACATAGGGGTTTTTAAGAACATACCTATTAATGGAAGAAATGAAGTTTGTCTTACTGATCTTCAATCTTTGATCCACACAAAAAATTTAGTTGGTGGTGATAATGGTTGTTTGATCCTCAATCCCTCCTTGAAAACCACCACAAAGCTCTTCCCCTTCCTTCTCCAAGACTAAGATCCCTTTGCAGCCCTAAAAACGGATATTGCAATATATTCTCAGCTAGGTGAAGTCCTTATAGTGGGGGATTTCAATGCTAGAACTGCAGGTGAACAAGCTAGCATTCTTTGTTGTAAAGAAGACAATGACCCTATCTGGCTTACAGAAGAGAGTAATCATCAGTGGGAACGAATTTCAGAGGATAAAGGCTGCAATCTCTTTGGAGAACAACTGCTTATGCTATGTGGGGCTTTCGATTTAGTCATTTGTAATGGTTTGACTAGATGGGAAAAGTCCGGTAATTTCACTTGCAATACTTACAATGGAGCAAATGTAGTAGATTATGTAATTTGCTCGCATAGTTTGTGTGAGAAAATGGAGGAAGTGTTGATTGGAGATCAAATTTGGGACTTAAAATCAGATCACAAGCCAATCTATTTAAGTTTCTCTTGGACCGGAAAAAAGCAATTAGGGTTGAAAAATCAATGTGTTCAACAAAATCCCCCAAAGGGCAGAATTATTTTGAATCCAGAGAATTGTAATACCTTCAAACTAATGCTAGAGAGGTTCTTCAAGAAGGAGGAAATCCCATCTCATGGCCTTCATAGTCACAGATTAACACATTTAATTCAAAGCGCACTTGCTGAGTGCAAAAGAGTAAAAATTAAGAAGTTCGAAACAAATTGCTTTCCGGTTAATGCTTGGTTTGACGAGGAATGCAAAAAGGCAAGGAGAAGGTGGAAGGAATCAGACACGGATAACATAAAGCTCAAAGCTTACAAGCAGTTAGTAAAAAGGAAAAAAGCCGATTTTATGGTTTCAAGGAGAGAAGAACTAATCTTCCTCGGGAAAAATAACCCCAAATTATTTTGGAAGGAGCTCCAATCGAAAAAGGTGCAAACTGAAAACAAAATCACAGCTTCTAAATGGTTTGACTATGCAAGACAACTTTATGAGCATGATCCCAAGGTTGACCCTCCTCCCTTGGTCAACACAGACACAAAACTCTTCACGGTGCAAGAGGTAGAGATGGGTATCAAGAAGTTGGGCGCTGGAAAAGCAAAAGACTTAGATGAACTCCAAGCAGAGTATCTAAAGTGGGGCTTAAAATTTCTTTCACCTCACATCACAAAAATTTTCAACAACATCTTACAGTAGGGGTTCCCCACAGATTGGACAACTAGTATGGCAATACCTCTTTTCAAGAGTGGTGACGTCAATAATCCCTCCAATTATAGAACCATAATGATAAACCCCTTGTTTGCAAAGTTATTTGGAAGCATGTTGGAAAAGAAAATCAGCAAGTGGGCATAAGAAAGAGATAAACGTGCTAAAGGGCAAGCAGGTTTTAGACCTAAACATTCCACAGTTGATCATTGTATAACTTTAAGGCACATCATTGAAAAAGGTTGGGAAAAAAAGGAAGAAGTTTTTTGTTGCTTTGTTGATTTCAGAAAAGCCTTTGACACTGTTCCTAGGGATAAGCTTTGGGGCAGAATGGAGGAACTCGGGGTTCCCAAGCATTTGAGAGCAGCTGTGCATAGGTTGTATGAAGAGGTGAAAGTCAAAATCCGAACTTCAGCTGGCATTTCTGAAAGTTTTAGAAGCGATATCGGGGTCAAGCAAGGTTGCCCATTGTCTCCTACCCTTTTTGGGTTATATATTGACAAGCTTGAAGAGTGGCTAAATTTGCAAGGGGGTGATGGTATCCATTTGGGCAAGTTCGTTATCAGGCTTCTTTTGTATGCAGATGACCTTATATTGATTGCTAATTCGGCTCTTGGTTTGCAAGAGCATTTACATTCCCTTGAGCATTTTTGTAGAAGGGTTGGGATGCAAGTCAATATTAGCAAAACGATAGTAGTGGTTTTCTCTAACAAAAGAAAGCATAACCAACATAAGTTCTAGTTTGAAGGCAGCATTCTGGAAGAAGTTGCAGATTACAAATACCTCGGAATTGACTTCAACAGAAATTTAAGTTGGGATGGTTGTAGAAATAAAAGAACTTTAGGGGGTTGGAAAGCATTTTATGCTCTTCAAAACAGGTGTAGAGAGGCAGAGCTGTGGGACTGGAAAACCACCCTAACTCTTTTTGGGCTTCTAGTGATTCTGGTGATTCTCTACGGTTGTGAACTATGGGCCAGCAGCACAACCAAGATGTAGTGGAAACAAATTGAGAAAATTCAGAAACGTTTGATTACAAACAAATTCAAAATTAAAAGTGCAGTGCCTTATGCTATCCTGTTAAGTGAAACAGGGGCTGCTCCTATTGAGCAATTGCTATGGTGCGAGTCATAAGGTATCTGAAAAAAGTTGAGCAAATGGAAGAGGATAGATGGCCTAAGGTTGTGTTTAGTCACAGATTGTGCAAAAGACAGAAGACTTGGATGCGGCAAAATAACAAATGGTTTAATAATGGGGTATTTGCTTGAGCATGTGTCCTACAAACAGTAAAGAGATAAAAACTTTTGTTATGGATAAATTCCACAAACATACTTGGAAGAAAGAGCTAGAGAGAAAGAAGAAATACTACATAGAAGAGTTTAACCCCACGCATAACCATCAACAAAAGACATACATAGGGGCTAATATTTCTTGGAGATCTAAAATTCTTATTGCTCAATTAAGGACTAATTCTCATCAACTCCGTTGTGAAACAGGGCGCTGGAAAAGGCCATAAGAAATGTGGGAAGAAAGAGTATGTATTTTTTGCTCCTCCGGAAAAGTGGAAACAGAAAAACATTTCATTCTAGAATGTGAGGCCTTCAAGGACACCATAGAAAACTATGCAGGTATTCTGGCAGCTAATTCTTGGGATAATCTATTCAGTGAAGAGTTTGTCGATAAGCTGGGAGTGCTCATTGTAAAACTTCACAGGAAAAGGGCCGAATACAAGAGTCAAATAGAGAAGCAATCTGTCCCATAGGCTATTTTTAGCCTCGTGGACATTAAAAATCCTTTCTTTCTTTTTTTAGCCACAACCCAGCCTGCCCGACGATATTTGAGGTCGTAGCGTGGTGTTTTGCCAAAATTTTGGCGATATTTCAGAAATATTGTGATATTTCAGGCAAGAAAATATCGCGATATTTTCTCGGCGATATTTTGCCTTGCCAAATTTATCGCGATATTTCTGATTATCGCCAATTTTTCGGCGATATTATTAACATTGGTTGAAATGATAATTATATGTTGACTTGATTTTATATATATATATATATATATATATTGTGCTAATCTGGTTGGTCTTGCAAACGAGATATCCTCCCCGAATTATATTGAGGTACGTTGGTTTGTTTATGATTTGGTTTAACTGACATAGTATGCCTTGCATGAAGAGATCAAGATGACTATCAGGTTGGTAGACTACAAAGATTCTCCCTATGATTCAGATGAGCAACATGGTGTTGGGCACTCTTCTGACTTAGCAAACACATTGAGGAGTTTGAAGGAAAAAATAAGGAGTTGCGAAGCAGATAATGACAAAATCATGCAGACACAGGAGAAACAAACAGAAGTCAATGTAGTATTTCTTTAGAGTTTGTCAGAATTGCAGAGACAAGGGCCACTCCGGATCAACGATGGAAAAGAGGATGGGGCATACAAAAGTAGGTCTCATGGTGGTCACGGGTCAGATAGAGATGACATGATTAGAGATGGTAGATTCTTGGATACGCTGGATATGAGAGGTGATGGACATAGGTACTATTCTAGTTCTGGTTCCGATAGGCACTATGATCGTCATCGTTATCACCCTTACAGGAGGAGTGACAGGGGATACTTGCCAGATGAGTTTAAGAAAGCTAAGCCACCTACCTTTGATGGAGATTTGAATAAGCCTGAGGACGCAAAGGCTTGGTTACTTGGGATGAAGAAGCTCTTTGAACTGCATGAGTACACGAAGAATATGAAGGCAAAAATAGCTATCTTTAGCCTCAAAGGGAAAGCAGACATCTGGTGGGAAGATGTAAAATGGGTCAAATACATCAGGACAAAAAACCTAAGTTGGCATGAATTCAAGAGACTCCTCACGAAGAAGTACTTGTCAGAAAGGTACTACGATAGTAAAGCCAAGGAATTCTATGAGCTTAAAATGGGATCGATGATAGATGAGGAATACACGACTAAGTTCTTGGAGCTTTTGAGGTATGTATCGTATCTTAAAGACGAGAAGGCTAAAGTTTAGAGATTTGTCAGTGGATTGCCATTAACATTTAGAGATTGGATTGAGTATGATGAACTTCGGTCACTTGAAGAAGTTATTGGGAAATTGAAACACTGTCATGAGCAGTCAAAGCATAAGAATGAATCTCAACAAGGATGGAAAGGGAAAGCTAAAGGAAAAGGTAAATGGCAGCCGAAAAGAATAAGACCTCAAAATGCAGAAGAGAAAGAGAATGTTGTGTAGAAATTTTTGAATCTTATATCTTATGCATAAATTCTTGCCGTTAATCTGGTTAAGCTCCTCCTACTTAGATAAGTTATCAACTGAATAAATTCAAGTTAACATCGAAGCAAAACACATAACATATCTCTACCAATTCAGATCTAGAATAAGCACATGCACATATTGACAAAGTGACATAGTTATTTCTGGACAAAAGCCCCCAGAAAAACCCAAGGTGGGAAAACTGGTCTTTGGCTGCTGGAGGGTTCTATTGTTAAGAATATTTCTGAATATACTAATCTGGGTTCTAGATTTGGAAAACCTGACAGAGATAATGCTAGATCTACAGCTCACTGGCTGATCTAGGGCCAAAATAATGTCTGATCCACACCCTCAAGCGAAATTTATAGAACTTAGTCAAGATTAGGGCCTAGAACCCCAACGCTGTCCCTGAAAGCCTCTGCGTCAACCTTGGATGGCCTCCAAACCCTCAGCATTGCTCCGGAAGGGACTGCGTTACCCCAGAATGGGTGACGCAGTCACTACGCTGCCCCTAAGGGGGTTTGCCTAACCCCTGAAGGGTCTGTTGAAAATTACGCTGTCCTTGCTGCTGCTGCTGCCGCTGCATTCCTCTGCGATGTCCTTGAGCTGATCTCTTCTCTACCTCTTGTGTATTCTAGACCTTGGGATTAAATCATCCCCTTGTGTTAAAATTGGACAACTATGTCCAAACTCCATGTTGTGATGCTGAGATGAAGATACCAATATTTTTATTGGGTTCCTCTTTCGGAGAGGTGTAAGATCGATCTAAAATTGATCTTAATTTGATGAGCAGAACATTTATTTTGAATTTATTTTTAATAATTTCAAATATGTGCAGGTCGGCCTTAAGGTTTTACACCCCCAGAAAATGTGTCACACATCTCAGTGATTGATATAAATAGAGTCAATGTTGGAGGACATTTCACTCATCTCATCCTTACACATCATCTCTCCTCTTCTGATTGGTTCGAGCTCCTTGGAGGCAGTTTCAGTTCACATGTGGGAAAGAAGGACGAAGATGGTGTTGCTGGTGTTGCTGCCGTTGGGGCTGCGTTGAATTTTCTGGGGTTGACTTTGAGTTGACCGTGTGGCTGTTTTGAGGGCTGTTGTGACACATGCTAGGTTGGTTGACCAAGGAGACTTTGCTGGTTGAAGCATCCTGTTGACCGCCGTAACGCACCACCACATTTTTCTGTTTCTGGTTTGTCTTCTATAGATCCACTGGTATGTTCTATCAACATTTTACTTGATTGTTTATGTGATTGTTGTGGTGAAAAGTAAAGTTGCATCAAGCATAGAACATCTACATAAATTTACACCTTGGTCTAAATTCCCCTCTCTGCAACTGAAACACTTTTGAGTATTCTTAGCAAACCCTGCCCTAGAATCTCAGCTTAGCTTCAGTGCTCTACCACTGTGTGTCTTTACAAATGACCCCAAACCTTTCCTTTATACTTTTCTCGTTGACAAATCAACGACCATGATCAGATCTTGAATCAATGTCTAAGATTAAAAGAAAGCTTGATCCGTGTGACTTAAGACAATTTCATCACATGTTTAATTAAATTCACTTTAATTATTTAAGTTCCCTGAGTTTTAAGTTAGGAAATAAACTGAAAATAATTAATTAATTTAATATCTCCTAAACCAGATGAAATTTCCCAAATCCATTTTTGGGTCTTGTAGATCAGGTGAACTCTAGTCCCTCCACAAAGTTTGGGAGCTAGAGCACAACTAATGCTACCCCAAATACACAAAATTTCAACACTCCCTCTTAGCATCAAGGGTGTGCTCTAGCAATACATCACACTATGCATTACATGATTTTGGGCACTGGTTCTGTGCTGCTGAAGCTTGGCCTCCTGCCACTCAACTCTGCACTGCTGCTGTAATTCTGTATTGCTGCCCATGACTCTGCCATTGCCACTACAATCTCCGTACTGCAGCTCCCTCTTCTTCTGAAGACCACCCTTTCCTCTAGTGGAAGGGGTTCTCGACCATCCCCATCTTCTCTCCGAAGTAAGTAAACTTGACCTTACTCAGAGCCTTTGTGAGATATCTGCCACTTGTTCACCTATAGGAATGTATCACAACTGTACTACTCCCCTCTGAACATAGTCCCGGATAAAGTGACACCAAATGTCAATGTGCTTCGACCGGTCATGAAACACAGGATTTTCAGAGAGCTTGATGCAACTCTGATTATCACACATGATTCCGGTCGGCTCTATTTGTTTCTTGAGTAAGTTCAAGATTAATTTGCAGAGCCATATGGCCTCACATGAAGCCGTGCTCGCTTCCATGTACTCTGCCTCGGCTGAGCTCAGTGCTACAGACTTCTGTTTCCTACTGCACCAGGAGGTCATTCCTGATCCGAGACTGAAATAGTACCCACTGGTACTTTTCCGATCTACTGTGCTTCCAGCCCAGTCTGCATCTGTGAACCCACTCAACTGGATTTCATTTCCCTTGGTGTACTTTAGTCCATACTCGATTGTCCCTCTCAAGTATTTGAGAATATGTTTGGCTGCTACCCAATGAGCCCTCCTTGGTTCCACCATGAACTGACTGAGGGTATTCACTGCATAACAGATGTCTGGTCTCATGTTGACCAGATACATTAATGACTTGATGAGCTGTCTGTACAATGTCGGGTCAGCCTCATCATCCTCTGATGTGTCTATATTCTTCCAGTTAGTGATCATTGGCGTGGCCATGGGTCTACAGTCTTCCATCTGGAATCTTTTCAGAATCTCTATCGTGTATCTTCCTTGTCCTAGGAAGACTTCCCCTTCCTGTTGCCAAACTTCTCACCCAAGAAAATAGTGCATCTGTCCCAGGTCCTTCATGTCGAATTTTGTTGCCAGATTCTCCTTGCAGTCCTTGATGAGTTTGGATGACCCAGTCAAAAACAAGTCATCCACATACAGAACAAGAATAAATGGCTCATCTCCTACTCCTAAGTAGTACAAGTTGGGATCTGTGTCACTCTTGACAAACCCCATCTTCTGCAGGTAGCCATCAATCCGACCATACCATGCCCTGGGAGCTTGTTTCAAGCCATACAAGCCTTTCTTAAGTCTGCAAACATGAGTCTTCTGCTCATGTGTCTCGAAGCCCTCTGGCTGCTCCATGTATACTTCCTCTTCTATCACACCGTTTAAGAACGTAGTCTCGACATCCGTCTGGTGAATCTCCCATCCCATTTGCGCTGCCAAAGAGATGATGGATCTGATAGAAGTGTACCGTGCTACTGGAGCAAAGGTTTCTTCATAGTCAATGCCTTCTTTCTAGGCATACCCCTTTGCTACAAATTTTGCTTTGAATTCTCTATGCTTCCATCTGCAACATATTTGATCTTGTAGATCCACCTGGATCCTACAACAGATCTGTCCTGTGGTCTAGGGACTACTTCCCAGACATCATTTGTCATGATGGAGCTATACTCCTCTACCATGGCATCTACCCATACCTGATTCTGAGCTGCTTCCTGAAAGGTAGAGGGCTCTCCAACCTGAGCTACCAGTGCCTGATATCTGTCAGGTTGTTTCCTTATCCTCTTCCCTTCTCTGGGTGTTCTAACAAATCCTTCTGCATCTCTAAGAATCTTTTGGAGTTCTCTGCTCGGTCTCCCATCAGTGGTGGGTGGTCTCACCTGTTCTTCCTCCTGTTCTTCGTCGGAGGAGCATCCCTCAGAACAATTGTGCCTTGGAGAGGCACTGGACCTCTCCTCCAGAGGTCGTTGAGGCTGTACCAATGGATCTTCCTCAATCTGCGTATATGTGGCCATCTCTCGAGATTTTCTAAAGGCTTTCTCCTCCAGGAATTTTACATCCCTTCTTACCACGACTTTCCTGCTGTCTGGAATATAGACGCGGTATGCCTTTGCATTCTCACTGTAGCCCATTAGAAAAACCTTTTCTGTAGTTTGATCCAGCTTCTTCCTCAGGAATGTGGCAGTATGCTATGCTGCCGAATATCCTGATGTGGCTCACTTCTGGCTTGCTGCCTGTGAACACACTTTCGGGAGTCACCTTCCCCAAAGCCCTATTTGGAACTCTGTTATGAATATAGACTGTTGTGTTGCAGGCCTCTGCCCATAAGAATTTGGGCATTTCCTGGTCGTACAACATTGCCCTTGCAGCTTCTATTATGGTCCGATTCTTTCGTTCTGCAACTCCATTTTGTTCTGGATTGTAAGGAGCTGTCCACTCTCTCTTGATGCCTTCCTGTGCACAGAAATTTGTGAAGTCTTTATCGATATATTCTCCACCGTTATCCGACCTTAACTTCTTGATCTTCTTTCCTGTAGAGTTCTCCATCAATGCTTTGAAATCTTTAAATCAATTAAAAACTTCATCTTTGGTCTTCAGAAAATAGATCCAAGTTTTCCTAGAATAATTATCAATGAAGGTGGCAAAATATTTTGCCCCACTGAGAGTTGTTGTAGACATCAGACCGCAAATGTCAGAGTGTATTAACTCTAATACACCTTTGGCTCTACTGCTGCTTCTTGGAAATGTTGCCTTAGCATACTTCCCTAGTACGCATCCTCTGCAAACGTCGTCTTTCTTTGTGTTGAGTTTAGGAGCCCCTATGATAGTATTTTTTTGAATCCCCAAGGCTCCATGATGTAGATGCCCCATCCTTCTATGCCATAACTCATTCAGATCTTTGTCGTCTGTACTACCGATCAGGGCCACCGAAGATTCAAGCTGGAGCTTATACAACTTGTGACTCCTTACTCCAATTTGTGCCTTTTTGCTCCAGTTAGGATGTTTGACATATACTTTATCTTGAATAAAGTATACTTCATAGCCCTTGTTCTAAAGTTGAGACACCGAGAGTAAGTTCATCCCCAACCCTGGTACATGCAGAACATTCGTGGCTCGAATCTTGTGGCCATCCTCCATCTGAAAAGTTACGGTACCTCTCCCAATGGCGGTACATTTTGCCTGATTTCCCATAGTTATTTGGAAATGCATTTGCTCTTCTTGATAGCTCAAAAAACATTCTCCAACCCCCGTCATATGAGAAGATGCTCCATTGTCAATATACCAAACATCTGGAGGAGCTGTGCTTTACACACAGGCAAGATCCTCCTCTAGTTTGGATGCCAACACCTTCATGTCATGTTCCCTTTGCATTTCTGCGTGCTCTGGAGGACTGCATGAGTCCTTTTGACTGCGTGAGCCCTTCCTTTGGTTCATGCCAGATCCTCCCTTCCTGCCAACTGCGCTGTCCCTTCAGATCTGCAATTGCTCTGATACTATGTAGAAATTTCCGAATCTTATATCTTATGCATAAATTCTTACTGTTAATCTGGTTAAGCTCCTCTTACTTAGATAAGTTATCAACTGAATAAATTCAAGTTAACATCGAAGCAAAACACATAACAGATCTCTACCAATTCAGATCTAGAATAAGCACATGCACATATTAACAAAGTGACACAATTATTTCTGGAAAAATAGTCCCTGGAAAAACCCAAGGTGGGAAAACCGGTCTCTGGCTGCTAGAGGGTTCAATTATTAATAATATTTCTGAATATACAAATCTGGGTTCCAGATCTGGAAAACCTGACAGAGATAATGCTAGATCTACAGCTCACTGGCTGATCTAGGGCCAAAATAATGACTGATCCACACCCTCAAGCGGGATTTACAGAACTTAGCCAAGATTAGGACCTAGAAACCCCAGCGCTGTCCCTGAAAACCTCTACGTCAGCCTTGGATGGCCTCCAAACCCTCAGTGCTGCTCCGGAAGGGACTGCGTTACCCCAGAATGGGTGACGCAGTCACTACGCTGCCCCTAAGGGTCTCTGCGTAACCCTTGAAGGGTTTCCTGAAAATTATGCTATCCTTGCTGCTGCATTCCTTTGCGCTGTCCTTGAGCTGATCTCTTCTCTGCCTCTTGTGTATTCTAGACCCTGGGATCAGATCATCCCCTTGGTCTAAATTCCCCTCTCTGCAACTAAAACACTTCTGAGTATTCTTAGCAAACCCTGCCCTAGAATCTCAGCTTAGCTTCAATGCTCCACCACTGTGTGTCTTTATAAATGACCCCAAGCCTTTCCTTTATGCTTTTCTTGTTGGTAAATCAACGACCATGATCAGATCTTGAATCAATGGCTAAGATTAAAAGAAAGCTTGATCCGTGTGACTTAAGACAATTTCATCACATGTTTAATTAAATTCACTTTAATTATTTAAGTTCCCTAAGTTTTAACTTAGGAAATATACTTAAAATAATTAATTAATTTAATATCTCCTAAACCAGATGAAATTTCCCAAATCCATTTCTAG
Organism: Pinus albicaulis; assembly: GCA_034641835.2. Lineage (NCBI taxonomy): Eukaryota > Viridiplantae > Streptophyta > Pinopsida > Pinales > Pinaceae > Pinus > Pinus albicaulis. The sequence goes on along the minus strand of CM076580.1, from coordinate 1,824,227,670 downwards.
GTCTTGTAGATCAGGTGAACTCTAGTCCCTCCACAAAGTTTGGGAGCTAGAGCACAACTGATGCTACCCCAAATACACAAAATCTCAACATGTTGCACTGCATAAGAAGTTCAATGCAGCTAGACAAGTACATGGGTCACAACAACAAAATAGAGGTGATGGTACAAGATAGTTGGAGTGTTGGACATGTGGTAAGGAGTATCTTAAAAGGGATTGTTCGCAAAATCAGGGTGGTAGGCCTCAAATCTATAGGGCACAGGAGACACAGACTAATGGGGATGTTGGGCAGAGCATTCCTTGTATTTATGCAATGCTGGATAATAGGCAAGCTGAGCATCAGACATCTATCATTGAGATGGACGATAAGCTTTGTGATCAAGTTGTTTCTCTTTTGATTGACCCTGGATCTAATTATAGTTATGTTAACCCTGACTTGGTGGATAAGTGTGTTTTGAATAAAGAAGTGCATGCAGAATATTGGTTAGTGCAGTTGGCTACATGTACCAAGAAGAGAGTTCATCATTGGGTAAGAGCTTGTGCAGTTGATTTGAATGGTATGCCTATATCAACACATTTGAATGTATTACCATTGGGGTCATATAGTATGCTTTTGGGTACGGATTGGTTATATCTTCACATGACTAAGGTGGATTCTTATGACAAGGCCATTGAGTGCTTGGATGATAATGAAGAACAAAGAATCTTACAAGGTAAGAAGAAAACAACATCAGTTAGAATGGTGACAACTATGCAGGTCAAACACAATCGCAGAAAAGGGTGTGTTATTTGCAGTGCACATTTCTAGTGATAAAGGTAAGGAGGACAAGGATGTAGAGATATTGAGCAAGTACTTGATATTACAGCAGTTTCACGATGTGTTTCCAGCAAAGATCTTAGAGTTTCCGCATCACAAAGAAGTGGACTTCTCCATTGAGTTGGTACTAGGGGCAGCACCAACATCAAATGCACCATTCAGAATGAGCACTCCAAAGTTTGTAGAGCTGAAGTTGTAGTTGAAGGAAATGCTTGACAAGGGATACATTAGGCCAAGTGTATCATTATGTGGTGCACCATTATTGTTTGTGAAGAAGAAGGATGGTACTCTCAGGTTGTGCATTGATTACAAGCAGTTGAACAAGATGACCATCAAGAACAAGTATCCGTTGCCGAGGATTGATGACTTATTAGACCAGTTGAAGGGATCAACAATGTTCTCAAAGATTGAACTTTTCGGACCAAGTATGGGCATTATGAGTTTGTTGTAGTTCCATTTGGTTTGACTAACGCTCCATCTACCTTTATGTGCTTGATGAATAATGTGTTGTGTCCTTATTTGGACAAGTTTTTTATTGTATTCATTGATGACATCTTGATATATTCTAAGAATGAGGAAGAACATGCCAAGCATTTAGCAGCAGTGTTGAGATTGCTAAGAGAGCATCAATTGTATGCTAAGCTTAGTAAAAGCAGTTTCTTTCAGACAGAGGTACCTTACTTGGGGCATGTGGTCTCTGTGAAAATTCCTGAATCTACTTAACATAAATTTTTATTGCAGCAATTTGGTTTACTTCTCCTACTTGTGTTTTCACATTTACAAATTATTTTTAGAAGCATTCATAAAACAACAAAGTAAACACATTGCAGATCTACACATACATACAGATCAAGTACTCAAGAATTAGGCACACATGACAAAGGACACACAATATATTTTGGACAAATGTCCCCGAAAAAACCTAATGTGGGAAAACCGGTGCAACAACTCTTGAGGGTTTTATTATTATGCAGAATTCTGAATACAAACAAGGGCAGTAGTAGTGGTTTTCCCAATAGAGAAATCCCGGCAGATGTACCTCTATCTCTGGAGATAGAAAATATCGCTGATTCAACTAAGGATGAGGAACTCCACAGGTGCCTACGCAGTCATTGCGTCACCCTTCAGTGTGGCTGCGTCACCCCTTCTGGATCTGCTGAATACTAGCCATTTCTGGCGCACTGAAATCCCGGCGTTGCAGCCTCTGGTTTTGCGTCAGCCCCTCCTGGCCTGCGCCACCCTTTTGTGACTGCGTCAACCTCTGCGGTGGCTCTGCATGAGCTTGGCTGGGTTTGCGTCACCCCTGTTGGGCCTATGCTGCCTCTGCGTCACCCCTCCTGGATTGCGCTGCTTCTCTGGTACGGATATGCCTCTATGCATTTGTATTCTCGGCCTTGGATCTGCAATCCCTTTGCCGATCAAGTGCTACCGCTCTGCGTGTCTTCTCCAACTCACCCCAAGCCTTCCTTTAATACTTTTCTCGTTGAACAATCAATGGCCGTTGTTGACCACTGGAGTGGCACCTGATGATAATGTGAAGACTCCATGCCCAAGGATGAACCAGAAGACACTTGTGCCAGCAGATATCATCAGATATCATCATGTTCAACAAAGTTTTTAAACTCTACTTCTTCTTCTCATCATTTTCTTCTTCAGTCTTCAGATTCTGCAGCCCTTCGGGGATATTGTATAAATGTCACTAGCATGATGAATAAAGCCTTGTAACAGGCCTAGGATGTCGGGACTCTATCAGCAAGCGAGTACACCTTGGAGTGTTTTTTTTACTTGGTTAATTATTCCTTCTTTTTAGCGGCGAATAATTTTCTAGGTTTTTTCACTCATTGCATTACCCCAAAGCCGAGGTGACGGCTTGAAGGTTGAGCCCCTAACGCATCTTAGTGTCTAGAGTCTATGTATATTACCATGCTAGGTCATCTCCGAAATTTCGCGGAATTTGACTAAGTCTAAGTAGGATTTTTTAATAATTAAAAATTTCCCGCAAAATGGGATTTTTTAATTAATTTCTATGAAATGATGTAATTAAGTGGCCTTAGGAAATGTCTGGGGCGTGTGACCAGTCGAAATTCATCCTCAGAGACCCAACATTATCCTAGGACCCACTTTGAGGGTCAAAAAACGACTTATGGTCCCTCAAAAGCCGATTTTCCTAATGCCAGTGGAAAAAATGAGAAAAAATTCAAAAAAATTCATAATTGGAAAAATTTGGAAAATTTTCCAAAGTTAAAATAAGTCAAAATTTGACATGGGAATTATGTGGAGAGGTAAAGGGTGATGTGGCACCTATGTGGGTCCCACCACATAAGGTGTAGCAGGCTGAAGTCAACATTCCAAATCAGCAAGTCAAAGGAACTCATGAGAGATACGTATGGCTAAAAATTCACTTTGGATTTAATTTGAACATAGTGGAATTAAAATGCAAGGCATATTATAAAGTTGAAATTTTAATAAAGTTAGTGGGGGACAAGAAAGGTGACATGGCAAACCTTGTCATACGTATATCCCTTTGATCCAAAAGTGCAACGTACAGCAGATTTTTGGCATGTATTGCTTACCACTTGGTGTCAAATTAAAAGGGGGACAAGACTGCCACATGGGACAGACTTTGTCTCCCACTTTGCTACGCCTATCTTCAGTGTATATGCAACAAATTATGAGCTCAGATTACCGCAGATTTGGGGGACAGTTCTACAGTAGTCAACGCACAGTAAGATCAGCATACACGCAGTCTGCTACAGCTAATACGCAGATTTGTTTGGAGCTGTGGTTAGTAGTAAATATGCAGCAGTTAAGGATCAGCTTTGTGGAAGGTTTTGTGAATTAATAAATATGCACAGGCAGTTAGAAGTGTACGCTGCCCATTTTGGAAGCCACCTACAGCAGTTCACAACAGTCACCTACAGCAATTGGTTCCACTTGGACAGTTCTTATGCTACTTGTGCAAATTCGTTTTGCATTGGGATTATCTCCCTTCTCCACTTGTCATTCATTTTTTCATTGGGATTTGCTCCCGTAGTTCTATTTAAATGAGCCTTGGGCTCTCATTGTAACAGTGGATTTTTGAAGCTTGTGCTTATTGTTATTATGCCGAAATTGTTATTGAGTTGAATAAAGAAAAGTCTTTGGGGTTACTAGCTTCTCTTGTGGTGCATTCTTTGGTTGATGAGGTATACTTGTTTCATTTGATATTGTTATTTATTGCAATCTAGTTGTTTTTCTTTGCATTTGCCTGAAGGCACTATTGTCTAGGGAGGGGAGATTTGTAGCTATCTCAGATCTCCTTTGGACTTGGTATGTTTTGTGCTCTTGTTGTAGCTTGTTATTTTCGATGAAATGACAAGCTCAACATGGCCTCTATATGCCAAGTTTCTTTTGCACTAACAATTGGTTTGCATAAATTTGTGTGTTCAAAGGACAGGTTGCCAAGTCCATTGGAGTGTGAAGACTTCTTCGATTCGAATAAGTCAGCTCCAAGGATATCAAAGGTCTCACAAGTTGTTCAAGCCAACAATCTCATAAGACATCAAGAGATTTATCTAAAAGGGGGTTTCATGAGCCTTTTGCTTCTATTCCATCTCTAAAAAAAATTTCATATATTTCTTCTCTCATCTGTGCACATATCTATTTTATCTAGCATTTGAGGCTAAGTTGTTGGGTTTAAATCCTAATTCTCACTCACTAAGTCAACTCTTTCAAGCTGATCTTAGTGAGGGAATTTGTAACATAAGGTGTATTTTATACTTGCATTTAGTTTCTAACTTTTTCCTTCGCATGCATGAGATTTCCTCTCACACATTTCAGCGATATTTCTTTTGCATGCTAACTCTTTTGCTTGTTTGCCTGTAGGTGTTCTTGGAAGCAATCTAGGTTTGAAGAAAGAGAGCTAAAGCATAGGCTAAGGAACACTATTTCGTTTGGAACCTCAAATCCAAGTTCCGCCTTATCACTTCACCTCTACTTCTAAAGCCTCATTCTTTTGAGGAATTGTAACTGCCATTCACCTCAAGGCTTTAAGCCTTTACTTTGTAAACATCTCACAAGTAGATTTTTTTTAAACCTTACACTTGTAACTTTGGGAAGGAGCAATTTTAAAATGCTTATTGTAAGCTCTTCCCAATCCCCTCATTTCTATAAGAGGGCCTCATTTTCATTAATAAAGAGCTAACTGTTCTTGAGGGAGCTTGGGAAGTTTTTCCCATGGTGTCTCACCTACTCATTTAGAGGGAGGAAATCTTCTTGAGGGGGTAACTTTCTTTTGCTTAGTTTTTCTTTTAATTTTCTCAAACTAAATCACTTGCATTCATCATTTCGTTTGCTAATCTAGTCTAGTTGCATGTGAATAACTCATATGTTCATCTCGTTAATTGCTTAGATCACATAGTCATTTAAATTTCCTAATTTGCAATCTCATTTGCCATCACTTATGTTTTGTGATCTACTCCTCATTTGGATAAGTTTCACAACATACTACAAGTAAAGAAGCATAGCATTTCAATTTATGGCAACTTGAGTTATTGTTCTAACTATGAAGCATATTTAATTGAATCATCTCCATCTTTTACACAACACTTGCAAACTCATTTCCATATCATTTAGGCATTTCACTTTGCATGCTAGACTTGCGTCTCTAAAAATTAACCTCCAACTTAAGTTGGTTGAATAGACATTAGGGACCCTCCACCCCTATGGACTCCTCATTGTGAGATCCGAATTTCGGGCGAGGGTGAGGTCTGGGGACAGGAGTTCAATTGTAACATTGCTTTAGAACTAATTAATAAAATAAACCAAGAGCACTATCTCATCACATTTACATTGCAAAGTTCCCAAATTTTATTTTGCTATCTTGACAGTCTAAAGATTCACGTGCAAATATTATCTCAAGAAGCACTTTGATGCAATCATTTTTAAATTCCTTAAATTTTGCAACAAGTTTAATTCTATGGTACTTGGAAATTTGCTTCTACATACAATTTCAGTGCATGTTGTCATTTTAATGATCATTATGCTTATGGATAATTGATATATCTCGTTTCATTGGCAAATACCATTATTTGATGTTGCAAATTTAATTGCATATTGTGATCTTAGTCTAACACTTCCTTTGTGGGATTACTGTCATTATATCTTGATTTTTATTTTTGAGCAAGCATTTGTTATCTACTTTAAAGCACTGGTCTATATTTTGAACACGTCATTGAATATTGCTCATATACTTATATGCTTGTTTATATATTGGAAATCAAGTCATCTTTGATAAAGTAATTCCTTCTAATCAATTCTCCTAGAAATCTCACATCTTTAACTTAGTTTTCCTTTAGGGACCACCCCCCTTAGCTAACCTAGGAGATAGCTTAAACGGAGAGAGTTGGGAATAGGTGACAACCCCTTCTCTGAGTTCCTTGCCACCAACCACACCTGTGGGGTTGAAGGCTTTTTCCCACTAACTGTAGGTAGGTGTAGGCGGCAAGCGATAACAGCCGTGATCTCTAATGAATGTCTAAGATTAGAAAAGACTTGATCCTCGTCACTTAGAACATTGTCACCCACATGTTTAAATTAATTCCCTTTAATTATTTAATTTCCCTAAGTTAGACTTAGGGTCTCCATTAAAATAATTAATTATTGGAATAACTTAAGCTCCGGGTGGAATTTCTTCAAACGATTTCTGGGTCTTGGAGATCTCATGTGTTCTAGCCACAAAGTTTCGGAGCTAGAGCACATCCGATGCTACCCAAAAATCAACAGTCTCTAAGGAAGGCATAGTAGTGGATCCAAAGAAGATAAGGGCTATCATGTAGTGGGCAACTCCTAGAAACATGGATGAGGTAAGATCATTTATGGGGTTAGCAGGCTATGATAGGAGGTTCATCAGGATCTTCTCCCGGATTGCATATCCTATTACGACAGTGCAAAGGAAAGGTAAGAAATTTGAATGGACAAAGGAATGTGCAACAAGTTTGGAACAATTGAAGCAGTTGTTGACAAATGCTCCAGTGTTAAAGATTGCAGATCCAGACAAAGAGTTTCTAGTGTGTACATATGCTTGCAAGAAAGGGCCTGGTGGAGTTCTTATGTAGGAGGGACATGTAGTATGCTATGAGTCAAGGAAACTGAATGAGCATGAGCAAAACTATCCAACACATGATCTTGAGTTGGCAATGACCATTCATGCATTGAAGATGTGGAGGCACTATCTTCTTGGTAGGAGGTTTGTACTGATGAGTGATCAAAGTGGGTTGAGATATTTGTTTGACCAGTCGAATCTGAATGCTAGGCGAGCTAGATGGCCAGCTGCTATTGACCTTGTCGCCTACACCAACCTACAAGTCAATGAGAAAATCCTTTAACCCCACAAGGTGTGGTTGATGGCAAGGAACTCAGAGAAGATGCTGTCACACTAATCTTGAATCGACTTCGGTAAGCATGCACTAGACATTAGAGGATAGCCTGGGCCCCACCACAGCCTACGGGAAATACCTTCTACAGATGGGAGAGTCTCACGAGTTGGTAATCCTGAATGACCTCCCTTGCTTCCATATTCTCAATTCTTTACTTGTCGACCCCATGGGGGGGGGGGAGTGTGGTGGACTACGCGCTTGCCAACCCGGATCTCCTCCCACACATCAAAAACTTTTCTAGCACACCCATCCCCCTGGTTGATCATGCACTTCTCTCACTTTCTCTCTAGTTTGATATCCCTCGCACATCCCCTCTCATCCCGCACAACCCACCCCGCACCCTCTTTCGGTTCGAGGAAGGCGACTTTGACGTCTTCTCCTCTACCCTCAAGCACACACTTCCACCTGAAGCCCAATTCGCCTCTCTTGAATCCGTCAATGACAAATACCGATGCCTCTCATCAGCAATCTGGGAGGCCGCGCTTCAGTCCTTCCCTTCCTCCACTCGCTTCGCTGCCGGCCCCCCCCAAACCAAGAGGATGCCCTATGAATAAGTGGTATGACCACGAGTGAAAATATTTGCACCAGGATCTTCGGCACGCCTTCAGACATTCCCTTTTGTCATACCCCAGCATCCATTCTTCCTACCGCCGCCTCCTTCGCCGCAAGAAACGCCATTTTATTTCACACAAGAGACGGATTCTTTCTGATCTTCTTCTCCATTCCCCTAAAGAATTCTGGGGCACTATTCTTTCCAGGCGATCTCCCACCCCCACTGACCTTGACCCCACCTCCATGTTCTCCCACACTTCCAAGTTGTATGACATCCCCTGGCAACCCCCCATTTAGGCTGTTTCCCCCCCAACTACCTGTCACTTCTTCTCCGACAAAGATATCAGAGAGGCAATCTGGGCATTGACACAGCAGCAAAGCTGCAGATGAAGAAGGCTTCCAGGCAGAACTCTTCAAGATTGGGCTCCGTCCTCTGGTTAGTTACCTAGCGGATCTCTTCAACCATGTCATTCGAGATGGCTTCCCTGAGGGATGGTCCCACCACATCATCTACCCCATCCATAAGGCATGATCTACCTTCGACCCGAATAATTACAGAACGATCATGGTCGGGCACACATTCTCCAAGCTGTATGCTACTGCCCTCCACAGGGGACTCTCCAGCTTCCTAGAGCAAAGGCATTTCAGGGCCAGGGGCCAAGCTGGTTTCAGACCAGACCATCAGACCATCGACCATATCTTCACTCTTCGAGCGACGATCGAGGAGGCCCAGCATCAGTCCTCTAAGGTATACTGATGCTTTGTGGATTTCAGGAAGGCCTTCGATTCGGTCCCGAGGGAGGAACTTTTTCAGAGACTGAGAGAGATTGGCATCTCTTCGACTCTCCTGACTGCCATTATGCACCTCTATGAGTCTGTTCTTGGCCGTCTCCGCACAGTTGGAGGGATGTTGGAGTTCATCCGGAGCACCATTGGAGTCAAGCAAGGGTGCCCGCTTTCCCCACTCTCTTCGGGATCTACATTGATGAGCTGGAATCTTTCCTCCGAGAGCGTATCCAAACATCCGATGGGTGCCTTCTCCACCATGTCTTGATCTCCATCCTACTTTTTGCCAATGATATTGCTCTCCTAGCCTCCTCCCTGGAAGGCTTATAGAGGCAGCTGGATGCCCTTGCAGCCTTTTGTGATCTTTAGCACCTGACAGTGAACCTGAGCAAAACCAAAATCATAATTTTCAATGGGGTGAAGAAGACCTTGAGTTCCCGCTTCCTATTCAAGGGAGAAGAAATCGAGGTTGTCAGCAGTTACACTTACTTGGGAGTGCAGTTTACAGGTCCCTGTTTCAGCCTTCGGCCAACCCTTCAGCCCAGGATAAACAAAGGATATGACTCCCTGGCCCTTCTTGAGAGACAGTGCTTCCATCACCACTTCCAGGACATTTCATCCAAGATGAACATCATGGATACCCTGATCCGCCCCACCATGCTTTATGGATCAGAAGTTTGGGGCCCCTCATTACTGGAGTCAGATTGGGCCTTGACATAGCGTGTCCAGACTCTTCTCTTGCGCTGCTTCATCCGGTGCAAGCAGAAAGTTCCTCAAAACATCATCCTAGTAGAGTTTGGAGCTAAGCCCTTCTGCCTAGAGGCAATCTTCAGGATAGTCTCCCTTCTTCATTGGATCCGTGGACTGGCGACACGAGGGAGGGTCAAGACAGGTACCCATACTTGGCCTATTGCTCCTCGGAGAACATCGCTCATACACAGAGAGGCCGCACCAAATGCTGGTTCACCGGGGTGACATAACTCCTTAGTCTTACAGGTATCTAGATGGACCATCTCTCCCCGTTCCAGTATTCACTGAATGCTCTGGGGCACCTTCTACCAAACCAACAAGAACTCAACAAAATCATCAGGGAGGACATCTACAGGTAGTACATTCCGACTACATGGGTCAATCCTCTGGGCGGACTGCGCCCAAAGATGGCCTTCTACGCTGAGCACCTTCTAGAGATCAGAGATGGACTCATTATTCGACCCCCCAATACCCTCCAACATTTGATGCATGCTATTAGGATCCCTCTCGGGCAGCTTAGGGTTGGATCGCACAGGCTTCGAGTTGAGACAGACCATCATATCGACAGGACAGAGAGGATCTGTCAACTTTGTCAATTATAGGAGGTGGAGACTGAGTCACACTTCATCTTCAGATGCCCGGTCTACTATGAGATCCGAGGGCGTTTTCATTGCCTATTCAGGGCCCCCCAGAGCGTGGCCAGCTTCCTTAGATACATTGACCAGAGATGCCTGGCTCTTTACCTTCAGGAGTCCTTCAGACATCGCTCGATGCTGCTTCAGCCTCCGTCCGTCTTGGCCTCCACACAAAGGATCACAGACTTCTTCAGAGTACTCCTAGCATCGCGGGGCACCAAGAGGACCATCGATCTGCCCATAGACCTTGATTCCAGAGCAGTGCAGATCCGGAGGTCTCGTCCCACTAGACCCCATCAGCGATCCAGGACCAAACCCCCCTCCAGGGGGCTCCCCAAATCCTCCAAACGGCAAATGCAGTAGTCCAGTTCCTCTTCAGGGCAACAGACATTGACAAGTTTCCTTCAGTCCTCCTCGATCGGCCTCAGATGCTAGGAAAAGGAGCCTCCCACCACTTCAGGAAGCTCCTCTTTCTCCTCCAGGACTTCTTCATCACAGCTCATTGTCAGGATGCTTTAGTCAGCTAGTTTTACTTTACATTTACACTCTTTGTAGTTTTGTATTTCCTGCTTTTATAAAGGAAGGGGACTGTTTGGTCCACCGGCTAGGCATGTTGCAATCATTGTAACCGGCAGTCCCATTGACCTTTTTGTGGTCATTCGTTGGACATTAATAAAATTATCTTATCTTATCTTATTTCCTCGTTTAAGCTATCTCCTTGGTTAGCTATGGGGGGTGGTCCTTAAAGAAAAACTAAGTTATAGATGTGAGGTTCTAGGAGAGTGTTATAATGAAATGGATTACTCTTAAGGATTTATAACGACAACCATCAACATGAGAAAATCATAGAACCAATACCTTACAAAGAATTTTCTCAAACCAATAAAATATATATTTGCTTAAAGTAAAATGAAATGCTTCTAAAAGAGAAAACAAAGTAACCCTGAAATGTAAAACAAAAGATTGTTAGCACAAGATATTGCAAGATACAAAATTGCTTTTGAGATAAATAAATTTATGAATCAAAGCACGTGAAACTGTCTTGCCAACATTCAAACAATTAGTAATATACTTTGGAAAATGTAAAAGATAAATGATAAATGCTAAACCAAGATATCAGTATGAAATTAGACTTGTAGCATGAAATGAAAACACTTGTTGCAAAATTGAAAGAATCACAATACTTGCTTTTGAATTGTTTATTGAAATAGACTTTGCATATGAAACCACAAACTATCAAAAGTGCAAGTAAAGTAGATGTGATGGAATAGTGCTCTTGGTTAATTTTATTAGTTGCCTCCAAAACAAGATTGCAATTGAACTCTTCAATCCTCAGACCTCACCCACACCCAAGGATTTGGGTCTCACAGTGAGGAGTCAATAGAGGAGTAAAGGGTCCCTAAAATGTCTATTCAACCAACTTAAGTTGGAGGTAAATTTTAGTGAGGCTTGGGGCCTTTCTATGTTAATATGCTTAAATGAGATGCAAGTTGTATTAATTTCCCAATTAAGTACTAAATGCAATGCTTCAAATTAAGAGGAATGAGATAGTGCTCATTGCAATAATGATTTAAACTTGAGAAAACTAAAGTGGAAATGTGCTCACGAGTTGCACCAATTGATGGAAAGTAGGCAAGCTAAATGAAATAAATTGCTTAAAAAACAATTGTTTCAAGTGAAATGTAATGCTCCAATAGTTACCAAAACATATAGCATAAATTGACCAAATAATGAAGCATATGTCCAAATAGTTATGAAACAATTAAAAACCTGTCAACAAAATAATGTATTTACACATAAAGTGAAATTGCTCAAGTTTGTCAGTGTTGAAAAAACTTATGCATGTTAAAATTTAGACACAAAATTTAGCGATATGGAATGTGGAGTGAAGTTGTGTTAATTTTAAGCACGCGAAAATGAAATTAAGTATGAGAAAGCTAGAAAAAACGAGAAGCAAAGTAAATCCACCCACAAAGGTCCTCCCTCTAGATGAGGAAAGGGGATGCCATGGGGAAAATCCTAAGCTCCCACAAGCAAAATTTTGATCTTTTATTAATGGTTACAATGAGTAGAAAAACCTCTAAGAAGGCTTCCCAAGAGTTGAAGGAGGAACTTTTCACAGTAAGACCTTAGCAAATCTAGTGTCTCCTAAAATATGGCAACAAAATGGTAAATGGAAAACTCTCCAAATCTGAAATATGCAAGCCTCAAAAGGCCCACGACCTAGCTAGTTTGCAGCTATCCCTTAGTGCTCACGACATCCTTGAAAAATCAGTGTTCAAATGTTTGGAATGTCTTGCATGCAAAATAGTTAGAAATTTTCCAATTCTCTTTTTCAAGACTGATGTTGTCCAGTGTTCAAATCTATGGGCTGAAAAATAAGACAAAGTATTAGTGTAAAAAGAGAGCAAAATAAACAAAACTAAATTTACAACTTAATATAATAAACACTAACTCAAGAAATGGGAGTGAACCCCCATATTTGTTTAGCTTAGGAAATTGCTCTTGAATAGCTTAAATAGCTTTGAAAGCTTTAATATCAAAAAAGTATTTAAATTTAAATGAATAGATGATCAAGTAGCTAATGAGTAAGAAAGCTTCCCTCTTGCTCTTCTTTGGATGAAAGACTTGCGGTGAAAATCGATGAGTCTTGGATCACTTTGAATCTAGGAGTGAGTTGATCCATGTGAGACTTCTCCCATGCTCAGATGGATTTCTGCACACAAATTCAAAAAGATTTTCCATACACACTAGAAAAAATATTAGTTTGAAAAATGATTAGAGCAACATAATGAATAAGATAGATCAAACATTCCTCCAAAAATGAATTGGTAAGCTCATTCCTAAAATACTACTCTAAAATCAAGGATATGTGCAAGATAGCTTGCATATATCAATCCAAAATAGATGGCAAATATTAACTAACATCATTCAAATATGCAAAAGAATTTAAACATAATAACAAGATCATGGAAGGATGTCACCTCAAAACGACAAGAGAACACCATCAAAATAGCCCCAAAGTCTTTGATTATATTAGCAAGTTGCAAGTACAAAATGGTATAGTTTCGTCAAGCTAGATAGCTCATAACATGATACAATATGAGAGCCTATGGCTCTATTATATAGAGAGTTGGGAGCAAATCCCAAGGAAGAATGCTTGTGAGAACTGGACATGGAGCAAATCCCAAGGAAAGGCAAGTCGAGTTCCATGTGGAGAAGATATAGACACCAAAGCAAATCAAATTCCATATGTGCAACTCAAGGAAAATCGAATTCTCTATATGGCATAGTAAACACATCCACAAGTGAATCAAAGCACCGAGATAACTCTGGTCAACCAAATCAAACTTGAACTAGGTGTTGCCACCTCTGATGATGATCCCAAAGAATCTCTACGTAGATCCCCAGGAATTGCGTGATTCTTCCTAGAGAAACTCCTAGTCTTCCTAATTCAAACTCTTATTCCTCCAGAGTGAAGTCCTAAGTGTAGAAGCACTCCAATTAACAATCCTCAGTCCAAATAATCCATCGAATAATCCTTCAGTGCATGAGCTCCTCCAAATAATTTGATTTCCACATGTGCAACTGTTACATCAACTCTGGGAAATTCGATTTTGTGAGATATTGGTGTATTTATGATGTAGTTTGCTCAGGCATCCTCCACATGTCCCTTGACTCAACTGTTTGACTTAGGATAATTTCCAAGTCATTTCCATGTCATTCTGTCTACATGGATTAATTTGTTTCTCTCTATTTTATTTAATTCTAACCTAATTAATTGCCATATTTTTCACTAGACTTAGGAAATGTGGGGTTTAGGGGTCCTAAACACATTTTTGACCCATTAAAGTGTGACATAGTAGAAATTCGAGGGTGAGAGTTGCAAATTTTATTACTCATACCCCATACAACTTCTTTAGGCATCACTCATTACATTACATATACAATTTTTATTGCAATTTCCGCCCTGCGGAAAATCTAAAAAATTAAAAAATGACTATCTAGACCTAACCAAATTCCACGAAATTTTTTGTGTGATCTATTATGGTAATATACATCGACTCTAGACACTAAGTCTCACCCAAGGCCTCATCATCAAGCCGTACTCCGACTTTGGGGTAAATTTGGAGAAAAAAACTCAATTAATTATTAAATCCTAGTGGGGAGATGATAATTAACTAGGTGAAAAAAACTTTCCAGAGAAATAATCACTTGTTAGAAAGGTCCCAAGCTACCTACGCCTGTTACAGACTCAAAAATCATCATTACTAGCATCGCTTATTACAATTCCCCGCGGGGTGTGGAATCTGGGTACAAGAGAAAATGATGAGAATTAGAAGTAAAGTTTAAAAACTATGGTGATCTGATGATATTTGATGGTACAAGTGTCCTTTGGTACATCCTTGGGCATGGAGTCTTCATATAATCATCAGGTGCCACTCTAGTGGTCAACAACCGCGATTAGCGAGTTTGATTTTGAGATCAGGTACATCAAGGGTAAAGAGAACCGAGTTGTAGATGCTCTTAGCAGGCAGATACAGGTGAACCATATATCAACTACGAGTTCTTATCAGACAAACTTACAAGATCAAATCTTACATGTAGGTTAGTAGGATAACATGTACATGGAGCTCAGGCACAGGTTACAGCAGAGCACATGTACATGTATAGGTAGTGGTACAGCTACAGGTGCACAGGATGTGGACTATCATTTCTCAGCAAATGGCTTGATTAGATTTAGGGACAAGACATATGTGCCAGACAATAGTGAGCTCAAGAAAATTATGTTGAGGGAGTTTCATGCGAAACCGTATTCAGGTCACGCAGGATACCAAAAGACATTGACAACAGTAAATAAGTTTATTATTGGCAGAATCTGAAGAAAGATGTGGCAGATTTTGTGGCTAGATGTTTGGACTGTCAGTAGGTAAAGGCAGAGTGTAAATGTCCAGGTGGATTACTACAACCGATTCCGATTCCAAAGTGGAAATGGGAGGTCATTTCCATGGATTTCGTTACAGGTTTGCCAAGGACATCTAGACATCATGATTCTATCATGGTCGTGGTGGACATGTTGACTAAGGTAGCACACTTTATTCCAGTGAAGACTACGTATTCAACTAGTGATGTGGCACAGGTGTTCATCAGAGATGTGGTCAGATTGCATGGTGTTTCGAAGAAGATTGTGTCAGACAGGGATGCAAAGTTCACTTCCAAGTTTTGGAAGAAGCTATTTGCAGGTTTAGATACAGAGTTGGCCTTCAATATAGCTTATCATCCATAGAAAGATGGACATACAGAGGGGGTTAATGAGATATTGGAGGACATGTTTAGGATGTATGTGATGAATCATTAACGAAAGTGGGAAGAGTATCTTCCACTGATAAAGTTTTCTTATATCAGAAATCATTGAGGATGAGTCCATTTGAGGCATTGTACGGATGGAGTTCTAATACTCCCATCAGTTGGAGTGATTCGGTGAACAGGGTATTGATTGGACCGGACAAGTTGGCAGAAATGGAACATGAAATGCAGGTAATCAAGAAGAATCTAAAGGCAGCATAGGATAGATAGAAAAGCTACGTAGATCGGAATAGGTTGTTTAAGGAGTTTCAGGTTGGAGAACAGGTGTACTTGTGCATTAAGCCCAAGAAGAGCTCCTTGCGGATTGGATTGTGTGCCATACTGACACCTCGATTTTGTGGATTTTTCAAGATTCTTGAAAGGATTGGACCAGTAGCCTATCGACTTGCACTGCCTCCAATAGTGAAATTCCATGATGTTTTTCATGTATCATTGCTTAAGAAGTATGTTAAAGATGTTGGTCATGTGATTGAATAGTTGTGAAAATTCCAAAACCGGAATCCTATTGCAGCAACTGGAAATTATTCTCTAATTGTTAATTTTATTTAACAATTTATTTGCTGTGTTTTAGACAAATACTAAATAAATCACACTGCAATCTATACAAATAAAATTGCGGAAAAATAAACGCTGGAAGAAATGCTAGGACACACACATAAAACTTACACAATAATTTTTGGACAAAAGTCCGTGGAAAAACGCAACTTGGGAAAACCGATGCAGTAGTGAGGGTTTTATTTTATTATGCAGTAGTGAAATCTGAGTACAATAATGGATGCCCAACTGGCAATTGAAACAACAAGAAAATTTGGGCAAAATATTGAAGGGAAATTATCCTTCTCCCACAAGCAATTTCTTGCAAGACTTTGCTTATCAAAACTCAGCCTCCTAGAGCTCTACATAGTTGGTTGGACGACTTGCCTCAGACTGGGCTCTGATGAAGCTGTTCTGCCTTTGGATGCTGAGGAAATCGTCTCTTCGGTCCTCTGCGACTTCTTCCCGGCCTATGGAACTGAGAACGATTTTTCCATCTCCAAATCGAACTGCCTAGCTGAAGCAACTGTGTTGTCCCTCAGCATTGCCTCTTTGTGATAACTCGACCCTCTTGCTGTTGCCTGTTGATTTTTGTAGCATCGGATGTGCTCTAGCCTCGAGATTTTGCAGAGAGGCTAAGACACATGCATTCTTCAAGACCCAAAAATCGTTTGGGAAAATTCCATCCAAAGATTATTTAATTAAAATAATTAATCATTTTTAATGTATTCCTAAGTCTAAACTTAGGAAATGTGATTAATTAAAGGGTATTAATTAAATCGGGTGCGAATCTTCTAGATAAAGGCGTGGATTAAGATCTAATCTTGGCCATTGAATGTCAACGAGAGATTATAAGAAGGGAGCTCGATGGGCACTTGGAGAACACACTTGAGATTTGCAGAAATCAATTTTACTGGGAGATTGATTTCTCAGAGTGGTAGCGCTAAGTTGCTAGAGAGAGATCCAATGATTTCGTTGTAGTGAGGGGAAAAGATAGTAGACCGGAGGAAGGTTTCCAGATTCGGGGAGTGCAAGGTAGAGAAGACAAAGAGAGCCACAAAGAGCAACAAAGAGGTAACACAGAGCTTCAGAGGGAGTCTGCTATTTTGCTGAGAGACAATCGAGATCTAGTGCCGGAAGTCGGGGTGTGAGTCCGAAGGGCCAGGGAGTCGAGTTTTAGTGCAACAAAAGATCAAAAGGAGAAGGTGACACAGTGACTGCATAGGCTGACGCAGTTACTGCACAGAGACAGTGCAAGGAAACTCTTCTCCAGTCCATATAAGTGCCGGATTGTCTGTGACAGTGTGAGATTTTATCACTAACTCTTTTGTCAGTATTTCTCTGTATCAGATAGCCAGTTGGGCATCCAACGATTTGTACTCATATTACTACTGCATAATATTAAAACTCTCAGCTACTGCACTGGTTTTCCCAAGTTGGGTTTTTCCAGGGACGATTGTCCAAAATAACGGTGTACTTGTGTGTGCGTGTTTCTATCTTTCCTGTGTTGTATTTTTCGTAGTATTTTATGTTGTGTAGGCTGCACTGTATTTGATTTCGATATTTACTGTGTAACACCGTAAATAATTTGTTCAGTAATTAACAAATAGGAGAAATCTAATCAGTGGATGCAACAGGATTTCATTAGTGAAATTTTCACATGGTATCGGAGCGCAGATAAAAGTCCGAGAGCTCAGTTGCAGAAGGAAAGAGGGTGATTCGAGGCACTGTGTAAGTAGCTGCTCGAAACACTAGGAGGCTGCGCAGTCCAGAGGCCAGCAGGGCAGATTTTTTGAGGAGATTTGTGTCTCTGAGTGAGTTAACAAAACACAAAATTTCCAAATCGAGAATTGCTAGAGGTAGAGGGAGCAGCAACAAAAAATTTCCACTCAGAGTAGATCTTCAGCTAGGATGCAGTCATTTTGCAGCATGAGTTGGCAGAATAGCGTCAGGAGGGAAGAAGAGCACATTGAGAGAATTTTGTCCTAAGAGAATTTCTAGCCGGGAAATTCTATTTTTCCACACAGAGCAGCAATAGCTGAGAGAAATTTTCCTCACTCCAGCAGGGAGTGCGTAGAGCCAGTCAGCAGCTGCGTAGAGGGATAGAGAAAAAATTTGACTTTGTTTGGCGAGATGGCATCAGTTGGGTTAATAGATCACGATCGGTTGGACCGAGCGTCTAACTATGTAATATGGAAGGCAGGGATCTCCTTCCTTCTAGATGAATACGATCTCAAAACCTACATCGATAATGTGGTGGTTGTCCCCATAGATCTAGATTAGAACAAAATGTACAAGAAAGAGATGGCTAAGGCAAAGAGGATGATCCTTGATGGAGTTCGGGATCATGTTGTATCTCACATAGCGGCTCTCGGAACGACCAAAGAGATGTGGGACTCCCTTGCCATGCTGTACAAGGGATCTTCCGAGCAGCGGAAGATGTATTTGGAAGAAAAATTGAGTACACGTATGCAGAAGGGAGAATGCATAGACCACTTTCTCCATATGCTTCAGGATGTCCGAGATCAGTTGGCAGCTGTAGGGTCAGCGCTTCAGGCTACAGAGATCCTGTGGATAGCTCTAAATGCAGTCACAGAAGAATTGCAAGTGTTTGTCCAAAGTATTTTGGGCAGAGAAACATTGCTAAAGTAGGAAAGGATGTGGGAAGATCTGCAGCAAGAGGAGATGATACGAGACTTGGTGAAGAGCACCTTAGAAGGCAACAACAACAGTGGGACAAAGGCAGAGGTGAAGGAAAAGGAGAATGCAACACTCCCATCAAAGGGGTAGCAAGAGAAGCATAGAAGAAAGGAGGACGTTTTGAAGATAAAATGCTTCAGATGTGGTGAACTTGGTCACTACGCTACCCAATGTTCGCTCAGAAAGAGGGACAAAGAGGAGAGGTATGATCAACAGGTTGCATCCGCAGAGATCGATAGACTATCCTCCAGGCTAGAGGAAGAGTTTGCTGTGATCATTGACATACCTCCAGGGGTGAGGTGGGGTGCTTTGGGTTTTTAGCCCAAAAGAGGTACATGGTGGGCAGGATCCTTGAGGAGTCCACCTCTTGGATCGATTCCTTTCTATGGAAGCCCATAACAGTAGTAGCTGGATGGACCTGTGACAGTTGGTGCAGTCAGTGCCAGGGTGTCAGATACAGTAGCTAGTTGTAGTCTGAGACTGAGCAGCGCAAAACAGAGTTGGAAAAAGTGCAGAAGCATAGTGTAGAGTCAGCAACAACAAAGAGGCTTCATTGATAGCGTAAAGACTAGTAGCAGTCAGAACTCGGGTGATAGATGCATCAGACTGAACACAATTGGTTCAGTATGATGGACAACTCTTAGTTGCAGCAACAACAAATGAGAGACAGTTGCAGAAGTTGCAATGCAGATGCAGTAGTTGGCAGCAGTACGCAGAGTCAACAGTGTTATTGCTTGCCGCTAGATATGAAGTGATAGTGTGCAAGAACCTGGAATCTGCATCCACCAACCAAAGATATATATTAGCAGTATCCATTCAAAATAACATCAAATAAAATCAAGTATAGAAATGGAAATTTATTCTAGGAAACACAAATAACAATTTATTCATGAAATAAAACTACTTAAACAAAATTTACAAGGGATAGGGTTAGGAATATGATACACAGGATGCCCCACGCCATCAAATGTCTTTGGTGAAATCCGTCTTGATAACCTGCCTACTCACAGGCAAATCCATAGGCTCTTTCTCTAATGTGCCTTGGCCAATTTTGACTATCTTAGGACTATGACTTGCCCCACTGTTAACCTGTTTGTGGCCATCAGATACACCAAACCTCTTCCTTTTCCCTTTTTGAATTTTGACGCATTGAGGTTTGATCCTACCCAAAACTGGAGGGTCATTTTTATATCCTTTTTATTTTTTCGTTTTTTTCTTTTCTTCTTGGTTAGTTGCGATGGCGATGATGATGCAATCACTGTCAATCCTACTGCTCTGTCTTGAAAATGCTTTGATGGAAGATTTGAAGTAGCTAAGCCTTTTGAGCTATGTCTAATCTCTTCATTTTGAATCCGTTCTGTTAAGGGGGGAAGAAAAATTGTCAACCAACATCACTTCTTGTCTCGCATGATCTATCGATAATCTCATTGTTGGGTTTCCTTGGATCCTCAACATGATATCTTTTCTCTAACTCCCGATCAAGTTTGACAAAGTTATTATCTGGCATGGGGATGGTGGCATATGACAAGTCCATTTGATGGCTACCACCTAAATCTGATGCCCATTTCTTGATAGGAGCATTCCCCATGAATCAGGAACATCTATCACAACAATATCCATAGTCATTATTCTGTCTAGGTATGCAGCTAGGAAAACCTGTAAATCTTTAATTATCCCACACACTTCAATTCTTTTAGAATCCATTGAACATATGTTGTGATAGGGCCTAGATACCCTTAAATTTAGTTGCTCCATGACTTTCTTGGTCATCACATTTGATGAAGCCCCTGAATCAAGCATGCAGTTGTGTAAAAGACAATCATTCACCATCAAAGAAACATAAAATGGCAGATGATCTTTGTTCCCCACATAACAGTTCATACTTTTCAATACAATTTCTTCATCTTTTGGTTCATTATTAGGCTTTTCTTCCCTTCGAGTAACTTCAATTCCACTTTGTAACTTGGCCCTTTGAGATGGTATCTTTAAAAGCTCTATCACTGGGATAGAAACCTTTGCATTATTCACCCAATTGCCCAAGTCAAAATTTAATTCTGAAGTAGGAGGAGGAATTTTTTTTGTGATTATTCCGGTTTTGAATATCCCTTCTCTAATAAGTCATCCCTTTGTGTTTTGCCATAGCAAGAATTTGTCCAGATGTAGGCTTTTCCCTAAAAATCATAGTGACTTTGTTAAAATTTGCAATCATATTGTCAACCCCAAGATTATTAGGACTATGGTCAATGTCTTGATTTCTTTCAATGGTGTATATTTGATCTTCCATGGAGAACATATTGATTTGATCACTAGTTCCTACATGTTCATCTCCCAACATGCTACCTTCCATAATTCTCTTTACATATGGGCATGTGGCTTCTTCATGGAACTCATTACATGGCCTACAAAAAGGGGGAATTTGATCTACCATGTTGGTGGATTCCAATGGATTTGGAGGCCTATAATCTTGTTGAGGGCCTTTATTATTTTGCCATCCATTATTTGGCCTAGGTTGGAATCTTTGCACTTGCGATCTTTCCATGGCCACCAACCTACTTTGCATGGCTTGCATTTCTTTAGTGTGGTTTGCTTCCATGCTCTTGATGAGTTGAGATAATTCCTTAATAGGATCATGGGTAGCCTCTTCCTTGGCCTTGCCTTTGGAATCATTCGATTTCGATGGCCCTCTAGTGAAACCAGGAATCTCAGATTTTCCTGATTGCTTTCTGGCGCTCTCTATCTTCAAGGCTTCAGTTTGAGCTACACCCAAAGTTGCAAGCTCCTTTCTTCTCAACTCATAAGCAGTGTCAACACCAAAAGAATCCAGATAGGAACATAAGAGAAATTCATCAGGAGGTTTAACAGTAGTAGGCATGCTTTTAACCAATTCATTGAATCTCTTGTTAAACTCCTCCATGGTTTCGTTCTCATTTTTCTTCATGGTGCTAATGGCACTGATCAAATGACTATTCTCTCTTCTCTCTCCATACTTTCCCATGAAAGCATTAACAATCGCTTGTAAAGAATCATACGAGTTAGCAGGTTGCTCAGTGAACCAATCAAGAGCATCCTCTTCCAAAGAGAGAATGGAAAGCCTCATCTTTACATCCTCATAGTTAGCAACATTACACCACTTAAAGATGCAAACATTAAAGTTCTTCACATGTGATGCAGCGGTAATGGCATTGTTACCTTGAAAAGAAGACGACCTTTCAATAGCCTTGTCAAGGATATTGTGAGTATAGCCATTAATGTTAGTAAAGTTACAAGGAGCAAAAAGATCATTCATGATGTTAGGCTCAACTTGTTATTGAAACAACAAATGTATGTCAGAAATAGCCTCTTGCCCAAGACTAGCAAGAGCTCTACTATGAGAGAGCCTATTTAACCTCTCTCTAAAAACCCTTTCAGGATCAGGAGAGGGGCTAATTAGACCACTTGAATTTCTCCTGGTAGAGACTCTTTCAAAATTAGGATTGAGTGGAGTCTCCACTTGAGCAAGAATCTAAATCTAAAATTCAAATATGCCAAAACTAAAAGTTAGTCGTTTTCCCACACACAAGAAGACTTGTCCCCGACAGCGGCGCCAAAAATGTTATCGCTTGCCACCTACACCTACCTATTGTTAGCATGAAAAGCCTTTAACCCCACAAGATGTGGTTGGTGGCAAGGAACTCAGAGAAGGGGATGTCACCTATTCTCGACTCTCTCCGTTTAAGCTATCTCCTAGGTTAGCTATGGGGGGTGGTCCCTAAAGAAAACCAAGTTAAAGATGTGAGTTTCTAGGAGAATATTAGAGTGCAATTGGATTACTTTGGAAGATTCATAAGCATTTATGAGCAACTTCGAAATAATGACAAACCATTGAACCAGTGCCTTTACAAATAACATGCTCAAAAGTAAAAGAAATGCTCAAAGAGATGAGAACACAGTAATCCTGAAATGGAAACAAAAGACTGTTAGCACAAGATATCAGAAATGCTCTCAAGATAAATAGATTTATGAATCAAAGCATGAGAAACTATCTTGCTCATAAGGAAACATTTAGTGTTCTACTTTTGGAGAATGTAAATGAGATAATAGAAAAACTCAAATGTTAGACCAAGATCACAACATGCAATTAAATTTGCAACACCAAATAAGGGTATTTGCCAATAAAACGAGATATATCAATCATCCATAAGCATAATGATCATTAAAATGACAACATGCAATGAAGTTGCAAAAGTAAGCAAATTTCCAAGTACCATAGAATTAAACTTGTTGCAAAATTTAAGGAATTAAAATGCTTGCATCCAAAGTGCTTCTTGAGATAATATTTGCATGTGAATCTTTAAACCATCAAGATAGCAAAAAATTTGGGAACTTTGCAAGTAAATGTGATGAGATAGTGCTTTTGGTTTATTTTATTAATTAGTTCTAAAGCAAGATTACAATTGAAGTCTAATCCTCAGACCTCACCCTCGCCCAAATATTTGGTTCTCACAGTGAAGAGTCCATAGAGGTAGAGGGTCCCTCAAACGTCTATTCAACCAACTTAAGGTGGAGGTAAATTTTAGAGATGCAAGTCTAGTATGAAAAGTGAAATGCCTAAATGATATGAAAGTGAGTTTGCAAGTGCTATGTAAAAGATGGAGATGATTCAATTAAATATGTTTCATAGTTAGAACAATAACTCAAGTTGCCATAAATTGAAAGTGCTATGCTTCTTTACTTGTAGTATATTGTGAAACTTATCCAAATGAGAAATAGATCACAAAACATAAGTAAGTAATGGCAAATGAGATTGCAAATTAAGAAATTAAAGGACTATGCGATTTGTGTTACTTCCGAATTAGAGCATGCATATGTGATGTGAAAAAAAATGGAAATGTCAAAACCACTAAGTCAATCCATCTTCAAATTCTCTCCTTTGAAATGGAGAGATAGGGATGCCAATGGGTAAAACCCACGCTACCACAACAAAAACAGAAATATTATTAATTTTACAAGAATGAAATGACCATGAGGCCTTTTCTAAACCAAGGAAAGCCTTTACAAATATTGAGACCATAGAATTTTCCTCGATGAGAATTTAAAAAAAAAACTCTCAAAAGAATTCAAACTTTACAAAAGGAGAAGAGAAGCTAAGCCCCTTCAATTCCCACAACCAAAGAAGAGAGAGTTATCATCCTCATTTGAAATTCGTAGCCCAAAGGTCCTGCAACAACTTGTTAGTGATTTCCTGTAGTTGTCCACTCAAGATGTCACAAGAAAAAGTTCGAAAAGAGGGCTACAAAACCAATCAAATATTAGATAGATAAAATTACAAAATATTGCACAACAATTTACAAAGGGCTAAGCCAAAGAGTTCGGGTAAACTCTCCTCTTTGCTTAGTCATCTTCAAGCTCTTAGATAGCAAATGAAAGCAATGAAGTATAATGTTTTAAAAGATATTCAAATTTAGAAGTATTCGGCTTGTATACAAACTATGTCCCAAAACCCCTGCAAAACCACTTTGTAAGATAAGACTATGAAGGTTCAAAGAGAAAATGAGAGCTCCTTTGAGAATGTATCAAGAGTGGGTTGGTCTCTCCAAGGACTTCACCTAACACTTGATTCTTTGATCCCAACAAGATGTTCCCTCTACAAAACTTCAAACAAGAATTAGTTCCATATAGATCTAACAATAAACAATGATAAGAAACTCTAGAGATTTATTTGAAACCAACTAGAGCATTCTATACCTAGAGCATACTCCTAGATCAAATGTCAATGTAAGATAGCTCTATATTAACAAATCTACAAGAGCATATGGAAACAAATTAGATCAAAGCATGAGTAAAAGGAATTATACCAATGATCAACAATTCATCACACTCCAAAAGGAGGAACGCCTCATGAATGAAACTCCAAAGTCTTTATTAATATTTCTGAAAGTGTACAAGGCAGCAGCGCTTCTGCAAGCACAATAGCTAGTTAACAATATTACAATATGAAAGCCCATGGCTCCATTATATAGAAATTTGGGAGCAAATCCCAATGAAGAACCAGATGCCAAGTGGTGAGAGGGAGGAGATCACAAGGCAAATTCGAATTTGGTAAGTGGAGCTCCAATGCCAACTGTAAAAATCGAATTCTGGCAAGTGGACATTATTTTATTCTTCCCATATGTGCCAAATTCGAATTTTATGATGAAATGACATGTGTATATGGATGGTAACCATGTGGGGAAAATTTCCCACAAAAATCTCCACCAAATATTCTACCAAATCCTCCCAAATATGCACTAACTTCACAAATTCGAATTTCCACGTAAGCAACTCTCATTTAATGCCGAAAATTCAATTTTATTTGAGCACATGTCTTTTCCTTGATTTTAGGAGTCCACATCACCTTGGGACTTCATTTTAACTCCTCTATAATTTTCCACCTCATTTAGCATGTGTGGATATTTATTTTTCTCCATTTATTTAATTTCTCGCTTAATTAATTGTCAGATTTCCCACTAAATTTAGGAAAAGTGGGTTTTGAGGGTTCAAAACACATTTTTAACCCTTTAAAGTATGTCATAGTAGAAAGTTGAGCGTGAGAGGTGTAATTTTGATTACTCATACCCCATACAACTTCTCTAGACAACACTTATTACAATTCAATTACAATTTTTATTGCAATTTTCGACTTGCGTGAAATCTAAAAAATTAATAAATCACTACCTAAACCTAACCAAATTCCACGAATTTTTTTTTGTGATCTAGTATGGTAATATACTTTGACTCTAGACACTAGGACTCACCCAAGGCTTCACCATCAAGCCGTACTCCGGCTTTGGGGTAAAATTGGAGGAAAAAACTCAATTAATTATTAACTCTTGGTAGGGAGATGATAATTAACCAGGTAAAAAAACCTTCTCAGAGTAATACTCACTTGTTGGCAAGGTCCTAGGCTACCTAGCCCTGTTACAGACTCAAAACTGACTCAAAATTCATCATTACTAGCATCACTTATTACAATTCCCCGTAGGGTGTGGAATCTGGGTACAATAGAAAATGATAAGAAGTAGAAGTAGAGTTTAAAAACTCTGTTGAATTGATGATATCTGATGATATCCAATGGTACAAATGTCTTCTGGTTTATCCTTGGGTATGGAGTCTTCTCATTATCATCAGGTTCCATTCTAGTGGTCAACATTTGGCTCCATATGGGGATGCATGCTAGATATGAAGTGATAGTGTGCAAGAACCTGGAATCTGCATCCACCGACCAAAGATATATATTATTAGTAGTATCCATTCAAAATAACATCAAATAAAATAAAGTATAGAAATGGAAGTTTATTCTAGGAAACACAAATAACAATTTATTCATGAAATAAAACTACTTAAACAAAATTTACAAGGGATAGGGTTAGGAATATGATACACATGATGCCCCATGGCATCGAATGTCTTCGGTGAAATCCATCTTGATAACCTGCCTACTCACAGGCAAATCCATAGGCTCTTTCTTTGATGTGCCTTGGCCAATTTTGACTATCTTAGGACTATGACCTGCCCCACTGTTAACCTATTTGTGGCCATTAGATACACCAAACCTCTTCCTTTTCCCTTTTTGACTTTTGATGCGTTGAGGTTTGATCCTGCTCAAAATTGGAGGGTCATTATTTATATCCTTTTTATTTTTTCGTTTTTTTCTTTTCTTCTTGGTTAGTTGTGATGGCGATGATGATGCAATCACTGTCAATCCTACTGCTCTGTCTTGAAAATGTTTTGATGGAAGATTTGAAGAACCCAAGCCTTTTGAGCTATGTCTAATCTCTTCGTTTTGAATCTGTTCTGTTAAGGGGGGAAGAAAATTTGTCAACCAACATCACTTCTTGTTTGGCATGATCTATCGATAATCTCATTGTTGGGTTTCCTTGGATCCTCAACATGATATATTTTCTCTAACTCCCGATCAAGTTTGACAAAGTTATTATCTGGCATGGGGATGGTGGCATATGACAAGTCCATTTGAAGGCTATCACCTAAATTTGATGCCCATTTTCTTGATAGGAGCATTCCCCATGAATCAGGAACATCTATCACAACCATATCCATAGTCATTATTCTGTCTAGGTATGCAGCTAGGAAAACCTGTAAATCTTTAATTATCCCACACATTTCAATTCTTTTAGAATCCATTGAACATATGTTGTGATAGGGCCTAGATACCCTTAAATTTAGTTGCTCCATTACTTTCTTGTTCATGACATTTGATGAGGCCCCTGAATCAAGCATGCAGTTGTGTAAAAGACGATCATTCGCTATCAAAGAAACATAAAATGGCAGACGATCTTCGTTCCCCACATAACAGTTCATACTTTTCAATACCATTTCTTCATCTTTTGGTTCATTATTATGCTTTTCTTCCCTTTGAGTAACTTCAATTGCACTTAGTAACTTGGCCCTCTGAGATGGTATCTTTAAAAGCTCTGTCACTGGGATAGAAACCTTTGCATTATTCACCCAATTGCCCAAGTCAAAATTTAATTCTGAAGTAGGAGGAGAAAAATTTCTGTGATTATTTCGGTCTTGAATATCCCTTCTTTGATAAGTCATCCCTTTGTGTTTTTCCATAGCAAGAATTTGTCCAGATGTAGGCTTTTCCCCAAAAATCTTAGTGACTTTGTCAAGATTGGCAATCATATTGTCAACCCCAAGATTATTAGGACTATGTTCAATCTCTTGATTTCTTTCAATGGTGTATATTTGATCTTCCATGGAGAACATATTGATTTGAGCACTAGTTCCTACATGTTCATCTCCCAACATGCTACCTTCCATAATTCTCTTTACATATGGGCATGTGGCTTCTTCATGGAACTCATTACATGGCCTACAAAAAAGGGGAATTTGATCTACCATGTTGGTGGATTCCAATGGATTTGGAGGCCTATAATCTTGTTGAGGGCCTTTATTCTTTTGCCATCCATTATTTGGCCTAGGTTAGCATGTTGCTCAGTGAACCAATCAAGAGCATCCTCTTCCAAAGAGAGAACGAAAAGCCTCATCTTTACATCCTCATAGTTAGCAACGTTACACCACTTAAAGATGCAAACATTAAAGTTCTTCACATGTGATGTAGCACTAATGGCATTGTTACCTTGAAAAGAAGGCAACCTTTCAATAGCCTTGTCAGGGATATTGTGAGGATAGCCATTAATGTTAGTAAAGTTACAAGGAGCAAAAAGATCATTCATGATGTTAGGCTCAACTTGTTCTTGAAACAACAAATGAATGTCAAAAATAGCCTCTTGCCCAAGACTAGCAAGAGCTCTACTATGAGAAAGTCTATTTAACCTCTCTCTGAAAACCCTTTCAGGATCAGGAGAGGGGCTAACTAGACCACTTGAATTTCTCCTAGTAGAAACTCTTGCAAAATTAGGATTGAGTGGAGTCGCCACTTGAGCAAGAATCTAAATCTAAAATTCAAATATGCCAAAACTTAAAGTTAGTTGTTTTCCCAGGCACAAGAAGACTTGTCCCCGGCAACGGCGCCAAAAAATGTTATCACTTGCACAGTTAGCGGGAAAAGCCTTTAACCCCACAAGGTGTGGTTGGTGGCAAGGAACTCAGAGAAGGGGCTGTCACCTATTCCCAACTCTCTCCGTTTAAGCTATCTCCTAGGTTAGCTATGGGGAGTGGTCTCTAAAGAAAAACTAAGTTAAAGATGTGAGTTTTCTAGGAGAATATTAGAGTGAGATTGGATTACTTTTGAAGATTCATGAACATTTATGAGCAACTTTGAAATAATGACAAACCATTTAACCAGTGCCTTTACAAATAACGTGCTCAAAAGTAAAAGAAATTCTCAAAGAGATGAGAACACAGTAATCCTGAAATGGAAACAAAAGACTGTTAGCACAAGATATCAAAAATGCTCTCAAGATAAATAGATTTATGAATCAAAGCATGAGAAACTATCTTGCCCATAAGGAAACATTTAATGTTCTACTTTTGGAGAATGTAAATGAGATGATAGAAAAACTCAAATGTTAGACCAAGATCACAACATGCAATTAAATTTGCAACACCAAATAAGGGTATTTTCCAATGAAATGAGATATATCAATCATCTATAAGCATAATGATCATTAAAATGACAACATGCAATGAAGTTGCATGTAGAAGCAAATTTCCAAGTACCATAGAATTAAACTTGTTGCAAAATTTAAGGAATTAAAATGCTTACATCCAAAGTGCTTCTTGAGATAATATTTGCATGTGAATCTTTAAACTGTCAAGATAACAAAAAATTTGGAACTTTGCAAGTAAATGTGATGAGATAGTGCTCTTGGTTTATTTTATTAATTAGTTCTAAAGCAAGGTTACAATTGAACTCTAATCCTCAGACCTCACCCTTGCCCAAATATTTGGATCTCACAGTTAAGAGTCCATAGAGGTAGAGGGTCCCTAAAATGTCTATTCAATCAACTTAAGTTGGAGGTAATTTTTAGAGATGCAAGTCTAGTATGAAAAGTGAAATGCCTAAATGATATGAAAGTGAGTTTGCAAGTGCTATGTAAAAGATGGAGATGATTCAATTAAATATGCTTCATAGTTAGAACAATAACTCAAGTTGCCATAATTTGAAAGTGCTATGCTTCTTTACTTGTAGTATATTGTGAAACTTATCCAAATGAGAAATAGATCACAAAACATAAGTAAGTAATGGCAAATGAGATTACAAATTAAGAAATTAAAGGACTATGCGATTTGTGTTACTTCTCAATTAGAGCATGCATATGTGATGTGGAAGAAAACGGAAATGTCAAAACCACTAAGTCAATCCATCTACAAATTCTCTCCTTTGAAATGGAGAGATAGGGATGCCAATGAGTAAAACCCACGCTCCCACAACAAAAACATAAATTTTATTAATTTTACAAGAATGAAATGACCATGAGGCCTTTTCTAAACCGAGGAAAGTCTTTACAAATATTGAGACCATAGAATTTTCCTCGATGAGAATTTAAAAAAAAAAAACTCATAAGAATTCAAACTTTACAAAAGGAGAAGAGAAGCTAAGCCCTTTGAATTCCCACAACCAAAGAAGAGAGAGTTATCCTCCTCATTTGAAATTCGTAGCCCAAAGGTCTTGCAACAACTTG
Organism: Pinus albicaulis; assembly: GCA_034641835.2. Lineage (NCBI taxonomy): Eukaryota > Viridiplantae > Streptophyta > Pinopsida > Pinales > Pinaceae > Pinus > Pinus albicaulis. The sequence continues at coordinate 1,824,197,987 of CM076580.1, read as the reverse complement.
TTGGTAATTTCCTGTAATTGTCCACTCAAGTCATCACAAGAAAAAGTTCGGAAAGAGGCTACAAAACCAAATAAATATTAGATAGATAAAATTACAAAATATTGCACAACAATTTACAAAGGGCTAAGCCAAAGAGTTCGAGTAAACTCTCCTCTTTGCTTAGTCATCTTCAAGCTCTTAGATAGCAAATGAAAGCAATGAAGTATAATGTTTTAAAAGATATTCAAATTTAGAAGTATTCGGCTTGTATACAAGCTATTTTCCAAAACCCCTGCAAAACCACTTTGTGAGATAAAACTATGAAGGTTCAAAGAACAAATGAGAGCTCCTTTGAGAATGTATCAAGAGTGGGTTGGTCTTTCCAAGGATTTTACCCAACACTTGATTCTTTGATCCCAACAAGATGTTCCCTCTACAAAACTTCAAACAAGAATTAGTTCCATATAGATCTAACAATAAACAATGATAAGAAACTATAGACATTTATTTGAAACCAACTAGAGCATTCTATACCTAGAGCATACTCCTAAATCAAATGTCAATGTAAGATACCTCTACATTAACAAATCTACAAGAGCATATGGATACAAATTAGATCAAAGCATGAGTAAAAGGAATTATACCAATGATCAACAATTCATCACACTCCAAAAGGAGGAACGCCTCATGAATGAAACTCCAAAATCTTTATTAGTATTTCTGAAAGTGTACAAGGCAGCAACGCTTCCGCAAACACAATAGCTAGTAAACAATCTTACAATATGAGAGCAATGGAAGGTTGGGAGCAGATCCCAATGAACAACCATATGCCAATTGGTGAGAGGGATGAGATCACAAGGCAAATTCGAATTTGGTACGTGAAACTCCAGTGCCAAGTGTAAAAATCGAATTCTGGCAAGTGGACGTTATTTTCTTCTTCCCTTATGTGCCAAATTCGAATTTTATGTTGAAATGACATGTGTATATGGTTGGTAACCCATGTGGGGACAATTTCCCACAAAAATCTCCACCAAATATTCTTCCAAATCCTCCCAAATATGCACTAACTTCACAAATTCGAATTTCAAGTAAGCAACTCTCATTTAATGCCGGAAATTCAATTTTATTTGAGCACATGTCTTTTCCTTGATTTTAGGAGTCCACATCACCTTGGGACTTCACTTTAACTCTTCCATAATTTTCCACCTCATTTCCACCTCTTTTAGCATGTGTGGATATTTATTTTTCTCCATTTATTTAATTTCTGGCTTAATTAATTGCGAGGTTTCCCACTAAACTTAGGAAAAGTGGGTTTTGAGGATTCAAAACACATTTTTAACCGCTCAAAGTGTGTCATAGTAGAAAGTTGAGCGCGAGAGGTGTAATTTTTATTACTCATACCCCATACAACTTCTCTAAACAACACTTTTTACAATTCAATTGCAATTTTTATTGCAATTTTCGACTTGCGGGAAATCTAAAATATTAAAAAATCACTACCTAGACCTAACCAAATTCCACGAAATTTTTTGTGTGATCTATTATGATAATATACATTGACTCTAGACACTAGGACTCATCCAAGGCCTCACCATCAAGCCATACTCCGGATTTGGGGTAAAATTGGAGGAAAAAACTCAATTAATTATTAACTTCTGGTAGGGAGATGATAATTAACTAAGTAAAAAAAACCTCCCAGAGTAATACTCACTTGTTGGCAAGGTCCCAGGCTACTTAGGCCTGTTACAGACTCAATACTGACTCAAAACTCATCATTACTAGCATCACTTATTACAATTCCCTGTAGGGTGTGGAATCTGGGTACAAGAGAAAATGATAAGAAGTAGAAGTAGAGTTTAAAAACTCTATTGAACTGATGATATCTGATGATATCCAATGTACAAATGTCTTCTGCTTCATCCTTGGGCATGGAGTCTTCTCATTATCATCAGGTGCCATTCCAGTGGTCAACATTTGGCTCCATATGGGGATGCATGCTAGTGTAATATCCCCAATAGGAAATAGACAGTAATACACAGCAATACAAGCATACAACTATATGGGAAAATGCCGGAAATAGAATATAGAGCAAGTACACATAAAAATACCAGAACGCTAAGCCATTTTATTAATCTGAGGATATATATGGGTACAATAGATAATCAGAATAAGTGCACCTATCCTTGCACAAGGCAAGTGAAGAACCCTCTCAGAACAGGAAATGGCTGCTATAGAGACTGCGTCCCAGCTGCTGGAAGAATCTGCCGTAGAATGCTGCTGCTGCAATGAACTGGAACTAGGGGCTGATCCCCTCACCGGAATAAGCTGAAAATCGGTAGATCACCTATACTCCCTGCTCCGGACAAAACCCAGAAACCATGAAGCCAATGGACCACCTTCGAAAAACACCCCAGAAGCCCTCCTCAAGAAAAACGCTATCCCTCCAAGCCAGCGCAGATGCCAAAGGAAGAATGGTGAGAAAAGGGCCACAAATCCCTCTGCAAACTCTCCAACTGAAAGAGACAACCCTCCAAGCTGAAGCACACTGAATCTCCCACGAAAATCCCCACAACTGGGCTGCTCTAACTCCAACTGCGTCCTCCCTCCAAGACTGCGTAGTCACTCAAGGAAGCTCAGCCCCTCTGCAAAACGTCCAACCAAATCACCTGCAAATCAACTGCGAAAGACTGAAGGAATACCTTTCCCGAGCAGGCACTCGAAGTCCCCCGGGGCCAAGGGTGAGATCTCCGACCGAAGACACTCAGTCGCACTAAACAGTGCTGCAGACCGACTAAACAACCGGCGTGCTCAAGTAGACAGAAGTCTAGCTCAAAATATCATCAACATATCAATAATCCAAATGGAGTGAAACTCCCACCTTTTATAGTGCTAGCTCCCCTCCAAACCCTGACTGCGTCCCCTCTCTCCATGAGCTCCTCCTATGCCTGCGCAGTTGCTTCTAGAGCCTACGTGAGGCCTCTCTCATGCAAAGTGTTGACCCCCAAGGCTCTCCTTTAAGTCACAACGTTGCTCCTACTAGGAAGCACTTTATTTTATTAAAGTGAGTTGACCCCTCTTTCTCACTTTTATTTATTAATTAACTATAGGCGACAAAACTATACAAAAATGAAATATTCCAATTAGCGGTGCTAATTAGGAATATTACAGTCTCCCCCGGCAGAACGTTGCTTGTCCTCAAGCAACTGAAGTGATGGATGCTGCAATATCCTCTCATCCTCCCAAGTGGCATCCTCATCCGGCAAGTTCTTCCATCTCACCAAGAACTCCCTGATCTTCCTGCTCCACAGCTGCCTCTCCCTAGTATCAATAATAGCCTCCGGCTGCAACACCAGATGCCCCTCATCATCCGTGGGTGGTAGCTCCTCTGTGACTGTCACCTGCTGGCCCAATGCCTTTTTCAGGCATGATACATGAAAAATGTTATGAATCTTGCTGCCTTGGGGCAACTCCAACTCATATGCAACCTGCCCAATCCTGCGTATCACCCTGTATGGCCCATAAAAGCGGGGCTTAAGCTTCTCAGCCCCCTTCTGCTTAAGCGAAGACTGTCGGTATGGCTGTAGTCGCAGGTAGACCAAGTCTCCTACCTCAAAGTGTCTCTACACTCGACCCTTATCAGCATACAACTTCTGCTGATTCTGTGCTGTGGCTATGTTATCCTTGAGAGTTCGGAGGATATCTTGGCTCTCTTGGATCCATATCTTGGCTCTCAGAGCCCTACTAGCACCAAACATCATGTCCACAAAAGATAAGGGATGATATCCATATAAAGCATAGAAAGGTGACATACCAATGGACATGTGATGCGTCGTGTTGTAGCAGTACTCTCCCAGATGCAGCCACTTCAGCCATGCCCTATGCTGCCCACTGACATAGTTACGCAAGTAGCCCTCCAACCACTTGTTAACTATCTCTGTCTGTCCGTTCGTTTGGGGGTGATAACTAGTGCTCGGTGTCAACTCCGTCCCCACTAGCCAGAAGAGCTCCTGCCAGAATCCGCCCATGAAGCGGCTGTCCCTGTCGCTGACAATGGTCTTAGGTAGACCATGTAACCTGAAAATCTCCCTGAAGAACAGCTCAACCACCTGCGCTGCTGTGTGGTGTGCTGATATGGCGAAAAAATGTGCATACTTCGTCAGTCGGTCAACGACGACAAAGATGCAGTCCTTGCCCTGTACCATGGGCAACCCCGTGATGAAGTCCATCGATATGCTCTCCCATTTCCCCTCTGGAATGGGAAGAGGCTGCAACAACCCTGCCGGATGGCTCATCTCTCCCTTGTTCCTCTGGCAAACATCGCACTCCCTGACATGCTGGAGTACGTCCTCCTTGAGGCCCTTCCATGAGAACCTCTCCCTGATGGCCCTGTAAGTCTTGGTGAACCCCTGATGGCCCGCCAATGGAGAATCGTGTGAAGCATGGAGTATCTTCTTCTTGAGCTGAGATCCCTCAGTCAAGAAGATCCTGTCCCTGTAATAGATGATCTCGTCGACCACCCTGTACCTGTCATCTGCTACCTGCCCATCCAACACCTCACACGCAAACCTGTCCTTGGAGTACTCTACCAACAGTCGACCCCTTCAATCAGCGTCCAAGCTCATAAGAGATAACGTGGCCGGTCTACGGGAAAGGGCATCAGCTACCACGTTATTCTTGCCTTTGACGTACTCTATGTCAAAGTCATAGGCTTGGATCTTACTGATCCACTTCTGCTGCCTCTCCTGCAACTGCTTCTGCTCCAGAAAGTACCTGAGGCTGTTGTGATATGATCTCACCCTGAATCTGCTGCCCACTAAATACTGCCGGTATTTGGCCAATGCATGCATGATGGCCAACATCTTTTTGTCGTATATGGAATACAACCTCTCATGCGGAAGGAGCTTCCGGCTCTCAAAAGCTATAGGGTGACCGCCCTGCATCAAAACCGCACCAATCCCCTCTCCTGATGCATCACACTCGAGGACAAATGGCTGTGTGAAATCTGGCAATGCCAGCACGGGGCAGCTGCACATCACCTCCTTGAGCTTATCAAAAGCTCGCTGTGCTGTGTCCGACCAACTGAATGCCCCCTTCCTCGTCAAGTCTGTGAGGGGTGCAGCAAGCTGTGAGAAGCCCTTGACGAACTTCCTGTAGTATGTGCAAATGCCAATAAATCCCTGAAGCTCAGTCACATTCCTCGGCTCTGGCCAATCTCTGATGGCCCTGATCTTCTCCTCGTGGACTCTCACCCCGTCCACTCCTATAATGTGCCCCAAGTACAGCATCTTTGTCAAGCCAAACTCACACTTGGAGAGCTTGGCATAGAACTGCTGCTCCTCCAAGATGCGCAAAACTGTCTCAATGTGTTGGAGATGCTCCTCCCAAGTCCTGCTATATATAAGTATGTCATCGAAGAAGACCAGCACAAACTTCCTCAGATGACCCCTGAAAATGTGGTTCATGCACGACTGAAAGGTAGCGGGTGCATTGGTCAGCCCAAAAGGCATGTCCAGGAACTCGAAGTGCCCATAATGACACCTGAAGGCGGTCTTGGGAATGTCCTGTTCCCTCACGCGTATCTGATGGTACCCGGATCTCAAGTCAATCTTTGAGAAGAACCGTGCTCCTCTTAACTCGTCCATCAACTCATCGATCCTGGGGATGGGATACTTGTTCTTCAGGGTCTTCTTATTCAGAGCCCTGTAGTCAATGCACATTCGCAATGTGCCGTCCTTCTTCTTCACCAACACCACGGAAGAAGAAAAAGGACTCGTGCTCGGCCGAATGTGACCAAGGGCCAGCAGCTCCTAAATAGCACGCTCTATCTCATCCCGATAGGCCTTGGGATGCCTATACGGTGTGGTGATCACCGCCTGTATACCCTGCTCAAGCTCAATAGTATGATCAAACCCCCGATCCGGTGGCTGCCCTGGTGGAATATCCCCAAATACTGCGGCATACCTGTCGAGAATAGACTGTAGCTCAGGGTGCACTGTCTGACCTGTATCTACTGCCTCCGAAGCTCGCAACTCTACGATCCACTCTATGTCTCCCTTGTGGAAGGTCGCCTCCATCCTATGTGCCGACACTGTCTGAGGCGGGTATGTGTGCTGTCCTCGTATCTTCTCATGTCTCCCTGTCTTGGGATCATCCCACTCCATCTCTAGGGCCTTCCAATCTGTCGTGACCTTCCCCAGAGTAATGAGCCACTGAACACCCAATATCATGTTGGTGTCCGGGATATCCACCACGAAAAAATGATCTGTCAATGTATAAGTGCCCATCGTCACTGATAACTCTGGGACATACCGAGCACACACCATAGTCTGATCTCCTGGAACCAAAACGGAAAATCCATCAAAACTCTCATTCTGTATGCCTCTCCGCTCAACCATCTGCGCATCAATAAAGTTGTGGGTGGCCCCACTATCAACCAAGACTGAGACCCGCTGTCCACGTACTGTCCCCAGTACGCGTAGCGTCAAATACTTGGGAACTCCCCGCAATGCGGCTAGAGCTCCTCCAGTGGGTGCAAATGATGCACCACCTACTGCGGGTGGTGGAGGTGGTAAAGTATCCTGCGCTGCATAACAATCTCCTGCCTCCACGTCATCCCCTTCATCCTCTTCCTCGCTGCTCTTGGAGAAGACCTCAATGAAATGTGCTTTCCCCGCAGCACATCTATGTCCCGGTGCCCATGGCTCCAGGCAAGTGAAGCACAACCGCTTCCTCCTCAGCTCTCTCCTGGCCTCATCATCATACTGCCCTTGCCCGGGATTTGCCTTGGGAGGCGGAACCCTCGTGTCCTTCCCCTTAGGCTGGAAGGCCTGTCTCTGGGGGTAAGGTGTCCGAGTCCTGGGTAAGACATCTTGTAAATCCCGAGTCCTGCTGATGGCGTCCTGAAGTGTAGCTGGTCTAGTCGACCGGACTAGGCCACGTAGTGGCTTTGTCAACCCCTGCACAAACATGTAGACCATCCGAGCCACGGATAGATCAGGCACCATCACGGAAATCCTCAAGAAGTCTGAAATGTACGTCTCTGGGCTCCCAGTCTGCTTGAGCTTTGTCAGCTCAACGAAGTGCTGCTCCGGATCCCTCCGGTCAAAACGCTCTATCACCCTCTTGGTAAACTCGGCATATGTCGTCACTGTAGAATGCCCGAGTGTCGTCATCCCATGAAACCACCAGTCCTGGGCCTCACCATCCAGATGTAATGTTGCCACCTTAATGGCCTCTGACTGCGACATCTGGTTAAGCTGGAAATAGATGTCCAACTTCTCCACCCAAGACTTTGCCGAACTGTTTGATGAACCATCAAACGTGGGCAAATGAAATCTGCTAGTTGTGCGGTGGTAGTCTCCATCATGATGATGCCGGTGCCCCCGGTGATGATCGCGGGGTCTACTGTCCCGCTGGAGCTGGACAAAGTCTCTGAACGAGAGAGCCTCCATGAACTCCTGCCCGTATGCCTGGTACTCTGCAAAATAGTCACCCATGTGGCCCGGCTCCGGCTCTCGTTGTGCTGCTGCCCCTGCATCCTCTGCTAGGAAGGTAGGCATGGTGGATCGCGTGGGTGCTGGAATATCCCTCTGTGCTCCCCTCTGTGCTCCTGCCCCTGTGTCCTCTGCTAAGAATGTGGGCATAGTGGATCGCGTGGGTGCATGCGATGCCATGATGGGGATAGCATCACGCACCGGCACATGATGGGACGTACCCGACCCCTCACCGATCTGAAAACCCCTGGGGGGTTCCCGCTGCTTAACCTCTAACGCCGTGAGTCTCTGTGTCACCTCCTGCATGTGTTGGAGGAGTGCCTCTCTAAATCTCCTCGAGTCCTCCTCGTCTGCCATAGGACCCCTCTGTTCTGCGTACCCCACAGGCTGCTCCTGCTCTGAATCTGTCTCAGGCGGCTCCTGATCGGAATCCGTCACAGGCTCCCCCTCTCCGTAGGGGTTCTCCCACCTACTATCAACGTCTCTGTATCTCCTTCTCCTATAACCGATGTAGGGTTTATCCCCGGGCGTCATAGACTGCTAGCTCCACAGGCTGAGCCAGAACTATGCTCTGATACCACTGTAATATCCCCAATAGGAAATAGACAGTAATACACAGCAATACAAGCATACAACTATATAGGAAAAATGTCGGGAATAGAATATAGAGCAAGTACACATAAAAATACCAGAACGATAAGCCATTTTATTAATCTGAGAATATATATGGGTACAATAGATAATCAGAATAAGTGCACCTATCCTTGCACAAGGCAAGTGAAAAACCCTCTCAGAACAGGAAATGGCTGCTATAGAGGCTGCGTCCCAGCTGCTGGAAGAATCTGTCGTAGAATGCTGCTGCTACAATGAACTGGAACTAGGGGCTGATCCCCTCACCGGAATAAGCTGAAAATCGGTAGACTGCCTATACTCTCTGCTCCGGACCAAACCCAGAAACCATGAAGCAAATGGACCACCTCCGAAAAACACCCCAGAAGCCCTCCTCAAGGAAAACGTTGTCTCTCCCAGCCAGCGTAGATGCCAAAGGAAGAATGCTGAGAAAGTGGCCACAAAACCCTCTGCAAACTCTCCAACTGAAAGAGACTAACCTCCAAGCTGAAACACACTGAATCTCCCACGAAAATCCCCACAACTGAGCTGCTCTAACTCCAACTGCGTCCTCCCTCCAAGACTGCGCAGTCACCCAATGAAGCTCAGCTCCTCTGCAAAACGTCCAACCAAATCACCTGCAAATCAACTGCTAAAGACTGAAGGAATACCTTGCCCGAGCAGGCACTCGAAGTCCCCCGAGGCCAAGGGTGAGATCTCCGACCGGAGACACTCAGTCGCACTAAACAGTGCTGCAGACCGACTAAACAACCGGCATGCTCAAGTAGACAGAAGTCTAGCTCAAAATATCATCAACATATCAATAATGCCAAATGAGGTGAAACTCCCACCTTTTATAGTGCTAGCTCCCCTCAAAACCCTAACTGCGTCCCCTCTCTCCATAAGCTCCTCCTATGCCTGCGCAGTTGCTTCTAGAGCCTACGTGAGGCCTCTCTCATGCAAAGTGTGGACCCCCAAGGCTCTCCTTTAAGTCACAACGTTGCTTCTACTAGGAAGCACTTTATTTTATTAAAGTGAGTTGACCCCTCTTTCTCACTTTTATTTATTAATTAACTATAGGCGGCAAAACTATACAAAAATGAAATATTCCAATTAGCGGTGCTAATTAGGAATATTACAACTAGATATGAAGTGACAGTGTGCAAGAACCTGGAATCTGTATCCACCGACCAAAGATATATATTAGCAGTATCCATTCAAAATAATATCAAATAAAATCAAGTATAGAAATGGAAATTTATTCTAGGAAACACAAATAACAATTTATTCATGAAATAAAACTACTTAAACAAAATTTACAAGGGATAGGGTTAGGAATATGATACACAGGATGCCCCATGGCATCGAATGTCTTCGGTGAAATCCATCTTGATAACCTGCCTACTCACAGGCAAATCCATAGGCTCTTTCTCTGATGTGCCTTGGCCAATTTTGACTATCTTAGGACTATGACTTGCCCCACTGTTAACCTGTTTGTGGCCATCAGATACACCAGACCTCTTCCTTTTCCCTTTTTGACTTTTGATGCATTGAGGTTTGATCCTGCTCAAAACTGGAGGGTCATTTTTTATATCCTTTTTATTTTTTCGTTTTTTTCTTTTCTTCTTGGTTAGTTGCGATGGTGATGATGATGCAGTCACTGTCAATCCTACTGCTCTGTCTTGAAAATGATTTGATGGAAGATTCGAAGTACCCAAGCCTTTTGAGCTATGCCTAATCTCTTCATTTTGAATCCGTTCTGTTAAGGGGGGAAGAAAATTTGTCAACCAACATCACTTCTTGTCTGGCATGATCTATCGATAATCTCATTGTTGGGTTTCTTTGGATCCTCAACATGATATCTTTTCTCTAACTCCTGATCAAGCTTGAAAAAGTTATTATCTGGCATGGGGATGGTGGCATATGACAAGTTCATTTGAAGGCTACCACCTAAATTTGATGCCCATTTTCTTGATAGGAGAATTCTCCATGAATCAGGAACATCTATCACAACAATATCCATAGTCATTATTCTGTCTGGGTATGCAGCTAGGAAAACCTATAAATCTTTAATTATCCCACACACTTCAATTCTTTTAGAATCCATTGAACATATGTTGTGATAGGGCCTAGATACCCTTAAATTCAGTTGCTCCATGAATTTCTTGGTCATGACATTTGATGAAGCCCCTGAATCAAGCATGCAGTTGTGTAAAAGACGATCATTCACTATCAAAGAAACATAAAATGGCAGATGATCTTCATTCCCCACATAACAGTTCATACTTTTCAATACAATTTTTTCATCTTTTGGTTCATTATTAGGCTTTTCTTCCCTTTGAGTAACTTCAATTGCACTTAGTAACTTGGCCCTTTGAGATGGATTCTTTAAAAGCTTTGTCACTGGGATAGAAACCTTTGCATTATTCACCCAATTGACCAAGTCAAAATTTAATTCTGAAGTAGGAGGAGATTTTTTTTTTTGATTATTCCGGTCTTGAATATCCCTTCTCTGATAAGTCATCCCTTTGTGTTTTGCCATAGCAAGAATTTGTCCAAATGTAGGCTTTTCCTCAAAAATCTTAGTGACTTTGTCAAAATTTGCAATCATATTGTCAACTCCAATATTATTAGGACTATGGTCAATCTCTTGATTTCTTTCAATGGTGTATATTTGATCTTCCATGGAGAACATATTGATTTGATCCCTAGTTCCTACATGTTCATCTCCCAACATGCTACCTTCCATAATTCTTTTTACATATGGGCATGTGGCTTCTTCATGGAACTCGTTACATGGCCTACAAAAAGGGGGAATTTGATCTACCATGTTGGTGGATTCCAATGGATTTAGAGGCCTATAATCTTGTTGAGGGCCTTTATTCTTTTGCCATCCATTATTTGGCCTAGGTTGGAATCTTTGCACTTGCGATCTTTCCATGACCACCAGCGTACTTTGCATGGCTTGCATTTCTTTAGTGTGGTTTGCTTCCATGCTTTTGATGAGTTGAGTTAATTCCTTAATAGGATCATGGGTAGCCTCTTCCTTGGCCTTGCCTTTGGAATCATTCGATTTCGATGGCCCTGTAGTGAAACCAGGAATCTCAGATTTTCTTGATTGCTTTCTGGCCCTCTCCATTTTCAAGGCTTCAGTTTGAGCTACACCCAAAGTTGCAGGCTCCTTTCTTCGCAACTCATAAGTAGTGTCAACACCAAAAGAATCCAGATAGGAACATAAGAGAAATTCATCAGGAGGTTTAACAGTAGTAGGCATGCTTTTAACCAATTCATTGAATCTCTTGTTAAACTCCTCCATGGTTTCATTCTCATTTTTCTTCATAGTGCTAATGGCACTGATCGAATGACTATTCTCTCTTCTCTCTCCATACTTTCCCATGAATGCATTAACAATCGCTTGTAAAGAATCATATGAATTAGCAGGTTGCTCAGTGAACCAATCAAGAGCATCCTCTTCCAAAGAGAGAATGAAAAGCCTCATCTTTACATCCTCATAATTAGCAACGTTACACCACTTAAAGATGCAAACATTAAAGTTATTCACATGTGATGCAGCGCCGATGGCATTGTTACCTTGAAAAGAAGACAACCATTCAATAGCCTTGTCAGGGATATTGTGAGGATAGCCATTAATGTTAGTAAAGTTACAAGGAGCAAAAAGATCATTCATGATGTTAGACTCAACTTGTTCTTGAAACAACAAATGAATGTCAGAAATAGTCTCTTGCCCAAGACTAGCAAGAGCTCTACTATGAGAAAGTCTATTTAACCTCTCTCTAAAAACCCTTTCAGGATTAGGAGAGGGTCTAACCAGACCACTTGAATTTCTCCTAGTAGAAACTCTTGCAAAATTAGGATTGAGTGGAGTCGCCACTTGAGCAAGAATCTGATGCAGAACTAGCAGCCTGCAATTCCCAGAATCTTTAAAACACCATGTATTTAAACATGCATTGCAATCTCTGCCCAATTAAAACCCCAATCTAGGCAATCACATGCATTCTTCCCTCAATTCCATTAGAACAACACAAATTCCCATATACTTTCTTTATTGGACAAAACAGATGTGTTCTTGTTTCTTTTTAACAATCTTAACATTGTTTACTCAATCCAAACTATAACCAATTATAATCCCATTCATCCTTTGTGCAAATGACGTCAATCCACACACATTTCTGGGTGATCTCTGAATTAACTAAACAACATTCCCATTTCAGTGAACACACTCAGAAGTTTTGCCACGGCATTAACATTAATGTGCTTGTCCACAAATATCAAATATATCTATGCCTTTTGCTTTTCAGCATACCCATTGCAAATCAATACCATTACATTTCAACATGATTCGAATTTGCTTGTTCTGTTATATATTCAGGATATCCAGAATTCAATTTCAACATGCGCTCTAGCAATTCACATTAAACTCATATGCTACCTTACCTGAATCGATTCCTCTTCTTGAAATTTCATATTAATTTCTGGGTAGGTTAAAGATCGCCCTCAGCACCTTCTGAATTGTTTTCAACAGATTCAAATTATCTCTGCAATACCTTGTGCCCTGTATCCTTCGTTAAAACATTCAAACAGCTCCATACCAGCGTTTTCACAATTCATCTTTTGTTATATCGATTTCAGGGTTTAAAAATCGAATGCTCTCCAGAATTTACAACGTACTTACCATTTCACTTCTGCGCTGAAGATTCTGCTTTCCATTTCATCCATATTTAAAAATAAATCCAGCCAGCAATCTGCTCCAATCTTTGTTAACGCCTCTTCTAAGGTATTCACTGGTTCTAATTATACGTCTGGTCAAATCACTGTTCGATCACAATTTCACGATCCTCCCATCTTTCATTCTTATAACACTAGACTTTAAAATCAAAACTTAATAAAAAGAGGCGCCCTGCTACCATTGACCACCGGTTTCTATGGAGTTATATATTATGAATCGACTTCTACAGCAGTCCTTTCGACCCACATAAATAAACACGGTTTTCATATAATCAAGCTTACCTCCATAAACGTTCCCCAATTTCTGTTGCGCCTTCACAATGTTTGCCTTCACGAACAGATAGTGGTGCATAAATGATTCCAAAAGTTTCAGACTTCTGAAATGTCCGGATGCCAGTAACTACAGCGCTATAGCTTTATGCCCAATGAAGTCTATTCTTTTGGATCTAACGCTACAACCAGATTCAATGCTTCCTCACACTGTGATTCAACACTTCTGTTCAGCGAATTCAGCTCAGGTATTGATCAATTTTCACAGCGTTCAATCACCAGCGTTCCATCAGTTGTGTTAAAAACCTCGACTATACAAATCGAATTTCATTCAACTTAAATCGATTTTAATTAGAATCGATTTCCTTCCCTTATGCCTATATCACAGAAATCCAAGCAGAATTTAACCAAGAATATGTGTAAACAATTCACGCAGAATTTCTAAAACAAACTCTTCATTAATAAAATTAAATGCAATCAATTACAGAAACCTTTCTTGGCCAGATTTTCATTTGATGGCCCTTCAACTTCTAAAAACTGACTTTATGCACTCTTACCACCTCTATCCTCACTTTCTCGATTTATATAAGGAAAACACAATTGATACAAATACATGGTTTCATGAATCAATTCTGATTCTGAACCAGAAATCTCTCAACCTCTCCTAAAAAATCTCTTCAATCTCACTCTTTTCTAAACTAACACTAAATAAAGCTTTTAAAATCCCTCATACTCTATTCTAGCCAAATAAATCCAACTATTTGGCCTGATCTCCATACAAGGAGGATCACTCAGCCACCTACACCCTATCCTCATAAATAAACACTCTCATATATTTAAACAAATTAAATTATTTTCTTCCAACCCCTTGTTAGTCACAACATGTGACCATACTATCACATTGCTGACTAGCCTGAATGCTCCTGCATCAGAATCTAAATCTAAAATTCAAATATGTCAAAACTTAAAGTTAGTCATTTTCCCAGGCACAAGAAGACTTGTCTCCGGCAACAGCGCCAAAAATTGTTATCGCTTGCCGCCTACACCTACCTACAGTTAGCGGGAAAAACCTTTAACCCCACAAGGTGTGGTTGGTGGCAAGGAACTCAGAGAAGGGGTTGTCACCTATTCCCGACTCTCTCCGTTTAAGCTATCTCCTAGGTTAGCTATGGGGGTGGTCCCTAAAGAAAAAATATGTTAATGATGTGAGTTTTCTAGGAGAATATTAGAGTGAGATTGGATTACTTTTGAAGATTCATGAACATTTATGAACAACTTTGAAATAATGACAAACCATTTAACCAGTGCCTTTACAAATAACGTGCTGAAAAGTAAAAGAAATGCTCAAAGAGATGAGAACACAGTGATCCTGAAATGGAAACAAAAGACTGTTAGCACAAGATATGAGAAATGCTTTCAAGATAAATAGATTTGTGAATCAAGGCATGAGAAACTATCTTGCTCATAAGGAATCATTTAGTGTTCTACTTTTGGAGAATGTAAATGAGATGATATAAAACCTCAAATGTTAGACCAAGATTACAACATGCAATTAAATTTGCAACACCAAATAAGGGTATTTGCCAATGAAACGAGATATATCAATTATCCATAAGCATAATGATCATTAAAATGACAACATGCAATGAAGTTGCATGTAGAAACAAATTTCCAAGTACCATAGAATTAAACTTGTTGCAAAATTTAAGGAATTAAAATGCTTGCATCCAAAGTGCTTCTTGAGATAATATTTGCATGTGAATCTTTAAACCGTCAAGATAACAAAAAATTTGGGAAATTTTCAAGTAAATGTGATGAGATAGTGCTCTTGGTTTATTTTATTAATTAGTTCTAAAGCAAGGTTACAATTGAACTCTAATCCTCAGAACTCACCCTCGCCCAATATTTGGATCTCACAGTGAGGAGTCCATAGAGGTAGAGGGTCCCTAAAACGTCTATTCAACCAACTTAAGTTGGAGGTAATTTTTAGAGATGCAAGTCTAGTATGAAAAGTGAAATGCTTAAATGATATGAAAGTGAGTTTGCAAGTGCTATGTAAAAGATGGAGATGATTCAATTAAATATGCTTCATAGTTAGAACAATAACTCAAGTTGCCATAAATTGAAAGTGCTATGCTTCTTTACTTGTAGTATATTGTGAAACTTATCCAAATGAGAAATAGATCACAAAACATAAGTAAGTAATGGCAAATGAGATTGCAAATTAAGAAATTAAAGGACTATGCGATTTGTGTTACTTCCCAATTAGAGCATACATATGTGATGTGAAAAAAAATGGAAATGTCAAAACCACTAAGTCCATCCATCTACAAATTCTCTCCTTTGAAATGGAGAGATAGGGATGTAAATGGGTAAAACCCACGCTCCCACAACAAAAACAGAAATTTTATTAATTTTACAAGAATGAAATGACCATGAGGCCTTTTCTAAACCAATGAAAGCCTTTACAAATATTGAGACCATAGACTTTTCCTCGGTGAGGATTTAAAAAAAAAAAACTCAAAAGAATTCAAACTTTACAAAAGGAGAAGAAAAACTAAACCCCTTCAATTCCCACAACCAAAGAAGAGAGATATCCTCCTCATTTGAAATTTGTAGCGCAAAGGTCCTGCAACAACTTGTTAGTAATTTCCTGTAGTTGTCCACTCAAGCTGTCACAAGAAAAAGTTCGGAAAGAGGGCTACAAAACCAATCAAATATTAGATAGATAAAATTACAAAATATTGCACAACAATTTAAAAAGGGCTAAGCCAAAGAGTTCGAGTAAACTCTCCTCTTTGCTTAGTCATCTTCAAGCTCTTAGATAGCAAATGAAAGCAATGAAGTATAATGTTTTAAAAAATATTCAAATTTAGAAGTATTCGGCTTGTATACAAACTATGTCCCAAAACCCCTGCAAAACCACTTTGTAAGATAAGACTATGAATGTTCAAAGAACAAATGAGAGCTCTTTTGAGAATGTATCAAGAGTGGGTTGGTCTCTCCAAGGACTTCACCCAACACTTGATTCTTTGATCCCAACAAGATGTTCCCTCTACAAAACTTCAAACAAGAATTAGTTCCATATAGATCTAACAATAAACAATGATAAGAAACTATAGAGATTTATTTGAAACCAACTAGAGCTTTCTATACCTAGAGCATACTCCTAAATCAAATGTCAATGTAAGATAGCTCTACATTAACAAATCTACAAGAGCATATGGAAACAAATTAGATCAAAGCATGAGTAAAAGGAATTATACCAATGATCAACAATTCATCGCACTCAAAAAGGAGGAACACCTCATGAATGAAACCCCAAAGTCTTTATTAATATTTGTGAAATGTACAAGGCAGCAGCGCTTCTGCAAGCAGAATAGTTAGTAAACAATATTACAATATGAGAGCCCATGGCTCCATTATATAGAAAGTTGGGAGTAAATCCCAATGAAGAACCATATGCCAAGTGGTGAGAGGGAGAAGATCACAAGGCAAATTCGAATTTGGTAAGTGGATCTCCAATGCCAAGTGTAAAAATCGAATTCTGACAAGTGGACATTATTTTCTTTTTCCCTTATGTGCCAAATTCGAATTTTATGATGAAATAACATGTGTATATGGTTGGTAACCCATGTGGGGACAATTTTCCACAAAAATCTCCACCAAATATTCTCCCAAATCCTCCCAAATATGCACTAACTTCACAAATTCGAATTTCCAAGTAAGCAACTCTCATTTAATGCCGGAAATTCAATTTTATTTGAGCACATGTCTTTTCCTTGATTTAAGGAGTCCACATCACCTTGGGACTTCACTTTAACTCCTCCATAATTTTCCACCTCATTTAGCATGTGTAGATATTTATTTTTCTCCATTTATTTAATTTCTGACTTAATTATCCAGATTTCCCACTAAACTTAGGAAAAGTGGGTTTTGGGGGTTCAAAACACTTTTTTAACCCCTCAAAGTGTGTCATATTAGAAAGTTGAGCGTGAGAGGTGTAATTTTGATTACTCATACCCCATACAACTTCTCTAGACAACACTTATTACAATTCAATTACAATTTTTATTGCAATTTTCGACTTGCAGGAAATCTAAAAGATTAAAAATCACTACCTAGACCTAACCAAATTCCACGAAATTTTTGGTGTGATCTAGTATGGTAATGCTTAACTAGGTTTCTACACTATAACAATTTCCTCGTTAAGAGGGAGTGTTGATTTTTGTAACATTGAATGTGCTCTAGCCTCGAGATTTTGTAGAGAGGCTAAGACACATGCATTCTTCAATACTCAGATATTGTTTGGGAAAATTCCATCCAAAGTTGATTTAATTAAAATAATTAATCATTTTTAATGTATTCCCAAGTCTAAAGTTAGGAAATGTGATGAATTAAAGGGTATTAATTAAATCGGGTGTGAATCTTTTAAATAAAGGTGTGGATCGAGTCCAAGTTAATTTGAGCCATCGATTAAGATCTAATCTTGGCTGTTGATATGTCAACGAGAGATTATAAGAAGGAGCTCGATGGGAATTTGTAGAACACACTTGAGATTTGTAAAAATCGATCTTACTGGGAGATCGAATTCTCAGAGTGGCAACGCTGAGTTGCTAGAGAGAGATCCAGTGATTTCGTTGTAGTGAGGGGCAAAGATACTAGACTGGAGGAAGGTTTCCATATCCAGGGAGTGCAAGGCAAAGAAGACAAAGAGAGCCACACAGAGGCAACGCAGAGCTTCAGAGGGAGTCTGCTATTTTGCTGAGAGACAATAGAGCTCCAGTGCCAGAAGCCGGGGTGAGTCTGGAGGGCCAGGGAGTCGAGTTTCAGCGCAACAGAGGATCAAAAGGAGAGGGTGACGCAGTTCTAGGAGTTGTGATGTAGTGATAGCCTAGGGTGACGCAGTTGCTGCGCAGCGACAACGCAAGGCATCTCTTCTCCAATCCAGATCAGTGCCGGATTGCCCGTGACAGTGTGATATTTTCTCACTAAGTCTTTCGTTAGTATTTCTCTATATTGGATAGCCAATTGGGCATCCAACAATTTGTGCTCAGCTTACTACTGCATAATATTAAAACCCTCAGCTGCATTGGTTTTCCCAAGTTGGGTTTTTTCGGGGACGATTGTCCAAAAATAATGGTGTATTTATGTGTGTGTTTCTATCTTGTTTGCGTTGTATTTTCTGTAGCATTTTATGTTGTGTAGGCTATAGTGTATTTGATTTCGATATATACTGTGTAACGCCGTAAATAAAGAAATAGGGGAAATCTAATCAGTTGTTGCAGTAGGATTTCATAAGTGAAATTTTTACATTGCCATTCGTATCTGGAAAATCTTTCCTCCGGATCACTGTCTTTGACCCTCACACTGGTCCGATCTCTCTGACTCTCTCTCCGACAACTGACTGTTTCTACTCTGGAAATCGATTTGCCAATGAAATCGAATTGCTGAAGTGTGTTCTCCATCACCACATCGACCTCCTCTTATAATCCTCTCTTAGAGCCCCAACGGCTAAGATTAAAACTTAATCAATAGCTAGGATCATCTTGGAGTCGATCCGTGTAAGTTTCTAGACTATTCTCGCCTTATCTCAATTAATGCTAATTAATTAACCATATTCCCTAAGTTTAGACTTAGGAAATATTTAAAAATTGGTTAATATTCTAATTGAGACACTTCTAGGCGGAATTTTGAGAAACGATTTCTGGGTTTTGGAGATCTCATGTATTCTAGCCTCTCCACAAAGTTTCGTGGCTAGAGCACATCTGACGCTAGAAAAACTAATACTCCATTTTAGCGAGGAATGTGTTCTAGTGCTGCACCTGCTGCTGCAACACCCTGTCTTTGTATCATCTTCTGTCATGCTGCTGATGTCTGGCTACCGCTGCCCACCAACCACTGTGCAACTCTGATATGAGTTGCATCTGCGCTGCTGATCCCGCTGAACTGTTTCCAACATTGGATTTGCACTGCAACTCCCCCTCATCTCTTGTTGCTGCAACTGCAACATCTACAACAAAGAAACGTCCAAAACTGAACCAAATGTGTTCAGTATGATGTATCTGTCACTCGAGCCCTAACTGCTACTAGCATCTACACTGTCACTGAGGAATCTGCGTTGTTGCTGACTCTGCACTGTGCTAACTGCATTGCATCCATTTCTGCAATGTGCTCCCCAACATATGACTACTATTAGTCTCTGCAACTGTCACTCTGTCATCTGGCTGGACCAACTGCCACTGGTTCATCCTGCTATTGAATATTGAGGGCTCCCATAGCCAGGTACTGATCTAAGAGGTGGACTCCTCAAATATCTTGCCCATCTGTAGCGCTCTAGGGCTACAAAACCAAGTCACCCCGTCTCACCCCTGGAGGTATGTTGACGAAGATAGCGAAGTCTTGCTCCAACATGGAGGAAAGCCTATTGAGCTCTGCAGAAGATGCCTGCTGGTCTTGCTTCTCCTCCTTGTCCTTGTTTCTGAGAGGACACTATGTCAACTAGAAAGGCTGACACAGAGGGCCGAGGGACAACGCTAGGATTTTCGGTGGGTCAAAAGGGGCTCGAGTTCTGTAAATCCCGTTTGAGGGTGTGAATCAGCCATATTTTCCGTCTCCGAGTGAAAGAGGTATTACTGCCATGTATTTTCTCTGTAGTGCTAACCACGTCCGGTGCCCAGATATTGTTGTATTCAGATTTTGCATAATAATAAAACCCTCTTGAGCTAGCTACATCGGTTTGTTAAAATTTGGGTACTAGAGGACAAGTGATTCACTAAGGCTTTGGTCTTTGGCCTAGGGAAAAGTGTCCAAATGTATTTGTACTTTTTTCCTAAAGTGACTTTATAAGTGGTAAAGTCAAATCTAATTTTAAAGTGACTTTGTAAGTGATACAGTTACAAGTCTAATTTTAAAGTGACTTTATTAAAGTCAATGAAAAATTATAAAGTGAAAAAGTGATTGGAAATAAAAGGCTAACTGGGTCTTTATTTGAGTGGGGTGAATTAAATATTAGAAAGTGAGAATTAAATGCACACTTATTCTCAGCCCTTGATCTAAAGCTATCTCAGCGATTTGATTTAGGGATTCCCCAAAAGTCACTTTGGGTTAGAGTAAAAGGAGAAAAGAAGAGAAAAGGTCATTCATTCTTTTCATGAGCAGATTGAGAGAAGGAGCAAGAGAGAGCAATGAGAATTTCTGAGCAGGGAGAAGAAAGAGAGCAGAACCTTGGCACGAATCCCAAGGCATTTATTCCAACAATCCGTACAATAGTTTAGAGGCACGAAATTCGAGGCACCTTGGCACGAAAATCGAGGAGAGAGAAGGCAACATTTATTACAGCAGCAATGGGCATGAAAATTGAGGTTCGTACAACACAAATTTTGAGGGAAAGAAACAGCATTGGGTAGCATGCATTCCGACGCTGAGTGGGCATAGATTTTGAGTCTGAAAAGACAACTATACTTTTCGTACAGTTCGTACACCAGTACGGAATTTCTGGGCACGAAAATCGAGGAGACTGTACATAATTTAATGCTTGTATCTCTTGCTGTAATTTTTTTGTTTTGACAGTTTTGCTGTTTGGCACATTTTTCGAGGTGGAATCAAGCACGGAAAACGATTTAAGTCTGTTTTGTGGTTTCTAGAATTTTCTGTGTATTTCTGTTTCACTGTAAAAGCATTTTTCAGAAATAAAGAAGAGCTCTCAAACTGGTTTTCCCAAAGAGTTGTAGGGGGTTTTTCCAGGGTCGCATTGACAAAAAATCACAGTGCTATTTTTTTGTGTGGCTGTACTATTTTACTGTGTTTTTATTTCTGTATTTCCAGCAACTGTGAAATTCCTAAATTTGTGTTTTCATAAATTTATTTCATTTCTATAATTTTGAATGTATGATTATGGGAATGGGCATTTAACTATATGGGAGTGATAAGGTGAAATTGAAAACCAGAGTGGGGTCAAAATTTCTACACGGTTTTCCCGCATTGGGTTTTTCGGGGACATTTGTCCAAAAAATCTGTCACTTTGTCATGTGTGCGTTATGTTCAGTAAATGATCTGTAAATGTGTAGGCTGGAGTTGTGTTTACTTCGCTGATTTTACTGAATAATTCAGAAAATTAACTTGTAATTTAATTCAAGTAGGAAAAGTAAATCGAGACACTGCAGTAGGATTTCTATATTCTGAAATTTTCACAATAGATTCTCCAAGGCCTACCACATTTCTCTAGATGTCGCTTTGCTAGCTATGTGACACACGACATGATCCCTCACTCCATCGAGGATCAAGCGCTTTGCCTTAGTCATATTCTTCTTGTATTCCTTCAGAGGATCTGCATCTACTGGAATAGCCACCACACCTTCGATGAAGAGTTTGAGATCATGCTCATCCAACCAGCATTTGATCCTTGCCTACTAGATCACATTGTCAGAGGCTCCCCCCAACTTGTCTTGATCTCTTAGCTCGGTTGCTGACATCTCTCCCGACTAAAAAAATATGTCGAACTAGCTCCCTCTCTCTCCTCTGCTCAACTCTGCCCTGACCTACACACTCCTTGCTGAAGATGGTAGATTTGCCGCCCAACATTGTTGCTCAGGTCTCGAAAATTAGAATTCCTCAGCTAGGAATTCCCTAAAGAAGAAAATTCCCTCAAAGTGTCTCCAACTACTCTTCCTGACGCTTCTGCACCCACAATCACTGCTGTGTAGAAAACTGCATCCCTCCAATTGTTGATTTGCGCTGATCTGCTGCGCTGCTCCCTCTGCCTCAGACAAACTGCGATATGGAAAATCCTGCCTCCCTGTCGGCTCACTCAGAGAGAGATTTCGTTGCAGCAATTAGCCCTTCTGGCTTGGACTGCACAATCACCTGGGAGATCGATTTGCTGCATACGCAGCTCTTTGATTGCAGTTTCACCAATGCTGGATCTATGGATCTTTTCTTCTGTTCCTTTTGCACTCAGCTATACAACCTCTGATACCATGTGAAAATTCCTGAAATCTGGAATCCTATTGCAACAACTGGTATTAATTCTTCTAACTGATAAGTTTATTATTCAGTTTATTGCTACGACAACATCGAATTAAACACATTGCAACCTTCACTAAATAAATTGCAGAAAACTACAAGTGCAGAAACAAAAATTGAACAAGAGTAAATCATAGACACATATGACAGTTATATTTGGATTAATGTCCACTGAAAAACTCAATGCGGGAAAACCGGTGCAGCAACTGAGGGTTTTATTATTATGCAGTAGTAATTTTTGAATACAATATCTGGATGCCTCTCCCGACAATCCAGTTACAGAGAATATCACAGACGGAGAGATTAGTGAGGTTACCTCACAATATCACAAGAAATCTTGGCTGATCCGGCCACTGAATGAGTTGCCCTTGACAACCTCTGCGTTGCCTCTGTGTAGTCCCAGTGTCACTCCTATGGATTGATTTGCTGCCCAGGAACTTTGATTTCTGTCTCCTGGTCTCACACCCCAGCTCCCGGCTTTTGCATTCGATTCCTTCAACAAGTTCCTGATTCCCTCTTGGCCTTTGTGTAGCCCTGCGTGGCTCTGCTGGATCTCTACTGATGATTCTCCTATCGAGAAAGATTTTTCTTTAGATACTATCCCTGCCCCTCTCTGCAAAGAATCTCTTTATCGAAATTTCCTCTGAGCACTGCTCACGTCAGAAATTCGATCTCTTGATCCTTACAGTGTGTTTTCCAAATGACCCTTCAAGCCTTTCTTATAATCTTCTCATTGAAACTTCAACGGTCGAGATTAAATATCTAATCAACAACTAAGATTAAATTTTGACTTGATCCGCTTTTTCTAGAACATTCACACCCATATTCTATTAATTCACTTTAATTATTTTATTTTCCTAAGTTTAGACTTAGGGTCCTTCTAAAATAATTAATTCTTTTAATAAAATACAATCTGGGTGGAATTTCCCAAAACGATTTCTGGGTTCTCTGGAATACATGTGTCTAAGCCTCCCTGCAAATTTTGATACTTAGAGTAGATCTGATGCTACCACAAATCAACAATCATACCTTAAAATGCATATATCAGATCTCCAATTATTATGACGGTCCTCCAAAAATGACAAGATATGGCCAACAAATGCAAGCCCAACCAATTCAAATGATATGCCAATGAAAAGAGATGATTGCAATTTACTTATTATGGTATTGTCATGTATTTTTCTCACTGATATAGGTGACTTATGATGGCTATAGGTGATTAAATCAGATTTTGAAATTCAACCATAGTCATCCAAATTTCACTTATATGCAACCAATAGGACCACAAGATAAAGGTTTATTGCCTTAAGAGAAAAATTGATGAGTTAGGATTAATTTATGTTGATTTTTGTAGCATTGGAAAGTGTTCCAAGTCTCAAAATTTGTAAGGAGGCTTGGGCATCAGTGTTCCAAAGAACCCAAAAACTGTTTGTGGAAATTCCACTCGGTTCATGTTTTATTAAAATAATTAATTATTTTAATGGAGACCCTAAGTCTAAACTTATGGAAATTAAATAATTAATGGGTATTAATAAAATAGAGTGTGAATCTTCTAGAGAACGAAGATCAAGTCAAGTTTTAATCTTAACCATTGATTAGACTTCTAATCTGGGCCGTTGATTCATCAATGAGAAGATTATAAAAGAATGATTGAGGATCATTTGGAAAGTAAGCCGAGCATACACTCAGTAGTCCGAAAGAAGTCGATTATGAAGGAATAGAATTCGATTTCAGAGGGAGAGTTGCGGGGTAGAGCAAGCAGAGGGAGTCAGCAGTGACAGGGGTCGAGGAAAGAAGGACACAGAAGGTCGGAGAAGGTAGCACAAAGCAACAACGTAGAGAGCTCACGCAGGCTCTGCGTAGAGAGACACACAGAGGGACGCAGAGAGGAGCTGTGAGTCTCCTGGGTGTCAGAAATTCTCCAGAGGGTTCATGAGAATTTATTTCAGGTTTTTTTCAAGAAGTCTGCCAGTCTTTTCCTTGTAAAGATTTTCATTGCTGAAGAATAATATATAAACCCTCATCTGCTGCACCTGTTTTCCTGCATTGGGTTTTTCCATGGACAATTGTCCAAAAATAATTGTCTATGTGATTGATTCTTATGCTTGTATTTCTTACTGTTCTATTCTCTGCATATACTTGAGTGAATGTTGCAGTAGTATTTATTTCAAAATTTACTGGAAGAATTCTGTAAATAACTTATTGGAAATAATTAGGAGAAATAAATCTATCACTGCAGAAGTATTTTCAAGATTGAAATTTTCACAATTTATGTGTGTTTAGGCCTTGAACATATCATTGCAACAATGTGCTTTAGAATTATGAATGCAACAATGTGCTTTAGAATTATGAATGCAACAATGATGAGGCAAAGAGAATTAGAGGGAAAACCACTAGCCTAATGGCCTTGTTGGTGTCTAGTTTGGCTTCCAATGAGAGTGCCTTCTTGCAAACACAAAGTTAGCCTCCCCAAAAACAATTGAGATGCCTGCAAAACAAAATGGTAGAGAAAACAAACAAATGCAAACCCAATCAATGACTGAATGGGGGCTAGAAGAAGGCTAAAGAGATCAATGATGAGGCTAGAAAGCAAAATATGGAGGAAGAGAGGCCTAGGAAGGGCAACACCAAGGCTAGAAGCCAAGGAAAATGGTAGCGGCTAGGGAGAGCAAGCCTCTAGGGCTAACGGCAAGGCTGGAAGAGGCAAATAAAGGGCCTAAAACGCCAATCTAGGCCTGCAACTAAGGGAATAGGGCCAAAAAAGGGGGGCCGAGAGGGGTAGGATGTCGAATGAGGCCACTACAAGGCTAGGGAAGAGGCCCTAGGCTTGTAGCCCAAGGGTTAAAGGCCCTAATAGAGCTTCCATCCAAGGGAAAGGCCCTCTAGGGCTGACGTCTAGGAGGAAAAGGGCTGCGACTTTCCTATATGAAGGGAATAGGGTTGTGGCTAGGCCTTAGTGGCCTTAGAAAAATTCAGACCCTTGCAAAAACCCAAAAATTTAACTCAAAATTCCAAAAAATCACCATAAAATGCCAAAAGTCATCTCTTTAAGGCCAACGTCTTCCTTTCTTGTTTGAGTGTTGAGGTTGGAGGAGGGCTAGAGGCTAGATCTTGCCTTCCTATGCCTAGATCTGCCTCAAGAATCTCAACAATTTTCCTCAAAATGTTGGACGTCTTGTTTGGAAGTGAAAACCCTTCAAACCCTAGCCTTGAGGCTAGATCCTCCCAAAAAAAAATGATTCTCTTTCGTGGCTTGAGGATTCACTTGCAAGAATGAATGGAAATAATTCCCAAAATCCCAATTTATACAAAAAAAATTCAAAAAATTCCAATACTCCAAATGCTACAAAATAAAATATTTAAGTTCTAAAATACAAGGGTTAGAATAATTTACAAATATCTACAATATTTACAAAATAAAATTATTAGTTCTCATTAGTAAATTAAATCTTTGTAGACCAGGATTAAGTAAAAGTTTTGAGATTTTTTAAAATAAATTTCATGGATGATTAATTTTGAAAAATAGAACAGCCAAAACCCTCTTGCAAAATAATTCATCACAATGAAAGCCTGAAGCTCAAACAAGGTCGGCCCTTCCCCACAATTTGTTAACTTGGAGCCCAAGGGCTAGCGTATTTGTAAATCTCTATTCAATTATAAAATAAACTATTAGATCATATAGTGAATCAGATCACCTATGATAACTCATACCAATAGAATGTTCTTATCACTGACAAATGAAATAAGCGTTTGTAATATTCAACGCAATATAGAGTATAAACACATAAACTAGCACATACCACAGATCAATGGATAGAAGAACACCATCAACTGAAACCCCAAAGTCTTTCTATTATGAGAAAAATAATTGCAATAGAGTAGAAGCTTAGTACATCAGTAGAAAATTACTCCACCCAAAGATGGGAAATAGAAGCTAGACAACTTCTTTATATAGAGAAAACCCCTCCAAGTTGAAAATAATGGCTAGTTGGCTTGATCCTCATCAAATTAATCTCGATCTTGAAAAATAACTTTATCTTCTTTTAATTTGCACCGTCGAATTTTTATTTTTGAGGAAAAATTCGAATTTCTCTTAAAACCATTTTTTATTAATCCAAAAATTGATATTTTTTATTAATTTTCTCAAAAAGTTGACTTTGATTTAACCACCAAGGTCCAAGGGCTCACATTTTCTTAAAATATCAATTTTTCCCTTTTTGTAGGACCTCCAAAAATTGACTTCCTTTTGACTGAAGAATATTTGATTATTTTTCACTTGGAGATAACTTAATTTCCCTATAATTATTTTTTGACTCTAAATTAATTAATTTTTTGGTTTAAGACTTTTATTTAATTTTGCCAGAAAAATTAATTAATCGACTCTAGAGAGGATTTAATTATTTTTCCACCCCCAATATTTTAGCTATGTTGTCTGATTGCGAGGGACCATGCACTAAAATATTTTTACATCAAAATATTACAATTAATTCAACCCTTAGAAGGGGAAATACACATTTAGACCATACCCTCAAGACATTACCCAATTCTGCGACACAATATGATCTAGTATGAAACCAAGTGTGTTTATAATAAAATCATTTTAGCCATGGTGTTCTGATTACGAGGTACCATGCACTAAATTTATTCCTAAACACACTTTTACAATATACTCAATAAACAGTAGGACTCACATAAGACCTTGTCAAAGAATTCCACCCTAGCTTTGGGATTATTGCTGGAAGAAACACTCTGCCGATTATGCGTGTTTACAAACACACGTAATTTGAGGAGGTTAAAAAACTTCGTAGGGTGAAATCCTTTGCCAAAATCATAAGCCTACCTAGGTGTTGCTACACAATTAAATGGTCATACTAGCATCATTTACAATAGACCTTGCAAAAATTGGGTTTACAATGATAAATTCATGCTGACTGATGACTCTAATCTTTGAAAAATTTTCTCCACTTCCTTGTACACTGCTTTCTTGGACTGTTGACAAAGTGTAGTCAACAGGTCCACTTGGGCTTCTTTGTG
The DNA here is from genome assembly GCA_034641835.2 of Pinus albicaulis. NCBI lineage: Eukaryota > Viridiplantae > Streptophyta > Pinopsida > Pinales > Pinaceae > Pinus > Pinus albicaulis. The sequence goes on along the minus strand of CM076580.1, from coordinate 1,824,170,832 downwards.
GTACCGCACCTTCATCATTTCTATTTCACAAGACCACTTTAGAAACCCTCTTCCCTTAAAGATCTTAGGTCTAGCGCATCGCTTATTAAGGAATATCTCTAATCCCTAGGTTTAGGCTTCCCCTTAAGCATTTTTTGGAGAGCTCTATATCTTGCTTCTTGAGCAAGTAAGTCCTATTATCTGAGTCTCTTCTATGAATGGGCTCTTGAAATCACTATCTCTCCATAATTGATATACCATTCATAGTGATTTCCCTTATGTGAAATTTTCAATCTGAAATCTATACAGTTGCAGTGATAGATTTATTCCTCCTACTTATTGTTTCAATAAGTTATTTTTCAGAAATCTTCTGGCAAATATCGAAATAAATACTACAGTTATTCTTGGACAATTGTCCCCGGAAAAACCCAATGCGGGAAAACCGGTGCAACAGGTGAGGGTTTTATTAATTCTTCAACAAATAATATCTTTACAAGGAAATAAACTAGTAGATAAATTCTGAGACACCTGAGAAAAAAATTCCCGGCTCTCTCGGACAATTCTCTGACACCCTGATCAGCCTTTGCTGGCCCCTGTGCCTGTCTGCGTGTTTCACTGCGCAGTCCCAGCGCTGGACTGCGTAAGTCTATGTAGGGACTGTGTGGGTTCTCTGCGCTGCAGCCTAAAGCTGCCTCCAGTGGCCCATTGCTTCCCTCTGTCCTTGACTTCGATCACTTCTGACTCCCTCCTCCTTCTGCTTCTGCAAACTCTTCGCCCTGCAACTCTCCCACTGAAATCGAATTCTCTTACTTCAGAATCGATCTCCTTCGGGTACTGAGTGTATTCTTGGCTTGTCTTCCAAATGACCCTCAAGCCTTCTTTTATAATCTCGTTGGAGAAGCAACAACCCAGATTAGAAGATTAATCAATGGCTATGATTAAAACTTGACTTGATCCATGTTTTCTAGAAGATTAACACTTTGACTTATTAATACCCTTTAATTATTTCATTTCCCTAAGTTTAGACTTAGGGTCTTCATTAAAATAATTAATTATTTTAATAAGTCATGAACCGAGTGGAATTTCCACAAACGGTTTCGAGGTTCTTCGGAATGCTGCTGTCCAACCCTCCCTGCAAAGTTTGAGACTTGGAACACTTCCGGATGCTACAAAAAACAACACCTTATACCAGGACTTGTCCCATTGGTGAAAGTTCGTAAAGAGCAAGGGACATTGACTGAGGTGATAGTGGGTGTTTGTTCCATTGTTGCCACTTGGTCTAGTAGTTGCCCTTTGGCACCCCTCCTAGGACCCCTTGTAGATTGAGCAGTGTCAGGTCTACAAGTTTAAGTTAACAGATATAGCACTTAGTCAATTCTATTTGATCAATGAGGATATTTATACAAGTTGGTGGAGAAATATATGTGTGAGTCATGGCCATGTGAGTTTTCGCAACACAGAGAAAGATGACAGAATATCAAGCAATGTTTGAGCCATGTGAGTTTCAGCTATGGTGGACCATATTTTGCTTCATCTTTGAAGGTATCCAGTAGAGCTTCCGTGTCATCAATTAGTCATAGACTTAAGTAGGTTGTGTGGCATGTTATTGTATCTTCTTCTACCCATATATTAAGTTTGTATTTCAAGGGATGGGAGTTCGATTCCTAACAAGGAGTATTAGAAGACTCCAACCGCGGATGTCAATGCAAGTAATTTCATATAGGACTTATGACCAAACTAATACCAAGGGAGGGACATTATTGTTGTAAAGAAGTGGCAACACTTCAATGTAAAAAGATAACGATTATAATTTGATTTTTTTTCTCATATAATCTTTGTAGGTAGGGTATAAATATATTTTCTAAGGATTTTGTTTACATATTAGCTATATACAAAGGACATACTATTTGCTATTGAGCCTGACTTCTAGTGCACCTACTCTAGACACACTATGCTCTGAATACTTTGTACCTTGTATTTTGAACACAATTGTACTCACTGGTCCTGTTGGCATCTGTTATTTATTTATTGACATGAACGATTGTTTATTATGCTTTTTGCATGTCACGTAATTTTTTTTCTTTTTTAATTGCTAATTCTATAGGCAGGAAGGTAAAAGAAGATATTTAACCCTGCAGATGTTGAAGCTTAATTTCTGTGCCCCCCAATATGAGACCAAGTGCTTATAGTGAGAATGAATGAAATATAATATGCCTTTAGTTTCCAAAATGAAAAAGGGACCAAGTGATAGAGGGTAATTCTTTCACCTGGTTTCTGTAGGTTTACATTGCATCTGTGTGATATATATGTTTGATAGTAGAAATAAACAGGCTAAGGACAATAATTTGTCAATGTGAAGCCGACTATCCCATTCTTATATGACCTCAAATGTGTTGTTATTATACACAATCTTGATTGAAGTCTTAAATATAGATTTTTTTTGTATGATAAATTTTGTTGGCCAATATAATTTATTACATTTTGTTGTACCATAATTCTAATCCTAGACCTTCTAATTTTGCATTTTTTTTTTCAGGATACAGATGCAAAACCTCCACGAATCACATCCAATGTGAAGCAAAACTTGCAATTTCTAAAGCTGCTAAAGGTTTGCATAAAACTATATAATTTCGTAGGCATTTGAGTATAAAAAACTGATGAGGTATTTAGAGAAACATCTTACATTTGCTTATCAAGCATCGTAGTTATAATAATTTAATAAATGTCTGTTGGCTTGCTATAAACACTTACAGGAATTTCAGCGGGACACTTCAGGGAGTCCAAAGCCTGTTACTCGATATCGCAGGAAGATAAAAAAGAAGGAAGACCTTCCAAGTGATGATGAACTATATGAGGACCCTACTACGACACTTTACCAGTGAGAATACCGTAACGGAAATCTCACTCTTAGATAATATTCGTAGATATGGAAAAATGTTTTTATGTTTCTTCAAAGTAATCGAATATAATATTTAGCAGTTAATGGGGTGGTGTATATAGGAGCATTACTGGCATTTTTTGCTGCTGTGTTTTCTAACTGAAAATTGGTGTTCATTAATGGCATACAGTACAAATCAGGGATTTGATCTGGCAGTTCCTGTTCTACTTGTAGATGGATATAATGTATGTGGTTATTGGCCCAAGTTGAAGAAACATTTTTCTAAAGGAAGACTCGACGTAGCTCGTCAAAAGCTTATTGATGAATTAATAGTATTCAGTGCAATCAAGGGTCCGTTTCTATGCCAAGATGTCTCTTAATTCTTTTAATAAAATTATATTTATCACTTATGATTTAAGTTTTCATTGCCATTGCTTTAGTTGAGTGAAACGGCAAGCCATACTGCATACAATATTGCAGATTTGTTATCTGTGTTTCCACTTTGGTCTAATGCAGCTATCTTTTCTTTTGAAGGCTAACCATTCATTTGATCTATGGCCTATAGGCAATATGTAATTTTTCAAGCCCTAGGTGACTGCGGTCCTATGTTTCCCTTGTTAGAAATCCATGCATCCCATGTCTGGACTATGTCTTAAATAGAAAATACACACACTAGCAGTGCCTAACTTCAAAACAATTTGCACAGCAGAAATATTACAACAATCAGATCAATGATAGTACACAAGAGTTTAATGCCCAAACTTGTCTCTTGTCAGTCCATTAATAAGAATATCACAAAGCTCCTGTACTAGGGATAATGGCCCTTTATATACCGTTCCAAATGCCAAATACAAAGTCTATCCTTCGACCAAAACCCTAGGGCTGAGGCTTTCTCATATAAGCCTTTCCTGCCCAAAACATAAGACATTGGCTGTAATGTCCCTTCCTAAATTATTTTGGAACAGGATTTATTTCTACATTTTGGGGGCCAATTTTGGTGAAGTCGGTGCCCATTTGATTTTCATTAGAAGACTTAGGAGTCAAGAGTAAGTTAATTTTATGTTATGTTGTTTTGTTGGTGTTATATGGGGACCACCCACACATGAAATACACACTCCCTAAGTAACTAGTTCAAAAAGCATGAGTGGGAAAGCGTAGGCTTGGTGAGGGACCCACGATGGAAGAAAAGGCGGGAAGAAAGGCTCCACGAAAGTTATAAAAGGAAGGAAGCTCAATTCATTTGGTATTCTTGGCTTATTGATTTTATCTCTATTGCTTGAGCTGCTAAGCCGTGTGAAAATTCGATGACCCAAATTCCTACTACAACAAATTGATATTACTTCTCCTACTTCTTAAATTCCACAAGTTATTTATTGTGTTCTACAAGTAAATATCGAAGCAAATACAACTGCAGCCATCACTAAATAAATAAAATGCGGAAGACAAGTACTGAGCAAGAGGAAATACAACACACATAAGTGACACCGTTATTTTTGGACTAATGTCCCTGGAAAAACCCAATGCGGGAAAACCGATGCAACAACTGAGGGTTTGTGTTATTATGCAATAATCTTTGAACACAAGCTGGATGCCCAAATCTGGCTATCCAATAGAGAATTTGACTGGCAGAAAAATAGTGAGGATTACCTCACACTAACACTGGAGATCTGACATTGACCCAACCCTGAACTGACAAGCCCCACGCTGCCTCTGCAGTGCCTCTTCGCAAATCTACGTCACAAATGATGGGAACTGCGTCACTCCTTCTGGCTGATCTTTCTGCTGATTGGATGCTCGATCCTCTAACCCTCCGGTGTCACACCCCGACTCCCTGCACTGAAATCAATATGACCCTCAGCAAAATAGCTAATCTCCTCAAGGCTTCAGCGCTGCCTTTGCGTGGCTCTGCGCTGCCCAACATAGCCCTTACACTGCCTCTTCTGGATTTCAGAGGCTGGGGGATAGACCAAGCCACCACCACCAGACACAGGCTGTGCTGGACAAATATGTAATAGACTTTGGAGATATACCACCTGGACAGCCACCGGATAGGGTATTCAAGCATACCATAGAGTTGGAGCCTAGTGTGCAAGCAGTCATTACCACCCCCTATAGGCATCCCAAAGCCTATAAGGATGACATTGAGCGAGCCATTAGGGAGTTGTTGGCGTTGGGCCACATTAGGCCGAGTCTAACCCCTTCGCTTCTTCAGTTGTGTTGGTGAAGAAGGAGGACGATACTTTGCGTATGTGCATTGATTATAGGGCGCTCAACAAGAGGACATTGAAGAATCGGTCTCCCATACAGCGTATTGATGACTTGATGGATGAGCTTAGAGGAGCTAAGTTCTTTTCCAAGATAGATTTGCAATTGGGGGTATCATCAGATCTCGGGGAGGGATTGGGACATTCTGAAGACAACCTTCAGATGCCATTATGGGCATTTCGAGTTCCTGGTCATGTCCTTTGGGTTGACCAACGCCCTTGACACTTTCCAGTCATGCTTGAACCATGTGTTCAGGGGGCAGTTGAGGAGATTTGTGTTGGTTTTCTTTGATGACATCTTGATCTACAGCAGAATGTGGGAAGAGCATCTGCAACACTTAGAGATGGTGTTCTGTATTGTGGAGGAGCAGTAGTTCTACACCAAATTGTCCAAGTGTGAATTTGGGCTAACAAAGATGCTTTACTTGAGACACATTATTGGCGTAGATGGGGCAAGGTGCATGAGGAGAAGATCAGGGCCATTGGGATTGGCCAGTGCCTAGAGATGTGACAGCGTTGAGGGGGTTTTTGGGCATTTGCACTTATTACAGGAAGTTATTTAAGGGCTTCTCACAGTTGGCAGCACCCCTCATGGATCTGACCAAGAAAGGGGCTTTTGCATGGATAGATGAAGCTCAAACAACTTTTGATTGCCTCAAGGAGGTGATAAGTAGTTTCCTGGTATTTTCAATCTCAGATTTCACACAGTCTTTCACATTGGAGTGTCATGCATCGGGTGAGGGGATCAAAGCAATCTTGTCGCAAGATGGGCACGCCATTGCTTTCGAGAGCTGAAAGCTCTTACCTCATGAGAGGTCGTATTCCATATACGACAAGGAGATGTTGGCCATAATGCATGCATTGGCCAAGTTCAGACAATATTTTGTGGGTAACCGATTCAGGGAGAAGACAGATCATAATAGTCTTCGCCACTTCATGGGGCAACAGGCCCTCATGACATGCAACAAAGGTGGGTCAACAAGGTGCAAACCTATGATTTTGATATTGTGTATGTGTGGGGAAAGAACAATGTGGTTGCCGATGCACTATCCAGGAGACTTGCAGGGGGCTTTCACTCATGAGCATTTGCCATGACTGGAAGGCACATTTGTTAGTTGAGTACTCCATGGATCGACAGGCATGTGAGGTCTTGGAGGGCATTCATGCAAATGAGCGCTACCGGGTGATGGCTAAGGTTATCTACTACAAGGGGTGCATATTTTTGGTTTTAGATTCGCAGTTGAGAGAGAAAATACTACATGCAGCTCACGATTCTCCATTGTCGGGGCATCCGGGTTCAAGAAGACATACATGGTTGTGAGAGAGCGCTTCACATGGAAGGGCCTCAAGGGGGACGTTTTGAGATATGTACACTTTTGTGAGGCATGTCAGAGGAACACAGGGGAGTTCACTCATCCAGGAGGATTATTGCAGCCTCTTCCCATTCTAGAGGGGAAATGGGAGATTATCTCTATGGAATTTATCATAGGACTTCCTATAGTGCAGGGGAAGGATTGTGTTTATGTGGTGGTCGATCGACTGACCAAGTATGCACATTTCTTTGCCATTCCGACATGGTATTCAGCTTCTTAGGTAGCAGAGTTGTTCTTTAGGGAGGTCTTCCGACTGCACAGACTCCCTGAGACTATACTCAGTGATAGAGACAGTTGATTTATGGGGGTATTTTTGGCAGGAGCTTTTCAGGTTAGTGGGCACAGAGAGTTACCATCTACAGACCGACGACCAGACAGAGAGGGTAAACAAGTGGCTAGAGGGTTATCTTAGGAACTATGTGACCGGGCAACAAAAGGCACGAATTCGTTGGTTGCACTTGGGAGAGTACTGCTACAACACTACACATCATATGTCCATCGGTATGACTCCTTTTTGTGCTCTATATGGTTATGATGCTTTGTCTTTGTTGACATCGTTTTTGGAGACAGTCGGGCCCCAAAGGCCAAAGATTGGATCCAAGAGAGCCATGACATCTTCAAGGCTCTTAAGGATAATTTGCTAACAGCTCAGAACCAACAAAAATTATATGCTGTCAGGCAACGGGTTCAGAGACATTTTGAGGAGGGGGACTTGGTGTTCCTACGATTGTAGCCATATCGACAACCCACTTTGAAACAAAACGGGGCCAAGAAGCTGCAACCACGGTTTTATGGGCCTTACAGGGTGATCAGAAGTGTTGGAGAGGTATCTTATGAGTTGGAGCTGCCATTAGGGAGCAAGATCTACAATATTTTTCATGTTTCATGTCTCAAGAGGGTGTTGGGACGACAAATTACAATAGCTGTGGAGTTGCCTCCACTTAATGACGAGGGGCATTTGGTTTTGGAATTGGAGGCCATCCTGGGGACCAAGTCACCTACCTCAAAATATCTCTCTACCCACCCTTAATCTGCATACAGCTTCTTCTGGTTCTGTACTGTGGCTAAGTTGTCCTTAAGAACCGAGAGTATATATTGGCTCTCTTGGATCTAGTCCTTGGCCCTGTGGGCCTTGCTAGCTCCAAACATAACATCAGCAAAAGTCAGAGCATGATATCCATACAAAGCATAAAATGGAGACACACTGATAGACATGTGGAAAGTAGTGTTGTAGCAGTATTCTCCCAGGTGAAGCCAACGTAGCCATGCCTTTTGGTGCCCCGTGACATAGTTCGACAAGTAGCATTCCAGCCACTTGTTCACTATCTTCGTCTGCCCATCCGTCTGTGGGTGATAGCTGGTACTAGGAGTTAACTCTGCACCCACCAAACGAAAGAGCTCCTGCCAAAATCCGCCTATGAAACAACTGTCTCTGTCACTGACTATGGTCTTAGGAAGACCATGTAATCTGAAAACATCACAGAAAAATAGCTCAGCCACCTGTCAAGCTGTGTACCACACTGATATGGCGAAGAAATGGGCATACTTTGTTAGTCGATCAACAACCACAAAGATGAAATACTTGCTCTACATTGTGGGCAACCCAGTAATGAAGGCCATAGAGATGCTTTCCCAATTTCCTTCCCGAATGGGAAGTGGCTGTAGCAATCCGACAAGGTGGCTCATCTCCCCCTTATTCCTCTGACACACTTCGCACTCCCTGACATGTCGGAGTACGTCCTCCTTGAGGCCTCTCCAAGGGAACCTCTCCTTGATGGCCCTTCAGGTCTTTTTGAATCCCTGGTGGCTTGATAGCAGAGAATCGTGGGATGCACGCAATATATTCTCCTTGAGCTGGGAGTCCCCAGTCAAGAAGATTCTGTCTTGGTAATAGATGACCTCATCCACCACCCTGTACCTATCATTTGAAATTTGGCCGTCCAACACCTCACAAGCAAAGCGGTCCTTGGAGTACTCCACCACCAATTGAGCCCTCCAGTCTGCATCTAGGCTCATCAAGGACAACGCTGCTGGCCTGCGTGACAAAGCATCTGCCACCACGTTGTTCTTCCCTTTGACATACTCAATGTCAAAGTCGTAGGCCTGAATCTTATTGACCCACTTCTGCCACCTCTCCTGCAACTGCTTCTGCTCAAGGAAAAACTAGAGGCTGTTGTGATCAGTCCTCACCCGAAACTTGTTGCCTACCAGATACTGTCGGAACTTGGCCAATGCATGCATAATGGCCAACTTCTCCTTGTCGTATATCGGATACAACCTCTAATGCGGCATCAGCTTCCGGCTTTCGAAAGCTATAGGGTGGCCCCCCTGCATCAACACTGCGCCTATTCCTTCCCCAAAGCATCACACTCTAGAATGAAGGGCTGCGTGAAGTCCAGCAAAGCCAATACTGGACAATTGCTCATCACGTCTTTAAGCCTATCAAAAGCCCTCTGCGCAGTATCAGTCCAGCCAAATGCCCCCTTCTTGGTAAGATCTGTGAGGGGTGCAGCAAGTTGGGAAAACCCCTTGACAAATTTCCGGTAGTAGGTGCAGATGCCTACAAATCGCCAGAACTCTGTCATATTCTTCGGTTCCGGTCAATCTCGGATGGCTCAGATCTTATCCTCATGGACTCTCACTCCGTCCACATGAATGATATGCCCCAAGTAGAGCATCTTTGTCAACCCAAACTCGCACTTGGAGAGATTAGCATAGAAATGCTGCTCCTCCAAATACATAGTACAACTTCAACATGCTGCAAGTGCTCCTCCCAAGTGCGGCTGTATATGAGGATATCATCAAAGAACACCAACACAAACTTGCTCAACTGACCATGGAAGATGTGGTTCATGCAAGACTGAAAGGTGGCCGGTGTGTTGGTTAGCTCGAAGGGCATCACCAAAAACTCGAAATGGCCATAGTGGCACCTGAATGCAGTCTCGGGGATGTCCTGGTCCCTTACCTTGATCTGATGGTATCCCGACCTCAGATCGATCTTGGAGAAGAACTTCGATCCCCTTAGCTCATCCATCAACTCATCAATCCTGGGGATGGGGTATTGGTTCTTCATGGTCTTTTTGTTGAGTGCCCTGTAGTCAATGCACATTCGTAATGTGCCATCCTTCTTCTTCACTAGAACAACAAAAGAAGCAAATGGGCTAGTACTGGGTTAGATGTGTCCCAGTGTAAGAGCTCATGGATAGCTCTCTCAATCTCATCCCTATAGGCCTTGGGGTGCCTATAGGGGGTGGTGATCACTGCCTGGATCCCCTGCGCCAACTCGATAGTATGCTCAAACCCCCGGTCCGGCGGTTGCCCCGGTGGTATGTCCCCAAAAACCGTGAAGTATCTGTCCAATATCGACTGCACATTGGGGTGTATTGACTGCCCTGTGACTCCTGCCTCTAAAATACACAGTTCTATTGCCCACTCTATGTCCCCCTTCCGGAAGTGTGCCTCCATCCGGTGTGCTAAAACTGTTTGTGGAGGGCATGTGTGCATGCCTTTGATTATCACATGCTTCCCACTCTTCTTGTCTGTCCACTACATCTCCAGTGTCCCAATTTGTGGTGATCTTACCTAGCGTAATCAACCACTGCACTCCCAATACCACATTGGTATCTTGGATGTCAACCACAAAGAAGTGGTTTGTGATCGTCTACGTCCCCATGGTCACTGCCAATGCTGGAACATACCTCATACACTGCATGGTTCTGGCGCCCGGAACATTAGGGGAATTTTGAGGTCTAAAATGGGCCTTCTAAGGAAAATGTACAATCAAAATTCACTTTATGAGAACCAATCACATTTTAGGGGATGACACCATCCCTAATGGTTGAGGTGGCATTGCTTGAGTTAAAGGTACTTACTTGTCACATTATCAATGGTGGATAAAAACTCATGGTTAACCATGGTAGTGCTCTAAGTACTTTTAAAGTCATAAAGTAAAGTACTCATAATAAATGTCATTTCACACTTTTTGAATAAAATATTATTATTGTCATTTCATATTTTTTGAAAGAAACAATGCATATCCTTACACAATCTTCATGTATTTACACACTTTTCAATAAATATTATATTTGTATATTTTCAAATATTTATTTATAAATCAAATCAATTCAATATGTAATATAAAATTCATACATAATATATTATATTATATTATATTATATTTATATAGTATATTAATTACATATTATTATATAATTTAAATTATATAAATTTTAATTAATAGTATATTATATAATTAAGAAATTATGAATTCATATTTATATTTTATTTTAAGTTATCTAAGTACAAAGGACAAATGCATTAGTTGTGCAATGATAATGACTTTTTCTTGAAAATCTCATTCTTATTTATAGTCACATCAATACAATTTTTTTATTATTTTTATTTTGGTACAAATTTTGAATTGAATTTAACTATGGTTACATGGATTTTTGTGCAAAAAGTGAATTGCAAATTCATAAATATTATTTTATTGGTTTAACTATTATTTTATTATTTCCTTAGGAGGCCCATTTTAAACCTCAAAATTCCCCTAATGCCAAAACCGAGAACCCATCAAAACTCTCTGTTGGTACGCCTGTCCTCTGCACTAGCTGGGCATCAATGAAGTTATGAGTGACCCCACTATCTACCAGAACTGAAACACGTTGTCCCTGGACGGTGCCCCGGACACGCAGTGTCAAATAGTTCGGAATTCCTTGCAAAGATGCGAGGACTCCTGTGGGTGCAAACGCTGCCCCTCTTGCTCCTAGGGGAGGTGGTGGTGGATGATCTCCTCTTGGTGCCTCAATGTTGGCATCTCCCTCTAATTCCTCATAAGCATCTTCTTCTCCCTCACTATCGGAGAAGACCTCGATGCAATGTGCCATCCCTACGGCACATCGATGACCTGGTGCCCATCGCTTCTGGCATGTGAAACATAGCTTCCTCTATCTCAAATCTCTTCGGGTGTCATCGCCCAAAGGCCCTCGGCCCTGGTTCCCCTTCGGCGGTAGAACTCTCGTGTCTTTCCCCTATGGCTGAAATGTCGGTCTCAGGGGGAAAGGAGCTCTAGTCCTGGGCAAAGCATCCTGCAAATCCCTTGTCCTCCCAACTGTGTCCTGAAATGTAGCAAGCCTAGTAGACTTGACTAAAGCACGTAGAGGCTCTACCAACTCATCATTTAACATATAAATCCTCCTGGCTGCGGACAAGTCTGGCACCATCACAGAAAGTCTCAAGAACTCAGAAATGTAAGTCTCTGGGTTCCCGGTCTGTTTGAGCTTGGTCAGCTCGACAAAATGCTCTTTCGGATCCTTTCGGTCAAATCTCCACTAATCTCCGGGTGAACTCTGCATACGCTGTCACTACTGAGTGACCCAACGTGGCTATCCCATGGAACCACCAGTCATGAGCTTCCCCTTCAAGGTGCAGCACTGCCACCTTGATGGCCTCCACCTACGCCATCTGGTTCAGTTGAAAGTAAATGTCTAGCTTTTCCACCCAAGCTTTTGTTGAACATTTTGATGACCCGTCATATGTTGGCAAGAAAAATCTGCGCATGGTACGTTGCAGTTCACCTCCCTGCGTGTACCTACCTCCTCTATTCTGGTTGCAGGGTCTACTGTTGTTCTTCAGCTGGCTGAAATCGTGGAAAGAGAGAGCTTCACCAAACTCGCCCGTATCCCTGATACTTTGCAAAATAATCCCTGTAATGAGCCATCTCCGACTCCTGGGGTCCTCACGTTCCCGTACCTGCAATGAAGAATGTGGGCATAGTGGAACGTGGGGGAGTGCGTAGTACCACCTGATGCGCTGTGTTATGCTCCTGTGTGTGATGAGAAGTGCCAGACCCTTCTCTGATGTGAAATCCCCTTGGGGTCTCACGCTGTCTGTTCTCCCCAACAATCTTCTGACCCATCTCCTCTATTTTTCTAGAGAGTTCCTGTACAGACTTCAAGAGGATATTACCGAACTCCTTCTCGTCATCTACTTCTTCTGCCATAGATCTTTCCTCCGCTGTGTCCTCTACTCGAACGTAGTCCCCTTCACCAAATGTGAGCTCGAGCCTCCGCTCTTTGCTCCTGTACCGCTACTTCCGATAGGTGATGTATTCTTTGTCTTCGAGTGCTATAGACTGATCTGCTCCATAGGCTGAGCCAAGTCTATGAGCTCTGATACCATTGTAATATTTCGAATAGGAAATAAATAACAATACAAAGCAATATAAACAAAACTACAACTAATAGAGATGCACCATGAAAATCACTGCAAACATTTCAGAAAAGTTGAGCCATTTTATTATAAATCTGGAAATAGGGAATGAGTACAAGAAGGTGATCAGAATGATGGCACCTTGGCTTGCTCAAGGCAAGCTGAAATAACTCTCCAAACCCTGATAAGGATGGCTGCTTCTCCCACTGACTTCGTAACTCCCTAAGCTGCTGCTGCTGCTCGAAAGTGCTGCTTCTGGCTGGAATAGCGCTGCTCTTTGGGGTTGTTCCCTTGCTCATAAAATTATGAAACTTCGGCTATGAACTCTTCTCCCAAAACCCAGAAAACCCAGGAAGGAATTCCGGAAATGTTGACCCCGAAATCTGACCCCTTTGGGAAAATTACGCACTCCTGGTGAGTATGCTGGCCCCTGAACTGAATGGCTGAAAATGCTAGCCTCTCTCTACTCCAAAAGACAACTTGTGAAGGGCTGATCCCCTCACACTTCTCCTGGACTGAAACTATTGAAGATCCCTCACTCACGGTGCTGCCCTCCTCCAAGACTGCGTAACCTCTGAGTCACTGCGTTGCATGAAGATTGCGTAACTCCTGAATGAATGGCTCTGTGACAATTTACAAAAACAGTTGCAGTGATAGATTTATTTCTCCTACTTATAATTTCAATAAGATATTATTCAGAAATCTTCCGACAAATATCGAAATAAATACTGCTGCAACATTCACAACTATATATTTAGAGAAGTAAACAGTAGAGAACATAAGCACAAGAATCAATCACATGTACACAGTTATTTTTGGACAATTTTCCCTAGAAAAACCCAATGTGGGAAAACCGGTGCAGTGGATGAAGGTTTTATTAATTCTTCAGCGAATGATATCTTTACAGGGAAAATATACGGTAGACAAATTCTGAATCACCTGAGACTGAATTTCCGGCTTACTCGGACAATTCTCTGACACCCAGAACAACCCCTACATGTCGATGCGTGATTCTCTGCGCAGTTCCAGCCAAGGTTGCAAACATCGCGATTTTATTGCGATGCGATTTTTTCCGGCCGCTGATTTAATTGGCGATTTTTTCCCGATTTTTTGAAAAAATCGCTGATCGCCAAAAAATTGCGATTTTTTCCAAAAAATTGCGATTTGATTGGAAAAAATCGTGGCCTCCTAAAACAACGCGGTTATAAGGCGATTTTGATGTTTTTTTTTTCATTTTCACATGGACAGGTTTGGTTATGAAAGCTAAGGAGTGAAGGAGGAGAGCCAAGGAGGGAGATACGTGATCTACAAGCTCAAGATTGGACAAAAGTGAAGAATTTCTTGCAAGCCAAACGAACAAAAATCGAATTTGGACCAAGTGTCTCAGGAAAAACGTTTTTTCCAGGTATGGGCATCAAATTTGACCCATTTTTTTTTTTTTTTTTTCTTGTTCTTCCATGGGTTTCTATTACCCATGTGTTTTTCATCATTTGTGATTGCATTTGGTTGTGTTTTTTGTTTTTGTTTTTGTTTTATTGAGAGGAGAGGGTTTACTTTGGTCAAAAATGCAAAAAATTGTTTGTTAAATTTTGTTTTTTATATTTCTTCTTGTACTCTTAGTTTCTTCCCATTATTTTTGCTTGTGTTTCAACATGTATTTTTTCCCATTATTTTTGCATTGAGTTGGGGGTTTTTTTTTGTGAAAAAAACCAAAATGTTGTATGTAAAATTTTAATTTATTTTATTTTATTTTTTAACTTGCAATTTTTCTTGTGCCCTAGGTTCAAATTTCAACGTTCAAAGTTCAAAGTTTCCAACATGCCAAGGAAATTAGATCCTTTATGGGAATTTGGTGAACCTGATCAGGGGTTTGACCGATCAAACTTGACTTGCAAATTATGTGGTCATCACATGACAAGGGGGTATACAGGTTGAAATACCACCTGGCACAAATTCCTGGGCATGAAGTAGGCCCTTGCACAAACATCAATCCAGAAATAATCAGAAGAGCCATGAACTCATTGGGAGAAATAGAAACCACTAAACTCAGCAAAGCAGCTCTGAAGAGTCAAATATCAGGGTTTGGAGTTGAACGTGAGAGTGGTAGTGGCTCTTCAGCATCAGCCTCTTCTACAGGCAGCCCTGTAGCTGCCTCCTCATTTTTTGCTCCTAGAACCACTCACGGGGCACAACCATCTATCTCCTCCCTTATTAAAAAAAAGGAGAAGGAAGAAGCTGATAAGTTGTTGGGCAAACTGTTTTTTTGGAGTGATATTCCTTTCAATGTTGCCAGGAACAATCCATTTTATCAGGCTACGATTGATGCTATCGCTGTTGTTGGCCCAGGATACAAAGCCCCTTCATATAATGACCTTAAAGGGCGCATTCTGCAAAATGAGAAAGCTGACTGCACCAAGAGATTGGAAGAGTTAAGGGCATCATGGGAAATCACAGGATGCACTGTTATGTCAGATGGTTGAACTGATCAAAGGGGTAGGACCCTTATTAACTTCTTGGTCAGTTGTCCCAAAGGGACAATGTTTATGAAATCTGTTGATGCATCTGCACATGTAAAAGATGCAAGATTATTATGTGATTTATTAGATGTGTTCATTAAGGAGGTTGGGCCCCAAAATGTTGTCCAAATCATAACGGACAACGCTACAAACTATGTTTCTGCTGGCAAGATGCTTATGGAGAGGTATCCGAGCATATTTTGGACACCTTGTGCTGCACATTGCCTTGATTTGATGTTGGAGGACATCGGAAAGATTGATTTTGTCAAAGAGATTGTAGAATCATCAAAGAGAATCACAAAATTTATATATAATCATGCATCTGTACTTCATTTGATGAGGACATTCACCAACAATAAGGAGTTGGTGCGGCCTGCTATTACACGATTTGCCACTACTTTCATATCTCTTCAATCCCTCTTGAATTCTAAGTGGGATTTGAAGAGAATGTTTCTTTCAGATGAGTGGTGTGCTTTGACTATCAGTCGCAAATCAGAGGGACAGACCATCTGCAGGTTGGGTCATATCAGGAAAGTTTCTGGGCTGGAGTGGAAGAGGTGTGCAGCATTACTGAACCTTTGGTAAAAATACTTAGATTGATGGATGGAGACAAGCCCGCAATGGGCTACTTGTATGAGGCTATGGATAGGGCCAAAGAAGCTATTTGCAGCTATTATGATGATAAGGGTGATGAGGGGTTTCAGAGACAACTTATTTTATGGGAAGTGATTGATGATTGATGGAACAACACACTCCATCGTCCCATTCATGCTGTAGGGGTCTTCCTGAACCCCGCATTTTCTTATTCATGTGGTTCCCTATTTGATGCCGAGGTCATGGATGGCTTTTTCACTTGTGTTCAGAAGATGGTGCCAAATCCATCAGAACGTGCAGAGATATCCAAAGAGATGGAGGTATACAGAATGGCAGGTGGCACCTTGAGCTTCGACATCGCTGTCCAGGATAGGACTACTAAAATGCCAGGTAAGATTTTCATTATTTTAAATTTTTTCCTATGTTTGTAACTTTATAAGTTTATCTTATTTGTTGTAACTTGTAACTTGTAGATGCATGGTGGAGCTACGGTAGCAGATTGCCAAAACTCCAAAAACTTGCCATTAGAATACTCAGCCAAACATGTAGCGCTTTAGGATGCGAGCGCAACTGGAGTGTATTTGACAAAATACACACCAAAAGGCGCAACAGGTAAAAAACTTAAAATATTCCAATTGATTTTTTGAATTCATTAAATATATTTTTTTAAATATTTAATTTATTAATTTATGACCCTTGTACAGGTTGGAGGCCCAGCGGCTCAATGACATGGTTTACGTCTACTACAATCTTAGATTGTGGGTGAGACAACTTGAGAGGACCCCTGATATGGAGGCCATCTCTTTAGATGCGATTGACACCACTGTTGAATGGAGGGTTGAGGCTTGAGAGGCCTGTCATGGAGTCAGCCCCTGATTGGATAGAGCAGGAGGTAGTGGAGGGGGAGGACAAGGAGGAGGAGCAGCAACAGAAGGAGGAGGAGCAGGAGGAGGAGGTGACACCACCTACCACTACTACCGGTAGAGGACGTGGTCTTCCTCCTTTAGCTCCTAGTGCTTCAGGTTCTCGTTTTGGTGCTTCAGTTTCACTTTCTACTTCTAGAGCACGACAAAGCCCATTGCCAGTCCCGCCAGCTTCTTCATCTAGAGAGAAAGGCAAAGCTGTTGTATTTTCTCGCAAGAGGGGCAGAGGAAATCAATAGTATAGGACCATAGGTTATATGGTGCATTGACATTCCTTTGTATGACATTATGACTCCTGATATGAGATACATTATTATATTTTTTGTTGATATTTTGAGGGTGAGTTGACTCTTGAGACTCAGGACTTAGTATTCAGGACAGGATTCAGTTTTATGTGTGATGTAGCACTAGACATGATGTTACACATCTTATATATTAGTTTTTTTTCATATTTATGTGTCAATGCATTTATTTTATGCTGTAGATGCTTTAGATATTAAAAAAATTGAAAAAAAATGAATATTTTTGTATGAGCCAAATTTTTCCCGATTTTTACGATTTTTTCCGATTTTTTCCCCTCGCCGATTTAATCTTGATCGCGATGTTTGTAGCCTTGGTTCCAGCGCTGGAGTGCGTGAGTCTGCGTGGGGTCTCTGCGCTGCCACCTCAAGCTGCCTGAAGTGACCCACTGTTGCCCTTTGACCTTGATCTTGATCACCCTTGACCTCCTCCTTTTGCTTCTGCAACTTCTCGCCCCGCAACTCACCCATTGAGATCGAATTCTACATCAAAATGGATCTCCTTCGGGTACTGAGTATATGCGCGGCTTGTTTTCCAAGTGACCCTCAAGCCTTCTTTTATAATCTTCTTATTGGAGAACCAACGGCCTAGATTAGAAAACTTCACTTGATCCATGTTTTCTAGAAGATTCACACTCTGACTTATTAATAGTAAATACCCTTTAATTATTTCATTTCTCTAAGTTTAGACTTAGGGTCTTTATTAAAATAATTAATTATTTTAATAAGTCTTGAACCGAGTGGAATTTCCACACACTGTTTTTGGGTTCTTTGGAATGCTGATGTCGAAGCCTCCCTGCAAGGTTTGAGACTTGGAACACTTCCGGATGCTACAAAATTCAACAAGTTCTAAGTGATTTGTTCTGAAAACTCAAGGTAAAGCTCCTCACCTGAGCAAGCACTCGAAGTGGCCCGAGGCTGAGGTTGGGATCTCCGCTTGAAGACACCAGTGTGCTGAACAACACTTGCAGACTTAGCTAAACAGCGTAAGCGTGCTCAGTATCTGTTAGACAAAAACTCTGAAGATGCATAATAGAATGAATTGGAAGTTAGGCCCTCACTCCTTTTTATGCTTGAGACCCTAACATTCCCTTGGGCCCCACTGTGCTGCGTTGGCCTTCTTTGCCGTCCTGGCCCACGCTTCCTCTGCGCTGTCCTGGCCCACGCTTCCTCTGCGCTGTCCCTCTCCCTGCGCTGTCACTTGGTCCTCCTGGGCCCCATGCTGAAATCATTATGTTGGCTAAGTGACTTTAGGGATTTTATTTCTTCTAAGTTGGGTTATGGGTCCTAACACCCTTCTATTTATATGGCTGAACATTAGAAAAGCAAAATTTGAGCAAAAATTAATATTGCCAATTAGTTGCTGCTAATTGAGAATATTACAATGGTATTGAGTACTTCGTCACCTTCATTGAAAACTTGGATCTACTTTGTAAAGACCAAAAATGAACTCTTTGATTTATTCAAAGAGTTTAAAGCTCTGGTTGAGAATTCGTCAAGAAGGAAGATAAAAATATTGCGGTTAGATAGTTGAGAATATATTAATAAAAACTTCACTGAGTTCTGTGCAAGGGAAGGCATCAAAAGAGAGTGGACCGCTCCATATAATCCGTAGCAGAAAGGAAGAACATAACTATTGTTGATGCAGCGAGGGCAATGCTGTATGATCAAGATATGCCCAAATTCCTCTCGGTAGAGGCATGCAATACAACTGTGTATGTTTAGAACATGTTTCCTCACAAGGCACTAGGTAAGATTACACCGGAGAGTGTCTTCATTGGCAGGAAGCCAGAGGTAAACCATTTCAGGATATTTGGTAGTTTGGCATACTAAATCCTGGGAGATGCCTTCCGAAACGTAGTCAGAGAATGATCCACTGGTCCAACCTCTTCGACCAGTCAAAACTAGCGCCAGTGCTTCTCCAGGGCACAAGGATCCAAGAGTTTTATCTCAGGAAGATTCGCAAGAGGAATAGGAAGATCCACCCTCTACCGGCAGTAGGACGAGCCGGGAACTACGACAAATTTTGAGGGACACAGAAGAGTTTGTCGAAGCTCCTAGAAACGAAAAGAGGCAGCACAAGCAACTTGACAGGTACCAAGCCTTGGTGGCTCAGGTTGGGGAACCCTCTAGTTTCCAGGGGGGAGCTCAGCATCAGGTATGGGTAGATGCAATGGTGGAAGAATACAGCTCCATCATGACTAATGACGTCTGGGAAGTGGTTCCTAGGCCTCAAGATAGATCGGTTGTAGTTTCGAGATGGATCTACAAGACCAAGTATGCTGGAGATGGTAGCGTAGAAAAATACAAAGCCAAGTTTGTGGCTAAGGGGTATGCTCAGAAGGAAGGGATAGACTATGAAGAAACATTCGCCCCAGTGGCTAGATATACTTCTATCAGATTCGTGATATCCCTTGCAGCGCAAATGGGGTGGGAGATTCATGAGGTGGATGTCAAGACTACATTCTTGAATGGGGTGATAGAAGAAGAAGTATATATCGAACAACCAAAGGGCTTTGAGACGCATGAGTAGAAGACTCATGTATGTAGGCTTAAGAAAGCCTTATATGGACTTAAATAAGCGCCTAGAGCTTGGTACGGTCAGATTGATGGTTACTTGCAGAATATGGGATTCATCAAGAGTGACACAAATCCTAATCTCTACTATTTGACGGTAGGGAATGAGTCTCTAATACTGGCGTTGTATGTGGATGACCTATTCCTGTTAGGCTCATCTAGGCTCATCAAAGATTGCAAGGAGAACCTAGCTATAGAATTCGACATGAAGGATCTGGGACTGATGCATATTTTTCTGGGGTTGGAAGTTTGGCAGCAGAAGGGTGAAATATTCCTTGGTCAAGGAAGATATGCTACAAAAATTCTAAAGAGGTTCAGGATGCAGGATTGTAGACCCATGTCTACTCCAATGATTACCAACTGGAAAAAGATTGATGTTCCAAAGATGGTGAGGCTAATCCTACCTTGTACAGACAGCTCATAGGGTCCCTGATGTATTTGGTCAACACAAGGCCAAACATCGGTTACGCTGTCAATACTTTCAGTCAGTTCATGGTGGAACCAAGGAGGGCACATTGGGCAACAGCCAAGCATGTTCTTAGATACTTCTGAGGAACAATCGAGCATGGATTAAGATACACTCGAGGCAATGACATCAGACTGAGTGGGTTCACTGACAAAGATTGGGCTGGAAGTTCAGTAGATTGGAAAAGTACCAGTGGGTACTATTTGAACATTGGATCAGGAATGACTTCCTGGTGCTGTACGAAACAGAAGTCCGTAGCTCTGAGTTCAGCTGAGGCATAATATATTGCAGCAAGCACAACTTTGTGTGAAGCCATATGGCTTAGGAAGCTGCTTGTGAATCTACTCAAGGAGAAGATGGAAGCGAATAGTATTCTATGTGATAATCAAAGTTGCATTAATCTCTCTGAGAATCCCGTGTTTCATGATCGGTCGAAGCACATTGACATCAGGTGTCATTTTTGTTGAGATTTTGGGGTAGCGTTGGATGTGCTCTAGCTCTGAAACTTGGTGGAGGGGCTGGAACACATGAGATCTCCAAGACTCAGAAAGCGTTTGGAGAAATTCCATCTGGTGTAAAAGTTATTCAAATAATTAATTTTTTTAATGGGGACCCTAAGTCTAACTTAGAGAAATTAAAAAATTAAAGTGAATTAATTTACACATGTGATGAGAACATTCTAATTGACGTGGATCAAGTATTCTTTTAATCTTATCCATTGATTAGAGATTAGATCATGACTGTTAATGTGTCAACGAGAAAAGTATAAGGGAAGGGCTTGGGGTCAGTTGGAGGAGACACACAGAGTCTAAGAGATCGAATTCTTCTGACGGAACAGTGCTCGGATGAAGATTAGAATTGAGTGACTCAGATAAGCAGTGAGGGGAAGATGCAGTGATTGGTCAGGAGGGCCAAGAGTATAGCGTAGATAAAGGGCAACAAAGACGCAGTGGAGGTAGCGCAACCATTAGAGGGTGTGACGCAGGGGCAGCGCAATGTCTCCAAAGAAAAGTTCGAAATTCACCGGAAGCTAGGGTTTTAGTGCTCGGATGAAGATTAGATTTGAGTGACTCAGAGAAGCAGTAAGGGGAAGATGCAGTGATTGGTCAGGAGGGCCAAGAGTATAGCGTAGAGCAAGGGCAACAAAGACGCAGTGGAGGTAGCGCAACCATTAGAGGGTGTGACGCAGTCCCTCAGGAGGGTGACGCAGGGGCAGTGCAATGTCTCCAAAGAAAAGTCCGAAATTCATCGGAAGCTAGGGTTTCTGAACCAGCAGGGCTGAAACTAGACTCTGAAGAAGCAAATCCACGCAGAGCTAAGGTGACGCAGTCCCTCAGCCAAGGCTACACAGGCTGACATAGTAGCTTCGCAGAGCCAGTTGGAGTTTCACCAGGTGCTCATTCGGATTAGCCGGGACTTGCAAAAGTGAGGTATATCTCACATTTTTCTCTATAGCCAAGGATTTCTCTGTTGGGTGAGCCGAGTTATGGCACCCTAGATGTACTTAGAAATTGCTGCTTAATAATAATAAACCCTCATATTTGCTGCACCGGTTTTCCTGCATTGGGTTTTTCTGGGGACATTTTTCCGAAAAATTTGTGTGCCATTTGTCATATGTGAGTGATGTTCAGTGAATGATCTATATTTGTGTGGGCTTCTATTTGTGTTTACTTCGAAGTTTTTTTGAATATTCAGTCAAATAACTTGTGTAAATAAATCAAGTAGGAGAAGTAAATGAATAGTTAGCAGCAGGATTTCTGTGCTAAAATTTTTTCACATGGTATCGGATCATTGTAGATCAAGCTGAACCATCAACAAAGCGGCTGAAGATATTTGCTGCAGGAAGGGCCACTGAAGTAGCCCAAATGCGGAAGAAGGCAACGCAACACCAAAGGGACAACATAGACCCTGCAAAGGTGATGCAGAGTCAGTCTGCTCACGCAGAGGCTGACGCAACTCCAGAGAGGTGACGTAGAGCCAGTATGCTCACGCAGAGGCTGATGTAACATCAGGAGAGGGATGTTGAGCCAGTCTGCTCATGCAAAGGCTAACAAAGCACCAGGAGGGTGACGCAGTTCGAGTTGGAGAGTTGCTGTGCAGTTTGCTGGGGCTAGAAGTGCAGTTTCCGATCTTCAGAAGTTGCTGGTGTGGCATAGGTTATGTCGGTGCAGAACAATGCCTAGAAAAGGTGACAAAGTGGGAGGAGAACAGTCGCTCAACATATTTGTGCCAAATAAATCTGAGATTCGATCAAGAGGGTGATCGTAGAGGATTGATTCAGGAGATTTGGCGGAGGATTTCCGGGAGGGAGCAGCTACTTTAGAGGGTTTCTATCGCCAAGAAACCCAGATCCAGTCTTTTGTTGAGTGTAGCAGTAGTAGAAGGGAGAGGAGTACCTGCTTCAACAGATTTTGAGTAGAGATGGCCCTGTACGGATTGTGTGATCAGGTTAGGTTGGATGGTGTGTCCAACTTTGCGATTAGGAAGGCCAGAATCCTGACAGTCCTGGAGGAGTACAAAATCAGAGACCACACAGAAAATGTCTTAGCTATGCAGACTGATGCGGACGCTCTGAAGAACTTCAACGAGAATCAGGCGCAGACAAAGCGCTTGATTATGGATAGGGTGAAGGATCACGTGGTCCCACACATTGTCGAAAAGAGGACGACACATGAAGTGTGGACATCCTTGACCACGCTGTATCAAGTTAGCTCCGTCCAACGGAAGATGCTTCTAGAGAACCAGATGAGGATGTTCTAGATGCATAAGGGGGAAGAGATCGATCCGTTCCTCTCCAGATTGCAGACAATCCTAGATCAGTTGATTGCCATGGGGGCAACTTCGGATGAAGGGCTCTTGGTGAGACTACCTTGAATGCAGTCACTGATGAATGGGAGACCTTTGTCCAAAGCATTTTGGGCAGAGCACAACTCCCTAATTGGGGTGATATGTGGGCTATCCTTCGATTGGAGGAGATCCAACAGATGACCAAGAGGGAATTCAATAGCAGATGTAACAAAGTGAAGGAGGAGGAAGAGGAGGATGCGGCCCTAGCATCAAAGGGAAAACGACAGCAAGGGAAGAAGGACCTATCGAAGGTTTGATGCTTTATATGTGGCGAACTTGGACACTTCGCCAACACTTGTCCTAAGAGGAAGGACAAGGAATCTTCCGATTCCAAGGCAACAACAATTAGAGGGGACAATGGTAGTGAGGATGATGTGGCAATGAGTGCTCATGTGCCTCGAGAGAAGAGGTGGGGCGATATTAATCTGTAGAGCAGCTACAGATGGTAGAGGCAGGATCCCTGAGGTGCCCAGACTCTTGGATCATAAACGAGCTATGGGAGCCTTAAGACAGTAGCAGGATGACTGGAGCAGTGGATGTAGAAGATCATGATGAAACAGAGGCAGAGCTGGGACGTTGTAGATTGGAGCAACGCAGTGCAGAGGCAGCAACAGCATAGAAGCAGCAACGCAGAGGCTGATGGGACTTCAGCAACGTAGAGGGACAATGCTTATGCAGTGCAGAGCAGCAGCAACACAGTGGCTTCAAAGAGATAGTGCAGCGCAACAGCCGAGGGAGCTTCAGTGATGAGTTGTAGCCCGACTGACTTGTCTGCCAATGATTGGGTAGGGGTACTTTAGTTGCTTACTTCTCAGTAACTGAGTTGCAGTGCAGCAGTTGGCAGCATGATGGAGCAATTTGAGAGGGAGTTGCAGGACAAATGTGGCAGTGTTAGTGACAGTGACATGGGCAGCAGTACAGAATGTAGCAGCGTAGTGGATGAAGGGCTGCAGGACAAGCATCAGCGCGAAGACTGATGCCAAAGATCAGGGCAATGCTTCAGTGTGGAAGTATTTCTAGAGCACACTCCTCGCTAAGAGGGAGTGTTTAGATTTTGGGGTAGCATCGGATGTGCTCTAGCTCCGAAACTTGGCGGAGTGGTTGGAACACATGAGATCTCCAAGGCCCAGAAAGCGTTTGGAGAAATTCTAGTTGGTGTAAAAGTTATTCAAATAATTAAATTTTCTAATGGGGACCCTAAGTCTAACTTAGGGAAATTAAAAATATTAAAGTGAATTAATTTACACGTGATGAGAACATTCTAAGACGTGGATCAAGCATTCTTTTAATCTTAGTCGTTGATTAGAGATTAGATCACGGTTGTTGATTTGTCAACAAGAAAAGTATAAAGGAAGGGCTTGGGGTCAGTTGGGGGAGACACACAGAGTCTAAGAGATCGAATTCTTCTGACAGAGCAGTGCTTGGAAGAAGATCAAATTTGAGTGACTCAGAGAAGCAGTGAGGGGAAAATGAAGTGATTGGTCAGGAGGGCCAAGAGTACAGCGCAGAGCAAGGGTAGCAGAGACGCAGTGGAGGCAGCGCAACCATCAGAGGGTGTGACGCAGTCCCTCAGGGGGGTGACAGAGGCCCACGCAGGGCTCACGTAGGGGCAGTGTAGTGTCTCCAAAGAAAAGTCCAAAATTGTAATAATCCTAATTAGCTATGGCTAATTGGAATATTCAAATTTTGCTCAATTTCTCCATCTATAGTATATTCATAAATAAAAAGGTGAGTTGAGGAGACATAATTCACTTTAGAAATAAAAGTTCACTCCCTAGTAGCACAACGTTGTAACTTAAGTGAGCCGAGGGGGCCAAGAGACCACGCAGAGAGGGAGCCCACGTAGACACATGGAGGGACTGCGTAGGCCAAGAGGGAGCACGTGGCAACGTTGGAGGAGGTGAGCATTAGGGTTGAGAGGGGCTCATGCTATATAGAGGGGAGAGCCTCCTCATTTTGTTCATTTGTTGTTGATGATATTGAGCTGGTCGTTTTGACTTCTTGAGTACGCTGGCTATTTAGCCTGTCTGCAGCACTGTTTAGTGCGTTGAGTGTCTCCGATCAGAGATCTCGCCCTTAGCCCCGGGGGACTTCGAGTGTCTGCTCGGGCAAGGTAGTTTCTTCAGCATTTTGTGGGAGGATTGGTGTTTGGGTTTTGTTGCGGAGCTGTGCATTCAGAGATTGCGCAGTCATTGAGAGGGAGGACACAGTCTATTCAGGAGGAGCTCCGGATTGGGTTTCTTGCAGGGGTTTTGAGCCTGTAGATTGAGCAGAGGATCAACCTTTGCCTTTGGGAGGATTTTGGTGGAGTTTGAGGCCGTATTTCAGTTGTTCCTATTCAGCCTCTGCGCAGAGCCTTGGAGGGCAGCATAATTCCGTAAGGGGGTGATTTTCGGGGGTCAGCCATTTCTACTATGATTTCTAGGTTTTGCTGTGGTTGATGAGTAGAGGTGGATTCCAGATTTTCAGCTCATTCCGGCAAGGGGAACAATCCCTAGTCCTCAGTTCATTTCAGCCGTAGCAGCTACACGGCAGTTTTCCAGCAGCTGGGACGCAGCTCAGAGAGCAGCTATTTCCTGGTTATTCTGAGAGTATTTCTTCACTTGCCTTGAGCAAGTCTAGGTGCCATCACTCTAATCACCTATTGTACTTCATTATATTTCTTAGTATAATAAAATGGCTTAGCATTCTCTCTCTATTTCTGGAGCATTTGTTATACATGTTATCTATGCTATTGTATGTCTGCATTACTGTTATTTTTATATCTTCGGGCATTCTAGTTCTATACCACTTGGTGTGTTTTTCCTCATACTCTTAGACAGAGTTTGGAAAGGGCCAGGTAGCCTCCAGATCTCAGCCTCTTCTCAGAGGTGAAATATCTGGTAAACCCCCTCCTAGTCCATCTCTGGTTAGAGTTTGCTGTGTTTTAGAGATATCCCCCCAAAAGGGATATTACAGTGGTATCAGAGCATAGTTCTGGCTCAGCCTGTGGAGCTAGTTGTCTATGACACTGGGGAAGAGGCCATATATTTGTTACAAAGGCAGGAAGTACAGAGATCGTGAGCGTAGGTTGGAGAACACCTACGGAGAGGGAGACTGTGTTCGGGTGGTGGACACAGAATAGGAGGAGCCTGTGACAGACGCAGAGCAGGAGGAGCATGTGCTAGATTCAGAGCAGAGAGAGCCGATGGCAGATGATAGTGAGGCAAAATAGTTTGGGGAGACACTCCTCAAATTAGTGCAGGATCTAGCGAGACAGATTGAGGTGATGGGTCAGAGATTCACCGTTGTGGAGGCTAGACAGCGTGAGACCCCACGGGTTTTCCAGGTAGGAGAGGGATCGGGTACATCCCACCATTTGCCAGAGCATGGGGCTACTCAGCGTGATGCTACTCAGCCGATGGCTTCACATGCACCTACACGCTCTACCATGCCCACTTTCTCGGGAGCAGACACAGGGGCAGGAGCCCAGGAGGAGGCAGAGCTCGGACATATGGGTGATTATTTTGCAGAGTATCAGGCCTATGGGCAGGAGTTCAGGGATGCTCTCTCATTCAGAGATTTTGCTCAGCTTCAGCGGGACAGTAGACCCTGCGACCATCATAGAGGGCACCGACATTATCATGACAGAGATACCCACCGCACAGCTAGCAGATTCCACTTGCCTACATTTGATGGTTCATCAAACAGTTCGGCGAAGTCTTGGGTGGAGAAGCTGGACATCTATTTCTAGCTTAACCAAATGTCGGAGACGGAGGCCATCAAGGTGGCAACATTACATTTGGATGGTGAGGCCCAGGACTTGGTGGTTTCATGGAATGGTTACACTCAGACATTCTACAGTGACGACATATGCCGAATTTACCAAGAGGTTGATAGAGAGGTTTGACCGGAGGGATCCGGAATAACACTTTGTTGAGTTGACGAGGCTCAAACCAAGGCTGCAAACATCGCGATCGGGATTAAATAGGCAAGGGGAAAAAATGGGAAAAAATCGTAAAAATCGGGAAAAAATCGGAAAAAATCGGGAAAAAATCAGCGCATACAAAAATATTCATTTTTTTTCAATTTTTTTAATCTCTAAAGCATCTACAACATAAAATAAATGCAATGACACATAAATATGAAAAAAAACTAATATATAAGATGTGTAATATCATGTCTAGTGCTACATCACACATAAAATTGAATTCTGTCCTGAATACTAAGTCTTGAGTCTCAAGAGTCAACTCAGCCTCAAAATATCAACAAAAAATATAATAATGTATCTCATATCATGAGTCATAATGTCATATACAAAGGAATGTCAATGCACCATATAACCTATGGTCCTATACTACTGATTTCCTCTGCCCCTCTTGCGAGAAAATACAACAGCTTTGCCTTTCTCTCTAGATGAAGAAGCTGGCGGGATTGGCAATGGGCTCTGTCGTGCTCTAGAAGTAGAAAGTGAAATTGAAGCACTAGAACGGGAACCTGAAGCACTAGGAGCTAAAGGAGGCAGACCACGTCCTCTACTGGTAGTAGTGGTAGGTGGTGTCACCTCCTCCCCCTGCTGCTGTTGCTGCTGCTGCTGTTGCTCCTCCTCCTCGTTCTCCCCCTCCATTACCTCCTGCTCTATCCAATTAGGGGCTGACTCCATGACATGCCTCTCAGCCTCAACCCTCCATTCAGCAGTGGTGTCAATCGCATCTAAAGAGATGGCCTCCATATCAGGGGTAGTCTCAAGTTGTCTCACCCACAATCTAAGATTTTAGTAGACGTAAACCATGTCATTGAGCCGTTGGGCCTCCAACTTGTACAAGGGTCATAAATTAATAAATTAAATATTAAAAAAAAAAAATTTAATGAATTCAAAAAATCAGTTGGAATATTTTAAGTTTTTTACCTATTGCGTCTTTTGGTGTGTATTTTGTCAAATACACTCCAGTTGCGCTCGCATCCTGAAGCGCTACATGTTTGGCTGAGTATTCTAATGGCAAGTTTTTGGAGTTTTGGTAATCTGCTACCGTAGCTCCTCCACCATGCATCTACAAGTTACAAGTTACAACAAATAAGATAAACTTATAAAGTTACAAACATAAGAAAAAATTTAAAATAATGAAAATCTTCCCTGGAATTTTAGTAGTCCTATCTTGGACAGCCATGTCGAAGCTCAAGGTGCCACCTGCCATTCTGTATACCTCCATCTCTTTGGATATCTCTGCACGTTCTGATGGATTTGGCACCATCTTCTAAACACAAGTGAAAAAGCCATCCATGACCTCAGCATCAAATAGGAAACCACATGAATAAGAAAATGCGGGGTTCAGGAAGACCCCTACAGCATGAATGGGACGATGGAGTGTGTTGTTCCATCGATCATCAATCACTTCTCATAAAAGAAGTTGTCTCTGAAACCCCTCATCACCCTTATCATCATAATAGCTGCGAACAGCTTCTTTGGCCCTATCCATGGCGTCATACAAGTAGCCCATTGCGGGCTTGTCTCCATCCACCAATCTAAGAACCTTTACCAAAGGTTCAGTAATGTTGCACACCTCTTCCACTCCAGCCCAGAAACTTTCCTGATATGACACCAACCTGCAGATGGCTTGTCCCTCTGATTTGCGGCTGATAGTCAAAGCACGCCACTCATATGAAAGAAACATTCTCTTCAAATCCCACTTAGAATTCAAGAGGGATTGAAGAGATATCAAAAGTAGTGGCAAATCATGTAATAGCAGGCCGCACCAACTCCTTATTGTTGGTGAATGTCCTCATCAAATGAAGTACAGATGCATGATTATATATAAATTTTGTGATTCTCTTTGATGATTCTACAATCTCTTTGACAAAATCAATCTTTCCGATGTCCTCCAACATCAAATCAAGGCAATGTGCAGCACAAGGTGTCCAAAATATGCTCGGATACCTCTCCATAAGCATCTTGCCAGTAGAAACATAGTTTGCAGCGTTGTCCATTATGATTTGGACAACATTTTGGGGCTTAACCTCCAGAATGAACACATCTAATAAATCACGTAATAATCTTGCATCTTTGACATGTGCAGATGCATCAACAGATTTCATAAACATTGTCCCCTTGGGACAACTGACCAAGAAGTTAATAAGGGTCCTACCCCTTTGATCAGTCCAACCATCTAACATCACAGTGCATCCTGTGACTTCCCATGATGCCCTTAACTCTTCCAATCTCTTGGTGCAGTCAGCTTTCTCATTTTGCAGAATGCGCCCTCTAAGGTCATTATATGAAGGGGCTTTGTATCCTGGGCCAACAACAGCGATAGCATCAATCGTAGGCTAATAAAATGGATTGTTCCTGGCAACATTGAAAGGAATATCACTCCAAAGAAACAGTTTGCCCAACAACTTATCAGCTTCTTCCTTCTCCTTTTCTTTAATAAGGGAGGAGATAGATGGCTGTGTCTCGTGAGTGGTTCTAGGAACAAAAAATGAGGAGGCAGCTACGGGGCTGCCTGTAGAAGAGGCTGATGCTGAAGAGCCACTACCACTCTCACGTTCAACTCCAAACCTTGATATTTGACTCTTCAGAGCTGCTTTGCTGAGTTTAGTGGTTTCTATTTCTCCCAATGAGTTCATGGCTCTTCTGATTATTTCTGGATTGGTGTTTTGTGCAAGGGCCTACTTCATGCCCAGGAATTTGTGCCAGGTGGTATTTCAACCTGTATACCCCCCCTGTCAGGTGATGACCACATAATTTGCAAGTTAAGTTTGATCGGTCAAACCCCTGATCAGGTTCACCAAATTCCCATAAAGGATCTAATTTCCTTTTCATGTTGGAAACTTTGAACTTTGAACATTGAAATTTGAACCTAGGGCACAAGAAAAATTGCAAGTTAAAAAATAAAATTAAAAAAATTACAATTTTACATACAACATTTTGATTTTTTTCACAAAAAAAAAACCCTCAACTCAATGCAAAAATAATGGGAAAAAATACATGTTGAAACACAAGCAAAAATAATGGGAAGAAACTAAGAGTACAAGAAGAAATATAAAAACAAAATTTAACAAACAATTTTTTGCATTTTTGACCAAAATAAACCCTCTCCTCTCAAAAAAAAAAAAAAAAAAAAACAACCAAATGGAATCACAAATGATGAAAAACACATGGGTAATAGAAACACATGGAAGAACAAGAAAAAAACAAAACAAAATGGGTCAAATTTGATGCCCATACCTGGAAAAGACGTTTTGCCGGAGACACTTGGTGCAAATTCGATTTTTGTTCGCTTGGCTTGCAAAAAATTCTTCACTTTTGTCCAATCTTGGGCTTGTAGATCACGTATCTCCCTCCTTGGCTCTCCTCCTTCACTCCTTAGCTCTGATAACCAAACTTGTCCATGTGAAAATGAAAAAAAAAACATCAAAATCGCCTTATAACCGTGTTGTTTTAGGAGGCCACAATTTTTTCCGATCGAATCGCGATTTTTTGGAAAAAATCGACGATTAAATCGGCGGCCGGAAAAAATCGCGATGTTTGCAACCTTGGCTCAAACAGACCGGGAGCCCAGAGACATACATTGCAGACTTTTTGATGGTTTTAGTGATGGTGCCAGATCTATCTGCGGCACGGATGATCTATATGTTTGTGGAGGGGTTAGTAGAGCCACTTCGGGGTCTAGTCAGATCTACTAGACCAGCCACTCTCTAGGATGCTATTAGCAGGACCCGAGACTTACAAGATGCATTGCCCAGGACTCGGACACCTTACCCCTAGAGACAGGACTTCCAGCCCAAGGGGAAGGATGTGAGGATTCTGCCTCCAAAGGGGAATTCAGGACGGGCACAGACGAATGATGATGCCAGGAGGGAGCTGAAGAAGAAGTGGTTGTGCTTTACCTGTGAGGAGCCGTGGGCACCGGGACATAGATGTGCTGCTGGCAAAGCACACTTCATTGAGGTCTTCTTCAAGAGTAGTAGGGAAGAGGATGAGGAGGATGACGTGGAGGCAGGAGACAGTCAGATAGCCCAGGATCAGTTGCCACCACCACCTCCAGGAGCAGGAGGTGCAACTTTTGCACCCACAGCGGGGACCCTTGCAGCATTGCGAGGAGTTCCTAAGTATTTGACGCTGTGCGTACGGGGGACAGTACATGGTCAGCAAGTATCAGTTTTGGTTGACAGTGGGGCAACCCACAACTTCATCGATGCACAGATGGTTGAGCGGAGAGGTATACCGACCAAGAGCTTCGATGGATTTTCTGTTCTAGTCCCAGGAGCTTAGACGATGCAGTGTGCCTGGTATGTTGCAGAGTTGGCAGTGACGATGGGTACCTACACCGTGACCGACCACTTTTTCGTGGTCAACATATTGGATACCAATGTGGTATTGGGTGTTCAGTGGTTGATTACTCTGGGGAAGGTCACCACAGATTGGGAGGCCTTGGAGATGGAGTGGGATGATAAGAAGACTGGGAAGCATGAGAAGATCCGTGGGATGCACACTTACCCACCCCAGACTGTTTCGGCTCACCGGATGGAGGCAGATTTCCGGAAGGGAGACATAGAGTGGGCGGTTGAGTTGCGGGCATCAGAGGCAAGGATTACCGGTCAGGCCGTTCATCCTGATATACAGGCTATCCTTGACAGATATGACACAGTGTTCGGGGATATACCACCAGGACGACCACCGGATCGGGGGTTCGAGCACACTATTGAGTTTGAGCAGGGTATTCAGGCAGTGATTACCACACCCTATAGGCATCCCAAAGCCTATCGGGATGAGATTGAGCGGGCCATCCAGGAGTTGCTAGCTCTTGGGCACATTCGGTCGAGCACGAGTCCTTTTGCTTCTTCGGTGGTGTTGGTGAAGAAGAAGGACAGCAGTTTGAGGATGTGTATTGACTACAAGGCCCTGAACAAGATGACCCTAAAGAACAGGTACCCTATACCTAGGATCGATGAGTTGAGAGGAGCTCGGTTCTTCTCAAAGATTGATTTGAGATCAGGGTACCATCAGATTCGCGTGAGGGAACAGGACATTCCCAAGACCGCCTTCAGGTGTCACTATGGACACTTTGAGTTTTTTGTGATGCCCTTCGGGCTAACCAACGCACCAGTGACATTCCAGTCTTGCATGAACCACATCTTCCGAAGTCACTTGAGGAAGTTTGTGTTGGTGTTCTTTGATGATATCCTCATTTACAGCAGGACTTGGGAGGAGCATCTCCAGCACATTGAGGCGGTGTTGCGCATTTTGGAGGAGCAGCAGTTCTATGCCAAGCTCTCCAAGTGTGAGTTTGGGTTGTCGGAGATGTTGTACTTGGGACATATCATAGGGGTGGACAGAATGAGAGTCCACGAGGAAAATATCAGGGCCATCAGAGATTGGCCGGAGCCGAGGAATGTGACAGAACTTCGGGGCTTCATTGGCATTTGTACTTATTACAGGAAGTTCGTCAGAAGTTTTTCATAGCTTGCTGCACCCCTTACAAATTTGACGAAGAAGGGGGCATTCAGTTGGTCAGATACAGCGCAGCGAGCCTTTGACAGGCTCAAGGAGGTGATGAGTAGCTGTCCAGTGCTTGCATTTCCAGATTTTATGCAGCCAATTGTTTTGGAGTGTGATGCGTCGGAAGAGGGGATCGGCGCAGTATTGATGCAGGGAGGACACCCTATAGCCTTTGAGAGCTGGAAGCTCCTTCCACACGAGAGGTTGTATTCTATATACGACAAGGAGATGTTGGCCATTATGCATGCATTGGCCAAATTCCGACAGTATTTATTGGGTAACAGGTTCAGGGTGAGGACTGATCACAACAACCTCAGGTTCTTTTTGGAGCAGAAGCAACTACAGGAGAGGCAGCAGAAGTGGATTAGTAAGATCCAAGCATATGACTTTGACATTGAGTATGTCAAAGGTAAGAACAACGTGGTAGCAGATGCCCTTTCACGTAGAGCAACCACGTTGTCTCTTATGAGCTTGGATACAGATTGGAGGGCTCGACTTTTAGTAGAGTACTCCAAGGACAGATTTGCATGTGTGAGGTTTTGGATGGACAAGTGGCGGATGACAGATACAGGGTGGTCGATGAGATCATCTACTACAGGGACCAGATCTTCTTGACTGAGGGATCTCAGCTCAAGAAGAAGATACTTCAGGCATCACATGATTCAGCTTTGGCCGGCCATTAGGGGTTTACCAAAACCTACCAAGCCATTAGAGAGAGGTTCTCATGGAAGGGCCTCAAGGAGGACGTACTCCAACACATCAGGGAGTGCGATGTTTGCCAGAGGAACAAGGCAGAGATGAGCCATCTCGCAGGATTATTGCAGCCTCTTCTCATCCCAGAGGGGAAATGGGAGAGTTTTTTGATGGACTTCATCATAGAGTTGCCCATGGTGCAGGGCAAGGATTGTATCTTTGTCGTCGTTGATCGATTGACAAAGTATGCGCATTTTTTCGCCATATCCGCACATTACACAGTAGCACAGGTGGCCTAGTTGTTCTTCAGAGAGGTTTTCAGGCTACATGGTCTTCCTAAGACCATCATCAGTGACAGGGACAGCTGCTTCATGGGCGGATTTTGGCAGGAGCTCTTCCGGTTGGTGGGGACGGAGTTGACACCGAGTACCAATTATCACCCACAGACGGATTGACAGATGGAGATAGTTAACAAGAGGGCTACTTGCGTAACTATGTCAGTGGGTAGCAACGAGCATGGCTGAAGTGGTTGCATCTGGGGGAGTACTGCTACAACACTACACATCACATGTCCATTGGTATGTCACCATTTTATGCTTTGTATGGGTATCATT
Source organism: Pinus albicaulis (assembly GCA_034641835.2). Classification (NCBI taxonomy): domain Eukaryota; kingdom Viridiplantae; phylum Streptophyta; class Pinopsida; order Pinales; family Pinaceae; genus Pinus; species Pinus albicaulis. The sequence continues at coordinate 1,824,137,121 of CM076580.1, read as the reverse complement.
CTTTATCTTTTGCTAATGTGATGTTCGGTGCTAGCAAGGCTCCTAGAGCCAAGATTTGGATCCAAGAGAGTCAGGACATTCTCCGAGCTCTCAAGGATAATATGGCTACAGCACAAAACCAGCAGAAGCTGTATGCTGACAGAGGTCGGGTGGAGAGACAGTTTGAGGTAGGGGACTTGGTCTACCTACGATTACAACCATACCGACAGTCGTCACTGAAGCATAAGGGAGTTGAGAAGCTCAAGCCCCGCTTTTACAGGCCATACAGGGTGATACGCAGCATTGGACAGGTTGCATATGAGTTGGAGCTGCCCCAAGGCAACAAGATTCATAATGTTTTTCCTGTATCATGCCTGAAAAAGGCACTGGGGCAGCAAGTGACAGTGATAGATGAGCTACCACCCACGGATGATGAGGGACATTTGGTGTTGCAGCCAGAGCCTATTATTGATACCAGGGAGAGGCGGCTACGGAGAAGGACAGTCTGAGAGTTCTTGGTGAGGTGGAAGAATTTGCTGGATGAGGATGCGACTTGGGAGAGTGAGAAAATTTTGCAGCATCCATCACTTCAGTTGCTTGAGGACAAGCAACATTATGCCGGGGGAGACTGTAATATTCCTAATTAGCAATGGCTAATTGGAATATTCGAATTTTGCTCAATTTTGCCGTCTATAGTATATTCATAAATAAAAAGGTGAGTAGAGGAGACATAACTCACTTTAGAAATAAAAGTTCACTCCCTAGTAGCACAACGTTGTAACTTAAGTGAGCCGAGGGGGCCAAGAGACCACGCAGAGAGGGGGCCCACATAGACACATGGAGGGACTGTGCAGGCCAAGAGGGAGCACGTGGCAACGTTGGAGGTGAGCATTAGGGTTGAGAGGGGCTCATGCTATATAGAGGGGAGAGCCTCTTCATTTTGTTCATTCCTTGTTGATAATATTGAGCTAGTCGTTTTGACTTCTTGAACACGCTGATTGTTTAGCCTGTCTGCAACACTGTTTAGTGCGTTGAGTGTCTTAGATCGGAGATCTCGCCCTTAGCCCCGGGGGACTTCGAGTGCCTGCTCGGGCAAGGTAGTTTCTTCAGCATTTTGTGGGAGGATTGGTGTTTGGGTTTTGTTGCGGAGCTGTGCATTCAAAGACTGCGCAGTCATTGAGAGGGAGGACGCAGTCTATTCAGGAGGAGCTCCAGATTGGGTTTCTTGCAGGGGTTTTGAGCCTGGAGATTGAGCAGAGGATCAACCTTTGCCTTTGGGAGGATTTTGGTGGAGTTTGAGGCCGTATTTCAGTTGTTCCTATTCAGCCTCTGCGCAGAGCATTGGAGGGCAGCGTAATTCCCCAAGGGGGTGATTTTCGGGGGTCAGCCATTTATGCTATGATTTCCGGGTTTTGCTGTGGTTGATGAGTGGAGGTGGATTCCAGATTTTCAGCTCATTCCGGCAAGGGGAACAACCCCTAGTCCTCAGTTCATTTCAGCCGTAGCAGCTACACGGCAGTTTTCCAGCAGCTGGGATGCAGTTCAGAGAGCAGCCATTTCCTGGTTATTTTGAGAGTATTTCTTCACTTGCCTTGAGCAAGTCTAGGTGCCATCACTCTGATCACCTATTGTACTTCATTATATTTCTCAGTATAATAAAATGGCTTAGCATTCTCTCTCTATTTCTGAAGCATTTGTTATACATGTTATCTATGCTATTGTATGTCTGCATGACTGTTATTTTTATATCTTCGGGCATTCTAGTTCTATACCACTTGGTGTGTTTTTCCTCATACTCTTAGTCAGAGTCTGGAAAGGGCCAGGTAGCCTCCAGATCTCACCCTCTTCTCAGAGGTGAAATATCTGGTAAACGCTGTCCCAGTCCATCTCTGGTTAGAGTTTGTTGTGTTTTAGAGATATCCCCCAAAAAGGGATATTACAAAAATTCACCGTAAGCTGGGGTTTCGGAGCCAACAGGGCTGAAACCAGACTCCAGAGAAGCAGATCCACGCAGAGCTAGGGTGACGTAGCCCTTAGCCAAGGCTACACAGGCTGACGCAGTAGCTGCGCAGAGCTAGTTGGGGTTTCACTAGTTGCTCATCCAGATCAGCCGGGACTTGCGAGAGTGAGGTATATCTCACATTTTTCTCTGTAGCCAAGGATTTCTCTGTTGGGTGAGCCGAGTTATGGCATCCTAGATGTACTCGGAAACTGCTGCTTAATAATAATAAACCCTCATATTTGCTGCACCGATTTTCTTGCATTGGGTTTTTCCGGAGACATTTGTCCGAAAAATCTGTATTATTTGTCATATGTGCGTGATGTCCAGTAAATGATCTGTATTTGTGTAGGTTGCTATTTGTGTTTACTTCGAAGTTTTTCTGAATATTCAGTTAAATAAATTGTGTAAATAAATCAAGTAGGAGAAGTAAATCAATAGTTAGTAGTAGGATTTCAGTGCTAAGAAATTTTCACAATTTTATCAGACACTGTGTTTAGCGGGGAGCTGTACAGTTGCAGTACACTCCGACAGGAGAACAGGTGGCAGAAATCCTTACTAAGGCTCTGGGAAGAACAAAGTTTGTTTATTTCGGAGAGAAGATGGGGATGATCAAGAATCCATTTCAGTAGTAGAAATGGACAAGTGCAGAATTTGAGAGGGAGCTGTAGTACAGATGAGGCAGTGACAATGACTGTGTCATGGGCAACAATATAGAAGGCAACAACGTAGGAGATGTGGGGCTGCACTCGAGCATCGACAGCGTAGAGGATGCTTCAGGGTCAGAGTAGTATGCAACAGGCAAATTGCTAAAACACTTTCCTTGCTAAGAGGGAGTGTTGATTTTTGTAGCATCAAAAAGTGATCTAAAGTGTCAAATTTGGTGAGGAGGCTTCGACACCAGCATTTCAAAGAACCCGGAAACCGTTTGTGGAAATTGCATTAGGTTCATGTTTTATTAAAATAATTAATTATTTTAATGATGACCCTAAGTCTAAACTTAGGGAAATTAAATAATTAATGGACATTAACAAAGCAAAGTGTGAATCTTCTAGGAACGAAGATCAAGTCAAGATTTAATCTTGGCCATTGATTAGACTTATAATCTGGGCCGTTGATTTGAATGAGAAGATTATAAAAGAAGGCTTGAGGGTCATTTGGAAAGTAAGTTAGGCAAATACTCAGTAACCCGAGGGAAGTCGATTCTCAGAGCATAGAATTCGATTTTAGAGGGAGAGTTGCAGGGCAGAGGAAGCAGAGGGCTTCAAGAACAGTCATAACTCGAGGAAGAAGGAAGCAGAAGAGCAGAGAGGCATCACAGAGGTACAACAGAGAGAGACAACACAACAGTGACACAGTCTCACGTAGTCTCTGCGCAAAGGACGCAGAGGTGATGCAATGAGGGATAGAGTGCCTCTTGGGTGTCAAAAGTTCTCCAGAGATCAAGAGAAAAATTATCTCAGGTGTCTTGCTGCATTTTCTCAGTTATTCTACCAGTCATTCTTTGTAAAGAAATTGTTGCCGAAGATTAATATATAAACCCTCATTTGCTTCACCGGTTTTCCCACATTGGGTTTTTTCAGGGACAATTGTCCAAAAATAATTGTGTTGATGTGATTGGTTCTTGTGCTTGTATTCTATTGTTCTTTTCTTTATATGTAAAAATGTGATAGCTGCAGTAGAATTTATTTCAAAATTTATTGAAGGGTTTTTCATAAATAACTTATTGTGAAAATAAGTAGGAGAAATAAATCTGTAACTGCAGTACAATTTCAGAGTGAAATTTTCACATTCTCCACCCAAACTTGATCAAGTCCATTAGTTTGTTGTTAAACCCAAAAACCTTGACCTCATTTGGGTCCACCAGTGCTTCTTTGTTGTCTCACAACCTTGACATTTAAATTCCACAAGGATTGCTTAGAAACTCCTGCTAGGATTCTTTGGTTTAGGGCACCTCTTATGAAGACATACCTCTCAACCCTAGGCTTAGGTATCCTCTTAGCCCTTCTTAGAGAGCCATACATCTTGCTTTTAAAGCAAGTAAGCTTATCATTTGAGCTTCTCTTGTAAATAGGCTTTGGAATCACTCTACATCCTGTCAGTGATCTATCTTTCCTAGTGATTCCTCTCATATCGAGACTCCTCCCATTGTTGAAAGTCTGTAAAGAGCATGGAGCTTTAGCTGAGGTGACAATGGGCTATTGATTCATTGTTGCCACTTGACCTAGTAGTTGCTCTATAGGAACCCCTCCTAGGACCTCTACTAGTTTGAACAGTAACATAGCTCATGTTTGGCTTTTGCCCACCCACTAAATTTTTATGTCCCGACCATCTTTTGCATTTTGTAATACATTTCCTGTTGTAAGTGGCCAAATTATGCTTTTAACTTTCCTTTTTGCTGCATGAACCTCCGAGGCATCGTTTCAGGCCCGACCCAAAGTGTGGACAAGGGGAAGGGGAGGGGGAGGATAACACTTTGTGGATCTATTGTGTAATATTCCCAATTAGCGATAGCTAACTGGAAATATTAACTTTGATCAATTTTGCCTTGTATAGTTAGAAATGTAAATAAAGTGAGTGAGAGGGGGACATAACTCACTAAAATAAAGTGCACTCCCTAGTAGACTCAGCGTTGTGACTTAAGTTTCCAAGGGGGGCCAAGAGACCACATAGAGGGGGACCCACTTAGACCACGTGGGCCATGACAACGCAGTTTAGTTGGCAACATGGGCCAAATGGAGGCTACGTTGGAGATGGTGGGGCCTAGGGTTGAGAGAGGCCCACTGTTATAAAAAGGAGGAGAGCCTCTTCATTTCCTCATTCGAGTTTATGCATATTGAGCTGGTCACTACGACTTTGAGCACGCTAGCTATTTAGCTTGTCTGCAACACTGTTTAGTGGATTGAGTGTCTCCGTTCGGAGATCTCACCCTCAGCCCCGGGAGACTTCGAGTGCTTGCTCGGGTGAGGTTGTCCCATTGGTATTTTGCGGGAGGATTGGAGTTTGGCATTCGTGGAGGAGTAGTGCATCCATAGACTGCGTAGTCTTGAGAGGGAGGACGCAGTCCATATTGAGGGAGCTCCGGTGTGGCATTCTTCCGGAGGATTTTGGTCAGGAGATTGAGCAAGGGGCCAGCCCTTGCCTATTGGAGACTTTGGGTTGAGCGGGAGGTCATATTTTGGAGTATTCCATTCAGTCTCAGCGCAGAGCCTTGGAGGATAGCGTAGATCCCCAAGGGGGGGTATTTTCGGGGGTCGGCCATTCCAGAAACGCTCTTTGGGCTTTTCTGGGTATTGTGAGTAGAGGCAGATTCCAAAGTTTCAGCTCATTCCGAGTAGGGGAGCAGCCCCAACTACTCATTTGGTTCCAGCAGTAGCAGCTACACGGCAGTTTTCTAGCAGCTTGGACGCAGATCAGAGAGCCGCCATTCCATCGGTATTCTGAGAGTATTCCTACACTTGCCTGGTGCAAGTCGAGGTGCCATCACTCTGATCACCTCTTGTACTCATTGCTATTTCTCAGTATAATAAAATGGCTCAGTATTCTCTCTATTTTATGTGTATCTGTTGCATATATTGTTTCTAGCATTTCATGTACTGTTGTATGATCCGCATCACTACTTTGAGACAGTCCGTTGTTATACCATCTGTTGTGTTTTGCCCATACTCTATAGACAAAGTCTGGTGAGGGCCAGGTAGCCTCCAGATATCACCCTCTTTTTAGAGGTGAAATATCTGGTAAACGCCCCTCAGTCCATCTCTTGTTTAGAGTTGGCTGTGTTTGAGAGATATCCCTGAAAGGGGATATTACACAATGGACAAATGTGCACTGGGATGGAAAAAGTGTGAAAAGGGGTTATAATTAGTGGAGGGGAGTGAGATATATGGTGTCGGGAAGCGGGACCACACAACCAAAATTAGGGTTTCTGTTGATTTATGGTAGCATCGGATGTGCTCTAGCCTTGTGATTTTGTATATTGACTAAGACACATGTATTCCATAAAACCCAGAAATGGTTTTGGAGAATTCCACTTAGAGATGGTTTAATTAAAATAATTAATCATTTTTTAATGTTTTCCTAAGTCTAAACTTAGGGAAACTTATTAATTAAAGGGTATTAATTAAATCAAGTGTGAATCTTCTAGATAAAGTCATGGATCACCTCTAAGTTAATCTGTAATATTCCCAATTAGCGATAGCTAATTGGAAATATTAATTTTGATCGATTTTGCCTTCTATAGTTAAAATATAAATAAAAGTGAGTAAGAGGGGGATATAACTCACTTTAAAATAAAGTACACTCCCTAGTAGGCTCAACGTTGTAACTTAAGTGGGCCAAGGGGGGCCAAGAGACCATGTAGAGGGGGACCCACTTAGACCACGTGGGCATAGACAGCGCAGTTGGGTTGGCTACGTGGGCCAAATGGAGGCTACGTAGGAGATGGTGGGGCCTAGGGTTGAGAGAGGCCCATTGTTATAAAAGGAGGAGAGCCTCCTCATTTCCTCATTCGAGTTTATGCATATTGAGCTGGCCACTTCGACTTTGAGCACGCTAGCTGTTTAGCTTGTCTGTAGCACTGTTTAGTGCATTGAGTGTCTCCGTTCAGAGATCTCACCCTTAGCTCCGGGAGACTTCGAGTGCTTGCTCGGGTGAGGCATTCCCATCAGTATTTTGTAGGAGGATCGAGTTGTGGCATTTGTGGAGGAGCATTGCATCTATAGATTGCGCAGTCTTGAGAGGGAGTACGCAGTCCATATTGAGGGAGCTCCGGAGTGGTATTCTTTCGGAGGATTTTGGTTAGGAGATTGAGCAAGGGGCCAACCCTTGTCTATTGGAGACTTTTGGCTGAGCGGGAGGCCATCTTTTGGAGGATTTCATCCAGCTTCAGCGTGGCCCTTGGGAGGATAGCGTAGATCCTCAAGGGAGGTATTTTCGGGGGTCATCCATTCCAGAAACGCTCTCTGGGCTTTTTTGGGTATTGTGAGTAGAGGTTGATTCTAGAGTTTTAGCTCATCCCGAGTAGGGGAGCAACCCCAAATACTCATTTGGTTCCAACAGTAGCAGCAACACGGCAGTTTTCCAACAGCTTGGACGCAGAGCATAGAGCAGCGATCCCTTTGTTATTCTGAGAGTATTCCTACACTTGCCTGGTGCAAGTCGAGGTGCCATCCCTCTGATCACCTCTTGTACTCATTTCTATTTCTTAGTATAATAAATTGGCTCAGTATTCTCTCTATTTTATGTGTTTCAGCTTCATGTTCAGTTTATAGCATTTGGTATCTTGTTGTATGCTTTGTATTACTGGTTATTTCCCTTTCGGGATATTACAGTGGTATCAGAGCTCATAGACTTGGCTCAACCTGTGGAGCAAGTTGTCTATGACACAAAGAGAGAAGCCGTACATTTGCTACAAGGGTAGGAAGTACCGTGACATAGAACGTAGGTTGCAAATCACCTACGGGGAGGGTGACTGCGTTCCAGTAGTAGACGCAGAAGAGGATCCAGTAGTAGACGTAGAACAGGTTCTAGTAGTGGACACAGAGCAGGAAGTACCGATGGCTGATGATAGTGATGCAAAGAAGTTTGGGGAAGCACTCCTCAAGTCAGTCTTGGATTTGTCGAGGCAGATTGAGGTGATGGGACAGAGATTCACTGCTGTGGAGGCTAGACAGCGTGAAACCCTGAGGGGTTTCCAGATTGCTGAGGGATCGGGCACATCCCACCATTTGCAGAAGCACGATGCCACTCAGCACATGGCATCACATGCCCACTTTTCTGGGTGCAGACACTGGGGCAGGAGCACAGCAGGAGCCAAAGCCTGGCCACATGGGTGATTATTTTGCTGAGTATCAGGCATATGGGCAGGAGTTCAGGGATGCTCTCCCATTCAGAGATTTTGTTCAGCTCCAGCGGGACAGCAGACCCCGCGACCATCACAGAGGGCACCGACATTATCATGAGGGAGACACCCAGCGTACAGTGAGCAGGTTCCATTTGCTCACGTTTGATGGTTCATCAAACAGTTCGACAAAGGCTTGGGTGGAGAAGTTGGACATATACTTCCAGCTCAACCAGATAGCAGAGACGGAGGCCATCAAGGTGGCAGCATTGCATCTGGATGGAGAGGCCCAGGATTGGTGGTTCCATGGGATGGTTACACTCGGACATTCGACAATGACTACATATGCCGAGTTCACCCGGAGATTGGTAGAGAGGTTTGATAGACGAGATCCGGAGGAGCATTTCATTGAGCCGACGAGGCTCAAGCAGACTGGGAGCCCGGATACTTACATCTCAGATTTCCTGAGACTTTCAGTGATGGTGCCAGATCTATCCACGACACAGATGATCTACATGTTCATTGAGGGGTTAGTAGAGCCACTTCGGGGTTTGATCAGATCCACTAGACCAACCACACTCCATGACGCAGTTGGCAGGACCCAGGATTTACAGGATGCCTTGCCCAGGACCAGGACGCCTTACCCACAAAGACAGGCTTTCCAGCCTAAGGGGAAGGACGTAAGGATTCCACCTCCAAAGGGGAATCCGGGTAGAGGACAGTTGGATGATGATGCCAGGAGGGAGTTGAAGAAGAAGAGGCTGTGTTTTACGTGTCAGGAGCCGTGGGCACCAGGACACAAATGTGTTGTGGGCAAAGTACACTTTATTGAGGTCTTCTCCGAGAGCATCGGAGAAGAGGATGAGTATGATGACGGGGAGGCAGAAGGCAGCCATGTAGCGCAGGACCATTTGCCACCTCCACCACCAGGGGTAGGAGGTGCAGCCTTTGCACCCACAGGGGGGACCCTTGCAGCATTGCGGGGAGTACCCAAGTTTTTGATGCTGCGTGTCCTAGGGACAGTACGTGGGCAACGAGTTTCAGTACTGGTAGACAGTGGGGCAACCCACAACTTCATTGATGCACAGATGGTTGAGCAGAGAGGCATACCAACAAAGAGCTTCGATGGATTTTCAGTGTTGGTCCCAGGAGATCAGACGATGCAGTGTGCCAGATATGTTCCAGAGCTAGCTGTGACGATGGGTACCTACACAGTGACTGACCACTTTTTCGTGGTTAACATACCGGATACGAATGTGGTATTGGGTGTACAGTGGCTGATCACTCTAGGGAAGGTCACCACAGATTGGGAGACCTTGGAGATGGAGTGGGATAATAAGAAGACCAGGAAGTATGAGAAGATACGAGGGATGCACACTTACCCACCCCAGACTGTTTCAGCTCACCGGATGGAGGCAGACTTCCGAAGGGGTGACATAGAGTGGGCCGTAGAGCTGCGTGCATCAGAGGCAGGGACTATTGGGCAGACAGTTCACCCTAAGATACAGACCATCCTTAACAGGTATGCCGTGGTGTTTGGGGAGATACTGTTGGGATAGCCACCAGATCGGGGATTTGAGCATACTATCGAGCTAGAGCAGGGCATTCAGGCCATTATTACCACCCCCTATAGGCAACCCAAAGCCTATCGGGACGAGATTGAGCGGGCTATCCGTGCGCTGTTGGCTCTTGGACACATACGGCCCAACACCAGTCCTTTTGCTTCTTCAGTAGTGTTGGTGAAGAAGAAGGATGGCACATTGCGGATGTGCATTGATTACAGGGCTTTGAACAAGAAAACCATGAAGAACAGGTACCCCATATCGCGGATTGATGAGCTGATGGATGAGTTGAGAGGAGCACAGTTCTTCTCAAAGATTGATTTGAGATCCGGGTACCACCAGATTCGCGTGAGGGAACAGGGCATTCCCAAGACCGCTTTCGGATGCCATTATGGCCATTTCGAGTTCTTGGTGATGCCCTTCGGGCTAACCAATGCACCAGCCACATTCCAGTCGTGCATGAACCATATCTTCTGCAGTCACCTGAGGAAGTTTGTGCTGGTTTTCTTTGATGATATATTGATATACAGCAGGACTTGGGAGGAACATCTCCAACACATAGAGACAGTGTTGCATATTTTGGAGGAGCAACAGTTTTATGCTAAGCTTTCCAAGTGCGAGTTTGGACTGACAGAGATGCTATATCTGGGACACATTATAGGGGTGGACGGAGTGAGGGTCCACGAGGTGAAGATCAGGGCCATTAGAGATTGGCCAGAGCCGAAAAACGTGACAGAACTTCGTGGGTTTGTAAGCATCTGCACCTACTACAGGAAGTTCGTCAAAAGTTTCTCTCAGCTTTCTGCACCCCTGACAGATTTGACGAAGAAGGGGGCATTCAGTTGGTCAGATACAGTGTAGCGGGCCTTTGATAGGCTCAAGGAGGTGATGAGCAACTGCCTAGTACTTGCTTTGCCGGATTTCTCGCAGCTGTTTGTCCTGGAGTGTGATGCATCGGGAGAGGGGATCGATGCAGTATTGATGCAGGGAGGTCACCCGATAGCTTTTGAGGGCCGGAAGCTCCTTCCACATGAGCGGTTATATGCCATATATGACAAGGAGATGTTGGCCATCATGCATGCCTTGGCCAAATTCCAGTAGTACTTGGTAGGTAACAAGTTCAGGGTGACAACTGACCACAACAGCCTCAGATTCTTTTTAGAGCAGAAGCAGCTACAGGAGAGGCAGCAGAAGTGGGTCAGCAAGATCCAGGCCTACGACTTTGACATAGAGTATGTCAAAGGAAAGAACAACGTGGTGGCTGATGCACTTTCACGCAGACCAGCCGCATTGTCTTTGATGAGTCTGGACGCAGATTGGAGGGCTCGACTTTTGGTGGAGTACTCCAAGGACAAGTTTGCTTGCGAGGTTCTGGATGGACAGGTGACGGATGATAAATACGGGTGATGGATGAGATCATCTACTACAGGGACATGATCGTCCTGACTGAGGGCTCTCAGCTCAAGAAAAAGATACTACAGGTTTCTCATGATTCACCATTGGTTGGTCACTAGGGGTTTACCAAAACCTACAGGGCCATCAGAGAGAGGTTCTCATGGAAGGGCCACAAGGAGGATGTACTCCAGCATGTTAGGGAGTGCGAAGTTTGTCAGCGCAACAAGGGAGAGATGAACCATCCAGCAGGATTGTTGTAGCCTCTTTCCATTCTAGAGGGGAAATGGGAGAGTATTTCGATGGACTTCATCACGGGGTTGCCCACGATGCAGGGCAAGGACTGTATGTTTGTCGTCGTTGATCGATTGACAAAATATGCACACTTTTTCGCCATATCCGCGTACTATACAGTAGCACAGGTGGCAGAGCTGTTCTTCTGGGATATCTTCAAGTTACATGGTCTTCCCAAGACCATTGTCAGTGACAGGGACAGCCGCTTCAGGGGCGGATTTTGGCAGGAGCTTTTCCGGTTCGTGGGGACAGAGTTGACACCAAGCACCAGCTATCACCCACAGACAGATGGGCAAACGGAGATAATTAACAAGTGGTTGGAGGGCTACTTGCGTAACTATGTCAATGGGCAACAGAGAGCATGGTTGAAGTGGCTGCACCTAGGAGAGTACTGCTACAACAACACACATCACATGTCTATCGGTATGTATTCGTTTTATGCATTATATGGTTATCATGCTTTATCTTTCGTTGATGTGATGTTTGGTGCCAGCAAGGCTCCGAGAGCCAAGGATTGGATCCAAGAGAGTCAGGACATCCTCCGAGCTCTCAAGGATAACATGGCTACCGCGCAGAATCAGCAGAAGCTGTATGCCGACAAGGGTTGGGTGGAGAGACAGTTTGAGGTAGGGGACTTGGTCTACCTACGCTTGCAGCCATACCGACAGTCGACTCTGAAGCAGAAGGGGGCTGAAAATCTCAAGCCCCGCTTTTATGGACCATACAGGGTGATACACAGGGTTGGACAGGTTACCTATGAGTTGGAGCTGCCCCAAAGCAACAAGATTCATAACATTTTTCATGTATCATGCCTGAAGAAGGCTTTGGGACAACAGGTGACAGTGACGGAGGAGCTTTCGCCTACAGATGATGAGGGGCATTTGGTGCTACAACTGGAGGCCATCATTGATGTTAGAGAGAGACAACTGCGAAGCAGCACAATCCGGGAATTCTTGGTGAGGTGGAAGAATTTGCCGGATGAGGATGCCACTTGGGAGAGTGAGAAGATCTTGCAGCATCCATCACTACAGTTGCTTGTGGTCAAGCAACATTTTGCCGGGGGAGACTGTAATATTCCCAATTAGCGATAGCTAATTGGAAATATTAATTTTGGTCGATTTTGCCTTCTATAGTTAAAATATAAATAAAAGTGAGTAAGAGGGGGATATAACTCACTTTAAAATAAAGTACACTCCCTAGTAGACTCAACGTTGTAACTTAAGGGGGCCAAGGGGGGCCAAGAGACCACGTAGAGGGGGACCCACTTAGACCACGTGGGCATAGACAACGCAGTTGGGTTGGCTACGTGGGCCAAATGGAGGCTACGTAGGAGATGGTGGGGCCTAGGGTTGAGAGAGGCCCATCGTTATAAAAGGAGGAGAGCCTCCTCATTTCCTCATTCGAGTTTATGCATATTGAGCTGGTCACTTCGACTTTGAGCACGCTAGCTGTTTAGCTTGTCTGCAACACTGTTTAGTGCATTGAGTGTCTTCGTTCGGAGATCTCACCCTCAGCCTCGGGAGACTTCGAGTGCTTGCTCGGGTGAGGCATTCCCATCAGTATTTTGCAAGAGGATCAAGTTGTGGCATTTGTGGAGGAGCGTTGCATCTATAGACTGCACAGTCTTGAGAGGGAGGACGCAGTCCATATTGAGGGAGCTCGAGAGTGGTATTCTTTCGGAGGATTTTGGTCAGGAGATTGAGCAAGGGGCCAGCCCTTGCCTATTGGAGACTTTTGGCTGAGCGGGAGGCTATCTTTTGGAGGATTTCATCCAGCTTCAACGTGGCCCTTGGGAGGATAGCTTAGATCCTCAAGGGAGGTATTTTTGGGGGTCATCCATTCCAGAAACGCTCTCTGGGCTTTTCTGGGTATTGTGAGTAGAGGCTGATTCTAGAGTTTCAGCTCATTCCGAGTAGGGGAGCAGCCCCAAATACTTATTTGGTTCCAACAGTAGCAACAACATGGCAGTTTTCCAGCAGCTTGGACGCAGAGCATAGAGCAGCCATCCATTTGTTATTCTGAGAGTATTCCTACACTTGCCTAGTGCAAGTCGAGGTGCCATCCTTCTGATCACCTCTTGTACTCATTTCTATTTCTTAGTATAATAAAATGGCTCAGTATTCTCTCTATTATATGTGTTTCAGCTTCATGTTCAGTTTATAGCATTTGGTATCTTGTTGTATGCTTTCTATTACTGGTTATTTCCCTTTCGGGATATTACATAATCCTAGCCCCTGATTATGTTTTAATCTTGGCCGTTGAAGGGTCAACGAAGGATTATAAGAAGGAGGGTGAGAGGCCTATGGAAAACACACATTAGACGGAGAAAGAATCGAGAGATCGATTTCTTCAGCCAAAGGAAGAATCGAAGTGATTCTCGATTGCAGAGAGGGGAAGGTGAAATCTCCAAGAGGGAGATTTTCTGAAGAATAAGGAGTGTGGGAAGAGAAGTGAGAAGGGAGCCATAGCAGCAACGCAGAGATAGCCAAGCAGGAGTTATGCTGGGCCAGCGCAGAGTAGCAAAGGGAGTTTCGATTTCAGTTGGAGAGACAGTTGAGAGTTCATCCAGTAGCCGGAGGGCATTTCCGGAAGAGGAGAAAACTCTAGTCTCACACAGCAATGAACACCGAGGTAGCCATAACGAGCAGCAGCAGCAGCAGTGACGTGTGACAGTGTGAGTGACGCAGTCACTGCGTAGAAATCACGCAAAGACACTCAGGGTGGGTGCAGGTCAGCGCCGGAACTTCGTGTTGAAGTGAGAATTGTCTCACTAAGCCTATTCTCATTAGATTTTTTCAGGTGATTGATTGATAAATACAATCACACATTTGTACTCAGAATTTCTGCATAATAAAGAAACCCTCATATCTGTTGCACTGGTTTTCCCGAGTTGGGTTTTTCCAGGAACAATTGTCCAAAAATAACGGTGTCTATGTGTGAATACTTGAGCTATTTCTTTCATGTTGTTTATTTATCGTGAAGTCTGCAACATATTTTATTTTGATATTTAACACAGTAAAATGTTAAATAATTGTGTGAGAATGCAATAGGAAAAATATAATCACTAGCTGCAGTAGAATTCTACATTATAGAATTCTCACAGTTTCCTATTAAGTGCTACTCCTAAAGCTAGTAACCAATAGAGGAGATCCCACGGGACTAGGATACAAGATTAACCCCTAGGTTGAGATAAGGGAACAAGAGTACAGTCCAAGCCCATTCTTTTCACGGAATCCCCCCACTAATCCATGTCCAAATGTGCCAAAGAAAAGCAAGCATAAACACCCAATTACATAATGAAAAGTGATACTTTTGGGGGTTGGAAGGCCCACATTCAAACATGATCATTGCATCCCTACTAACTTGATTAGTAACATGACTGTAGAGGACAACCAACATGAGTACAATATGGGAGTGCAAGTACAGATCTTAGAAATGCTGAAAATAAATATAACATGAGAACATATTTATAAAATTGTGACAAAGGTATGGTGTTACAAAATACTAAGTGTGTGTGGATAAGTCAAGAACCTATCAAAAGTCCTCGTGAGAGAGATCAGACAATGAGGTCTGTTATCGCTTGCCGCCTACACCTACCTACAGTTAGTGGGAAAAGCCTTCAACCCCACAGGTGTGGTTGGTGGCAAGGAACTCAGAGAAGGCGCTGTCACCTATTCCCAACTCTCTCCGTTTAAGCTATCTCCTAGGTTAGATAAGGGGGGTGGTCCCTAAAGGAAAACTAAGTTAAAGATGTGAGATTTCTAGGAGAATTGATTAGAAGGAATTAATCGTCAAAGATGACTCCGATTTCTTATTCCTAAACAAGCATATAAGTATATGAGCAATATTCAAATGATTCAACGTGTTCGTAAAATATAGACCACAGCTTTAAAGTAGATAATGAATGTTACCTAAAAATGAAATTCAAGATATAATGACAATAATCCTACAAAGGAAGTGTTAGACCAAGATCACAACATGCAATTAAATTTGCAACACCAAATAAGGGTATTTGCCAATGAAACGAGATACATCAATCATCCATAAGCATAATGATCATTAAAATGACAACATGCAATGAAGTTGCAAAAGTAAGCAAATTTCCAAGTACCATAGAATTAAACTTGTTGCAAAATTTAAGGAATTAAAATGCTTGCATCCAAAGTGCTTCTTGAGATAATATTTGCATGTGAATCTTAAAACCATCAAGATAGCAAAAAATTTGGGAACTTTGCAAGTAAATGTGATGAGATAGTGCTCTTGGTTTATTTTATTAATTAGTTCTACAACAAGGTTACAATTGAACTCTAATCCTCAGACCTCACCCTCGCCCAAATATTTGGATCTCACAGTGAGGAGTCCATAGAGGTAGAGGGTCCCTAAAACGTCTATTCAACTAACTTAAGTTGGAGGTAAATTTTAGAGATGCAAGTCTGGTATGAAAAGTGAAATGCCTAAATGATATGAAAGTGAGTTTGTAAGTGCTATATAAAAGATGGAGATGATTCAATTAAATATGCTTCATAGTTAGAACAATAACTCAAGTTGCCATAAATTGAAAGTGTTATGCTTCTTTACTTGTAGTATATTGTGAAACTTATCCAAATGAGAAATAGATCACAAAACATAAGTAAGTGATGGCAAATGAGATTGCAAATTAAGAAATTAAATGACTATGCGATTTGTGTTACTTTCCACTTAGAGCATGCATATGTGATGTAAAAAAAAAACGGAAACATCAAAACCACTAAGTCAATCCATCTACAAATTCTCTCATTTGGAATGGAGAGATAAGGATGCCAATGGGTAAAACCCACGCTCCCACAACAAAAACGGAAATTTTTATTAATTTTACAAGAATGAAATGACCATGAGGGCTTTTCTAAACCAAGGAAAGTCTTTACAAATAAAAATTGAGATCATAGACTTTTCCTCGGTGAGAATTTCTAAGAACTCAAAATAAATTCAGACTTTACAATAGGAGAAGAGAAGCTGAGCCTCTTCTATGCCCACAACCAAAGAAGAGAGAGTTATCTTTCTCATTTGAAATTCAGCCCAAAGGTCTTGCAACAACTTGTTAGTAATTTCTTGCAGTTGTCCACTCAAGCTGTCACAAGAAAAAATTCGAAAGAGGGCTACAAAACCAATCAAATATTAGATAGATAAAATTACAAAATATTGCACAACAATTTATAAAGAGCTAAGCCAAAGAGTTCGAGTAAACTCTCCTCTTTGCTTAGTCATATTCAAGCTCTTAGATAGCAAATGAAAGCAATGAAGTATAATGTTTTAAAAGATATTGAAATTTAGAAGTATTTGGCTTGTATACAAGCTATGTCTCAAAACCCCTGCAAAACCACTTAGTAAGATAAGACTATGAAGGTTCAAAGAACAAATGAGAGCTCCTTTGAGAATGTATCAAGAGTGGGTTGGTCTCTCCAAAGACTTCCCCCAACACTTGATTCTTTGATCCCAACAAGATGTTCCCTCTACAAAACTTCAATCAAGAATTAGTTCCATATAGATATAGCAATAAACAATGATAAGAAACTCTAGAGATTTATTTGAAACCAACTAGAGCATTCTATACCTAGAGCATACTCCTAAATCAAATGTCAATGTAAGATAACTCTACATTAACAAATCTACAAGAGCATATGGAAACAAATTAGATCAAAGCATGAGTAAAAGGAATTATACCAATGATCAACAATTCATCACACTCCAAAAGGAGGAACACCTCATGAATGAAAACCCAAAGTCTTTATTGATATTTCTGAAAGTGTACAAGGCAGCAGCGCTTCCGCAAGCACAATAGCTAGTAAACAATTATTACAATATGAGAGCCCATGGCTCCATTATATAGAAATTTGGGAGCAAATCCCAATGAAGAACCATATGCCAAGTGGTGAGAGGGAGGAGATCTCAAGGCAAATTCGAATTTGGTAAGTGGAGCTCCAATGCCAAGTGTAAAAATCGAATTCTGGCAAGTGGACATCATTTTCTTCTTCCTTTATGTGCCAAATTCGAATTTTATGATGGAATGACATGTTTATATGGTTGGTAACCCATGTGGAGACAATTTCCCACAAAAATCTCCACCAAATATTCTCCTAAATCCTCCCAAATATGCACTAACTTCACAAATTTTAATTTCCAAGTAAGCAGGCTCTCATTTAATGCCGGAAATTCAATTTTATTTGAGCACATGTCTTTTTCTTGATTTTAGGAGTCCACATCACTTTGGGACTTCACTTTAACTCCTCCATAATTTTCCACCTCATTTCCACCTCATTTAGCATGTGTGGATATTTATTTTTCTCCATTTATTTACTTTCTGGCTCAATTAATTATCATATTTCCCATTAAACTTAGGAAACGTGGGGTTTGAGGGTTCAAAACACATTTTTAACTCCTCAAAGTGTGTCATAGTAGAAAGTTGAGCGTGAGAGGTGTAATTTTGATTACTCATACCCCATAAAATTTCTCTAGACAACACTTATTACAATTCAATTACAATTTTTATTACAATTTTCGACTTGCGAGATATCTAAAATATTAAAAAATCACTAGCTAGGCCTAACAAAATTCCACGAAATTTTTTGTGTGATCTAGTATGGTAATATACATTGACTCTAGACACTAGGACTCACCCAAGGTCTCACCATCAAGCCGTACTCCGGCTTTGGGGTAAAATTGGAGGAAAAAACTCAATTAATTATTAACTCTTAGTAGGGAGATGATAATTAACCAAGTAAAAAAAACCTCCCAGAGTAATACTCACTTGTTGGCAAGGTCCCAGGCTACCTAGGCCCATTACAGACTCAATACTGACTCAAAACTCATCATTACTAGCATCACTTATTACAATTCCCCGTAGGGCGTGGAATCTGGGTACAAGAGAAAATGATAAGAAGGAGAAGTAGAGTTTAAAAACTTTGTTGAATTGATGATATTTGATGGTAAAAATGTCTTTTGGTTCATCTTTTGGCACGGAGTCTTCTCATTATCTCCAAGTGCCACTCCAGTGGTCAACATTTGGCTCCATATTGGGATGCATGCTAGATATGAAGTGAGAGTGTGCAAGAACCTGGAATCTGCATCCATCGACCAAAGATATATATTAGCAGTATCCATTCAAAATAACATCAAATACAGGAATGGAAATTTATTCTAGGAAACATAAATAACAATTTATTCATGAAATAAAACTACTTAAACAAAATTTACAAGGGATAGGGTTAGGAATATGATACACAGGATGCCCCATGGCATCAAATGTCTTCGGTGAAATCCATCTTGAGAACTTGCCTACTCACAGGCAAATCCATAGGCTCTTTCTCTGATGTGCCTTGGCCAATTCTGACTATCTTAGGACTATGACTTGCCCCACCGTTAACCTGTTTGTGGCCATCAGATACACCAAACCTCTTCCTTTTCCTTTTTCGACTTTTGATGTTTTGAGGTTTGATCCTGCTCAAAATTGGTGGTTCATCTTTTATATCATTTTTCTTTTTTCGTTTTTTCTTTTCTTCTTGGTTAGTTGGGATGGCGATGATGATGCAATTACTGTCAATCCTACAACTCTGTCTGATGGAAGATTTGAAGTACCCAAGCCTTTTGAGCTATGTCTAATCTCTTCATTTTGAATCCGTTCTGTTAAGGGGGGAAGAAAATTTGTCAACACAACATCACTTCCTGTCTGGCATGATCTATAGATAATCTCATTGTTGGGTTTCCTTGGATCCTCAACATGATATATTTTCTCTAACTCCCAATCAAGTCTGACAAAGTTATTATCTAGCATGGGGATGGTGGCATATGACAAGTCCATTTGAAGGCTACCACCTAAATCTGATGCCCATTTTCTTGATAGGAGCATTCCCCATGAATCAGGAACATCTATCACAACAATATCCATAGTCATTATTATGTCTGGGTATGCAGCTAGGAAAACCTGTAAATCTTTAATTATCCCACACACTTCAATTCTTTTAGAATCCATTGAACATATGTTGTGATAGGGCCTAGATACCCTTACATTCAGTTGCTCCATGACTTTCGTGGTCATGACATTTGATGAAGCCCCTGAATCAAGCATGCAGTTGTGTAAAAGACGATCATTCACTATCAAAGAAACATAAAATGACAAATGATCTTCATTCCCCACATAACAGTTCATACTTTTCAATACAATTTCTTCATCTTCTTGTTCATTATTAGGCTTTTCTTCTCTTTGAGTAACTTCAATTACACTTAGTAACTTGGCCCTTTGAGATGGTATCTTTAAAAGCTCTATCACTGAGATAGAAACCTTTGCATTATTCACCCAATTGCCCAAGTCAAAATTTAATTCTGAAGTAGGAGGAGAAAAAATTCTGCGATTATTCTGGTCTTGAATATCCCTTCTCTGATAAGTCATCCCTTTGTGCTTTGCCATAGCAAGAATTTGTCCAGCTGTAGGCTTTTCCCCAAAAATCTTAGTGACTTTGTCAAAATTTGCAATCATATTGTCAACCCCAAGATTATTAGGACTATGGTCAATCTCTTGATTACTTTCAATGGTATATATTTGATCTTCCATGGAGAACATATTGATTTGACCACTAGTTCCTACATGTTCTTCTCCCGACATGCTACCTTGCATAATTCTCTTTACATATGGGCATGTGGCTTCTTCATGGAACTCATTACATGGCCTACAAAAAGGGGGAATCTGATCTACCATGTTGGTGGATTCCAATGGATTTGGAGGCATATAATCTTGTTGAGGGCCTTTATTCTTTTTCCATCCATTATTTGGCCTAGGTTGGAATCTTTGCACTTGCGATCTTTCCATGGCCACCAACCTACTTTGCATGGCTTGCATTTCTTTAGTGTGGTTTGCTTCCATGCTCTTGATGAGTTGAGTTAATTCCTTAATAGAATCATGTGTAGTGTCTTCCTTGGCCTTGCCTTTGGAATCATTCGATTTCGATGGCCCTCTAGTGAAACCAGGAATCTCAGATTTCCCAGATTGCTTTCTGGCCCTCTCCATTTTCAAGGCTTCAGTTTGAGCTACATCCAAAGTTGTAGGCTCCTTTCTTCTCAGCTCATAAGCAATGTCAACACCAAAAGAATCTAGATAGGAACATAAGAGAAATTCATCAGGAGGTTTAACAGTAGTAGGCATGCTTTTAACCAATTCATTGAATCTCTTGTTAAACTCCTCCATGGTTTCATTCTCATTTTTCTTCATGGTGCTAATGGCACTGATCAAATGACTATTCTCTCTTCTCTCTCCATACTTTCCCATGAAAGCATTAACAATTGCTTGTAAATAATCATACGAGTTAGCAGGTTGCTCAGTGAACCAATCAAGAGCATCCTCTTCCAAAGAGAGAACGAAAAGCCTCATCTTTACATCCTCATAGTTAGCAACGTTACACTACTTAAAGATGCAAACATTAAAGTTCTTCACATGTGATGCAGCGCTAATGGCATTGTTACCTTGAAAAGAAGGCAACCTTTTAATAGCCTTGTTAGGGATATTGTGAGGATAGCCATTAATGTTAGTAAAGTTACAAGGAGCAAAAAGATCATTCATGATGTTAGGCTCAACTTGTCCTTGAAACAGCAAATGAATGTCAGAAATAGCCTCTTGCCCAAAACTAGCAAGAGCTCTACTATGAGAAAGTCTATTTAACCTCTCTCTAAAAACCCTTTCAGGATCAGGAGAGGGGCTAACTAGACCACTTGAATTTCTCCTAGTAGAAACTCTTGCAAAATTAGGATTGAGTGGAGTCGCCACTTGAGCAAGAATCAAAATCTAAAATTCAAAAAATGCCAAAACTAAAAGTTAGTCATTTTCCCAAGCACAAGAAGACTTGTCCCCGGCAACGGCGCCAAAAAATGTTATCGCTTTCCGCCTACACCTACCTACAGTTAGTGTGAAAAGCCTTCAACCCCACAGGTGTGGTTGGTGGCAAGGAACTCAGAGAAGGGGCTGTCACCTATTCCCAACTCTCTCCGTTGAAGCTATCTCCTAGGTTAGCTAAGGGGGGTGGTCCCTAAAGGAAAACTTAGTTAAAGATGTGAGATTTCTAGGAGAATTGATTAGAAGGAATTACTTATCAAAGATGACTCGATTTCCAATATGTAAACAAGCATATAAGTATATGAGCAATATTCAATGACATGTTCAAAATATAGACCAGTGCTTTAAAGTAGATAACAAATGCTTGCTCAAAAATGAAATTCAAGATATAATGACAATAATCCCACAAAGGAAGTGTTAGACCAAGATCACAATATGAAATTAAATGTGCAACACCAAATAAGGGTATTTGCCAATGAAACGAGATATATCAATCATCCATAAGCATAATGATCATTAAAATGACAACATGCAATGAAGTAGTATGTAGAAGCAAATTTCCAAGTACCATAGAATTAAGCTTGTTGCAAAATTTAAGGAATTAAAATGCTTGCATCCAAAGTGCTTCTTGAGATAATATTTGCATGTGAATCTTTAAACCATCAAGATAGCAAAAAAATTGGGGACTTTGCAAGTAAATGTGATGAGATAGTGCTCTTGGTTTATTTTATTAATTAGTTTTACAACAACGTTACAATTGAAGTCTAATCCTCAGACCTCACCCTCGCCCAAATATTTGGATCTCACAATGAGGAGTCCATAGAGGTAGAGGGTCGCTAAAACGTTTATTCAAACAACTTAAGTTGGAGGTAAATTTTAGAGATGCAAGTCTAGTATGAAAAGTGAAGTGCCTAAATGATATAAAAGTGAGTTTGCAAGTGCTATTGAAAAGATGGAGATGATTCAGTTAAATATGCTTCATAGTTAGAACAATAACTCAAGTTGCCATAAATTGAAAGTGCTATGCTTCTTTACTTGTAGTATATTGTGAAACTTATCCAAATGAGAAATAGATCACAAAATATAAGTAAGTGATGGCAAATGAGATTGCAAATTAAGAAATTAAATAACTATGCGATTTGTGCTACTTTCCACTTAGAGCATGCATATGTGATGTAAAAAAAAACGGAAACGTCAAAACCACTAAGTCAATCCATCTACAAATTCTCTCCTTTGGAATGGAGAGATAAGGATGCCAATGGGTAAAACCCACGCTCCCACAACAAAAACATAAATTTTTATTAATTTTACAAGAATGAAATGACCATGAGGGCTTTTCTAAACCAATGAAAGTCTTTACAAATAAAAATTGAGATCATAGACTTTTCCTCGGTGAGAATTTCTAAGAACTCAAAATAAATTCAGACTTTACAATAGGAGAAGAGAAGCTAAGCCTCTTCTATGCCCACAACCAAAGAAGAGAGAGTTATCTTTCTCATTTGAAATTCAGCCCAAAGGTCCTGCAACAACTTCTTAGTAATTTCTTGCAATTGTCCACTCAAGCTGTCACAAGAAAAAATTCGAAAGAGGGCTACAAAACCAATCAAATATTAGATAGATAAAATTAAAAAATATTGCACAACAATTTACAAAGAGCTAAGCCAAAGAGTTCGAGTAAACTCTCCTCTTTGCTTAGTCATATTCAAGCTCTTAGATAGCAAATGAAAGCAATGAAGTATAATGTTTTAAAATATATTCAAATTTAGAAGTATTTGGCTTGTATACAAGCTATGTCTCAAAACCCCTGCAAAACCACTTTGTAAGATAAGACTATGAAGGTTCAAAGAACAAATGAGAGCTACTTTGAGAATGTATCAAGAGTGGGTTGGTCTCTCCAAAGACTTCCCCCAACACTTGATTCTTTGATCCCAACAAGATGTTCCCTCTACAAAACTTCAATCAATAATTAGTTCCATATAGATCTAGCAATAAACAATGATAAGAAACTCTAGAGATTTATTTGAAACCAACTAGAGCATTCTATACCTAGAGCATACTCCTAAATCAAATGTCAATGTAAGATAGCTCTACATTAACAAATCTACAAGAGCATATGAAAACAAATTAGATCAAAGCATGAGTAAAATGAATTATACCAATGATCAACAATTCATCACACTCCAAAAGGAGGAACACCTCATGAATGAAACCCCAAAGTCTTTATTGATATTTTTGAAAGTGTACAAGGCAGCAGCGCTTCTGCAAGCACAATAGCTAGTAAACAATTATTACAATATGAGAGCCCATGGCTCTATTATATAGAAAGTTGGGAGCAAATCCCAATGAAGAACCATATGCCAAGTGGTGAAAGGGAGGAGATCTCAAGGCAAATTCGAATTTGGTAAGTGGAGCTCCAATGCCAAGTGTAAAAATCGAATTCTGGCAAGTGGGCATCATTTTCTTCTTCCCTTATGTCTCAAATTTGAATTTTATGATGAAATGACATGTGTATATGATTGGTAACCCATGTGGGGACAATTTCCCACCAAAATCTCCACCAAATATTCTCCCAAATCCTCCCAAATATGCATTAATTTCACAAATTCGAATTTCCAAGTAAACAACTCTCATTTAATGCCGGAAATTCAATTTTATTTGAGCACATGTCTTTTCCTTGATTTTAGGAGTCCATATCACCTTGGGACTTCACTTTAACTCCTCCATAATTTTCCACCTCATTTCCACCTCATTTAGCATGTGTGGATATTTATTTTTCTCCATTTATTTAATTTCTGGCTTAATTAATTGCCAAATTTCCCACTAAACTTAGGAAAAGTGGGTTTTGAGGGCTCAAAACACATTTTTAACCCCTCAAAGTGTGTCATAGTAGAAAGTTGAGCGTGAGAGGTGTAATTTTGATTACTCATACCCCATACAACTTCTCTAAACAACACTTATTACAATTCAATTACAATTTTTATTGCAATTTTCGATTTGCGGGAAATCTAAAAAATTAAAAAATCACTACCTAGACCTAACCAAATTCCACGAAATTTTTTGTGTAATCTAGTATGGTAATATACATTGACTCTAGACACTAGGAGTCACCCAAGGCCTCACCATCAAGCCGTACTCCGACTTTAGGGTAAAATTGAAGGAAAAAACTCAATTAATTATTAACTCCTAGTAGGGAGATGATAATTAACCAAGTAAAAAAAAATCTCCCAGAGTAATACTCACTTGATGGCAAGGTCCCAGGCTATCTAGGCTTGTTACAGACTCAATACTGACTCAAAACTCATCATTACTAGCATCACTTATTACAATTCCCCGTAGGGCGTGGAATCTGGGTACAAGAGAAAATGATAAGAAGTAGAAGTAGGGTTTAAAAACTCTGTTGAACTGATGATATTTGATGGTACAAATGTCTTCTGGTTCATCCTTGGGCATGGAGTCTTCTCATTATCATCAAGTGCCACTCCAGTGGTCAACAAGGTCGATGATGTCAGGACTCAGGATCACTTGAGTTTGATGGCGAAGGGTGAGGGGGGGCTATCTCATCGTCGAAGTCTTTTGGAATCATTGGTGGGTTTGGCTGTATGATTCGGTGGGGGGGATTTATGAGCGAGGGATATTCCTAGCATCGGAAAATTATAGAAAGATACAAAAATTATAGAATTTCCAGAAGGGATATTACTTCTTGCATTTATTGTGGATTTTAAATATTACACTAAAGAATTTAAAGTATGAATTTTAGGTTCCAGAGTTCCAAATATTGTATTGGTATGACTAAGAATATTCAATGATCATCAAAATTACCATGAAACATGGAATGAGGTTATGAATCAAAATAAACAAACCATCCAATGTCAAATCTGAAATCATGTGACACAACACATATATGATATATCTGCCTAGGATTTAGGGCCAAATCTAGGTCTCCATCTCAGCGTGCCTGGAAAACCGTAGTAAGCTATTGCATAAACCTGATCAGAAAAAAATGAAGAAACAAGTGAAGAGTGAAAGTGAAATGGCTTTATCGGCCTTTTATAAGCCAAGCCCATGAGTTGACCCCATCAAACACAATCGATTCTGAACAAGACTCATCAGTTCTGGCCAAGTTTTCCTAGAACCAACCAGGTCAAACCTGGGTCTGACCATTTTGACCTGACCTAGCCATTTCCAGATCAAAGTGACCATTTTAAAGAGCCTCGTTGGGTGAAATTGACCATTCATGGTCATCCCTTCCAGTTCTTGACACTTTTGACCATCAATTAAACTAAGAGGTTGTTATGGTTTGGGATTTGCTGGCATGTTCTGGGCTTCTTATCACTTTTTTGGTTGGTCCCCATTACTCTGAAGTTAGATCTTAAGACAATAAATGGCAATGGTTTGACTTTATTTTGGGTGGATCAACAGAAGTCATCAGAAAAATGACTATTTGCACCTCAAAGTTTGATGCCTTGGTCCCAAATTGTCTCACTTAGGTTCTTGTTTATTAAGGGTATTGTCACATCCATCTGTATGAAGGGTGCATTTCTGGGAGTCATTATTTTTTACCTTAGTTGCTGTATTTTTTCAGTGTTCTTTCAAATTATAGTAGTTTTAATAGGTTGCACAATGTTTTTTGAACCATTGGTAATTCAGCTGTTAACATTATTGTCAATCACAGAGAAAGCATGAAACATAGATTACCACGGGAGATATAAAAAGGCATCTAAGAGATTTTTCTATTTCTTTTTTTATGTCTTAATAAATCCTTTCTTTTCAACTTAGTTATGTAATATCAAAGAGTCGACTAATACGGGTAAATCATGCTTTTTTGCTGCATCCTTAAACCAATTGCTCATCAATTATGTAAGATTCATTTGGCTGCTGCGACTGGAAAGAACCTTAATACCTACACTGGAGCATGTAGTTTTTTTCCAAGTCTGTAAGCCAATTTGAGGTGAAACAACCTGGCTTCTCATTGCTGTAAACCCTTACATCAAAATTGATGCTGATGGATATAGAACCTTTAAGGACACTGTGAAGGTTCCCATTTAAAGTTCCTCATCATAAAATAACCTTCGAGGTTGATGTTGAATAATTGAATTGCCATTTCATAACTTTCAGCAGCATGATTTCATGTTGTGTGTGCAGGTGTAAAAGTTGTGGTGGTCTTTGATGCCATGATGTCAGATCTCCCAACTCACAAGGAAACATTTATAAAGTAAGTTCACTTGCATGTAATATATCTCTTTTATGCTTCAATTTGCACAGGTAGTTCACAAGTTTGAGCCCACTTAAAATCTTTCCATTTGCATCTTTAAAACTATTACTTTTATGCTGTAAATGGGGAAGCCAATTACTTTATTTGTTTTATATATGCATGAATAAGGTAAGATAACACAAGATAATTTTATTATTTACATAATTTAGAAACTTAACCAATTCGTTTTGGTACATGATCTTAAGCTACATCCCTTTTGAGGAGGTTGCATTGTACTTTTTAAATCTTAAGATAGATCTTTAGCACTTATTTAACATAGGTGAGGTCAGTGAAGGGACGTATTGTTACCGCTCAAACTAGCAGGGTTGGCAAGGTTCAACCAAGCTTCTTATACAATAAGCACTATTAGGAATACACCTAATATCACCTCACCGAGCCTACTATATAGTAATAACTATTAGGAATACACCCACTATCACCTCAACATATTCTTCTCGCTTTAGGCCTGTTACCACACAATTTGGCAGGCCCCTAAGGAAGGGGAAATCTATTGATTTGGGGTATCATCGGATGTGCTCTAAGTCTCAAATTTTGTGGAGAGGCTTAGACACATGTATTCCAGATAACCCAGAAATCGTTTGGGGAAATTCCACCCAGAGACGGTTTTATTTAATAAATTAATTATTTTTATTAATAATTATTTATTTAATAAATTAAAATAATTAATCGGTATTAATCTAAACTGTGGGTGTAACTTCTAGAATAAGACGAGGATCAAGCCAAAATGATCTTAGCCATTGATTAACTTTTAATTTGGGCCGTTGAATGTCAACGAGAAGATTATTTAAGGAAGGCTTGAGGGCCAATTGGAAACACATCAAGAGTTGATCAATGAGTTCGAATTGCTGAAGCTAGTTCAATGTTGTGATTTCGTAGTGATTACGCAGAGAGGGGTAGAGATAGTTTTTGGTCGGAGGATCTTCTCCGGAGCCACGAATACGCAACAAAGAGGCAAAGAGATACGCAGAGAAGGCAGCGCAGTGCCCAGTGAGGGTGATGCAAGGCCACGGAGTAGCGTAGTCCATTCCGAGCAGTAGTCCGAGATTTTGTTGGGAGATCGAAGATCTGAGATGGGAGGGCTAGATTGGAGGCTCCTGAAAGAAAATCGATCCAGCAGAGGAGGTGACGCAATCTCCCAGAGCAATTGATGCAGGCCCACGTAATTACTGTGCAGAGGCAGTGCACAGGGTGTTGGGAGGTTGTTGTTTCAGCTATCGGATTAGTGGGGACTTGAAGTGTAGAGTGAGGGAATCTCACTAATTTCTTCTACCAAGTGATATTCTCTGTATTGGATTGCCAGAAAGGCACCTAGAGATTGTATTCAGAAATAACTGTTGCTTAAAAATAAAACCATCAGATCTGCTACACCGGTTTTCCCGCATTGGGTTTTTCCGGGGATGTTTGTCTAAAAACAACGGTGTCGTGTGTGATGTTTTTGTTTATTTCTCAGTTTCTTGTTTCGACATATTTAATTAATTAAGTGAAGGATGCAGTAGTAATTTGCTTCAATATTTTCAGTAGAACACTGTAAATAACTTGTTCATTTAATAACAAGTAGGTGAAGTAATTTCAGTTGGCTGCAATAGGATTCTGGACTTGGAATTTTCACAAAATCTAAGGGACAACTACTAGACTAAGTGACAACAACGGGACATGTTACCCACCACCAGTGGGGGACCCCTATAGGAGAAATTTCTCCTAGATTTGTCTTCAACTGACAACCAACAACCCCTTGCAGCCATCTGATAGCTTGATGTGCTACCATTCTCCACCACTTGTGCCAGCCATTGTGTACCCTTGTGTTATGAATATAATTCATAACGAATATAACAAATATAATTATTAAATACTCAATTAAGGATTATGTAAGTAGTCATTAAGTTAGTGAAAGGGCATGTCTAAGAAACATGCCCAGTCATGAAAGGTCACCTGCGTAGGTATATAAGCAGGGCCTCATTGTAACATTTTATCATCTATCTATCTCATATCTTTTATAATATAATACTTGTGTCCTCATGGATATATTTGTATTCCAAGTGTTCTGGAGTATTTTAACTTGAGAAGGAACTTTGTTCGCTTCATTTGGTATCAGAGCAATCGATCTTCTGGCCGCTCATCGTTGCACAAAGCTACACTCCTTGATCCAGGTATTTGGCCGCAAAAATCGTCAACCTTGTTGCCGTCGTGACTGAAACGTTTCGCTATCAATCTTGGAGTTTCTCCATTTTTGCCAGAGGCCTTTGGCCATAATAAAAAAAAAAGGGAAAAAACAAACCAGAGAATTTTTGAAAAGAAATATAAAAAAAAAGGGGAGAATAATTTATATAAAAAAATTGA
Organism: Pinus albicaulis; assembly: GCA_034641835.2. Classification (NCBI taxonomy): domain Eukaryota; kingdom Viridiplantae; phylum Streptophyta; class Pinopsida; order Pinales; family Pinaceae; genus Pinus; species Pinus albicaulis. The sequence continues at coordinate 1,824,108,591 of CM076580.1, read as the reverse complement.
AGAAATATTAAATAAGGAAGAATTTATATTAAAAATAATAAAAGAGAGAAGGAAAGTCAAAGTATATTAAAAAGAAAAAGAAAGAGACATATATAAAGAAGTACATATACGTACATACTAAGACAAATTAAAATTAAAAAGGAAAAAGAAATAAGGAAGAGTAGGTAAGGTTATTTTGATTATTCTTTCAGTGGTTTACAAGCTCGTGGTTTTGGAAGCCCATGGTAATTGGCAATTGCCCATGGTATTTGCAAGGTAAAATAAGAAGTGAGGAATAAAAAATCTCTTGTGAATGGTAAGTTTACTTTTACGTGGAGAAACACAAATAAGTGGACATATATTTTATAAGTGAATATATGTGAATAGCCACGTTTCACTAGGGTTGTAACCTTTCAACAAAAAAAAGAGTTAAAAAAAACAATTGTTAAAAGAATATATATATATATATATATATATATTAATTTAATTAATTAGAATTATTTAATTAATTAATTATTAAAAAAAATAATAAAAATTTGAAGGAATAATAACCTCATTAAAAGAAGAAGAGAAAGTTAGGAAGGGTTACCTTAAAAACCCTAAAAACTCCATTCAATAGACAAAATGAAATCAATCATTGATGAAAAGGAAATTAAATCCATTTCAGAAAGGAAAGAAGGAAGATTTCCTGAAAATTATAGTATTTTAACAAATACAAGATGAAGAAATTATTATCCATAAAACTTTGAGGACAAAGTTCTGAAGGAAGGGCCAATTCATAACAAATAAATAAATAAAAGTTGATATATTAAATTGTGACGAAAGCAAATGAAGAAAACGGTTCATGATTGAACTGAAGAAAAGTGTCAACTATAAGCTTTGAGGACAAAGCTTTTGAAGGAAGGGGCAATGTCATGAATATAATTCATAACGAATATAACAAATATAATTATTAAATAGTCAATTAAGGATTATGTAAGTAGTCATTAATTTAGTGAAAAGGCATGTCTCTTAAACATGCCCAGCCATGAAAGGTCACCTGCATAGGTATATAAGTAGGGCCTCATTGTAACATTTTATCATCTATCTATCTCATATCTTTTATAATATAATACTTGTGTCCTCATGGATATATTTGTATTCCAAGTGTTCTATAGTATTTTAACTTGAGAAGGAACTTTGTTCGCTTCACCTTGCTCATCTATCATAATCGTATGTTTGAAGGTGGGCCATCCAACACAGAAGGTATGGTTTTTCATTATGCAATTGGGTGTTTATGCTTGCTTTTCTTGGGCACACTTGGGCATAGATTACTGGGGAGACTTGGAGGAAAGAAAGGACTTTGACAGTTCCCTTGTTCCTTTACCTCAACTGGGGGAGATAATCTTGTATCCTAGTCCTGTGGGATCTACTTTATTGGCCATTAGCTTTAAGAGTGACACTACATGGGAAAAATTGATTTTGGTTGCGTGGTCCCATTTCCTGATACCCTATATTTCACTCCCATCTGCTCATTACAAGCCCTTTCACATTCTCCCCATTTGGGTCCACATTTGTCCATTGGGTCCACAAGGTTTCTATTGTCGCCCAGATTGTACAAGCACCGCGACAATACTCAGGAAGTGGGCTGTCACTCTGATCCCCGCCCACTTCGTTCTAGCCGTCTCCTAACAACAGACTATGGGGGGGTAGTCCCTATGGAATGAAGTGAAGGAAAGCAAGTTGGAAACCAACTTGTTCGGGAGACACGAATGAGTGCCCTAGCCAATTGGTCAAATTTGAGCAAGACTATTGATTATATTAGATTCTTTATTATGAGAACGATGCCTTAATGGGTCACAAATTCTTGATCATAGTAAATTGGAACGAAGTGACCGAATAGAAACCCACTGCTTGAATGATTGAATAACCTATATGATGTGCAAATCCTAGGACCTATGTGAGATCCAATGATCTTGGTAAGTTTTAATTAAATGCCTAGTTTAAATGTAACCTTTTCCCCGACTGTTTTGAGAAGCAATCCTCAAAGTAAGTTGTGAAATGGAAGCCAGCGGGAAATAGGCAACAACCTGATTAACGATACCTCCCCCTGTGTTCCACTCACCTAGTGCCTCTGGCGCTGCAGAGATTGTGGCTCTGAGGATTGTAAGGTCACTATGTTTACTACTAGGAGAAATTGAATCTCTCAAGCTAGTTTGAAAAGGGATGCCCTAAATCTTTATCAACCTAGCTTATGCTAGGGGGTAAGTTGTTAATGCAAGCTAGATCTAGGATGCTTAATGCAAGATGATGAGTGAGATGTATCTCGAGTTAAAATTGTTTAAGATAATTTAAGTGTTGTGTAACCAGCTCCAAAAATAGAAGAAAAAAGATATCAACGCCTTAGAAATAAGCCACTTCGAGGGGGCAACCTCCAATACATTACATAAATGAACAATTCTTGGATGATACAATTTACAAAACCTCCTTTCTATATATAGGAGTCTATGGGGCCATAATGTAATCCTAGTGGGCCACAATGTAATCCTAGCTGACCTAACAATAATAATTTAAGGGCACAATAATAACAAAATGGGGGTTACAAGGGTTTAATAATAATACATGGTGTGAAAACCTCCAGAAACCTTGATAATACATAGAAGCCCATGCTCAGACGATATGAAAATGCAATTTGAACAGATCATGAATGATACTTGTAGAATGCAGAAAACTGACATTTTATTCTCTGAGAATACATGTGAATTTCAGGCATCAGACTGGATGTACCTATCCTTGCCACAGGGGGCAGTGAGACCCTCTTAAGAACAAATGATAAACATGAAATAGACAGCGTCCTAGGCGGTGAAAGATACGCTGCTGACTGGCACAACAGAATGCAATGGAATTATGAACTGAAGACTAGAAGATGGCTGATCTCAATCCTCCAAACCCTCACCAATAAAAACGCTGTCTCTGCTAGTGACAGTGCAGAAGACAGATGAAATGCTGGCCACAAAACCTCCAGATGAAATGATCAGCTCCTCAAGGCTGGAAACACTGAAAAACGCTGTCAAGCCCCACACACATGACCCTGCTCATCAGATCAGCGTCCTCCCTGACTGGATCTGCGTCCTCTATGCTCAGATCTACTGGATCTGAAGCCTCCCTATCCAGATCTGCGTCCTATCACTCCAGATCTGCGTCCTCCAAGGCCAAATCTGCTGCTATCTCTTCAGATCTAGGCTGGATCTGCCAATATCTCCTCAGATCTGCATCCTCCAAGGCTGGATCTGATGGTATCTCTCCAGATCTGCACCTTCCAAGGCTAGATGCGCAATATCTCTTCGGATACTGCGTCCTCCAAGGCCCGGATCTGCTGCAATTCTCGGACTCTGCGTCCCCAAGGCTTGGATCTGCCAATGCCTCCTCTTCGGATACGCGTCCTCTGCGCCGGACGGTGGGATCGGCGTCTCACTATTCGGATACGCGTCCTCTGTGGATGCCGCGTCCTTCTCTCTGCGGATCGGCGTCCTACCACCGGATGCGGTCACAAGGGGTTCTCCTTCCGAGATCTCCACCGGAAAATTTCTTTGCTACTCACCACTTTGAGCGAAGGATGATGCTCGGAAAATAACCTTACCGGGGCAGGCACTCGAAGTCCCCCGAGGCTAAGGGTGATACCAAGAAAATAACCTTACCGGGGCAGGCACTCGAAGTCCCCCGAGGCTAAGGGTGAGATCTCCGAACGGAGACACTCGGTTGCACTAAACAGTGCTGCAGACCGACTAAACAACCGGCGTGCTGAAGCAGACAGAAGTCTAGCTCTCAATATCAATATCAAATCATGCATACCAAAATGAGGTGAGAACCCCACCTTTTATAGTGCTAAACTCCCTCCAAAACTTTGACTGCGTCCTTCACTCTCCTTGGCCTGCGCAGTTACCCTTGGGTCAGCGTGAGGCCTTCCCTCATATCCATGTGGACCCCCAAGGCCCCCTCTCTAAGTTATAACGTTAATCAACTAGGAAAACACTTTATTTTATAAAGTGAGGTGACTAAAGTGAGGTGACCCCTCTTATTTCTCACTTTATTTATTATTTCTAGCTAAAGCGGCAAAATTAAACAAAAATGAAGTATTCCAATTAGCAAGGCTAATTGGGAATATTACAATAAGGGGGTTACACTAACAATAATAAGGGACTATACTAGTAATATAGGGACCTAACATGCCCCTCTCCTTCAAAAAATAAAGTGCCATAAATGGGGTCATTTTTGCTGCAGTATGGAAGGAAGTGTTATACCACCATTCAGCGAGAGGTAACCACTTGACCCATTGTGTTTGTTTATCAGATACAAAACAACGAAGATATCCTTCCAAACATTTATTTACTATCTCTGTTTGACCATCAGATTGAGGATGATAAGATGAGCTATGAGCTAATTGACTACCCAAACAAGAAAATAACTCCGTCCAAAAATTTTCAGTAAAAATGGGATCTCTGTCGCTCACAATAACCCTTGGGCTTCCATGTAGCTTTTGAATTCTGTCCACAAATGTAGTAGCAACTGTACTTGCTTTAAATGGATGAGATAATGCACAAAAGTGTGCATACTTGGTAAGTCTATCAATTATCACCATGATGACATTCTTGCCTTCGGACTTCGGTAAACCTGTGATAAAATCCATTGAAATCTCCTCCCAACGTTGACTTGTAATGGATAAAGGTTGTAGAAGTCCCGGGGTCTTAATTGTCTCCACTTTATTCTGCTGGCAAACCAAACATTCCGCCACAAACTTTTGAATATCAGATTTAAGGCCATCCCAAAAAAATCTTTCTTCACCCTGTGGTAAGTTTTTAAAAATCCTGAGTGTCCTCCTAAAGGAGAAGTGTGCAATTCCAAAAGAATATTTTGTTTTAGTTGGGAATTCTTATAAAGATATAAGCGATCTTTGTACCATAAGGAATCATTTTTCCAACTAAATGTATCAGATGTACTAGGATCTTGCTGCAACTTTTGAATGAGTGTCCATACATCTTTGTCCTTCTTCCATTCATCTCTTGCTTCGCTTATCCAATCTGGTTGGATAATAGAAATGGCACAAAGCAATGCTTCCACCTCTTCATTCTTTCTTGAGAGTGCATCTGCAACAACATTAAGCTTTCCTTTTTGTAGATTATTTCAAATTCATAACCCAACATCTTTGTGACCCATTTTTGCTGCTCTTCTGAAGATAGTCTTTGTTCCAAAAAGTGTTTAAGACTATCATGATCAGCTTTTACCTTGAAGTGTCTTCCCATTAGGTAAGTTCTCCATTTCTTTAGTGCATGCAGTATTGCTAACATTTCCTTCTCATAAATAGGTTTCTGTAAATACTTTCCTTTGATTGGACGACTTTCAAAAGCAATGGCTCTTCCTTCCTGCATTAAAACTGCACCAATTCCATTTCCTGAGGCATCACATTCCACAATAAAGGTTTTTGTGAAGTCTGGCGTAGCTAAGACCGGTGCTAGGCACATTGCCTCTTTAAGATGTTCAAAGGCCTTAGTTGCTTCAGGAGTCCATGAAAATACATCTTTCTTCAATAATGTTGTTAGAGGTGCTGCTATTCTCCCATAATTCTTAACAAACTTGTGATAATATCCTGTTAACTCGAGAAATCCTCGCAACTGCTTGATTGTCTTGGAGACTTTCCATTCCTTAATGGCTTTAATTTTGTTAGGGTCTACTTTCACACCCTCGTGAGATATAATATAACTCATATATTCCACCTCTTGTAATCCAAAGAAACATTTGGATGTTTTTGCATATAATTGTTTCTCCTGCAATAGTTTGAGCACCCTGTCAACATGTTCAACATGATCCTTCCAAGACCTGCTGTAGATTAGTATATCATCAAAAAATACTAGCACAAATTTTCTAAGGAAGGGTTTGAAAATGGAATTCATCAACCCTTGAAATGTAGAAGGTGCATTGGTAAGGCCAAAAGGGATGACCAAAAATTCATAATGACCCTCATGAGTTCGAAATGCTGTTTTTGGAATATCTTCAGTCTTCATTCTAATTTGATGATATCCCGAACGAAGATCCAACTTGGTAAAATAAATTGCTCCATGTAATTCATCCAATAATTCATCAATCACAGGAATGGGAAATTTATCTTTAATGGTGGGCTTATTGAGCTCCCTATAATCCGGACACATTCGCCATGATCCATCCTTCTTGTGTACCAATACTACAGGAGCAGAGAAAGAACTTTGACTAGGTTGAATTATACCCGCCTCTAACATTTCTGCAATCATACGTTCAATTTCGCTCTTTGGAAGTAAGGATATCTATAAGGCTTGATGTTTGGAGGAACACTTCCTGGAATCAAATGAATAGCATGATCATCATCATGAATAGGTGGGAGTCCTTTGGGAGTTTCAAACACCTTGGAATGATTGTCCAAGACTTGTTGGAGATCTGCAGAAAAAGATGATTTTGATGTCGGAACTTCTAGTGAGCATAATTGTGCAATTACGCTTCGTTGTTCTTTCTTTAGAAGCTTTGTCATGACATTAGAGCTTATTATCCTTCCCAGATTCCCTTCAATACCCCGTAATTCGACTTCCTTTCCTTCTGAAAAAAATTTCAAGAAAAGTTCTTGAAAATTAAAAGCTACCGTCCCCAAAGATTGTAACCATTGTACTCCTAGTACAACATCAGCACCTCCTATAGGAATGGAAAGCATTGGACTAGTCAATACATATTCCCCCATGGTTAGCTTGATATTATGGCATTTTCCAGAGCAATTTATAGTTCCTCCATTTGCAACCATCACTCGACATTCTGGTGCTGGGTATAGGAAACAATTTAATTCCTTGGCTACCTTACAATGAATAAAATTATGGGTGCTACCTGAATCAATCAACACTATTAACTTTTTCTCCTTGATTTGTCCTTCTATCTTGAGAGTTTGAGGAGTGGTAATTCCTGCCAGTGCATTACACGATATGGTCGGATTCATTTCTTCCTCTTCTAGGGCTAGTTCCTGGTGTATATCCTCTTCTTGTTCATTTTCTTCTTCCTTTTCACAATCTATGTAAAATAATTTCTTCTCAGCACACTTATGACCTTTAGTGTATTTGCTATCACAATTGTAGCAAAGCCCTTTTGCTCTTTTTTCTTCCAATTGTTGTGGTGTCAACCTTGTAGGTTGTGGAAATCTAGGCGTAGCCACACTTCCTTCTTTATAGAATTGCGTGGTAGGCTTCCTTGTTGCCATAATTTTACATTCAACTTTTCTTGCCAACCTGAATGCCTTCTCCAATGAATCAGGTTCCAGAACGCGAACTTCATGTTGAATGTTATCCTTTAAAGTGCCTATGAAGAGATCAATCCTATGTTCCTCTGGAATATCAGTTACCCTTATATTCAATTTTTAGAAGTCCTCAATGTGTTGCCCCACTAAACCCTTTTGTTTGAGATTTATCAATTGGCTAAAGAAGGTGTTGCTCTTTGTATCCTCATAATGTGCTATCATTTCCTCCGTAAAATTGACCAAGTGACAATTTTTTTACGGGAGCAAAGCCATCGATACCATACAAATGTATTTTGTTCTAAATGCAAAGTTGCAATGCGTACCTTTTGTGTGTTTTTCACATTATGGAGATCAAAATATTGCTCCATCTGTAGTATCCATGTTACAGGATCCTTTCCATCAAACTTCCTCATATCCATTTTTGGAATATGGTGGTTCTTCCCGCCAACATTAGAATTTATGAAATCACGATTAACATTTATTTTGTTCTCATCATGAGGTTCTTCTACTATCTTTTCACCATTAGGAAACCTTTGTTGTATCAACTTTGTCAAATCTTCGATGTTTGATTTTAGATCATCCATCTTAGCTTCCATGCCAGCTTCCATTCCATCCATCTTAGCTTCCACGCCATCCATCTTAGCTTCCACGCCTTTCTTCAAACCGTCCATCTTCACTTCCACGCCTTTTTTCAAAACTTCCATTTCATTTTTTGTTGCTCTTTGCAAGAGTGAAATTTGTTGCACTTGCTCTTGTAATTTTGATAGATCATGTTGCAATTCTTCATCTTCATGAGTCATGGTAGAGCCTTCTGAAGGCTTAATGGGTGTTGAATTCCTTTTAGGTGCCATTTTAGAATCCAATATTGATACCTATTCTACAATATTCCCTTGGAATCAATTCAACTTGATTCTTCAAACAAGACTTATGCAATTCGGAAAAAAAATACACACCTTTTACTTGCTTTGAGGAGCTCGATATTGAAATTGAATTATCTCTGTAATTGAAAATCTTAAATATCTGAAATTCAGCCCTGTAGTAGCCCTCTGAAGCTTCTTTCAAATGCCATAGGTCTGATCTAATTTGGATTCCCCAAGACAAAGTTGTGTCCAATCTCCCACAATGACCTAATTCTGGACTGGTTCAGTAGAGAAAACTTGTAGGACTTGCCACGTGTCACTGTTTCATTCTTTGTCTCTGAAATTGATAGCCAAGAAACTACAGTCCGTGTACTTGCGACCACTTTTAACGGCACTCAAATCCACTGCCCAGAGAGAGATTTATTGAACTTTTCCCACGATCACCTCTTTGAGATGAAATTCAGGAGCCTGAAAAAGCACTACCTTCCACAAATCATATCTCCAAAAATATTGCGAACCAAGCTCTGAAATTTTTTGACGAATTTCCTCAGGATTTCAGCTTCGCACCATACAAATTTCAGATTCTGAACCTTCGTAGAAAAATTTTTATAGCGAAAATGCCACGATGACCTGTTTAGGAGCTTGAAAAAAAACCTAACTTCCACAGATGATATCTCTGAAAATATTGTGAACTAAGCTCTGAAATTTTTAGAAAAGCTTCCTCAGGATTTCAGCTTCGCACCCTAAAAATTTCAGCTTCTGAAACTTCGTAGAAAAAAAGTTATAGCGAAAATGCCACGATGACCTGTTTGGAGCAGCGAAACCCTAGAATCCAAAGCTCTGATACTAAATGTTGTGTAACCAGCTCCAAAAATAGAAGAAAAGAGATATCAACGCCTTAGAAATAAGCCACTTCGAGGGGGCAACCTCCAATACATTACATAAATGAACAATTCTTGGATGATACAATTTACAAAACCTCCTTTCTATATATAGGAGTCCGTGGGGCCATAATGTAATCCTAGTGGGCCACAATGTAATCCTAGCCGACCTAACAATAATAATTTAAGGGCACAATAATAACAAAATGGGGGTTACAAGGGTACAATAATAACCATAAGGGGGTTACACTAACAATAATAAGGGACTATACTAGTAATATAGGGACCTAACATTAAGTACTTAAGTGAAATATTTTATAGCGAGAGTACTTAACAATAGTGAAATACATGCTTATAGTTACAAGTGTAAACTTTAGCAATATTCCACAAGATACCAAGTAACTAATGAACCCAAGATGCCAAATGCTTAAGATAAACAATCAAGATGTTAAGCTTCCTAAGATTATAACAATTACCAAATGGTGCTGTCAATTAAATTCCACAAGATCAAAGAATTAGAACTTGTTTGAAAGAGTGCTCTTTAGTGCAAAATTCAGAAAATATTGTAAATCTTGGAGCAAGCGACACAAGTGTTAGATCCTGTTGATCTACCTTGCCGCCTACACCTACCTACAAGTCAGTGGAAAAGCCTTCAACCCCAGAAGGTGTGGTTGGTGGCAAGGAATTCAGAGAAGGGGTTGTCACACTAATCCCGACTCTCTCCATTTTAGCTCTCTCCTAGGTTAGCTAAGGGGGGTGGTCCCTAAAGTGAAGAAACTGAGTTAAAAGAATATGAGGTTCTAGGAGACTTTGTTAGAGTGAAAAAATAGATTACTTTTTAGAGATTTATGAGCATTTATGAGCAAATTTGAAATAATAATGGTAAACGATACAATCAGTGCCTTGTTGATTTATGGTAGCATCGGATGTGCTCTAGCCTTGTAATTTTGTATATGGGCTAAGACACATCTATTCCATAATACGCAAAAAGGATTTTTGAAGATTCCACTTAGAGATGGTTTAATTAAAATAATTAATCGTTTTTTTAATGTTTTCCTAAGTATAAACTTAGGGAAATTGATTAATTAAAGGGTATTAATTAATCTTAGTGTGAATCTTCTAGAAGAAGCCATGGATCACGTCCAAATTAATCTTAGCCCTTGATTATGTTTTAATCTTGGCCGTTGAAGATTCAACAAAAGAATATAAGGAGGGTGGGGAGCCTATGGAAAGACACATCAGATGGAGAAAGAATCAAGAGTTCGATTTCTTCAGAAAGAGAGGAAGAATCAAACTGATTCTCATTTGCAGAGAGGGGAAGGTGACATCTCCAGGAGGGAGAATTTCTGAAGCATAGAGAGTGCATGAAGAGGAGTGATATAGGAGCCAAAGCATCAGCACAGAGTTACCCTAGCAGTAGTTACACTGGGCCAGCACAGAGAAGCAGAGGGAGTTTCATTTTCTGTTGGAGGGGCAGCTGAGGGTTCATTCGGTATCAGGAAGACATTTTGGGAAGGAAAGAGCACTATAGCGTCATATAGCAGCAAGCACAGAAGCAGCCACGACAAGCAGCAGAAGTTGTGACGTAGTGACAGCGTAAGTGACGCAGTCACTGCGCAGAAATCACACAGAGCCAGTCAGTGTGGGTGCAGGTCAGTGCTAGAACTCGGATGGTGATGTGAGAATTGTCTCACTCAGCCTTTTTTCATCAAAATTCTTCAGGTGATTGATTGACATTTACAATCACACATTTGTACTCAGAATTTCTGCATAATAAAGAAATCCTTAGATCTGCTGCACTGGTTTTCCCACCTTGAGTTTTTCCGGGGACAATTGTCCAAAAATAATGGTGTCTATGTGTGATTACTTATGCTATTTTTTATATGTGATTTGTTAATCGTGAAGTCTGCAACATATTTTATTTTGTTATTTAACACAGAAATGTTAAATAATTGTGTTTGACAATACAATAGAAGAAATTTAATAAGTAGTTGCAGTAGAATTCTCCATTATAGAATTTTCACATGGTACTAGAGCTGTCAGATCTAAAGGAAGCAAGGTCAGAAAAGGGACTGCGTAAACCAGAAGCTTCAGAGGGGACGCGGCACAAAGAGAAGAAAGCACATACAAGTATGACTGACTTAGATGTTTTATCCTCTAGGTTAAGAGAAGATGATACATGCCTAGCAAATTCAGCATTTGCAGGAATCTGGTATATTGATAGCGGGGCTTCAGCTCATATGAATGGAGTACAAGAATACTTCTCGAGCTATAGGGAAGAGCAGATGAACTTCCAGATCACTATGGGCAATAGCACGAAGTGCACTCCAGTTGGGAGAGGATCCGTAGTGTTTCAGACGGAAGCCAGAACCAGTGTCAGGATCATAGATGTATTACATGTTCGAGGGCTTGGGATGAACCTAATCTTAGTATCCTAGTTGCAGGAAAAAGGGTATGACATACACTTTACCAGAAAGAAAGTATATGTCAAGCATTCTAGTTGGAAGAAAACAAGGCAGATCAGAGTCAGAAGCAACAGACTATACAGGTTTCAGATCGAAACCTCGACGGCACTAGTCAGTAGTAATCTAGAAGACAAGAAAGGGTTGAATGAACTTTGGCATAGAAGAATGGGGCACCTGCATCACGATGCATTGAGGATGCTTAGAGAAACAGTTGGAGCACCTATTCTCAGCACGGAGCATGATGATGTATGCCGAGGATGCGTACTTGGGAAGTACGTTAAGGCAGTGTTATGTATATTTTATTAATTATTAGTTAGATATAGTTATCTTAGGTTTTATTAAGTGAAAGGGCATGATCAAAGATCATGCCTCTTCACCAAGGGACACCATGAGGCTATATTTAAAGCCTCGGTGATTCCCCATTGTAATCATATCTCATATCTCAATTTTATCAATAATAATATATACTTATTCAAGTTTACCAGAGTTTTTACACTCCATTGGTATCAGAGCCATCGCTCTTCGGGGTCTGTGGGATCACCCAGAATTAAGGAATTACAAGAAAATTCTAAAATTGCAGATTTTTTTAAAAACCAAGTGCTGGTGGGTAGGAACATTTGTTTTTTAAAAGAAGAAGAAGGAATAAATATATACATTAATAAAATAAAAGAGAGAAGGAAAGTTAACATAAAGGGGGAAATAAATTAAAAGAAAAAAAAATATATATATATATATTTAAAAGAAAATAGTTCCAAAAGAAAAAGAAAAAGAAAAAGTAAAAAGAGATATATATATATATATATAAAGAAGTACATATACGTACTTGTGAAGACAAAGTAAAATTAAAAAGGAAGAGTAATTGCTCGTGGTTTTGGGCCCATGGTAATTGCCCATGGTATTAAAACCCATTTCCCCTTTTCAAAACAACGTGCCTTTTCAAAACAAAGTGACTTTTAAAAACAACGTGACTTTTCAAGGTTAACAATCTTTTTCCCCATAATTATATATATATATATATATATATAATTCAAATAATAAAATTATTATTATTATTATTTAAGAAATATATATATATATATAATAGAAATTATTATTATTATTTCAAAAAAAAAAATTAATTTAATTAATTAATTAATTAATTAATTTAAAAAAAAAAAAGAGAGGGAAAAACTGGCAGAAAAATATTCCCCACCTCATACACGTTCAATGTCTTCATCGATGTCAATGGCCGAATTCCAGAAGAAATTGGTGGATCTCAAGAAACAGATTAATAATAATTCCGAAGAATTCGGAAAAAGATTAGTCGATCTTGAAAGTACAGTTGCAGGACATTCCAACGACATCAAAAAGGTTCATGATACGACAAATCGAATAGAAAGACAAATGTGGCTAAATCATCACGAGGCCACAGAAAAGGAAAGTGAAGCAATGAACAATATGACAGAACTCTTCAATAAGCTGAATGATAAGATAGATAAGTTAAGTCAGACACAATCCCCAATATCTCCTAACATGGAGCAAAATCAACAAAACAATTCCACAGATTCAGGGAACTCAGAAGAGCATCAGGAAAAAACCGATTCCCCACATTATCAAGAAGATAGTAATGCAGATTTTCAAAATAAGCAGCTTTGGAATGCATTTGCTAATCAATATTCCCTTCTTGTTCCACCATTAGCATATCAACGAAAAGCCAAAATCGAGCTACCCAAGATTGATGGTAATAAAAAAAATAGCGTTGCATGGCTTAATAAAGCGGAAGAATATTTTGAGATTTATGACATTACTAGTGATGACGAAAAAATTAAGCATGTTTCCATGAAAATGGAAGGAGAAGCATATATTTGGTACATGTGGTGGAAAAAGACGACGCTTGCTATCAGTTGGAGGAAATTTAAGGATGCATTCTTCAAAAGGTTTCAAGGCATAAAAGAAGAAAAGTTTTTTTCAACATTTATCAAATTACGCCAAAAAGGAGATGTGGATGAGTACACTCGAGAATGGGAGACCTTGGCAACACGAGTACCGGGATTGTCAGAATCTCGTCTAATTCAGTCTTACATCTCAGGACTTAAAATCCATATACAAGAAGAGCTCGAACTGCATGAAATTACATCCGTAGAAGTAGCAAGGCAAAAAGCAAAAGCTGCTGAAAAGAAATTTGAAAGGTTATCAAAACCAGAAAAAGTATATTCGAGACAAAGATTTCCTGAATCTGAAAATGTAGATGACACAAAATATGTCCCACCCCATGTTCGTGAAGAAGAAAAATATAATGTGGAAAAACGAAGAATGAGAGAGGGCAAGTGCAAGCATTGCGGTGAAAACTGGGACCCTAAGCACAGATGTGCTAATGGAAAAGCGAAAAATCTTTACAGTTGTGAAGCAACTAATGACGCTAACAATAATGATTCATATATAGAAGGATTAGAAGACAACTTAGAGTTCTCTCCAGAAGTGGATGACGAAACTATTCCGCAAGTGTCATTATCAGCTATGACAGGCATATCACAACCTCAAACCCTAAGGTTAAGAGGACATATCAAGAACAACAACGTAATGGTTCTCGTCGACACTGGCAGTACCCACAATTTTCTAGATTCAACCATGGCAAAAAGACTTAACATCTTTACCTTCCCCATGCCTAATATGAAGGTAATGGTGGCCGATAGTAAGAACATTGAGCAAGTAGGGAAATGCCATAAAGTCAAATTACAGATAAAAAACTTTCATTTAGAATCTCCATTCTACACCGTTCCATTATGAGGAGTAGATGTGGTCTTAGGAATTCAATGGCTACAAACTTTAGGTACTTATTTTGCCAACCATCAGAAGAAGTTTATAAGTTTTAAGTGGAAAGGGCAGAAACACAGGTTGTATGGATTCCAAGTTCCAGAAAATCAAGTCGTATCTTCATCTTTGATGACGAAGATGATTCAAACAGGAGCGCCAGCATCTACAGTACAATGTCATCAGTTAAAAATGTTATCTTCAAAAAGGAGCCATGAAGAGTCACCAGAAGAACAAGGAATAGTTTGGAAACACGAAAAAGTATTCCAAGATATACCCATAAAAGTGCCTCCCGATAGGAAAATCAAACATCCAATAGAAGTCAAGAAAGGACCCGACCTTGTCAATATCAAATCTTGTTGCTATCCACATCACGAACAGATGGAGCTCGAGAAGATGCTCCACAATCTTTTTAAAATGTGGGAAGCAAGAGCCCGCCGCTCAAGAAACCCAGGCGTTCGTCAACATTGTCCATCATTACGTATGCTTTGAGGACAAAGCATCTTTAAGAGAGGGGCAATGTTATGTATATTTTATTAATTATTAGTTAGATATAGTTATCTTAGGTTTTATTGAGTGAAAGGGCATGATCAAAGATCATGCCTCTTCACCAAGGGACACCATGAGGCTATATTTAAAGCCTCGGTGATTCCCCATTGTAATCATATCTCATCTTTTATCAATAATAATATATACTTATTCAAGTTTACCAGAGTTTTTACACTCCAGGCAGCGTTTCCCAGAAGTGAAAACAGGGCAACAAGCATTTTAGGATTGATACACTCAGATATCTGTGGACCAATGTCCACTAACGCTTTCAAAGCTGGCAAATATTTTGTCACATTCATTGATGATCACTCCAGGAAGACCTGGATCTACTTCCTGAAGACAAAAGATGAAGTGTTTGAAAATCTCAAAGAATTCAAGGCTCTTGTTGAAAACATGGTGGGAAAGAAGATCAAGACATTGTGTTCAGACAATGGTGGGGAATACATAGATGGAGACTTCACAGATTTCTGTGCAAAGGAGGGCATTAGGAGAGAGTGGACTGCGCCATACAATCTAGAGCAGAATGGTGTGGCAGAACGAAAGAACATGACAATTGTAGGAGCAACCAAGGCCATGTTATTTGACCTAGAATTACCCCGATATTTATGGGCTGAAGCATGCAATGCAATAATGTATATCCAGAACAGGACATCTCACAGAGCCTTGAGTAAGAAGACTCCTGAGGAAGTTTTCACAGGGAAGAAACCGGAGGTAGGGCATCTTCGGATATTTGGTAGCATGGCTTACTGTCATGTACCTAGCGAGAAGAGAAGCAAGCTAGATCAAATTGCAGAAAGAGGGTATATTGTAGGGTACAGTGGCACCTCCAAGGCATATAGGATCTATATTCCTGACAGTAGGATGGTTGTGATAAGACGCGATGTTAAGTTCATGGAGGATAGAGCATTTCAGAAATCCCGTGATATGCCAGCAGAGGATCAAACTGCAGAAGTTCCCTTGGTCCAAGAACAACGGGGGCACCAAGAAGAACAGATAGAAAGATAGAGTTTGGTACCAAGGACAGGACTAACATCTTCACAGAGGAAGATCAGGAAGATACTTAGTTAGAGGAGCCGTTAGATCAGGAGGAAGAGTTGAGAGAGCAACCTTCCACTAGTGGTCGGATCAGCAGGGAAGCTCAGCAAATACTGAGGGAAGCAGAAAAATTTATTGGGACTCCCAGGAACGAGAAGAGACAACACAGACCTCTTGACAGGTACCAAGCCTTGGTGGCTCAAGTAGAGGAACCTTCCAGCTTCCAAGAAGCTGTTTAGTGCCAAGTATGGGTAGATGCCATGATAGAAGAGTATGCTTCTATCATGACAAATGATGTCTGGGAAGTTGTACCCAGACCTCAGAGCAGATCAGTTGTTGGACGACGTTGGATCTACAAGATCAAGTACGCTGCAGATGGAAGTGTAGAGAAATACAAGGCAAGGTTCATGGCAAAAGGGTATGCTCAGAAAGAAGGCATCAACTATGAGGAGACCTTCGCAGCAGTTGCCAGATACACCTCCATTCGGACTGTCGTATCTTTAGTTGCACAGATGGGATGTGAGATTCATCAAATGGATGTCAAGACAACGTTCTTGAATGAAGAAATTGAGGAAGAGGTATATATAGAACAACCAGAGGGTTTTGAGACTCATGAAAGGAGGTCCCATGTATGCAGATTAAGGAAAGCCCTGTACGGGCTTAAGCAGGCTCCGAGAGCGTGGTATGGTCGGGTAGATAGCTGTTTGCAAAAGATGGGATTTGTCAAGAGTGATGCGGATCCCAATCTTTACTACTTGCTGGTAGAGGATGAGCCATTGGTACTAGTACTATATGTAGATGATCTGTTTCTCACAGGATCATCTAGAATCATCAAGGATTGCAAATGAAATCTAGAAGTTGAATTCGACATGAAGGATTTGGGGTTGATGCACTACATCCTGGGATTGGAAGTTTTTTAGAAAGATGGAGATATCTTCATGGGACAGGAGAGGTATGCCTTGGAAATTCTGAAGCGATTCAGAATGCAGGATTGCAGGCCCATGGCCACACCCATGATCACCAATTGGAAAAAGATAGATGCATTAGAAGATACAGAGGTAGACCCTACCTTATACAGGCAACTCATCGGGTCTTTGATGTATTTGGTTAACACCAAGCCAAACATTTGCTTTGCCGTCAACACTCTTAGTCAGTTCATGGTGGAACCCAAAAGAGTGCACTGGGCTGCAACAAGGCATGTGCTGAGGTATGTATGAGGGACAGTCAGATTCAGTATCAGATATGGCAGAGGAGAGGATGTCAGACTCAGTGGATTCATAGATGCAGATTGAGTAGGTAGCTCAGCGGACAGGAAAAGTACCTCAGGGTACTGTTTCAACGCTGGTTCAGGAATGGTGTCTTGGTGCAGCAGGAAACAAAAGTCAGTAGCATTGAGCATAGCTGAAGCAGAGTACATGGTAGCTAGTACAGCTACATGCGAAGCAATCTGTCTTTGGAAACTTCTTGTGAGTATTCAGAAGCAGGATGGAGCCAACTAGCGTTTACTGTGATAATCAGAGTTGTATCAAACTCTCTGAAAATCCAGTATTTCATGATCGGTCCAAACATATTGACATCAGATGTCATTTTATTAGAGACTGTGTTCAGCGTGGGGCAGTACAACTCTAGTACATTCCCTCAGGCGAACAAACAACAGATATACTCACTAAGGCTCTAGGGAAAATTAAGTTCACTCAGTTCAGGGTATAGCTGGGTATGACTGAAAATCCATTTCAGTAAGAAATGGATCCTCAGCACAGCAGCTGAAGGAGGGAGTGCAGTACAGTGGAAGTTGGCAGCAGTAAGCAGAGTTAGTAGCAGTACAGATGTAGCATTTCTTGTGCAATGTTGGTGAGAAACATCAACAACACAACAACAGATGTTACAGAAGTCAGATCAACAGCACATTGAGTTGTTTTGCTAGAGCACTTTCCTCGCGAAGAGGGAGTGTTGATTTATGGTAGCATCGGATGTGCTCTAGCCTTGTAATTTTATATATGGGCTAAGACACATGTATTCCATAATACCCAGAAAGGATTTTTGAAGATTTCACTTAGAAATGGTTTAATTAAAATAATTAATCGTTTTTTTAATGTTTTCCTAAGTATAAACTTAGGGAAACTGATTAATTCCCACAGGCGAACAAACAACAGATATACTCACTAAGGCTCTGGGGAGAATTAAGTTCACTCAGTTCAGGGAACAACTGGGTATGACTGAAAATCCATTTCAGTGAGAAGTGGATCCTCAGCGCAGTTGAAGGAGGGAGTGCAGTACAGTGGAATTTGGCAATGGTAAGCAGAGTCAGGAGCAGTACAGATGTAGCATTTCTTGTGCAGTGTTGGTGAGCAGCATCAACAACACAACAACAGATGTTACAGAAGTCAGATCAACAACACATTGAGTTGTTTTGCTAGAGCACTTTCCTCGCTAAGAGAGAGTGTTGATTTATGGTAGCATCAGATGTGCTCTAGCCTTGTAATTTTGTATATGGGCTAAGACACATGTATTCTATAATACCCAGAAAGGATTTTTGAAGATTCCACTTAGAGATAGTTCAATTAAAATAATTAATCGTTTTCTAATGTTGTCCTTAGTATAAACTTAGGGAAACTGATTAATTAAAGGGTATTAATTAAACTTAGTGTGAATCTTCTAGAAGAAGTCATGGATCACCTCCAAATTAATCTTAGCCCTTGATTATGTTTTAATCTTAGCCGTTGAAGGTTCAGTAGAAGAATATAAGGAGGGTGAGGAGCCTATGGAAAGACGCATCAGACGAAGAAAGAATCAAGAGTACGATTTCTTCAGAAAGAGAGGAAGAATCAAAGTGATTCTCATTTGCAGAGAGGGGAAGGTGACATCTCCGGGAGGGAGAATTTCTGAAGCATAGAGAGTGCATGAAGAGGAGTGAGAGAGGAGCCAAAGCATCAGCGTAGAGTTACCCTAGCAGCAGTTACGTTGGGTCAACACAGAGAAGCAGAGGGAGTTTCGTTTTCTGTTGGAGGGGCAGCTGAGGGTTCATCTACTATTAGGAAGACATTTTGGGAAGGAAAGAGCACTCTACCCTCATATAGCAATAAGCACAGAAGCAACCACGACAAGCAGCAGAAGTCGTGACGCAGTGACAACGTGAGTGACACAGTCACTGCACAGAAATCACGCAGAGCCAGTTAGTGTGGGTGCAGGTCAGTGCCGGAACTCAGATGGTGATGTGAGAATTGTCCCACTCAAGCTTTTCTCATCAGAATTCTTCAGGTGATTGATTGACATTTACAATCGCACATTTGTACTTGGAATTTCTGCATAATAAAAAAACCCTCAGATCTGCTGCACCGGTTTTCCCACATTGGGTTTTTCTGGGAACAATGGTCCAAAAATAACAGTGTCTGTGTGATTACTTGTGCTATTTTTTATATGTGATTTGTTAATTGTGAAGTTTGCAACATATTTTATTTTGTTATTTAACACGAGAAATGTTAAATAATTGTGTTTGACAATACAATAGAAGAAATTTAATAAGTAGCTGCAGTAGAATTCTCCATTATAGAATTTTCACATGCCTTACAAATAACTTACTCAAAAGTAAAAGTAATGTTATAAAAAAAAGAGGAGAACAAAGTAATTCTGAAATGGAAAAAAAAACTATTAGCACAAGATATTTGCAAAATAAAAATGATTATGGGATAACCAAATCAAAATATTGAAACATATCTTGCCATTGTTAGAAACAACTTAAAAATGTTAGATGCTAAATGTGAAATTAGACTTTGCGAATATGGAAAGAAAACATCTCAATACTTGCCTTTAGAAATAATTTTTGCCTAAAATCCAAAACTATGAAGAGACAAGTAAAAGGAAATGTGATGGAGAGTGCTCTTGGTTAATTTTAGTTAATTACCACTACAACAAAAGTTTCAAATCAACTCTTCAATCCCCAGACCTCACCCTCACCCAAATCACATGGATCTCACAATGAGGAGTCAATAAGGGAGTAGAGGGTCCCTAGAGGTCTATACAACCAACTTATGTTGGAGGTAAAAAATTAGTGAGTGTTGATATGAAAACTATGTTGATTTATCCCAATTAAATGATACATGCAATGTTCCACAAGAGATAAAAATGAGATAATGCTCATTTGTAATAGTAAATCAAACTTGAGACAAAATGGAAATAGACTTATGTGTGTTGTAACATTAATATGCAACTGGAATGAAATAAGTTCTCCTTAAGATACAATCGTTTTACTTGAAAGAAAATGCTTCAATAGTTCCTCAAAATGTATAACATGCATGGACTAAATAATGAAGCATAACCATGAAATTAATTAAAATTTGCCAACCATGTGTATTTCCTCAAGTTTGGAGCCTTTGGAGATCATGCATGTAAGTTTAATTAAACATAAGATTTAGTGACATGGATGTGGAGTGCATGAGTGGTTAATTTTTTAACATGCATGAGATGAAAATCAGAAAACAAGTCAATCCACCCAAGAAGGTTCTTCCTCTTCAACCAAGGAAGGGGGATACCATGGGAAAATATCCCAAACTCCCTCAAGCAGAAAAATGTTACTTTATTAGTGATTACAAATGAGAAAAATAAGCCTCTAAGAAGGCTGCCCAAAAGGAGATCTTATTGTGAAATTTTCAAATCTGAAATACTACTGCAGTGATAGATTTATTTCGCCTACTTATTTATGATAAGTTATTTACGAATTTGTTTAAGTAAATTCTGAAATAAATACAACTACAGTAATCACTTAATCATAAGCAGATAATAGAACATAACACAATAACGCAATAGAAACAATTACTTGAACAGAGTTATTTTTGGACAATTGTCCCCGGAAAAACCCAATGCGGGAACACTGGTGCAACAGATGAGGGTTTGTATTATTCTTCAGCAATGAATCTTTTACAATAAGTAGACGAGCAAATTTCTTAATAATACACCTGATATAAATTCTCTAAAACCTCTCGGAGAATTTCTGACACCTGGAAGGCACCTTAGCTTCCTCTGCATCACTCTGTGTGATCTTCTGCACAGTCCCCACTTTGCGTCACTTTTCCCTGCAACTCTCCCTCTGAAATCGAATTCTATTCCTTCAAAATTGATTTCCTTCGGGTACTGAGTGTGTGCCCGATTTACTTTCCAAATGACCCTCAAGCCTTCTCTTATAATCTTCTCATTGATGAACCAACGACCCAGATTAGATCTCTAATCCATAGCTAAGATTAAAACATGGCTTGATCTTCGTTCTCTAGAAGATTCTCACTCTGTTTTATTAATACCCTTTAATTATTTAATTTACTTAGGGTCCTCATTAAAATAATTAATTATTTTAATAAAACACGAACCGAGTGGAATTTCCACAAACAGTTTCTAGGTTCTTTGGAATACTGATGTCCAAGTTGTTGAAAAGTGTAACTAGGATCAGTCTTCATATTGATTATGTAAGAAGAACTTATGTTAGCCCTCAAATCTACTGTAATATTCCCAATTAGCGATAGCTAATTGGAAATATTAATTTTGATCAATTTTGCCTTCTATAATTAAAATATAAATAAAAGTGAGTAAGAGGGGAATATAACTCACTAAAATAAAAGTACACTCCCTAGTAGACTCAACGTTGTAACTTAAGTGGACCGAGGGGGCCCAAGAGACCACGTAGAGGGGGACCACTTAGACCACGTGGGCATAGACAGCGCAGTTGAGTTGGCAACGTGGGCCAAATGGAGGCTACGTAGGAGATGGTGGGGCCTAGGGTTGAGAGAGGCCCATCATATAAAAAGGAGGAGAGCCTCCTCATTTCCTCATTCGAGTTTATGCATATTGAGTTGGTCACTTCGACTCTGAGCACACTAGCTGATTAGCTTGTCTACAGTACTGTTTAGTGCATTGAGTGTCTCCGTTCGGAGATCTCACCCTCAGCCCCGGGAGACTTCGAGTGCTTGCTCGGGTGAGGCATTCCCCATCAGTATTTTGTAGGAGGATCGAGTTGTGGCATTTGTGGAGGAGCATTGCATCTATAGACTACGCAGTCTTGAGAGGGAGGACGCAGTCCATATTGAGGGAGCTCTAGTGTGGCATTCTTTCAAAGGATTTTGGTCAGGAGATTGAGCAAGGGGCCAGCCCTTGCCTATTGGAGACTTTTGGTTGAGCGGGAGTTCATATTTTGGAGGATTTCATTCAGTCTCAACATGGCCCTTGGGAGGATAGCGTAGATCCTCAAGGGAGGTATTTCCGGAGGTCATCCATTCCAGAAACGCTCTCTGGGCTTTTCTGGGTATTGTGAGTAGAGGCGGATTCCAAAGTTTCAGCTCATTCCGAGTAGGGGAGCAGCCCCAACTACTCTTTTTGTTCCAGCAGCAGCAGCAGCACGACAGTTTTCCAGCAGCTTGGACGCAGAGCATAGAGTAGCCATTCCTTTGATATATAGAGAGTATTCCTACACTTGCCTGGTGCAAGTCGAGGTGCCATCACTCTGATCACCTCTTGTACTCATTTCCATTTCTCAGTATAATAAAATGGCTCAGTACTCTCTATATTTCATGTGTATCTGTTCCATATATTGTTTCTAGCATTTCATGTACTGTTGTATGCTCCGTATCACTGCCTATTTTCCCTTTGAGATATTCCAGTTGCTGTCCCATCTGTTGTGTTTTTCCCATACTCTATAGACAGAGTCTGGTGAGGGCCAGGTAGCCTCCAGATCTCACCCTTTGTTCAGAGGTGACATATCTGGTAAACGCCCCTCCAGTCCATCTCTGATTTAGAGTTGATTGTGTTCGAGAGATATCCCTGAAAGGGGATATTACAGTGGTATCAGAGCTCATAGATCTAGCTCAGCTTGTGGGCTAGTTGTCTATGACACCGTGGGAGAAGCCGTATATTTGCTACAGAGGTAGGAGGTACCGTGACAAAAAGCGTAGGTTGCAAATCACCTACGGAGAGGGTGACTGCGTTCCAGTGGTGGACGCAGAACAGGAGGAGCCAATGGTAGATGATAGTGATGCAAAGAGGTTTGGGGAAGCACTCCTCAAGTCAGTCCAGGATCTGTCGAGGCAGATTGAGGTGATGGGGCAGAGATTCACTGCTGTAGAGGCTAGACAGCGTGAAACCCCAAGGGGTTTTCAGATTGGTGAGGGATCAGGGACGTCCCACCATTTGCAGGAGCATGATGCCACTCAGCACATGGCATCACATGCACCCACACGTTCCACTATGCCCACGTTTCTGGGTGCAGACACAGGGGCAGGAGCACAGTAGGAGCCAGAGCCTGGCCGCATGGGTGATTATTTTGCTGAGTATCAGGCATATGGGCAAGAGTTCAGGGATGCCCTTTCATTCAGAGATTTTGTTAAGCTCCAGTGGGACAATAGACCTCGCGACCATCATAGAGGGCACCGACATTATCACGAGGGAGACACTCAGCGGACAGTGAGCAGGTTCCATTTGCCTACGTTTGATGGTTCATCAAACAGTTCGACAAAGTCTTGGGTTGAGAAGCTGGACATCTACTTCCAGCTCAACCAGATGGCAGAGACGGAGGCCATCAAGGTGGCGACTCTGCATTTGGATGGTGAGGCTCAGGATTGGTGGTTCCATGGGATGGTTACACTCGGGCATTCGACAGTGACTACATATTCTGAGTTCACCCGGAGATTGATAGAGAGGTTTGACCGGAGGGATCCGGAGGAGCACTTTGTTGAGCTGACGAGGCTCAAACAGACCGGGAGCCCGAAGACGTATATTGCAGATTTCCTGAGACTTTTGGTGATGGTGCCCGATCTATCCGCGGCACGGATGATTTATATGTTCATTGAGGGATTAGCAGAGCCACTTCGGGGTTTGGTCAGATCCACTAGACCAACCACACTCCATGACGCAGTTGGCAGGACACGGGATTTGCAGGATGCCTTACCCAGAAACAGGACGCCTTACCCCCAGAGACAGGCTTTCCAGCCAAAGGGGAAGGATGTGAGGATTCCGCCTCCAAAGGGGAATCCGGGTAGGGAACAATTGGATGATGATGCTAGGAGTGAGTTGAATAAGAAGAGGCTGTGTTTCACATGTCAGGAGTCGTGGGCATTAGGACACATATGTGCTGCTGGTAAAGCACATTGTATTGAGGTCTTCTCCGAGGACAACGGAGAAGAGGATGAGTATGATGACGTGGAGGCAGGAGGCAGCCATGCAGCGTAGGACCATTTGCCACCTCCACCACTAGGAGCAGGAGGTGCAGCCTTTGCACCCACAGGGGGGACCTTTGCAGCATTGCGGGGAGTACCCAAGTATCTGACGCTGCGTGTCCGAGGGACAGTACGGGGGCAGTGAGTTTCAGTACTGGTAGACAGTGGGGCAACCCACAACTTCATCGATGCATAGATGGTTGAGCGGAGAGGCATACCGACAAAGAGCTTCGATGGATTTTCAGTGTTTGTCCCAGGAGATCAGACGATGCAGTGTGCCAGATATGTCCCAGAGCTGGCTGTGACGATGGGTACCTACACGATGACTGACCACTTTTTCGTGGTTAACATATCGAATACCAATGTGGTATTGGGTGTACAGTGGCTGATCACTCTAGGGAAGGTCACAACAGATTGGGAGGCCTTGGAGATGGAGTGGGATGATAAGAAGACCGGGAAGCATGAAAAGATACAGGGAATGCACACTTAACCACCTCAGACTGTTTCAACTCACCGGATGGAGGCAGACTTCCGGAAGGGAGACATAGAGTGGGCAGTAGAGCTGCGTGCATCAGAGGCAGGGACTACAGGGCAGAGAGTGCATCCAGAGATACAGTCCATCCTTGACAGGTATGACAGGGTGTTTGGGGAGATACCGCCAGGTCAGCCACCGGATTGGGGATTTGAGCACACGATTGAGCTAGAGCAGGGCATTCAGGCCGTTATTACCACACCCTATAGGCACCCTAAGGGCTATCGGGACAAGATTGAGCGGGCCATCCAGGAGTTGCTGGCTCTTGGACACATTCGGCCGAGCACCAGTCCTTTTGCTTCTTCGGTGGTGTTGGTGAAGAAGAAGGACGGCACATTGAGAATGTGCATTGATTACAGGGCCCATTGAGAATGTGCATTGATTATAGGGCCTTGAATAAAAAGACCATGAAGAACAGGTACCCTATACCGCGGATTGATGCCCTGATGGATGAGTTGAGAGGAGCACAGTTCTTCTCAAAGATCGATTTGAGATTCGGGTACCACCAGATTCGTGTGAGGGAACAGGACATTCCCAAGGCCGCTTTCAGGTGCCATTATGGCCACTTTGAGTTCTTGGTTATGCCTTTCGGGCTAACCAACGCACCAGCCACTTTCCAGTCATGCATGAATCATATCTTCCGCAGTCACCTGAGGAAGTTTGTGTTGGTCTTTTTTGATGATATACTGATATATAGCAAGACTTGGGAGGAGCATCTCCAGCACATAGAGGCAGTGCTACATATCTTGGAAGAGCAGCAGTTCTATGCTAAGCTCTCCAAGTGCGAGTTTGGGTTGACGGAGATGTTATACTTGGGACACATCATAGGAGTGGACGGAGTGAGGGTCCACGAGGAGAAGATCAGAGCCATTAGAGATTGGCCAGAGCCGAGAAACGTGACGGAACTTCGAGGATTTGTTGGTATCTGCACTTATTACAGGAAATTCGTCAAGAGTTTCTCTTAGGTTGCTGCATCCCTTACAAATTTGACGAAGAAGGGGGCATTCAGTTGGTCAGATACAACGCAGCGGGCCTTTGACAGGCTCAAGGAGGTGACGAGCAGCTGCCCAGTGCTTGCATTGCCAGAATTTACGCAACCATTTGTTCTGGAGTGTGATGCGTCAAGAGAGGGGATCAGTGCAGTGTTGATGCACGGAGGCCATCCTATAGCTTTTGAGAGCCGGAAACTCCTTCCGCATGAGCGGTTGTACGCTATATATGACAAGGAGATGCTGGCCATTATGCATGCATTGGCCAAATTCCGGCAGTACCTGGTAGGTAACAGGTTCAGGGTGAGGATTGACCACAACAGCCTCAGATTCTTTTTAGAGCAGAAGCAGTTACAGGAGAGGCTACAGAAGTGGGTCAGCAAGATCCAAGCCTATGACTTTGACATAGAGTATGTCAAAGGAAAGAACAACGTGGTGGCTGATGCACTTTCACGCAGACCAGCCACGTTGTCTTTGATGAGTTTGGACGCAGATTGGAGGGCTGGACTTTTGGTGGAGTACTCCAAGGACAGGTTTGCTTGCGAGGTTCTGGATGGACAGGTGACGGATGATCGATACAGGGTGATGGATGAGATCATTTACTACAGGGACCGGATCTTCTTGACTAAGGGCTCTCAACTCAAAAAGAAGATACTACAGGCTTCTCATGATTCACCACTGGCTGGTCACCAGGGGTTTACCAAAACCTACAGGGCCATCAGAGAGAGGTTCTCATGGAAGGGCCTCAAGGAGGATGTACTCCAACATGTCAGAGAGTGCGAAGTTTGTCTGCGCAACAAGGGGGAGATGAACCATCCAGCAGGGTTATTGTAGCCTCTTCCCATTCTAGAGGGGAAATGGGAGAGTATTTCGATGGATTTCATCATGGGATTGCCCACGGTACAGGGCAAGGACTGTATATTTGTCATCGTTGATCGATTGACAAAGTATGCACACTTTTTTTCCATATCTGCGCACTATATTGCAGCACAGGTGGCAGAGCTGTTCTTCCGGGATATCTTCAGGTTACATGGTCTTCCCAAGACCATTGTCAGTGACAGGGGCAACTGCTTCATGGGCGGATTTTGGCAGGAGCTATTCCGGTTGGTGGGGATAGAGTTGACACCAAGCACCAGCTATCACCCACAGACAGATGGGCAGATGGAGATAGTTAACAAGTGGCTGGAGGGCTACTTGCGTAACTATGTCAGTGGGCAGCAGAGAGCATGGCTGACGTGGCTGCACCTAGGAGAGTACTGCTACAACAACACACATCACATGTCTATCGGTATGTCTCCGTTTTATGCATTATATGGTTATCATGCTTTATCTTTCGTTGATGTGATGTTTGGTGCCAGCAAGGCTCCGAGAGCCAAGGATTGGATCTAAGAGAGTCAAGACATCCTCCGAGCTCTCAAGGATAACATGGCTACCGCGCAGAATCAACAGAAGTTGTATGTCGACAAGGGTCGGGTGGAGAGACAGTTTGAGGTTGGGGACTTGGTCTACCTACGCTTGCAGCCATACCGACAGTTGAATTTGAAGCAGAAGGGGGCTGAAAAGCTCAAGCCCCACTTTTATGAACCATACAGGGTGATACGCAAGGTTGGATAGGTTGCCTATGAGTTGGAGCTGCGCCAAGCCAGCAAGATTCATAACATTTTTCATGTATCATGCCTGAAGAAGGCTTTGGGACAGCAGGTGACTATGATGGAGGAGCTTCCGCCTACCGATGATGAGGGGCATTTGGTGCTACAACCAGAGGCCATCATTGATGTCAGAGAGAGACAGTTGAAGAGCAGGATAGTCCAGGAATTCTTGGTGAGGTGGAAGAATTTGCCGGATGAGGATGCCACTTGGGAGAGTGAGAAGATCTTGCAGCATCCATCACTACAGTCGCTTGGGGTCAAGCAACATTTTGCCGGGGGAGACTGTAATATTCCCAATTAGCGATAGCTAATTGGAAATATTAATTTTGATCAATTTTGCCTTCTATAATTAAAATATAAATAAAAGTGACTAAGAGGGGAATATAACTCACTTTAAATTAAAGTACACTCCCTAGTAGACTCAACGTTGTAACTTAAGTGGCCAAAGGGGGCCAAGAGACCACGTAGAGGGGGACCCACTTAGACCACATGGGCATAGACAACGTAGTTGAGTTGGCAACGTGGGCCTAATGGAGGCTACGTTGGAGATGGTGGGGCCTAGGGTTGAGAGAGGCCCATCGTTATAAGGAGGAGAGCCTCTTCATTTTCTCATTCGAGTTTATGCATATTGAGCTGGTCACTTCGACTTTGAGCACGCTAACTGTTTAGCTTGTCTGCAGCACTGTTTAGTGCATCGAGTGTCTCAGTTTGGAGATCTCACCCTCAGCCTCGGGAGACTTCGAGTGCTTGCTCGGGTGAGGCATTCCCTTCAGCGTTTTGCAGGAGGATAGAGTTGTGACATTGGTGGAGGAGCATTGCATCTATAGACTGTGCAGTCTTGAGAGGGAGGACGCAGTCCATATTGAGGGAGCTCTGGTGTGGCATTCTTTCGGAGGATTTTGGGTCAGGAGATTGAGCAAGGGGCTAGCCCTTGCCTATTGGAGACTTTTGGTTGAGCGGGAGGTCATATTTTGGAGGATTCCATTCAGTCTTAGCGTGGCCCTTGGGAGGATAGCGTAGATCCTCAAGGGAGGTATTTCCGGAGGTCATCCATTCCATAAATGTTCTCTGGGCTTTTCTGGGTATTGTGAGTAGAGGCGGATTCCAATGTTTCAGCTCATTCCGAGTAGGGGAGCAGCCCCAACTACTCTTTTTGTTCCAGCAGCAGCAGCAGCACGACAGTTTTCCAGCAGCTTGGACGCAGAGCATAGAGCAGCCATTCCTTTGATATATAGAGAGTATTCCTACACTTGCCTGACGCAAGTCGAGGTGCCATCACTCTGGTCACCCCTTGTACTCATTTCTGTTTCTCAGTATAATAAAATGGCTTAGTACTCTCTATATTTCATGTGTATCTGTTACATATATTGTTTCTAGCATTTCATGTACTGTTGTATGCTCCGTATCACTGCCTATTTTCCCTTTGAGATATTCCAGTTGTTTTCCCATCTGTTGTGTTTTTCCCATACTCTATTGACAGAGTCTGGTGAGGGCCAGGTAGCCTCCAGATCTCACCCTCTGTTCAGAGGTGACATATCTGGTAAACGCCCCTCTTGTCCATCTTTGATTTAGAGTTGACTGTGTTCGAGAGATATCCCGGAAAGGGGATATTACATCTACGCTGGAAGAGAAGCTATAATAATGTGTTAAAGTCGACCTCCCTATAGTTGATAAGTCGACCTACAAGCTAACTGGCAGGTCGGCCTAAAGAAAAAGTAATTATCTATATATATATTATATACCTTTGTTTTACGGTCATTTGAACGCATAGTTTTCGGTCATCTCTGAAGCTAAGTGCAGACTCTTTGGACGAGTTTCAGTGCGGAATTTGGACAAGTCTTAGTGCGGATCTTTGACATGTTTTAGGATTGTTTTAGAGATATACATCCTTGTGATATCTTGCTGTGATAGGTGCCACGGTCGACTGAAACAAAAGTGCGGATTTTAGACGAGGTGCATTGTGGATTCTTGACGTGTTTTAGAACTGTTTAAGATACACATATCCCTGTGGTATCTTGGTATAATTGGAGCTGCGGTTTGCTGAAACAGTAGTGCGGACTATCCACCAGAAGAAGTGTGGACTATCCTGAAGTATTTACACTGAGAAAAGGGTCAACTCAAAGTCAGAGTTTATATTTTGAAGTGCGGATATGTTTATGTGTTGAAGTGCGGACATGTCTGCAGATAAAAGGTGACATCTGTATTCATCTCTAGTTCATGTAGAAGTGGAACAAAGGTCTCCAAAGAGCAGAAGCAATTAGTCACTGGGAGAAAGTAGGAACCTTACTACAGCTGATATATATCTCAAGTAACTGAAGTTTCAATTGTATACAAAGGAAGTGCTGGTGTAGAACAATGCAAGTTGGTGAAGGAAAGAAGGACTAGCATTGAAGGACATCAAAGAAGTAAGGAAAAGGTCTTGGATGCGTATATAGGTCAAGGGTCTAATTTTAGGTCATGGTACTTGTCATCTGAAAATCTATAAGAAGAATTTCTCGTGGGTTTTCCTCTCTAAGAGGGAGAGGTTTTTCCCTAGCTCTAGGAGCCTAATTCTTGTGTCTCGTGTGTTTTGATAATTGACTTGATGAAAGATTTAATAAGCTAATGAAGGGAAGACATAAGTAACTCAAGTAACCTCAAAAGTAATTATCAAGAAGAGAATTTTGAATTAATCACTAGCCCTCCAAATTCTCAACATAGAATCAGAGCTAAGGTGCTGAACTCAAGGGCTACTTGACAAAGAGACTCTCCAGGAAGCAAAAATCAAAGTTTGGGTGAAAATTCAAATCAGTTTTCAAGGAAGACTCTCAAGCTATTTTCGAGTAAGATCTTCATCTTAATCAAATGATCAACCTTTCAAGAAAATAATCTTTGGCATCAAAGATTTACATTCAAAACATTGTTAGAAGAGGACATCATCTTTTGAAGACATCCTTTACCATGAAGGATCCAAGATCACCTAGATTGAAGATTTCTATCTTAGAAGAAGTTCCTAACCTCTTCGTCATCATCAAGGAAGTTGTTGAAGGAGAAAGTCACTTACTCAAGTAAGTATCTATGACTTTATCTAAATCTGTCAAAATGACTTATTGTATAGAGAGCAACAAATTGGTTGGGTTATCAAACTTCAATGCATGGAAGAAAAGGACAGATTTGAAGCTAATTGAAAATGAAGTTATGGGCTTCATATAAGGATCTACAATTCAACCTCCAAAAGAAGACATTCTAGCATATATCAAATACATGAAGGGAGACATAAGAGCCTGAAGGATTCTTATAGAATCCATAAAAGACTCTCTCATTCCCTATATATCAAAGCTAGAATCCTCAAAAGAAATATATGATAAATTGGTGGAACTATTCTCGAAAGGTTCTATAAAGGAAATAATATCCATGAGACAAAAACTATACAAATTGAGAATGTTGAAGGAAGGAATAATTCCATATCTGATGGAGATTTTCGCAATACGAGATGAACTTCTAAAGTTGGGAGAAGTAATGTTTGATAGAGAAATACTCACTATGGTACAAAATGCTTTACCGAAAGAATGGAGAGGTTTCACTTCAAGCATAGATGGAAGAGAAGAAGCCATGCCATTCCAAAGTCTAGGTAAGATAGAAGAATCAAGATTGAAAGCAGGATCAAGTGTATGGACTCAAGGCTTTGACACCATGTCCTGGAAGAAAGGAAGATTCGATAAAATTGGTCCTCGGAATAAGAAAAGAAATGTGGACAAGGCACGATGCTTTGGATGTAATGATCTTGGGCATTATAGACGAGATTGTCCTAAATTTAGAAAGGACAAGAGGAAAAAGGAAGAAGCCCATGTCTCAGATATGAGAGAAGAACCTGATGCAAAGAAATCTGAGAAAGAAGAAGCGAGGGATCTCCACTATGATTGAGATCATCTTTTCCTTTATGTGATTTTTGTTGGTTGTAAAATAGTATGATAGGAAGCAATGTATATTATAGCATCATAATAAAAGCATGGTAGGAGCTCTTGGTGAAGCAGCTCCAGGAAAACCTCTCTGATAACATTACTAATGGAAGGCAGTCATCAAGATCGAGGGTCATCATGGAAACAAAACTTTGGGATGTGATGACATATTGATGGAGTAGGCCAAGGGAATGAAGCTCTTCATTCTTGTAAAACTGCTGCAAGATGACTTAAATGATAAAGGTATGAGGTATGTATATATTTATATGCTGACACTGGATGCTGTGAAGTCATGTCATATGGTTGCAGGTAATAGACTTCCATATTTAGAAGTATGATCTATGAAGGAGGATCTCTCAGTGCACTGACAGATGAAATCAACATAATATATCCTCATGGAATATGAGGTGGTTGTATATGAACGAGAAACTGGAAAATGTGTAAGTTCCTGGGAATGAAGAATGCGCAGAAAGGAAGAGATCATGAAATGCAACCATGTCAAGAGGTAGTTATCATTCGGAAGCCATGAAGATGTGACTAGGAGATCTCCTGGGAGGATATGTAGACCCTGACAGAAGTCTGGTAAAGAAGAAGACCCTTGACAAAACATATCATTAGGAGATGTGTCAATCTGAATAAAGGATGCTGATGCCTACAGGAAGATGTCATGGTGAAAGATCATCACTGAGGTAACTTTTGTTTTAAAAGTTCATATGTATATGTTTATCTGGATGAATTTGTGCAGGGCTGCTAATCATGAGGAAGGATGTATGATCCTTGGAGATGATTTAAAGGAAAGCAACATGGCATAACGGTGGACAAGATGAGAAAGACTGATGAATCACTTTCTGAGAGTGGACATGACTTGTTATATTCTTAATTAGCAACAACGTGGCAATATTAATTTCTGCTCAGATTTTGATTTTCTAATGTTCAAACTTCAGCCATAAAATAAAGGGGTGAGGGGACCCATGACCCAACTTAGGATAAATAAGCTCCCTAAAGTCACTTAAACATTATTCAGATTTCAGCATGGGGCCCAGGGGAGCCAAGTGACAGCGCAGAGGCAGTGTGGGCCAGGCAGCGCAGTGGCAGCGTGGGCCAGGACAACACAGTGTAGGCAAGGAAGCGTGGCATGAGGAGGCAACGCAACATAGTGGGGTCCAAGGGAGAGCTAGGGTCTCAAGCATAAAAGGAAGGAGATGTTGAGATTTTGTATAGTTGGTATAGCATCGGGTGTGCTCTAGCCTTGAAATTTTGTGAAGGGGCTAAGACAAACTTGATCTCCAAAACCCAGAAAGGGATTTGAGAAATTTCAGTTGGTGTTCAAGTTATTCAAATAATTAATTATTTTAATGGATTTCCTAAGTCTAAAAGTTAGGAAAATTAAATAATTAAAGTGAATTAATTAACAAATATGCTGAAATTGTCTAAAGTCACATGGATCAAGCAATCTTTTAATCTAGCCGTTGATGAATGATTTAATCTCAGCCATTGAAGGGTTCAATGAAAAGTCTAAGAGAAAGGCTTGAGTGTTAGTTGGAGAAGACACAGTTGCAAAATTGAGGAATAGATCTAGAATTCTAGGGCGGGTTTGCTAAGAATTTTCGGAGGAATTTCCTGCAAAGAGGGGTGGTATTGGCTAAGGGGATGATTTGATCCTAGAGCCAAGAGGCAGTAAGAGGCAGAGGATTAGCAACAAGGACAACGCAGAGAAGTTGAGCAGCAGCTACGCAGGTGCTGCGCAGCCGCTACGCAGGTGCTATGTAGGACAATGCAGAGGCCCCAGGGGGCTTCAGAAGTTACGCAGAGAGCCTCCAGGCCAGCGTAAGGCTTGCGTCACCCTTCTAGGGGTTACACAGTCCCACAACAAATGACATGTGGGTAGCCTTGGACACGATGTACTAAGGAGGCTCCGTACAAAGAAGAATGCTTTTGGAGAACCAGATGCGGTTGTTCCAAATGATGAAGGGTGAAGAGATAGATCCATTCCTCTTCAGTATTCAAGCCATCCGAGATCAACTGGTTGGCATTGGTGCTACTCCAGATGAGGGGCTCTTAGTGAGGACTACTCTGAATGCAGTCGTAGAAGATTGGGAAACGTTTGTCCAGAGCATTCTGGGAAGGGTAGCGTTACCATCTTGGGCTGACATGTGGGCTATCCTCCGTCAAGAGGAGATCAGGAAGGTCACTAAGCCGCAGAATATCAGTGGAGGAAGCGGAAAGGCTAAAGTCAAGGAGGAGGAGGAGGATGCAGCCCTTACATCAAGGGAAGAGAAGAAGGACCTTTCCAAGGTCCGGTGCTTTAATGTTGGACATTGGGTTCAACGCTTCCCGTGTGTTTCGCGACATGGACTAACCGCCTCTCGTGGATCCTAACTTTGGTGATTGTAACGGAGACTAATGCCTGCGGGTTTTGGTCTACCGGCAATCGTGATTCCAACAAGTGGTATCAGAGCGACAGGTCTCGAGTTCGAAATTGACCCAGCTCGCATTGGTGTGGAGATTGTTGGACATTGGGTTCAATGCTCCCCGTGTGTTTTGCGACATGGACTAACCGCCTCTCGTGGATCCTAACTCTGGCGATTGTAACGGAGGCTAACGCCTGCGGGTTTTGGTCTAACGGCAATCGTGATTCCAACATTTAACTGTGGTGATCTTGGAAATTTCGCCAGCAATTGTCCTAAGAAGAAGGACAAAGGATCTTCTGATTCCAAGGCTACGACAGCAAAGGATGATGGTTCTGATTGTGATGTAGCCATGAGTGCTCATGTGCCTCAAGAGAAGAGGTGGGGTGACATGGATCTGTAGAGCATCTACAGACACATGGCGGGATCCTTGAGTCAGCCCTACTCTTGGATCACATACGAGCTACGGGAGCCTTAAGACGGTAGCGGGATGAGTCAGGAGATAGTTGCAGAAGGCCACATTGAAGTGGAAGACGGAGCTGAAGAGCTGAAGAGGGAGCAGCGTAATGCAGAGGCAACAACAACTCGGAGACAACAATGCGAGGGGCTGATGGGACTTCAACAACACAGAGAAGCTGTGCTCATGTAGTGCAGTGTTGCAGCATGACAGTGTCTCCAGGAGGACAGCGTGAATCAGCATCTAGGGAGCTTCAGTGGTGGAGGGAAACTTGACTTATCTGTCAAATAGTTGGGCAAAAGTCTTTCAGTTGCTTACTTCTCGGCAACTGAGTTGCAGTGTAGTAGTTAGCAGTCGCAGTGCTATTGGGAACATGATGCAACAATTTGAGAGGGAGCTGTAGTACAGATGTGGCAGTGTCAGTGGCAATGGCATGGGCAACAGGACAAAGAGCAGCAGTGCAGTGGATGGAGGGCAGCAGGCCAAGCATCAGTAACAGAGAATCCAGCTTCAAGATCTTGTAGTGCATGGTGTGGATGCATTATTTGGGCAGAAGATTTCCAGGAGGGAAATCAGTTTTTCAGAAGAAGCAACTACCAGAGGGTTTCTAGTCACTAAGAAATCCAGATCCAGAGTTTCTGTAGCTACAAAAAGAAGGAAGAAGTACTGTTTCTTGTCAGAGATAGATGGCTTCTCATGGGCTGAGAGACCAAGACAGGTTGGACGGTGTGTCCAACTTTGTCATTTGGAGGGCAAGGATCCTATCAGTCCTAGATGAGTATGACATTAAGGACCATGCAACAAGTGTTCTAACTGTGCCTGCAGATCCTGATCCTCTAAAGAATTAGGAGGATCAAGCGCGGACTAAGCGTTTGATCATGGAAGGAGCAACGTTGCACGAAGCGGGGATGCGAAAGCGTCATTTTCCCAAAAATTTAGGAAGCGAAGCATTTTAGAAGCGTCTAGTATATATATATATATATATATATATATATATATATATATATATATAAATTTTTTTTTAATTTTAATTTTAATTTTTTTGCATTTATATTCAAAACAAACATTCCAAATATCATATTAGTTGTAGAAGACATGAAAACATGCATATTTTTACATAAATCAAGATAGATATGACATCCATGATTCCATTGTACATCGATAATTAATTATTCGAGCATCAACCATCTAGATTCTAGATCCTAACAATTACAAACATACATCAAATTTTTAAGCATGATAAAACATTTAAGCATACTATAAAACATAAAACGTTTAAAACATTTAAGCATACTATAAAACATAAATGATAAAACATTTAAGCATGCCGCATAATACATATTGTAAAACATAAAACATTTAACCATATTATTAAACATAAAGCATATTATCTATCAAGTGAGCAACTGTCAAAATTAGTCATGTCCAAAATTCAAATAATAATGTTTACAAATTAGGCCACTTGGCCACTACGAAGACAAAAAAGTTCAAATTCACAACAAGCCTACAAGTCTAATCTATGACAAAAGCAGTAAATTGTGAAAATATCTACTAATCTCTCCTCCTTCCACCATGAAGAGTACGTGACGGTAGGCCTCCACGTGGTGGCAATGAAGAAGATGGTGGTTGTGGAAGTTGTGGCACTGGCACTGCAACTGATGAAGACGAAGCCCCTGCTGTTGGTGTTGAACCATGGAACCTAGGAAGCAAGGGACCAGTGGGGGCTGGCATCTCAACTCGATCATCATCATCATGGATAAGAGCATCCTCTAATTGCTCTAATTGCAACGCTCCATCCTCCAAATTGGCCTCCTCTGGATACCTGTTCCAAACCTTAAGGTCTTTATTATACTTTGCATCATCCCAGTAATGGGACAACAATCGCAAGTTGTAATGAACATAAACCAATCTCTCTGCCCGGTCTAAACTCGACCTATTCCTTTTAACACTGTGGATGAAAGAATAAGAGCTCCAACACCTCTCTGCAGAAGAAGTGTTTACCACCTGTGATAGCACCCGCAATGCCAAAGTCTTTAGAATTGGAGTAGCACCTCCATGCATCTTCCACCACTCAATAGAAGAAAAACTCTCTTGATCTCTAATAGCATGCATGCTCCCAAATGGACCGGTGGAAAGCGTAAAGCTGCTCAATTGTTTCCGTACCAAGTTTGCCTCCTCCTCATCAGGGAGTAATCTAGTCAATGCAATCATATATTTTTCTAGGACCTCTGGATCTAGGTGTGGTTTTCTCCTACTCCCTGCCCAGGTGCTGGTGTTGAAAGCCATGATGGATGATAGTATTTAGGTGTCAAAATATATGCTAATGCATGCAATGGAACATTTAGCATATCCCTTCGTTTTTCCACCTCTGCACGAATATAATTGTACAAGGTGATATCTCTAGGCCCAACAATGTCTTTAGTTTGCTCCAACATGTTATCCATTTGCTCATACACCTCCCCAATTATTGGCTGATCTGAATCTGCAAACTTGATCATGTAATAAATTGGTTTGGTGAATTGCAAAACATATTTAACCTGTGTCCAAAATAACATGTCAAGAATAGTGTCCTTGGCTGCATTAGCACCATCTCTATCAGTGTTAATTTCCTCCCATGATTCATCGGTGACCATATTAGTTAAATCTTGTCTCACCTTCACTAGCCGCCTAAAGGTGAGGTAATAACTTGCAATTCTTGTTTTTGCAAGTTTAAGCAACTACAACTTGGAGTAAGTGCCATAGAAGTAGTTTACCCTTGTATGCCTTGTGATAACTTGAATGAGTTGCTTCCCTCCCTTGTAAAGCTCATTAATCCACCCACATTCTTTATGCTTCACAATATCATGCATCAAAAGGTTCAATGTGTGCACCAAGCACCCAGACCAAAATATGTGTGGATAAGTACGCTCAATAATTCTTCCCGATCCCTTACAATTTGCTGCATTATCTATGATCACTTGAACCACTTTACTAGGACCAACATCTCTGATTGATTGCAATAGGAGATCTGCAATGTTTTGGGAAGTTGCACTGACAGAGGAGGAATCATGACGTGTAATAAACACTGCACCACTAGCAGAAACACGAAGAAAATTTATCAAATGTTGGTTTCTGATATTTTTCCACACATCTGATATAATGGATGCCCCACTATCCACCCACTCATTTGTAAAATGTGTCAAAGCTACTTGAACCTTTCCTTTTTCTCTTTATGATAACACTGTTCTAGCTTTCTCATAGTTGGGGGACTTGTATCCTTTTGGGGCTTCATTGATGGCCTTTACCATTTCATGCCAATAGGGAGAGCGAAGCACATTGAATGGTAAACCGCAAGCACAAAGAAATCAGACTATATTTCCAGCCACACAATCCCTCCCAGCAACATTAAGGAATCCACTATTGTTTTTTTACCTCCAGAGCTTGCACAAGTACCATGAGGAGATGAGCTACCAAATCTAGAGGTTGCACTTGATTCAGATTGAGTTTTTTGTTGTTGTACAACCTCCTTTATTTGGATGTATTTTCTTCTTTGTTCAGCTGGAACCTTTGGGCAAATTTCTATCCCCACGACACCCTTTTTTTCATCACTGTCCATCACCGCACAAAGATGCCTCCTCACACGGGTATATGAACCACTATATGGTTTTCCACCATGACAACCATGAGGGCACAAAAACTTGTAGCTTTTCCCCCTTCAAGTTTGGTCACATAGTTCCACAAGGGTGTCAATGTAGCTTTCCCCTCTTGTGTTTCAATGTTTTCATCAAAATCATCCCCTTCCTCTTCAAACCCTTCCTCCTCATCATACATTGGGTCACTCATATGGGGACCACTATGTTGTTCTTCTTCATGTTCTTATCTTCTATTTCTACTCCCCCTTACCATCATCAAAACCAAGAGTGGGATGATACATAGAAGCCAAAAAAACATCATCTTTGAATATGAATATAGATGGTGGACAACCTGCAAATAAATGAAGAAGAAGAAAGAATGGGAAAGTGTAGGAGAGGGAGGAGAGAAAATAAAAAAAACAATGAAAAAAATGAGAAAGTTTGAGGTTTGCACTTACCTCTTTACCTCTTGTAGATGGAAGCCCTTCACTCCTCCTCCTTCACTCCTCCAAGCTCTCCTCAACTCTCTCTTCTCCTCTCTTTCTCTTCTCTTCTCCAAGCTCTCCAAAAACACAAATGAGCAAATGAGAGGTGAAAGAGAGCTTATATCTTTTTCATTTTATCCCTAACTCAACACTAACCCACTCTCTAACCCAACTCAAGTCAAAAATTAAAAAAAAAAATAAAAAAGTCAACTTTTTTGCTGCGTTAGTCGGATCCGTACAACGCTGTACGGAAGCGGTCGCGATCCGTACGGATCCGCCTCCAAAGCACGCTGCTTCCGTACGACGATCTGCCGTACAAAAACGCGGATCCAAAATTCCAGGAATCACAATTTTTTTTTATGAAACGCATTTCGGAAATTCTGAAACACGTTTCTCCCGTACGGTTTCGTACGGTACGCTTTTCCGAAATGCATTTCGTACGGCTCCATACAGTACGCTTTTCGGGGGTTGGAGCCGGGGGGGGGGGAGACGTTTCCTGCGACACTGGGACAGAGTAAAGGATCACGTTGTACCACATATTGCTAAAAAGAACACAACAAATGACGTGTGGGTTGCTCTAGAAGCAATGTATCAAGGAAGCTCCGTCCAATGGAAAATGCTCTTATAAAATGAGATAAGGCTCTTCCAGATGCAGAAGGGTGAGGAAATAGATCCCTTCCTTTTCCGACTTCTAACCATTCGAGACCAACTGGTTGGCATGGGTGCCACTCCAGATGAAGGGCTCTTAGTGAGGACTGCCTTGAATGCAATCTTCCAGGAATGGGAAACATTTGTCCAGAGTATACTGGGCAGAGCAGCGTTACCTTCTTGGCTAGACATTTGGGCCATCCTCCGCCAAGAGGAGATCAGGAGGATCACCAAGAAGTAGAATATCAGTGGTGGGACAGTCAGAGTGAAGAAAGAGGAGGAAGATGATGCAACCTTGCATCAAAGGAAAGAAAATAACAAGGGAAGAAGAAGAGGGACCTTTCTAAGGTCTGATGCTTTAACTGTGACGAACGTGGACACTTCGCCAGCACTTGTCCTAAGAAGAAGGACGAAGGATCTTCTGGTTCCAAGGCTGTAGTGGCAAAGGATGATGGTTTTGATGTTGATGCAACCATGAGTGCTCATGTGCCTCGAGAGAAGAGGTGGGGTGACATGGATTTGTAGAGCATCTACAGACAGTGGCGAGATCCTTGAGTCAGCCCTACTCTTGGATCACATACGAGCTACGGGAGCCTTAAGACAGTAGCAAGATGAGTTGGGAGATGGTTGTAGAAGGTCACATTGAAGCAAAGGGCAGTGATGAAGAGCTGGAGAGGGAGCAGCGTAATGCAGAGGTAGCAACAACGTGTAGGCAACGACGCAGAGGGGCTGATGGGATTTCAGCAGCGCAGAGAGGCTGTGCTCACGCAGTGCAGTGTTGCAACATAACAGTGGCTTCAGGAGGACAATATAAATCAATAGCCAGAGGGAGCTTGAGTGATAGATGCAGCTTGACTTATCTGTCAAACCTGTCAAACAGTTGGGCAGTAGTCCTTAAGTTGCTTACTTCTCGGCAACTGAGTTGTAATGCAGCAGTTAGCAGTGGCAGTGCTATGGGCAGCATGATGCAGCAATTTGAGAGGGAGCTGTAGTACAAGTGTGGCAGTGGCATGGGCAACAATACAGAAAGCAGCCGTGTAGTGGATGGAGGGCAGTAGGCCAAGCATCAACAACATGTAATCCAACTTCAAGATCTTGTAGTGCATGGTGTGGATGCGTTGCTAGAGCACACTCCGTGCTAAGAGGGAGTGTTGAGATTTTGTATAGTTAGTGTAGCGTCGGGTGTGCTCTAGCCCTGAAACTTTGTGAAGGGGCTAAGACACACTTGAACTCCAAAACCCAGAAAGTGTTTTGAGAATTCTCAGCTATTGTTCAAGTTATTCAAATAATTAATTATTTTAATGGATTACCTAAGTTTAAACTTAGGAAAATTAAATAATTAAAGTGAATTAATTAACACATGTGCTGAAATGTTCTAAAAGGCATGGATCAAGCAGTCTTTTAATCTCAGCTGTTGATGAATGTTTTAATCTCGGCCGTTGAAGGGTTCAACGAAAAAGTATAAGAGAAAGGCTTGAGGTCGATGAGGAGGCTGACAAGGGGCGGCAGGGGCCAGAGAGAAGGCAAATCAGAATCGCAGCGTGTTTGGTTAAGAATTTTCGGTGATGAGTTCTTTCAGTTAGCGTGTATTGGCCGAGGGATGATCTCGATCCCGCAGCCAAGAGTCAAGAAGAGGTAGAGGAGTAGCAAACAAGGACAACGTAGAGGAGTAGAGAGTAGCAAAGCAGCTTACGCAGCGCTAGACAGCCGATATGTAGCAGGACAACGTCGGCACCAAAGGGTTTCGGTAACTATGCAGGCCCTCCTCAAGGCTAGCGAGCAGCTTGCATCACCCTCTGGGCAAATACGTTGGCACTCGTAGCCCACAGTATGATTACCGGGGCTTCATGTAAGCAACAAGAAAGGGTTTCTAGGCCGATTTGGGCTAAGTCTGTAAATCCCATTTCCAGGGATCAATCGTATATTTTGGTCTTGGAACATCGTGTTAGTCGCGTATTTCTTTATTTTCTGTCGGTTTTCCAAATCTGAAACCAATATTTATCGTACTCGTAACTATTTAATAAAATAAACCCTCATATCCGCCGCACCGGTTTCTCGCTTTAAATTTTTCTCCGGGACTTATGTATTACATTCCATGTGTCACTTTCAGATGAATGAGCGTAGTATTTAGTAACGTATCCGCATGTGTAGATCGTAGTTGTA
Source organism: Pinus albicaulis (assembly GCA_034641835.2). Classification (NCBI taxonomy): domain Eukaryota; kingdom Viridiplantae; phylum Streptophyta; class Pinopsida; order Pinales; family Pinaceae; genus Pinus; species Pinus albicaulis. Next base: position 1,824,067,678 of record CM076580.1, on the reverse strand, counting down.
TTACTTTGGTATTTTTTGAATTAATTTTCAAGATAACTTGTATAATTTAAATCAAGTAGGAGAAGTAAACCTGCGACACTTCAGAGAATCTTTTCACAAGGAGAAGGCGTAGTACAAGGTAAATCGTGTTGCAACACCTATGTAATCGGCAGACAGAAGTCGGCGGACACGAAATTATTTCAAAGCTATAAAGAAGGTGGTTGGTCGTCAGAGGTATGTGACGACGACACTGCAGAGCGGACGACGGCAAAGTACAATGGTGTTGGAGACGTAGACGGCAGGGACGCGGATGGAATGACAGCGAGTGGTTGATTGGAGGCCGGCCGGGCCTGACAACCAGCCGGGTGGCGTGTGGTTGTTGCTAGGCGAGAAGATCGCCGCTCTAATACCAATGAAATGCTAAGAGTTCTCCTATACACTGAATAACTTAGGAAATATATATATATATATATATATATATATATATATATATATATATATATATATATATATATATATATATATATATATATATAATGTTTTTATTTATAAAATGAATAATGATTGATGAGTTACAAGGCTGAGGCGGTGCTCCTTTAATAGGAGTTGACTGGCCACGCCTAATCAGAGAGACATGTCCTTTGGGGACTAATGTCTCTTCATTTTAAGTAAATAATTCTTAACTAATTAATTACATTAATAATTTAATCAATTAAATACTATTTTAATATTTTTAATTTTTATAAATTTAAATTCATAACACCTGCGGCCTAGAATAAGGGCCTCGGTCTTGATGGAAGGGAACAGATATATACTTTTTTTTCAAACAGTGACAAGGCCTTCTACCATTGATTTGGATACATTCCTTGATCAAGGACACTTAGGGCTGGATGACAAGTCCTAAGGAAATACTTATAAAGCTCTTGAGGAGATAAAAACTCGGCCTGATCAGTAGTGACTGATTTGACATGAGAGGCTTTTCTTTAAACAAAGGAGGCTTGAACAAGGGCTGCTCTTTCACCACACCTCTGATTCCATTTTGAAAATCTAGGGCATCCTCTAGACTGATAATTACCCAATTACAATAACTTTTAAACACTGTTATTTCTTCTAAGCCATGTACAACTTCAGATCTTCTCCTTTGTCATGTCCAACTTGCATGCTGCATTAACTCTTTACTTTAAATATGCAATCTGTAGTTATCTTCAATAATATGCACTTCAACAACAAAAATCATACTTCAGTTCATCAATACTACAGGTGCCCTTACTCTTCCCTTTAGTTCTTCCTCGCAACTTTTTCATTGTCTGCTCATAAACTTTAACAAAGCCTGCTCCAAATCTTCATCAAGGGCTGCTTCAAAGCTTCTGCTTCAAGGCTTCTACAATAGAAGTATCAAAATCTGCTCTAGAACTTGTTCAAGACAGGTACCATAGGTCTGCTCCAAGCTTCTACGAAAATGGCATCAATGTCCTTGAAATTGCATTAATGATTAGACTTGGCGTTAGACTCAGCCTCAGTCATCCAGAAATATGCCTCAGAATTTCGGATTTGTCACAGGTTCAGATTGGCCTTAGGACCTGTGAAATGTGCCTCAGGAATAGGGCCACAATAGGCCTCAGGCAGGCCGAAATCAGGCTCAGAAGGAGGCCTCAGAGAAGGCCACAGTCTGTTTCAGGCAGACCGAAATTTGCCACAGGAGAGCCTCAGGTTTGGATCTACATCTTCCTCAGAAATCAAGCGAATTGTTTGTTCAGAATTCAAAAGAAATACCTCAGCGGAAATCTCAGTCTGTTTCTAAAGGTCAGAGAACATTTACTCTTTTATCCTTGATCACTTCCCTTCATATCACAGCTCTTCTCCTTATTGCCCTCGGTCTGCGCCAACGAGTTCTGAGGCCTTTTCTTGCCCAACAGATGCCCCGAATTGATGTGTTTTTAATATTTATGCTCCACGGCTGGGCTATATATAGTGTTTAAAGTGAGCCCTATTTTGGGGCTGACCTGACCCAGAAATGAAAATTTTCATTCTAAAAGACAAGTCTATTCTAGAGCTGACCTAAACCTGTTAGGGCTGACTTGGAGCAGGCAGATTAGAGTCTCTAAAAATTTAATTTTGTCTTTCATAGAAGCTCCTTTCAAGGCTGACTAGGACACTTGGACTTGGGCTAATTCAAATCACAAATTTGACCTCCTTTTAGGGGCAGCAATGAATTATTAAGGCCAAGAGTTTGTGGGGCAAGAGCTGATGCTACACGCATCAATTTGGGGCACAAAACTTCGAACTTGAATATCTTTCCAACCAAGAGGACCCATAAGGTGTACCACCTATCAAACGAAATGGCATGATGAAGGCTACCGATCTGGAGCGGTCTTATATCCAAATTCACTATCTTGTGCACGCATATAATCAAACAAGTGCTGGCCCATTCATCTTTTGACATCAATGACAATTTCTTCCAACAGTTTTCACCTAAAGAGATTGATCCCCCTAGGCGCATGCTAGATCCACACTTAAGATGGGTCTATACTGGTTTAATAAAGTGACGTAATGTTTAATTAGTTACATGCCAATTTATAGTTATAAATGTACTTTTTTTAAGCTGCGACTCTCAGCTTGAGACTCGTATATGGGGTGGTTTTCATACATTGTATAATGTATTGAATCTCTCTTCTTTCTCCTTGTGTATTTCTGCTGTCATGTATGCATATATATCTCATAGAATTATCTTCATTAGAGATTTATTTATTTTAAGTTGTATACTTGGAAAATACTAACTCAATTAACAATGGGTATTGAAGAAGCTTATTGTTGGCATACCACAAACTTTTACGATGTCGATATAATTGGAAACAACCAAGATATTCTGTAAGCGAATTATGTGTAATGCATTATGCATCGTTTTTAATGGTTATTCTCAAGTGACTTTTTGATTGCCATAGGTTCTTGTATAAATTTTATTTATTTTTTATCATTGACCTTGGTTGGTTCATTGTTTGTTTTCTGTTATTTCTTTCCTGGCCTTGTTTCAAGCTGCAATGCATGTAGAGATTTCTGGATGCTTGACCATTTCAATTTATATTTCTCATGAGAAATATTTCTGGCAGTGTTGACATCATATTTGCAACAGATGCATCGGCAGATGCTTGGATTGAAAAAGAGGTGAGCAGTCTAATTCCATGTATGGACGTCACATTCTTTGAAATGATATAACATGTGTTCCATGCTAAAACTAAGTTAAATGGAATTAATAGGAAATAAAGTAACATTCCTAGAATGAAATATGTTCTTTAGGTCAATTTTGAAAGGGCTGAAAGAATTGTATTTTTAATTTGTATTCTACAGTTTCAAATTTTATATTACCATGTTCTTAGGGGAAGCATTGAGCATCCACCAAACAAGTAAAATGTTTCAATTTAGACCAAAACCAATGAATTCATGACATGTTGAGAATTCGGAATTTTGTCTTTCATCCATAGGATGGTTCATGTTGGTCTTTTTATATGAGACTATTGTGCAAAAATAGATTCTTTTAGGCTAGGGGAGGATGATGGCTTAGACAAAGAAGCCAAATATTGTAATCTTAGAGAGTAGCTTGGTGAAGCCAAGCGGTTATAGTTTGATCTTTTTATGCTGGAAAAAGAACACACGCTTGGAGATCTAGCGTGGCTTCCTCTAGTTTATGAAGACTAAAGTGCCAAAGGCCCAAAGTGTTGATTTGTGGTAGCATCGAATGTGCTCTAAGTCTCAAACTTTATGGAGAGGCTTAGACACATGCATTCCAGATAACCCAGAAATTGTTTTGGGAATTTCCACCCAAAAACAATTTTATTTGATAAATTAATTATTTTTAATAAGGACCATAAGTCTAACTTAGAAAAGTAAAATAATTAATGGGTATTAATTTAAACTGTGAGTAAAACTTCTAGAAAAAGTTGATCAAGTCTAAATGTAATCTTAGCCATTGATTGAAGATCTAATTTCGGTCGTTGAAGTCTCAATGAGAAGACTATAAAGGAAGGCTTGAGGGTCATTTGGAAAATACACCGAAAGGATCAAGTGATCAAATTTTTTGAAGTGAGCAGTGCTCAAGAGGAAAACTAGATCTAGATATTCTTCACGTAGTTGAGGGGCAGAGACAATTTTGGTAGGAGAATCTTCTCTGGGGCCAAGGATCATCAACAAAGAGGTAGAGAAAGACGCATAGGAAACAACGCAGTGCCCATAGAGGGTGACACAACACCCAGAAGGGGTGACGTAGGGCCACGCAGAGGCAGCGCAACGTTTTCGAGTTACAGTTTGAGATTTTGCTAGGAGATCGAGATTCTGAGTCGAGAGGGCTGGAATCGGATTTTCAGAGAGCAGATCAATCCAACAGAGGAGGTGACGTAGTTCCAGAGTAGTTCCCACGCAGGCCTATGCAACTATTGCGAGGAGGCAACATAGAGGGTGCTGGGATTTCGTCAGTTCAACTATCTGATCAACCGGGACTTGCAGAGTGAGGTATTCTCACTATTTTTTCTTTGTCAGTATTTCTCTGTAACTGAATCGTCCGGTGAGACATTCAAAGATGTATTCAGAATCACTGTTGTTTAATAATAAAACCCTCAGATCTGTTGCACCGGTTTTCCCGCATTGAGTTTTTCCGGGGACATTTGTCCAAAAATAACAGTGTCCTGTGTGTGTTATTTATTTTGCTCAGTTCACTGTTTCCACATCTAAATTAATTAAGTGAAAGCTGCTTCAGTAATTGCTTCAATGTTTTCAGAAGTAATTTGCAAAATAACTTGTTAATGTAATTTACAAGTAGGAGAGGTAATTCAGTTTGTTGCAGTAGGATTCTAGATCTAGGACTTGGAATTTTCACATGGTATCAGAGTGTTGATTGTGGAATAGGAAGAGCAGATCCAACGCTGAGACAGAGGTTGAAGGGCTACAGAAAGCAGCAATTCGAATCCCCAGAGGGATTATGCAGTCCAGGCCAGAAGGGCTGAAAATTCTGGGAAAGTCTCTCTGTGAGTGAGTCAACAGAGAGGAAGGGCTTCCAGATCAGAATTCTGCCAAGCTAGAGGGAACAACGCAGAGCCTCAGCGCAGAGTTGGTTGGACACTATTTTTGCAGGTAAATTTTGTTTTGTTGGGCGGAAAGTTGTCAGAAAAGAAAGAAGCAACACAATGAGGGAGTTTTCTTCCTCAGGAAGTTCCTAGTTGGGGAATTTCATTTTTCAATATCTGAGTAGCAGATCCGAGCAATGTGAAATTTTCAATCTAGAAAATATTTCTACAGTGCTATATTTATTTCTCCTACTTATTATTTCAAAAAGTTATTTACAAAATTCTAGTAAATTTCGAAATAAATACTATTGTAGCATTCACTTAAATATATGCAGAGAAAGGAATAGTATTAAATGTAAGCATAAGAATCAATCACATGTACACACTTATTTTTGGACAATTGTCCCCAGAAAAACCCAATGTGGGAAAACCGGTGCAATAGATGAGGGTTTATATATTATTCTTTAGCAATGAAATTCTTTACAAGGAAAAGACTGGCAGAATTCTTTAGAAAACACCTGAGATAAATTCTTCGGTTCATTCTGGAGATTTTCTGACACCCGGAAGACTCACTGTCTGTGAAATTTTCCAATCTGAAAATTATTACTGCAGTGATTGATTTATTATTAGATAAGTTATTTACAAATGCTTCAGTAAATTTTGAAATAAACACAACTGCAGTACTTCACTCTAACCAAAAGCAGAATAACATAAATTACACAAGTAGCACAATAGAAACAACGATATGAACACAGTTATTTTTGGACAATTGTCCTCAGAAAAACCCAATGTGGGAAAACCGGTGTAGCAGATGAGGGGTTGCATTTGTCTTTAGCAATGAAAAGTTCCTTTTACAAAAGTCCTGGTGAGCAAAGTAAAATTAGCATACACTTGGCATGAATTTTCCGGACACACCAGAAGTATTTCCGACCCTCGGGGTGACCTCCTACACCCTCTGCATCATCTAGCGTATCTGCTCTGCTCAGTCCCTCCCTTGACTGTGTAACTCTACGTGGAGGGGATGGTGCTGCTACTCAGCACACCCTTCCCTTCACCCTTCTGCCTTTTGCTTCTCTGTCAACTGATTTCTCCCTCTGCAATCCCGCCTCTACAAACTCACCCGCTGAAATCAAATTCTCTCACTTCAGAATCTATTTTCTTCGGGTATTGAGAATGTCCCCGGCTTGATTTCCAAATGATCCTCAAGACTTTTCTTATAGTCTTCTCGCTGATGAATCAACGACCAAGATTATATCCTTAATCAATGGCTTAGATTAAAAGATGAATTGATCTTCGTTTTCGAGAAGATTCACACTCTGCTTTATTATTACCCTTTAATTATTTAATTTCCCTAAGTTTAGACTTAGGGTCTGCATTAAAATAATTAATTATTTTAATAAAGCAAGATCCGAGTGGAATTTCCACAAACGATTTATAGGTTCTCTGGATAACTGCTATCCAAGCCTCTCCACCAAATTTGAGATTTGGAACACTTCTGATGCTATAAAATCAACACTCCCTCTTAGCGAGGAAAGTGTTCAAGCACGATACCACTGTACTGCTGCTTGTGACACTGTCTCTGCCACTGCCTCATCCGTACTGCAACTCCCTCTATCTCTAAAGACCACCCATTCCTCTAATGGAAGGGGTTCCCGACGATCCCCATCTTCTCTCTGAAGTAAGTGAACTTAATCTTACTTAGAGCCTTGGTGAGGATATCTGCCACCTGTTCCCCTGTAGGAGTGTACCTGTGTTAAGATGGTAAGAAACCCCCTATAAAGTAGTAAACACACTATTAGAACAAGAAGATAAAAAAAAAGGGAGTGCAACAGAAAATTTCTAAGTTTGATTTCCAATGTTATGATAATATAATCGATATAGTTACCTAGGGAGGACGGGAAAAGAAAGAAATTACAAACTTCTAATGATGATAATGAATGTTAGTTATCATAATCAACTTAGAATAATGAGATCAACAAAAATAGCACTAGAGGTGAGTGAGTGGAAGTTTCACAAAGCAATATAAGAAGTCAATGACATTAGATTAAATAGTGAATCTATAATAAAATTGATCAATTGGAGAATAGATTTACGTGCATGGCGACATCTATAATAGTTTCTCTCTCTAATGGGGGAGTCACATTATAAAGTTTTCTTTAGTGACTAACTATATGCATGGATTATGGACATCATGGAGTATGATTAGGCAATTCTATCCCGTGATGCCTTAAAACATGAAATGATAAGTAGATTACTTTGTTATCCACTTTATTCAATTTATTTATAAGGTCTTACTCAAGTGGGGGAATAGTAACAACATTCCAAGTGTAATAATTTTATGCATTAAGAGAGGAGGAAAGGAAACCATGATGACTTGAGGTGAGAAATCAAAGTCAATTTGATAATATATTTTTCAAATTGAAGTAAATATGGAATCTTAAGAATATATGGTATGAGGAAGTAAAAGGGTGTTTCTATCAAGAAGAATTTTCTTAAGGATATGAGCAACATGATTGGTAAGGGTCAAAGCGGTGACCTATAGGGAGTTGAGAACACGTAATTTGTTAAGAATAACAAATGATAAACTGGGAAAATGTTTAAAAGTAAACAATAAATATAATAATTGTATACCATTAGAAAAAGAGATACATTTGGTGATAAGATGAGGCTTAAGGACTAATGAGGAAACGATTAATGTGAAGAATAAGAAGAGGGTATACTAGTGATGTGTTATGTGTTTGGATTAAATGAGTCAATATAATAGAAATGAAACAATGGTTTAAGGAATGATGGTAAAGCTAGTAATATCCTAGCTATAATTAAGACTCTAAATGGTGAAACTTGCAAGTAAAGAGACTATATCAAAACTGCAACATACTTATAATGTGACTATGCATATCTTGTAAATTGTGAATTTATTATTGAAAGAGGAGGAAATTAATATTTGTCAACAATTGACATCTTGTTGAAAACATGACACTCCTAGTAGACCAAGTTAAAGTCCTGTGGGACAAATATAGTCCTAGATTGGCGACCTGGGAAGACGCTGAGGCCATATGCCAAAATTACTCCAACTTACGCTAAATTTTGAGAAACTAGAAATCTTATTTATATATGACTACTCTATTTTGATATTTGAGATCCTATTTTGAAATATCACGTAAAGATGAGTTTTACCTTGCCTGTACATGGATACCCATAAAGATATGATGTTACTTAACTCTATTGATACATGACATATGTTATTTGCTTAACTTTAATAATACATGGATACCAATATGAAATATGTCATCTAAATTAACATTGCGGGAATATGAAATCTAGATCGTAGACTATGTTATAAATAAGGCTATTTATCAATTCGTTTCATTTCTACATCTCAATATGATTGAAGAGTAACTACATTTTTAAATATGAAAGCTAAACTTATTAGTATATAGACTGAAAATGGATAAATACATTGTATCATAGATGACAACATGTATGAACTATACAGGAGCTGTTATCTATAGAGAAATTGTATTGAATATATGGATGCATATGTTGTAATGTATATACAATTGTTTACATTGCAGATTATGTACAAGTGTTTACCTTGCAGAACACATTGTTACCAAATCAATCACGTGATGAAATAATTCCAAGAACAATTGAGACTCTATGAGATTCCATGATAGGGTGTTGACCTTGGTCCTACTAGGAGGGGTAGAGGTGTTGCCCACCGTTTATCCTCCAAAACTTGGAGTCATGGGAGGACTGTGCGAGTCACGCTCTCCTAGACGTGTGATGAAGACTGCCAGATGCCTACTGGTAAATCGGGTCGATATAATCAATGCTGACACCCTTAAGGTCTATGAAGGGTTAGGTCAGTAAAATTGATGCCATGGCATATTCTTGTAGAGGACGGACAGGATGGGATCGGAAGAGATTATGGAGGATAGGATGATTCTAGAATAGCTTGGAGACTCGGTTGAGACGGAACGTAACAATTAAATTACAAACACGTAGATATTCAAACAGAAAGTCAATGTTAAAGTACAAACCTTACACAATCACTCTAATCTCGAAAGCAATTATTGATATGATTATACAAAATCCTAACTTTGGGACGAAGTTTTCCGAAGGGAGGAAGTATGTAATGACCCATTTCGATTTGTAAGCAAAAGAAAAGTCAATGTTAAAGTACAAACCTTACACAATCACTCTAATCTCGAAAGCAATTATTGATATGATTATACAAAATCCTAACTTTGGGACGAAGTTTTCCGAAGGGAGGAAGTATGTAATGACCCATTTCGATTTGTAAGCAAAAGAATATTAGCATGTATACAACACATGCATATGGTAGCTACATATGCATACATCGCATACACCGCACTAGTAAACATACCTGCTAGTATTGAGAATAGCTAAGTAGGTTAATAAGTCAACTACGAAAATAAATCCTTAACTACCTTGATATAATAAATATGTTGAGGGAAACCTTTAATAAATATCGGGGTAATATATGAGTTAGGGTAACGAATTGAATATCATAATGCGTGTCTATCTCATCGAGATATAATGAAATATCAAGCTAGGTACTTAAAACGTATATCGCTCTTATATACATAAGCATGGTAAAGCATTGATCAAGAAAAATATAACTAAATACAAATTATATTTGAGTGAACAAATAAAGTAATAATATAATTTGATTAAAATTATAAAGTTAATTTAATTAATTTAAAAACAAAAGATAATAAAATTAATCTTAAAGTAATTAATCAAAATAATATTTACATAAATGACTTAATGATATCTACATAAATGACTCTATAAATATCTCCATAAATGACTTAATAAATATCTACATAAATGACTGTATAAATATCTCCATAAATGACTTAATAAATGATTCTATAATATCCCCATAAATGACTTGGTAAAATATCTCCATAAATGACTACGTAAAATATCTACATAAATGCCTCTATAATATCTACATAAATGGAGGGGTGATGGAAGGGGATAAAAGGAGGAGGAAGAGGAATGAGGAAGAGGAGGAGGTTCTGGCGTCTACCCCTGATGATGGACTCACTTATGAAGTTTGAAACGTTGGGTTACTAAAAAAAAAAAAATCTTTGAACATGTTATTCCTCTGTTTCTAAAATCTACTTCAGCTGTATGGATTCTCTTTTTAAAAAGGTTTTTCCTTTGCTGGTTTCTGCACTCGGAAGAAAACTATTGTCTGAGGAAAGAGTGAGTTGTGTGAATTGTTCTGAAACGAGTTTTTTCTATTCTTGGAATTCTGGGCACGGGGGCAGAAGAGATATCTTCTGGATCTAGAATTGCTCTGGAAAATCCTAGATTGGCTGGGAGGAAAAGACTGGTTTGGTAACACGTCCGCTGCACCCACGGGAAGAACCACAACCCACCTGTTAGGTCCCTGTATTACTAGTATAGTCCCTTATTTGTGTTAGTGTAAACCCCTTATTGTTATTGTTGTACCCCTGTAACCCCAATATTGTTATTATTGTGCCCTTACATTATTATTGTTAGGTCGGCTAGGATTATATTGCGACCCCATGGACTCCCATATATAGAAGGAGGTTTTGTCATTTGTATCATCCAAGAATTATTCATTTATGTAATGTAAAGGTGGTTTCCCCCTCGAAGTGGCTTATTTTTAAGGCGTTGATCTCTCTTTTCTTCTATTTTTGGAGCTGGTTTCATAACATTTGGTATCATAGCTTTGGATTCTAGGGTTTCGCTGCTCGAAATAGGTCATCGTGGAATTTTAGCTATAAATTTTTTCTTACGAAGGCTCAGAAGTTGAAATATTTGTCACGCGAAGTCGAAATCCTGGGGAACTTCCTGTAAAAATTTCAGATCTTGGTTCGCAATATTTTCGGAGATATGATCTGTGGAATTTAGGGTTTTTTCAGGCTCCCGAATTTCATCTCAAAGAGGTGACCATGGGAAAATCATCATAACTCTCTCTCTGAGCATCAGATTGGAATTCTGTAAAAAGTGGCTGCAAGTACACAGACTGTAGTTTCCTTTGTATCAATTTCAGAGCTAAAGGAGGAAACAATGACATGTGGCACGCTGTACAAGGTCGCTCTACTGAACAAGTCCATAATTAGGTCATTGTGGGAGATCGGTCATAAATTTGCCTTGAAAAATCCAAATCAGGTCAGACTTGTGGCATTCGAAAGAAGATTCAGAGGGCTGCTATAGGGCCGAATTTCAGATATTGAAGATCCAAAATCACAGAGATAATTCAATTTCAATATCGAGGTCCCCAAAAGCAAGAAAAAAATATGAGTATTGGGTTCTAAAATGCCCCCTAAAAAGAATTCAACACCCATTAAGCCTTCAGAAGGCTCTACTATGACTCATGAAGACGAAGAAGTGCAACATGACATATCAAAATTACAAGAGCAAGTGCACCAAATTTCTATCTCGCAAAGAGCATCAAAAAATGAAATGGAAGTTTTGAAGAAAGACGTGGAAGCTAAGATGGATGGTTTGAAGAAAGGCATGGAAGCTACGATGGATGGCATGGAAGCTGGCATGGAAGCTAAGATGGATGACATGGAAGAAAAAATGAAAGACAACCTGGAAAACATGAAGAATGATCTAAAAGAAGACATGGAAGGTTTGACAAAGTTGATACAAGATATGTTTCGTAATGGCGAAAAGATAGTAGCGGAAACTCATGATGAGAACAAAATAAATGTTAATCGTGATTTCATAAACTCTAATGTTGGATGGAAGAAACACCATATTCCAAAGATGGATATGAGGAATTTTGATGGCAAGGATCCCGTAACATGCATACTACATATGGACCAATATTTTGATCTCAATAATGTGCAAAACACCCAAAAGGTACGCATTGAAACTTTACATTTAGAACAAAATACATTTGTATGGTATCGATGGCTTTGCTCCCGTAAAAAAATTGTCACTTGGTCAATTTTTACGGAGGAAATGATAGCACATTATGAGGATACAAAGAGCAACACCTTCTTTAGCCAATTGATAAATCTCAAACAAAAGGGTTTAGTGGGGGAGCACATTTAGGACTTCCAAAAATTGAATATAAGGGTAACTGATATTCCAGAGGAACACAGGATTGATCTCTTCATAGGCACTTTAAAGGATAACATCCAACATGAAGTTCGCGTTTTGGAACCTGATTCATTGGAGAAGGCATTCAGGTTGGCAAGAAAAGTTGAATGTAAAATTATGGCGACAAGGAAGCCTACCACTCAATTCTATAAAGAAGGAAGTGTTGCTATGCCTAGATTTCCACAACCTACAAGGTTGACACCACAACAATTGGAAGAAAAAAGAGCAAAAGGGATTTTCTACAGTTGTGATAGAAAATACACCAAAGGTCATAAGTGTGCTGAAAAGAAATTATTTTACATAGATTGTGAAGAAGAAGAAGAAAATGAACAAGAAGAGGATACACACCAGGAACTAGCCATAGAAGAGGAAGAAATGAATCCGACCATATCATGTAATGCACTGGCAGGAATTACCACTCCTCAAACTCTCAAGATAGCAGGACACATCAAGAAGAAAAAGGTAATAGTGTTGATTGATTCAGGTAGCACCCATAATTTTATTCATTGTAAGGTAGCCAAGGAATTAAATTGTTTCCTATACCCAGCACCAGAATGTCAAGTGATGGTTGCAAATGGAGGAACTATAAATTGCTCTGGAAAATGCCATAATGTCAAGCTAACCATGGGGGAATATGTGTTGACAAGTCTAATGCTTTCCATTCCTATGGGAGGTGCTGATGTTGTACTAGGAGTACAATGGTTACAATCTTTGGGGACGGTAGCTTTTAATTTTCAAGAACTTTTCCTGAAATTTTTTTCGGAAGGAAAGGAAATCGAATTCGTCCCAGGTATTCTTCTAAAGATATTCCTAAAACAACATTTCGAACTCATGAAGGTCATTATGAATTTTTGGTCATGCATTTTGGCCTTACCAATGCACCTTCTACATTTCAAGGGTTTGATGAATTCCATTTTCAAACCCTTCCTTAGAAAATTTGTGTTAGTATTTTTTGATGATATACTAATCTACAACAAGTCTTGGAAGGATCATGTTTAACATGTTGACAGGGTGCTCAACCTATTGGAGGAGAAGCAATTATATGCAAAAACTTCCAAATGTTTCTTTGTAGTATAGGAAGTGGAATATTTGGGTCATATTGTATCTCATGAGGGTGTTAAGGTAGACCCTAACAAAATTAAATCCATTAAGGAATGGAAAATCCCTACAACCATAAAGCATCTTCGAGGATTTTTGGGGCTAATAGGGTTTTATCAGAAGTTTGTTAAGAATTATGGGAGAATATTGGCACCTTTAACATCATTACTGAAGAAAGATGCATTTTCTTGGACTTTAGAAACAACTAAGGGCTTTGAACATCTTAAAGAGGCAATGTGCCAATTATCGGTCTTAGCTACGCCAGACTTCACAAAAACCTTTATTGTGGAATATGATGCCTCAGGAAATGGAATTGGTGCAGTTTTAATGCAAGAAGGAAGACCCATTGCTTTTGAAAGTTGTCCAATCAAAGGAAACTATTTATTGAAACCTATTTATGAGAAGGAAATGTTGGCAATAGTACATGCACTAAAGAAATGATGACCTTACCTAATGGAAAGACACTTCAAGGTAAAAACAGATCATTATAGTCTTAAATACTTTTTGGAACAACGATTATCTTGTAAAGAGCAACAAAAATGGGTCACAAAGATGTTGTGTTATGACTTTGAAATCATCTACAAAAAAGGGAAGCAAAATGTTGTTGCAAATGCACTTTTAAGAAAGGATGAGGATGTAGAAGCATTGCTTTGTGCCATTTCTATTATCCAACCCAAGTGGATAACCAAAGCAAGGGATGAATGGAAGAATGATGAAGAGGTATGGACATTCATTCAAAAGTTGCAGCAAGATCTTGTAAAAAATTTTGAATTTACTAAATAGAAACCCTACTACAGTAATCTGATTTACTTCTCCTACCTGTTTGATTTACTTAACAAGTTATTTTTTCTGAATTATTTAGTAAAACATCAAAGTAAATACATTGCAGCCTACACAAATATATAGATCAAGTACTGAAGATTTAAGCACATTCGACAAAGGACACACAAGAGTATTCCGACAAATTTCTCTAGAAAAACCCAATGCGAGAAAACCGGTGCAACAACTCTTGAGGGTTTTTGTTATTATGTAGATTTCTGAATACAAATTAGGGTACCAGTAGTGGTTTACCCAACAGAGAAAATCCCGATAGATGTACCTCTATTTCTGGGGACAGATATTATGGCTGATTCAACTCAGAATGAAGAACCCCAGAGGTACCTACACAGTCCCTGCGTCACCCTCCAGTGTGGCTTCGTCACCCTTTAGTGTGGCTTCGTCACCCTTTTAGATTTGCTGAATACGAGCTCGATCTGGCTCATTGAAACCCTAGCGCTAGTCAATGAGTGACTGCGTCACCCTGGCTGGGCTTGCGTCCCTCTTTGTGAGCCCTTTTGGCTCTGCGTCACCCCTCCCGGGCGTACGCTCCCTCTGCATCACCCCTCTTTGGCCTACGTTGCCTTTGCATCACCCCTGTTGGGTCTGTGTTGTCTCTCTGGTACGGATCTGCCTTTCTTCGATTGTATTCTCTGCCTTGGACTCAGGAATCCCAATGTTGAATTGCCCCTCACTGCACTGCAAGCTCACTCGAAAATTCTCAACAAACTGCACCCCAAAATTTCGACTTAGCTCAAATGCTGCTACTTGAGTGTATTATTCAACTGACCCCAAGCCTTCCTTTAATACTTTTCCTGTTACACATTCAACAGCCGTGATCTAATCTCTAATCAACGACTAAGATTAGAAAAGGCTTGATCCTCATCACTTAGAAAATTCTCACCCACATGTTAAATTAATTCTGTGAAAAATCCTAAATGTGGATTTCTATTGCAACAAATCTGAATTACTTATTCTATTATTTTGATAATTATTTCATTACATTGAAATACCGAAGTAATTACTGAAGCAGTCTACACACATAATGCTGCGGAATAAATCTAAGTGCTGAAACAAACTGAACAAAATGCAATGAAAAACAACCACATTTGACACAGTTATTTTTGGACTAAGTCCCCAGAAAACACAACTTAGGAAAACCGGTGCAGCAGATCTGAGGGTTTTATATTATTAAGCAGCAGGATCTTGAGTACAACAAGGGTGCCAATATCCGGCGCACCCTTCAGAGAAATCTAGAGAGCTGATAAAATTGTGATATATTCCTCACTCTGCAAATCCTCGACTGATTTGAACAGTGCTGGTGAAGCCCCTCCCTACCTTTGTGTGATGCCTACGCCGGAACTGTGTAAGCTTGCGTGGGCAGGCTCTGGAACTATGTCACCTCTGCTCAACAACTGATTTAAGTTGATCCAGAACTGTGTTTTGGCCCTCCCGGCTCAAAAACCCCAGCTCCTAGCTATCTTTGGACTAGATCAAAGAAACACTGCGTCACTTCTATGTGAGTTCCTTCAGGAACTGCGTCACCCCTCTAGGTGACTGCGCTGTCTCTCTCTGCGTCACTGCTGCCTCTCTCTGTAATGTACTCCTGGTCCTCCTGACCAGTTTTTGTGTCTGCCCCTCTCTGAATATGATCACTGAGTCAACATCACTTAGCAAATCCCGCCCTAGTGATTCGATTTTAACCAAAGCCGTCTCCTCACACAAACTCGAAAATGCCAAATGCTCAATGTGCCCAATGTGATTTTCATAGGCCCCTCACCCTCCTTCTTATATTCTTCCATTGACCCTTCAATGACCAAGATTAAAACATAATCAAGGGCTAAGATTAACTTGGAGGTGATCCATGACTTTATCTAGAAGATTCACACTTAGTTTAATTAATACCCTTTAATTAATCAGTTTCCCTAAGTTTAGACTTAGGAAAACATTAAAAAACGGTTAATTAATTTAATTAAATCATCTCTAAGTGGAATTTTCCAAAACCATTTCTGGGTTTTATGGAATACATTTGTCTTAGCCTACATACAAAGTTACAAGGCTAGAGCACGTCCGATGCTAACATAAATCAACACCCCCTTTTAGCGAGGAAAGTACTCTAGCAAAACAACTCAATGTGCTGTTGTTCTGACTTTTGGAACATCTACTGCTGTGCTATTGATGCTGCTCACCAATACTGCACAAAAATGTTGCATCTGTACTGTTGCTGGCTCTGCAAACTGCTGCCAACTGCCACTATACTGCAACTCCCTCTGAATTCTGCAACTATGCTGCTGCATTGCGTGAGCACTACTTTGCACTGCGCTACACCTCTTGTGCACTGCGCTGCTGCTGCTCATCTGCTGCTGCTGCTCAACTATTGCTACTACTGCATTGTTGTTAATTGCAATAGAAAAACATCTGAAATTGGACAAGTAAATCTGCAACTGAAAAATAAGACTAACTGCTGCTAGCTTTTGCACTAGCTCTCTGAAAATACTGCGCTGTTGTTGCTCTTCACTGCGTGTGCACTGCACTGCGCTGCTGCTACTTAACTGGTGATGTTGCTGCCCCTTCTCTGCACTGATCAGGCTCTAGTACTGCTAGCCACTGCATTGTCTTCTCATCTTCCGCTGCAACTGTCCATCTTGCTATTGTCTTAAAGCTGTCCTAGCTCACATGTGATCCAAGAGTCCAGAAATACTCTGGGATCCTGCCACTTGTAGATTCTGGATCTACAACTCCAAGTCAACCCATTTCTCTCCTTTCGGAATATGTGCTAACATAACACAATCTCTTCCTGCCTCAATCTTGGTAGCTCCGACTTGAGGATCTTGCTTCTCCTCTTTATCCTTTTTCCTAAGAGGACATTGTGTGGCATAATGCCCCATTTCTCCACACCTAAAGCACATGATCTTGGACAAATCTTTCTTCTTCTGCCTCTGTTGCCCCTTTGATGCAAGGGTTGTGATTTCTTCCTCTTCCTGCTTGACCTTTGAACTGTTGCCGCATCCTCAATATGGATTTTGAGGAGGTCTCTCCTCCGCTCTTCTTGCTGCAAGGCTGCCCACATCGCCTCCCATCCTGGGAGTCTTTCTCTACCCAAAATGCTTTGGACAAAGACCTGATAATCTTCTGAAACAAAGTTCACAGTGAGTCTTACTAGCTCTGAGTCTCTAGGAGCTGCCCCTACTGTTGACAGCTGGTCTCGGTTCTCCTGAATTCGAGACAGGAGAGAGTCAAAACGTTCTCCCTTCTTCATTCTGGTATTACGCATCTTTTCTTCCAGGTACATATTCTGCTGCTCGGAAGATCCTTGGTATAGCTTTTCCAACCCTACCCACATTTCTCTAGCAGTGCCCTTTGCTGCTATGTGAGGTACGATGTGATCCTTCACACCATCTAGGATCAATCGCTTGGCTCTTGCCATATTCTTCTTGAATTGTCTCAGATGTGCTGCATCCAAGGGTTCTGCAATTGCACTTTCAATGAGGGCCTTTAGATCATGCTCATCAAGGAGAAACTCAATCCTTGATTTCCAAATAACATAGTTGGAGGCACACTCCGATCTATCTTGGTCACGCAGTCCATTGCTGGCCATCTCCTCAACTGTCTATTTCTTTCTCTAACCCTCTACTCAGCTAGACTTACGCACTCCTTGTGGAGCAAGTCACAGTTTCTGCTGTTGCACGGGAAAACTGAGCTTCTTTGAGTAAGAAACTCTCTGAGGTCAAGAAATCCCCAATCTGTGTTTTTCAGAAATTTTCTGACGCTTATGCACCAACTCTTACTGTTTTGCAGTTACTATGTCCTTCAGCTACGCTGTCTCTTCTGCAACTGAAAAAATGCTTACCCCTCTGTCAAATCTCGCAGAGGGAGCCCTTTTTTGCGCTGGATTGCCCTCCTGGCCTGGACAACATAATCTCTGGGAGGGCCTGCTATTGCTTACGCAGATCCCAGTCTCTCCTGCGCTGATCTGTTGGTTCACTCTTGTTTCTCTTGCACTTCAGCTTGAATAAGCTCCGATACCATGTGAAAAATCCTAAATCTGGATTTCTACTACAACAAATTTGAATTACTTCTTCTATTATTTTGATAATTATTTCATTACATTGAAATACCGAAGTACCCCATCACAAATGCACAATAAAATGGAAAGTGGAATAACCTGGCGGCCGAAACAAACTAAACAAAACAACAAAACAACCATACGGACATGCTTATTTCTTTGGATTAAGTCCCCAAAAACCCAACTTGGGAAAACCTATGTTGTGACCGAGGTTTTATATTATTAAGCAAATGCATCTTGAGTACAACTAGGGTGCCGAAGCTATCCGGTACCACCATTCGCAGATATTCCAGAGAGCCGATGAAATTGTGAGATATACGTCGGGCTTGCTGTAACCGCGACCGTATCCCACAACAATGTGGGTAGCCTCTCTCCGCCTCTCGCGGGATGCCGATGGCCGGAGAACCGGCGTAAGCCCACGTGGGCGGCGGCCCAGAACCACGTTTACCTTCGGCTTAAATAAATCGATTTTAAGTTGGCCGGAACTGGATTTTGGCCCTCCTGGCTCAGAAACCCCAGCTCCCAGCTATCTCCGGACTGGATCAAAGAAACACTGCGTCACTTCTGCGTGAGTTCCTTCAGGAACTGCGTCACCCCTCCAGGTGATTGCGCTGTCTCTCTCTACGTCACTGCTGCCTCTCTCTGTAATGTACTCATGGTCCTCTTGACCAGTTTCTACGTCTGCCCCTCTCTGAATCTAGTCACTGAATCAACATCACTTAGCAAACCCTGCCCTAGTGATTCGATTCTGACCAAAAGCTGTGTCTCCTCACACAAACTCGAAAATGCCAAATGCTCAATGTGCCCAATGTGATTTCCATAGGACCCTCACCCTCCTCCTTATATTCTTCCGTTGACCCTTCAATAGCCAAGATTAAAACATAATCAAGGGCTAAGATTAACTTGGAGGTGATCCATGACTTTATCTAGAAGATTCACACTTAGTTTAATTAATACCTTTTAATTAATCAGTTTCCCTAAGTTTAGACTTAGGAAAACATTAAAAAACGATTAATTAATTTAATTAAACCATCTCTAAGATGAATTTTCCAAAACCATTTCTGGGTTTTATGGAATACATGTGTCTTAGCCTACATACAAAGTTACAAGGCTAGAGCACATTCGATGCTACCATAAATCAAGAATTCACTTTAATTATTTAATTTCCCTAAGTTAGATTTAGGTCTCCATTAAAATAATTAATTATTTGAATAACTTAAGCTCTGGGTGGAATTTATCCAAACGATTTCTTGGTCTTGGAGATCTCATGTGTTCTAGCCCCTCCACAAAATTTCAGAGCTAGAGCACATCCGATGTTACCAAAAATCAACAGATCCCAGTACATCCGAAACATTTAGCTGGAAACATGATTCATTATGGTACAATGATCACTTATATCTTTGTAAGGATTCCCAACTCAAACAAAAGATTCTTTTGGAATTTCACACCTCTCGCTTAGGAGGGCACTCGGGATTTTTAAAAACTTACCACAGGGTCAAGAAGGGATTTTTTGGGATGGTTTTAAATCCAATATTCAAAAGTTTGTGGCAAAATGTTTGGTTTTCCAACAAAATAAAGTTGAGACAATTAAGACCCTAGGTCTGTTACAACCTTTATCCATTCCAAGTCAATGTTGGGAGGAGGTTTCAATGGATTTTATCGCAGGTTTACCCAAGTCCGAAGGAAATACTTTCATCATGGTGGTAGTTGATATACTTACCAAGTATGCACACTTCTGTGCATTATCTCATCCATTTAAAGCCAGTACAATTGCTACTGCATTTATGGAAACAATTCAAAAGCTACATGGAAACCCAAAGATTATTGTAAGCGATAGAGATCCCATTTTTACACGAAATTTTTGGACGAAATTATTTTATTGTTTGGTTACTCAATTGACTCATTGGTCATCATATCAACCTCAATCTGATGGGAAAAATGAGATAGTGAACAAATGTTTGGAAATATATCTTCGTTGCTCCGTATCTGATAAACAAACACAATGGGTCAAGTGGTTACCTCTGGCTGAATGGTGGTATAACACTTCCTTCCATACTGCAGCAAAAATGACCCCATTTATGGCACTTTATGGATATCATCCACCCTCCATCACATCATCTTTAAGAGAAAATTCTAAGGTTCAAGCAGTGGAAGATCACATCGAGCATCAACAAGTTCTCCAACTCTTAAAGGATAACCTCACCTTGGCACAGATTCGAATGAAACAATAAGCATATCAACATCGCAACGAAAGAAGTTTTGATGTAGGCGACTGGGTATTTTTACGACTACAACCATACAAACAAATGTCCCTCAAGCAAGCTAAGAAGGATAATAAATTATCATCAAAGTATTATGGTCCTTACAAAGTGTTGCAAAAGATTGATACTATGGAATACAAATTTATAAATTTTTGTAGATGTTCTATGCTTGATGCAACTTTACTTTTTATCCCCAATATCAGTCAGCCATCACATAAACAAGAAAGTAAAATGTAGATAGAACATACCAGTAGATCAACAGAAGACAAGCCAAAAAATATATAAGTGTGTTGGTGCATTATGGCGGTCAACAAGATACTTCAACCAACAAAGTCTCAATATGGTCAGCCAACCAGAAGTGTCACACAACCCTCTCGGACAGCCAGATCAGTCAACCCAAAGTCAATGCTGTCCCAGTCAACGGTTAATGCAAAACAACAACAGCAAAAAGTCAACGCAGGCAGGTCAAAGCTAACGGTCAACCTCGATTTCAGTGCCAAAAAATGCGGACTAGGGAAATCGAAATTTTGACCAAGGTTGGGGTAAGTTTGACCAAGCATTGACTAAAGTCAATGCTGGTCAAATCTACACTGAAAAACCCTATGTCAGAAACATAAATCTTCTTGCTGCAATTTTCCCACGTGTGGATGAGGAAGAGACTCCAATAGATCATTGAACCAATCAGATGAGGAGAGAGAATGTGATGGGATGGATGAGTGAAAATGACCTCCGATGTTGACCTATTTATATCCATCAGTGAGGGTGTGTGACACAACTGCTGGGGCTTCAAGCCTACATTTCATTTCAGGCCGACCTACACATATTTTGAATAAATTAAAAATAAATATTCTGCTCATTGGATCAAGATGATCTTTAGATCAATTTTGCACCTCTCCTAAAGAGGAATCCAATAAAAATATTGGCATCTTCAGCTGAGCATTGCAACATGGAGTTTGGACGTAGTTGTCAAAAATTAACACTCCCTCTCAACTATGGAGAACTCCATCCACCTGTGCCATCCAAACATTGTGCGTCATCTCGCCATAATTTGCTTTGCTGGCTTCTTTATTTCAGAACAAAAGTGGGTCAGTGAAAAGGACATCATTCTCGGCTGACAGATTCAGCCCAGAGGTCCGAAACCTCTATAGGACTCAAAAAGAGTTTCATACCAACCCGAAGTTGGTTTACCTGACCCGAAGTTAGTTGGAGGTTCGAAATCTCACTAGACTTGATCCCAGAACAAGTTATTGGACACGTTCCATCCTAGACATAGAGAGTACGCCAATCTCTGATGCGTCCATTAGTCTTTGCTACTGGTCTCTAGCTTTTCCCACCTCACTGGCCAAATGAGAGGTACTTCCCATGAGTTCGGGACTCAATGGGTAGGATGCATACGGGGCACAGATCATGAGAGGTGAACCAACTCAATCATCATAACAGTGGGACAGAAGCACCACAAGGTTTGGCAAGCCTAGCCTCGTGTGTTCTTATAGCTCCGAGAAGCTATCCCCAAAGCCCCCTGTAATATTCCCAATTAGTGATAGCTAATTGGAAATATTAATTTTGATTAATTTTACCTTATGTAGTTATATTATAAATAAAAGTGAGTTGAGGGGGGACATAACTCACTCAAAAATAAAAAGTGCACTCCCTAGTAGACAGACGTTGTAACTTAAGTGAGCCAAGGGGGGCCAAGAGACCATGTAGAGAGGGGGCCCACGTAGATCACATGGAGGGACTGCGCAGGCCAAGATGGAGCACGTGGCAAAGGGAGGCAACGTTAGAGGAGGTGAGCCTTAGGATTTGAGAGAGGCTAACGCTATATAGAGAGGAGAGCCTCCTCATTTTGATCATTCGATGTTTATGATATTGCGCTG